>CM076580.1:1224883720-1225624372 GCA_034641835.2 Pinus albicaulis
TATGAAGGTGTCGATCCTAACTTAGATCCAAATGCTTATTTGCGGCCGCAGTGCTTTCGTTGCATCAATAATCCTTCATCGTAACAAGGGCCCTTTTGTCACAAGAAAGTATCATCTTTCATTGATCTGAGATCACAAACAAGAAAATATCAATAGCACCTGTATAAAAATAATTATAAAACATACCTATCATAGTGATCAAGGAATCTATGAAATAAATGATCAAACGACAGCTTATTGAAATAAACAATCGAACGACAATTTATTGAGAAAAACAGAACTTGATTGTATTAATCTTAAAATATACAAAAGAACCTTACAACCTTAGCCTTGATGTTCGAAAGGTCTTCCCGGGGTCCGAAGCAGGAATCTCCTCTACTTTGATAAGTCTTGCACTCTTCCTCCAGAAGCATAAAGAGGTATGTGATCTTTCCTCTCAAAAGCTCAGCAGAAGGAAATCTAAATCTCAACAGCACTTCAGCTCAAAAATCTTCTCCCAAAAAACTTTACCCAAAAGGCTACCCAATGCCTCCTTTTATAGAACAGATGAGGAGGTTAGGATTCCACCATTAAAGGGATAGAATCCTCCTTCAAAGGGATAGGCTCCTCACATCAAGGGATTAGTTCCTTAAGGTGTGGGATACATGCACCTTACTAAAGCGTACTCATCCCCAAAAAATCTCATCCAGAACCTTCCAGAATTGACCAAAATTCAACTTTTTTGGTTTAATTTCGCGCTTTTTTGACTTTACAGGGGTACCGCAGGCATTACACTGGAAAAGTGCGTTCTAGAACGCAGTTTCTCTTCACATTACATGCGGACCCTAGCTAAAAACGCAGGTAGGCTTCATATTAACTGCGTACCCAAGGCTTTTTGAGCTTTTTAGGGTTTTTTCTTCAGTTTCAGGGCATGGAATGAGGAACAAAGGTTGTAAGACTTGCAAAGGAGGCATGTATGAGTGTTACTGAGCTCATACAGTCAGCAAAATGTCAAGGTGACAGTTTTCAGTGTAACAAAGCCCAAGTAGCAGCTTCAAGGGTCCTCCAACAGGTGGCTGACATGGTGGAACAATTCGACAAAGTGTGGGACGTGATCATCGCAGCCGGCCTCCCTTCTTGTTGGGAACCAAACGCCCCAGCCGTGCTCATGCTCCCCGATCAATACACAGCACTTCTAGAAACGGAAAGGGATCGGTCTGATATCCCAACGGGAAAAGCAACTCAGCTCAAGGCCACTACTATCGTCACAATCCTCCAGAAAGAGTTTAGTCTTCTCCACATGATCAGGTACCGGCTCCCAACTAATGCAGACATTCACACTTCCTGGGAAGTTGCCACTGTAGTGGAGAAGATCAAGTGCTTACTAATACAAGTGCCGACAACCAACAAGAGATAGGACTCAGCTCCCCGAGTCGCCACGTCTTCTCGCTACCGTGCCTCCTCCAGCATCCGCAACGGCCTCAACTCAGCAGCACTCATGACATTTCAGTTTATTCACAACATGGCCTAAACGGCCTTCTTACTTTCATTTTGTTATGTCTTTTAAATTTCCGAGTGGGTTGTTTTTCCCCCACTCTCGCATTTTTTACTTTTACATCAAACATTGGTTTATGTTCTGTTTTGAAATCGGCCCAGGGCCTGTTTACGCATGATGGAAGGACTGTTGCCCCATCATGGAATTTTGCTGTTTTGATAATGACCGGTAACAAATTTTGTCATGCGAAGAAGATATTCCCCTGAAATATCTTCTCGCTGAAGGGTAAAAGGAATCCTATATAATACAGAGAAAAGAAGTAACAAAGGTTCCAATTCTCCAGAAAAATTTATTGTGTAAGGATTTCCTGTGTGTATGTTTTGTGAAGACTCAGATACTAATGTGAAGAGCCCGTTGGGTCTCAGTGATAAGGAGCTTCATTTTAATAAGGATTCCGGACTTGGTGTTATGTTAGTGTGTGTTTCTCTCTTGCTCGTCGCAATGTTGTGTTCCATTCATTCACATTCATTTTTCTAGTATTACGCCCTGGAATGCGAGTGTCCCTGGTCTTTGATATAAATTTATCGCACTGATACTTATATCATTTGCTTTATGATACTTTAAATGGCTCAGGAGTAATGCATTGTTTCATTTTCAACTCATACGTATTTCTGCTATATTAGCTGTTATGAAGTGTTATTATCTAGAGTTCTTGGCATGTATGGATTCTTAAATGTTTAAGCCCGTCATATGCTATGAAGTGCTTCTTAGTAACATCTTTTTGACAGTTGATATCTTCTTCTCGCTATACATTTCTGCAGTCGCCTTTATATATACCTATTCTACCATATATCATGATTCTGGCCCAGCTTATAATGAGCTGTCTTAAAATTGTCTGATGCATCAGTTTCTGAGTGTAGCACTACGTCTGTTCAGTATTACTCTTAATGCATCAAATTATCGAGAGTTTTTGTCCCACTCTAGTGTTATTTTCTGTCTCCAAAGGAATTGTGTGAGAGCTCTGTCATGTTAAAATGTCGAAAGTTGTATTAAATCCACTGCTCTCTACACAGCAATAAGATGTCCTAGGCACTGGTCTATAACAACTCTAGGCTGTCTCTAGGAGTTACAACAGGTAGGATGCGTGCGGGGAACAAATCAAAGAGAGGCAAACCAAATCAATATCATAACGGTGGGGCAAAAGCACAACAAGGTTTGACAAGCCTAGCCCCGTATGTGCTTATAGCTCCAAGAAGCTAACCCCAAGCTCCCTGGAGCTCCCAGAGCTCATAGTCCAACTCAAGCAAGACCCTCATAATAGGATCTTTCCATGATTCCAAGCTTCTCACGGAAGGTTAAGAACTTGACCTTCCCTAGGGGCTTCGTGAGAATATCCATGACCTGCTCATCAATTCCTATATGATTGAACCTTACGGCACCTCACTGTACCATATCCTGGATAAAGTGGTTCCTAATATCAATATTCTTGGATCGATCGTGGAACATGACGTTATCAGAAAGATGAATCCCACTCTAGTTATCACAAAGGATAATGGTGGTATCTAGCACATGCCTGAACAACTCATTGAAGAGATTTCGCAACCAAATAACTTCACAACAGGCCATACTCGTTGCAATGTATTTGGCCTCAGTGGTGGTCAAAGCCACCGACTTCTCCTTCCTGCTCATCCGAGATATCGAAGAAGAACACAAGGTGAAGCAACATCCAGATGTGCTCTTGCAATCCGCCACACTGCCAGCCCAATCGACATCATTATATCCATGGAGTCTCAAACTCTCGGTAGTGTATCTCAGCCCATGGTTGATTGTACCTAGAAGATATCTCAACAAATTCTTGGCACAAATCCAGTGAATGTGATGTGGAACAGCCATATGTTGACTCAAAGTGTTCACTGCAAAACATACGTTCGAACAGTAGTTCACTAAGAACATCAGGGCCCCCACGAGTTGTCGATACTCGGTAGGATTTGCTAGCGCAGGCCAGCCAACAGTATTTCCACTCAACTTCTTAAAGTTGAGTTCCATCGATGTCGAAAAATACTTACAGTCCATAATACCAAATCTTTCCAGCAACTTCACGACATATTTTCCTTGAGAAAGGAAAATCTCACCTAGCCTCTGCCAAACCTCCAAGCCTAGGAAGTAGTGCATCAGTCCTAGATCTTTCATCTCAAACTCAAAAGCTAGCTCCCTCTTACACTAATGAATGAGAGGGTCAGCACCTGTCAGGAAGACATCGTCCACAAAGAGAACCAAAATGAGAGGCCTTTCTCTATCAACCTTAAAATAAAGGTTCAGATCAGCATTACTTTAAGTGAAGCCCAACTTCATCAAGTAGCTATCTATCCTCTCATACCAAGCCCTAGGGGCTTGCTTCAACCCATAGAGGGCTTTCTTGAACCTGCATACATGGGTGTCTCTATCTCGGACTTCGAACCCCAGAGGTTGCTCCACATACACCTCTTCCTTTATAGATCCATGCAAAAAAGTGGTCTTCACATCCATCTGATGTAGACTCCATCCTTGCGTAGCAGCAAGGGAAATAATAGATCAGATGGTGGTATAGTGGGCCACAGTTGCAAATATATCATCATAATCTATGTCTTCCTTTTGAGAGAAGCCTCGGGCAACAAATCTTTCCTTGTACTTTTCAGCACTTCCATTAGATCCATGCTTGATCTTATAGAGCCATTTCGATGTGACAACATATTTGTCCTCCAGTCTCGAGACTACTTCCCAGACATCATTTTTCGTAATGGACTCATACTCCTTGTGCATATCATCCTTCCAAACTTGATGCTTTACGACTTCTTCAAATTTTCTAGGCTCAGATTTTACTATCGTACTCATGCCTACTAGATACCCTTGGTATCTCTTTGGCTACTTTCTTTCACGAAATGTCCCCCTTGGGGAAATATGTCTCTCGGCATCTTCGAGAGAATCCCTAATTCATGATTGTCTTCTCTTATTTGAAGGAGGTGGATCAATGGGATCCATAGGTCCTTCAACATCGGGCATCATGTCATCCTTCGGCTCTTCCAGCTTCCCTGCTTCTTCATCTTCTTTTCCTTCCTTGGAGCTAGGAATATTTCTTACTTTCTTGAGGGCAACATCTTCATCAAAGGTGGAATTGTGGCATATATGCACTTCTCTTTGACAAGGCACATAAATTCTATATTCCTTCAAATTTTCACTGTAGCCCACAAACATTCCCTTCTTTCCAGAAGCATCCATCTTGCTTCTCTTTTCTTTTGGCACATGCAAGTAAACAGGACAACCAAAAAATATAAAATGAGAAACATTAAGTTTCTTACCAGAGAAGACTTCTTCGGGAGTTTTAGATTCTAGAGTGGAATGCGGGAATCTATTTTGAACGTACACAACAGTGTTCGCAGCTTCTCCCTATAGAAACTTTAGAAGACCTTGGTCACATATCATGGCGTGGGCAGCTTCCACAATAGTCCTATTCTTCCTTTCAACAACACCATTTTGCTCAGGAGTCTATGCAGTTGTGGTCTCCCTCTTAATTCTAGCTTCTCTACAAAAGTAATTAAGCTCATTTGACTCATACTCGGACCCATTGTCGGTCCTCAAAACTTTGATTTTCTTCTTGGTTTTATTTTCCACCAAGTCCTTGAAGGTACAGAACCATTTGAATGCTTCTTCCTTCTTCAAAAAAAATATATCCAGGTCTTGCGGGAGAAGTCATCTGTAAAATTCATGTAATAGGAACATCCTCCCAAGGATGTCACAGGTAGCATACCAGATAAGTCATAATGTATCAACTACAAGATATCAGTTGCCTTTGTGACACTTTAGGGGAATGGTCCCCTTATATGCTTCCCTTTGGCACAACCCTAACATATACCTTCATGATCATCTCTCAATTCGAGCATCCCTGTCACCACCTTCCTTGCTTCTCGAAGTGCTTTGTAATGAATGTGTGCAAACCTCCGGTGCTATAACTCTGTTTGAAGAGTTGTATCACATGTCATATCCCCCAATGGACTTCCTCCAACCTGGTAGAGTGTATCAACTCTAAAACCAATAGAAAGAGCTTCCTTGAAGCTATTCTTCTAGATAAGTACCTTTCCATCAATGAATGCCACCTTGAACCCTTTGTCTTCCATTGCCGAAATGGACATAAGGTTCTTCTTCAAATCAGGTGCATACAACACATATTGTAATTGAATGACTTGACCTTGAGATAAATGGAGGCTCATAGTACCTATCCCTTTCATGGGATAGGTGGCATTATCTCCAAGGATAATTTCCAAATTAGTATCCTTCTCAACTAAATTAGAAATGGTCTCTTTATAACCAGTGAGGTGCCTTGAATCACCATTATCAATTAACCAGACATCCAGGGTGTCGGGTGGAGATGTAGTAGAGAGGGCAGATACAAGAATAAAATCATTTCTCTTCTTATCAACAACATTAGACTCATCGTACCTGAAATTTATTGACCTCTTGAAAGGTTTCCCGTTTCCATTATGATCAGAGGGAACCTTCCTTTTTCCTTGGAACCTGTTGTTCTTGTCATTCCTTCTCGAGTTGTTGTTTTCATCATCCCTGGGAGAGTCCCTTATATTAGGGCACTCTCTTGCATAGTGACCAGTCTTGTTACAAGTGTAACATATTCCCTTCATTCCTTTGGGCCCTACTCTACCATGTTTTTTTATTTCTCGAGCCACCATGGTTCTTCTTCTTTGCATGAGCGGCGAATGTAGTAGGGTCACTTCCATTACCATTAGAGGCATACTCCATCATTCTTGTTTCCTCTTGAGTGCATCTCATCAATATTTCATCAAAATCAGGAATCACATTAATATTGAGAATAATGGTATTGAATACATGTCAATCACGGGGGAGACCTCCAAGTACAATAAGAACCATCTCTCGATCATATATTGCTTCCCCAATAGCTAGGAGGTTATTCTTGATTTCAGTGAGCCTCATAAAATAGGATTGAATAGATTCATCCTTTCCCTTCTTGATATTCTTAAGTCGATTCTTGAAGAAGAGGATTTGATTAGCATTTCTAGCCTTGAAAATGCTCACCAGCTTATCATACATCTCCTTAGATGT
Organism: Pinus albicaulis; assembly: GCA_034641835.2. Taxonomy (NCBI): domain Eukaryota; kingdom Viridiplantae; phylum Streptophyta; class Pinopsida; order Pinales; family Pinaceae; genus Pinus; species Pinus albicaulis. The sequence goes on from CM076580.1 coordinate 1,224,890,304, forward strand.
CTTCAACTTAGAAATGTAAGAAACCAGGTTCTTATGAATAGAATCCTGGATAATCATTTTTTCTTTGATTTCCCCTTTTCTATACTTCATCTACATGGCAGCAGCTGCATTTGATTGAGGCTCTTGAATATTCCCCTGTACATAGTCCATGAAATCTTGATCTTCTAGCACCAAATCCAAGGACATCTTCCATGCATGATAATCAGACCTATCAGTCAATTTATCATCAGCCTTGAAACCCTTATAGGTTAAGGAGGCCATTTTTTCTTGATAGGATTTCTTCCTTCAGAGATAGCTTCTAACACCAGCTTGGAATTTTCGACTTTGTCTTCACCTCAGCTATGATACCATGTTAAATTTAGATAAAAATGGTGTTCTATGCTTGATGCACTTTTACTTCAATACTTCATAGGCCCAATACAAGATAGCAATCACATAAACTTGAATTGCTGATAGCACACAATAATAGATCAATAGAAGACAAGCCAAATATAGATCAGATTTACAATTCCTAATGTCCAGCAAAGATATGAGATATTTTTGCATTACGGCGGTCAGCGAGATGCTTCAACCAACAAGATTTTCTTGGTCAGCCAGCACTTTCATGTGTCACAACCAAAACCCTCAAAGACAGTGTGAAAATTCTACTACAGTGTATTGGTTTATTTCCTCCTACTTGATTTAGTTAATACAAGTTATTTCCAGAAATTAGATTCAGAAAATACTGAAAATAAACACAAATTGAAGCCTACACATCCATATCATTTACTAAATAATACACTCATGCAACAAAGTGACACATGGATTTTTGGACATAAGTCCCCGGAAAAACCCAAAGCGGGAAAACCAGTGCAACAGATATGAGGGTTTATTATTAAGTAGTTATGACTACAAAAAATCTAGGTTCCAAGCTTGGAAAACCCAACAGAGAATAAAAGATATCAAATTTGCAGCTAACCTGAAGATCTAGTGCCAAATATCTGACTGATCCGCACCCTCAAACGGGATTTACAGGACTCGGACCGGATCTGACCCTAGAAACCCTAAACATTGCTTCTGAAGCCTTATTGTTTCCCTAGAGGGCCTGCGCCAGCCTCTGTGTGGTCCTAGGAGGGTCTGTGTCACCCCTGGAGGGTCTATGTTGCCCCTGCTCTGCCTCTACTAGACCAACGCCAGCCCTGCATGCCTCTGCACTGCCCCTGCTGGACTGTGTGGCTCTGAAGCACCTCTGCGTTGTCCTTGTTGTTGCTCCTCTTTCCTCTTGCTATCTCTTGGCCCTAGAATCAAAAAATTCCCTTGGCCAATACTACCCCTCACTGCAGGAAATTCCTCCGGAAATTCTTAGCAAACCCACCCTAGAATTCCAGATCTATTCCTCATTTCTACCAAAAACGTGTGTCTACAACTGACCCTCAAGCCTTTCTCTTATACTTTTTCATTTAACCCTTCAATGGCCAATATTAAATCATCCATCAACGACAGATATTAAAATACTTCTTGATCCATGTGTGTTATGTGGATTAATCCCTCTTGCAAACAAGAGCGATTCCCCTAGTATTCTACGAATAGCTAGAAACAAATGTCCATTTGGAAACATTTTTCTCTAGACTAATTGCATTTCAGAATTATTATAAACAAAGAAAGAGGACATGCCCCTACCATGAAATCCAAAATTCTATGCAGACTTTTATCCAATCGCTCCAAAGAGGCTTCTCCAATAGGTAGAACCTACAATCAAAGACAGACAAAATAATCAAAGCATCTGCAACATATTATAATTAAGAAAAGCTAATCCAACTTAGTGATCAAGGAGTCTAAGTATTGATGTTATTCAATAAGCACAAGAACAACTCAATGAGAAAAATATATCCATATGTATTATCTTGAATGAAAAGAGTAACCTTATAACCCGATACCTTGATGTCGTACAAGTTTCTCCCGGGGTCCTGAACAATCGTTCCTCCTTCAATTTGACAAGCCTTCCTCTCTGAATACCAGCATGGAGTTATGGACATAAGGGTGTGATAATTTGCATGCCAACAACAACTACAGTAGAGAGTATGCACTCTTAGGAATTTCTTCAGCAACTCATTTACAATCTACAATATCAGTACAGTCTACCCTTCAACTTGAAACTTGAGCTCAATTTATAGCGAAATGGAGGTAGTTTCAATTCCATGAAGAGGGGGATGGATTCATCTCTTGAACAGATTTGAGCTCCATGGACCAAGGGAAAAACTCCATGAGTGGAGGGATAAAGCTCGAACTGATCACGCCTCTAGAAGCTTCCAATTGGGAGAATATTCGACCAGCTAGGCTTCTAGAATTTACTTTGTCTTTAATTTGACTTTTTATGGGGGTCCGCAGGTTTTAGTAGCAGAACGTGCAGGGGTTGTCGTAGTTTATAGACCAAGTATCCACGGACCCACAGGAAAAGACTAGAAAAAGTGCAGAGGTAGATTTTTAAGGGTTTTATAGAGATTTTCTCCAATTCCAAGACTTGGTTTAGGAACATTAGGGCTTTTTGACTTCTAAGGGAGCATAATATAAGTAGTGATAGACCTATATGGATAGTCAAATTTCATGGTGACAAAATAACGTGTAATAGATTTCCCCCTAAAGCGCGAAGCCTGAGGTTATTCTGAAGAGTGAAGTGCTTTATCATTCTGAGGATTGGATTGGAGACATCGGTCGAAAACCTGTAAAAACATTCAATGCAATCATATATATATCATTGCTGAGGTAGGCATTCCCATACTCAGATCAAAACTAACTAAATGTTTTGGTACATATATGATTTTAATATTACATCAAAAGTAGACACAGTATGGGCGCAACCATCTGTCATATGTAGTCTACTGTATCGTGAATAATAAAACTCCTCACAACATGGATGGTGGAAACTAGATCCAGGGTCTTGATTTCCACTTCCCAAACTAGTACGATTATATCCATGCAATTGATTGTGTCGAAGTCGAACATGGTAGAAACCACTTGATTACCAGTCAATGATGTGAACTATTAACAAGTGTGAGAGAAACCACCAATAATTACAATGGCTCTCAAAGTACTCCAGTACAATCTATGAAGTGTGAATGAATGATTTGCAGTCGAACACTTCATAGAATCATTCGATTGAAGGGAAATGATGCAACCTGTCGTCGAAGGCGAGAAACCTGCCATTAGGGCATGAAGATCCCAAGGTACTAATAGGATTCTAGATCAACTTTATAGATGATGAGTTATCGTCGATAGAAAGTGATCTGTCGTAGGAAATCCCACGACACGAAACCATTAGATCAATTTTTGAAGAAATATTTGCAAGGAATGACTCAGGTATGGTCAATGCGAATGGAGACAAATGTTTGCAATGAATGGTTTATTTTAACTCTCTCTTGAACACATAACGACACTACAGATGGTTTTGCAGCAATTGAACTAAAGCTAATACCTAGAAATCAGCTGAAGACTTTCAATGTGGTTTGATTAAATGTTAGACAAAGGATTTCCCAACCCAGGTACAAGTGTGACAAAGTGTCGTGTTCAAGAGTGGAATGTTGCTTTCTAAACCAGGGTGACAATTGGATTCTTTTTCTCTCTTTTCCGCCCACCATTACTAGCAAGTACCTCTTTATTTTTGACAAGCTTGAGGAGGACAACATTTTCTTGTTTGTGTAAGCTCATCCTTTGGATGATTCCATCTTAGTATTAAAATCGAACCCTAAGAAGTAGTGGTTCGGTCCTGTTTGTAATCGATAGGTCCTTTACTGTTAAATTTTAACGAGTCCAGTATAGGAGAAACTCGGCGTTTTTCATTTTTAGGGAGTGTTGGAGTGTGTTTCATGCACGTATGTATGAAATCACACCAACTTAAGGGGTGTGGTTTACCCACTTAAATTATTGGTAACAGGCAAAAAAATAAGTGGAGTCAAGCAAGTTAGTGGAACAAGCTAGAATCATAAGCATACTAGATAGAGAAATAGCATGCATATATAAACTAAAAACTAAAACAAATAAACATGAGCTCTGAAAAGAGTCAAACGACAACAATAATACGAACGGTGGCTCTAGGCCCCTCTTATTGAGCACTGGTAGTAATAATAGTGAAAATTTACCCTCTTTCCACAGGGCCCCTAGACCATGGGTTATAGGTCCCGATGCAAGGATGTTTTTATCCCAAGCTTGCCTCGATGCAGTCTCCATATCTCTCTATTATGTTGGACTGAACTTGTTGGATGGCCAATAATTGAGTCCCCTCTATCTTCAGCTCTGGCTCACACACTGCTGGTATTTCCTGGGAAATTCTGGCCAGCATAAAAATGTGTTCACAAATTCTTCATCTCATGGTGGCCTTATATAGGAGATTTCAAATCCTTCCTTCCCTCTCTTGGTACATTATGGATGGTGACCCAAGATAGGGGTATGATTCCTTTGTGTGCTCCAAATATTCCATTGTGTGCTCACTTAGTATCTAAGGAGGCGTTGGTGGTTGTCCTTAGGTGGCTCCAAGTAAGGGGTCACTTGTCCTTTTCTTTGTGTGGTCCCGGATAGTGACATTTCGCCACTCCCACGATTGCGCACATATCAGGAAAAAGGCACTCTTCACGAAGGATTATGCGCGCAAAGAGAATTTAGGACTTGTTCAAATTTGATTTTCCTCATACCTTGGATATTTTTAAATACTTTGCAGATTCTGTAATGTCTTCTAGCCTTGTAAATCCTTTTGCCTCACATTAATCAATGTCGTCTTCTTATGTATGATTTTCCAGTGTTAACAGTTGCCCCCTAATTTGTGAGGTGTAGGAAGCACTGTATAGCCGAAATACATTATAGTTTCTTTTATGTATCGTGCATAGAGAGAGAGAGAGACCTGCCTGAAGCTTGGAATTGAAAACACCCTGCACCGGTTCCAATAATGACCATTTCCTAAGGGATCCCTGTAAGAAAATACAATATACAATACATAAACAAATTTTCTACGAGGTGGGCATGTCCCATGCTCGTGATGCTATGGCTAGTTAAACAAATCTAATTGACATTACATGTTCTGTCTATGTCACTAATATGGTAGTGATGTTGGAAATTGTTGACGATGACTGTTGATGCCTTCAGGGGCGTTTTTTCTTTGAAAATAGGTGGAATATGGTACCCATATGCATAAACTTGGTATGGCATACAATTGTGCACTGTACGCATAGGTGCTGGCTGGGACCTTCCCGTGTAAGCATTGTTGACAGAGACGCTTATGGAGGCACAGGTCTTCGACGGATTTGATCAAAGTGCAATGGTTGTAAGGTATGATAACATCTTGACATGAAAGCTTTTGTCAAGGTCGAATGTCAGGAGGATTGATGAGATATGTGGAAAATAATGTCTCTCACAGTGCCACCTGAGGATGCCCCTTGTATAGAAAGGGGTGATCCAAGGTACCACTTCCTTTTCGGAAAATAGGTGTCGAAGTCGACAAAAAGGAAGCCTCAACTGAACGAGGGGTCGCCTACATAAGGGGGCAAGACCTGGATGTGATGGGTTTAACATAGGCGTGTTGGCAAGGGATGACTGAAAACTGATGATGGGGATTCAATGGCCCAAGTTCGGATTATACTAAGCAACTTGGTGGCATTCATAGTTATGGAAATCCCTAGAGTCGATAGGACTTCCAGGGTGGGTATAAACTGGCTATGAATGTCAAGGTGGCTTGTGCGTGGGGGTATAATACTCCAACCAAGGGTGTTCAGGGACTGCTGCTGTGGGAGAAAAATGAAATGAGAGGGTGAAGGACGTAGTGCATTGTTCGGGGTCTTTGTACACTTACCAAAATAATAAAATAATTTGGTTTGGTTTGTTTAAAACACAGAGATGAGTACCCCAAAACATGAAAGTGTTCGCTCATTAATGTTGTGAGGAAGGTGTTTTGCTGAGGGTGGGGGTCCCATTGGTTGGTCTCATATGCGAGGTTCATGAAGCGGATGAGAAAGTATCGCAGATGGGATTTTGTTGGTGGAGATATGGTGGGCCAAATGTGTGGCATGGTCGTGCGCTCTTGATCTGCTTGTACAACCTGATCATCCGGGAAGGGGATTATCTTGTGTGGTAAACTTGTCTTTATGCATGGTGGATGGATGGGCATGAGGTGCTTCCCAGACTGAAGTGGTATGGCCATGGCGTCACTTTTTTTTGTGATATATGGTCTACTGCGGGTGACGAGTGCCATGGAGGGGAGGCTCTACCGACCAACGACGATGTTTATCATGTGCAAGGTGAGGTGATGATAAACATGGTCGGATATGAGGATTCTATGGTTTATTTTTTATGGAGAAATGATTTCAGGATATGTAGAGTTTTCTGGGACTCTATCATGCTGTGGGTAGAATGATACCTGCTCTGGAACTTTCTGTAAATGGAGTTGTGAATGGTTTTGCTAGCTTCTCCTACAAAAACAACTACCTCAAGTGGAAGCATCTTCTTTATCAAAATTTATTGAAAATCATGAGCTTTTAAAAAAGAAGATGAGAGAGGGCATACCTGCCGGTGCTGAAATTTTTTTTTTTTTCAGGAGTGCGAATGTGTGGCATCGCCTCTGCTCATCATGGAGTGCTAATTATGGTGCAACTTACGGTTCGGAGAACGGACCTTCTGATCTCTCATTATGGTTCTCCAAAGTTTTTTGAAAAGGGCAATATATAGGTGGATATGGTCCTACTTCAATTCATTTGTACTTGCTAAGTTTTTGAGAGGTCAGAGGATTCTGCATAGCATTTTTTGCCGTTGTGCTCAGCCTGAGCACCAGGGATTCGCAAGATCATGCCCAGGTAACCTCCATGACATCCTGTACTTTAATTTTTTCAGTTTGATGGTGTCGGGGTCCATACAGACTGGGTTTGTACATATTTTGGGAGTTTTTTCCTTATATTGTGGGGGCAATCAGGGCAAAGGCGCACCCCTGTGTGATTTTTCAGGGGATAGGTGTGCTAAAGCGCTCAGTTCCCCTTTTATAGTGTGCCTGTGAAAAATACAGGGACGCGTTAAGAGCGCCTGTCTGAGGGATAGGCGTGCAAAGCTGAGGCAATAATATTTTTGTTTTTTGCCTATTTTTGTATTTTTTTCTATACTGATGGGTACCTGTTTTGATGATAGGTTATTGTGGAGGGAGCAGGATTAGCCCAAGCTTCGAACTACACTGGCTGCTGATGTTGGGGCGCGCATCAGCTGGCACTATGGGGGCTCCTGAAGTTCGCGGAGAATGAGATTTTTTTGTCACAGGACCGACTGCTACACTACTTGATCTGATATTGGCGCAGGAGGCGCAACATGTTCGTGTTGCGGGGGACGAACCTGGTCATCCATCCTAAGACGGATGTGTACTTTTTGACCGGGTTACTGCCTCAAGGTGAGGCATTGAGATATCCACTCCCTTTCGGAAGAGTGGACTTGGAGAGATTTCAGAGATGCCACTATGGTGAGGCACCTCTTACTGATGGGTGCATCAGCATTGCATCCGTGACAGATCTGGCAGAGCGATGTGCTCTAGCAATGATTGTGCAACTGGCAGGGTCGGTTGCTTCGCATCGAGCATCGGGCTCGCAGGTTAGAGTACTGCGTCGGTTGAGGTCTAGGAATTTTTATGACTTTTCCCGTTTCTGCTTTGACAAGATGGTGGCACAACTCAACAAGGTCCATCATGGATCTAAGTTGTTTGCGTATGCCAGTATCTTGTGCAGCATTATGTACGAGAGGGTAGTGCTGCTGAGGGTAGTAGTGGTGGTGCCTCATGGGGGAACACGGGAGCCTCGTATGAGGAGATGGGCTTCGGTGATGCCACGAGGCGGTGGGGGCATGGTGGGGCGTTATTGGAATGCCACGACAGAGGCCTAGTTCGAGGCCAACTCGCAGATGTTCCTACCATACCCATACGTGGGGTGGACTTCCAGGGGGATCTAGACATGGGTCTCCCTTTTGGTTACGCTTGGGGACCCACAAGTATGTTGTGTATGTTTTCTGCATTTATTTGAGTATACATGTACTTATGTGTTTTTATAGTGACATTGACATCATTTTGGTTACTCTTACATATGTTGACGAGGTGGGCCGCCTCGTGGCTCGGTTGGTTGGCCATGATCCTCTACGGCAACCTAGGGGTGATAAGGGAGGAGGTGCTGCTAGGGGACCTGTTGGTGGTGCTGGCCTTTCAGGAGAGGGCAGCAACTTGGCCGTTGTGGAGGCTACGACTGAGCGGGCTCATGCTGATGCAGCAATAGCACGTGCAGATACGGCGAAGGCTCGTATCGAGGAGTTGACTACTCAAGTGTCAGCTCTAGAGATGCCTGGGATCGAGTGGATTGCTTGACCCAGGGGGTGCCTGCTCGAGGATTTATGGATGACTTCAAGGAGTTCTGGTTAGAGACTGTGATCGCCTGCGAGAGGGAGTATCGGCCCATTCTACGTCGGGTGGCGATCTCTGTTGTGATAGCAGCTCTAGTGGTGGCACCGAGAGCGATTGTGGGTCTAGGTGCCCCTCCTGAGGGGGCACCACCCTAGAGTATTTTTGAACACAGGGAAAGCACCCATTATGAGGATGCCTCCCTTATTTTTGACAAATTTTGCATCTTTGGGCTGGTCATTGGGCCAGCGACACGATTTTTGTACTCAGACATACACATTGTGATATATATATATATATATATATATATATGAGAGATGTTTTTTGCAGCTCTACATGATGTGTCACCTATTTCAGTTTATGTATGATGTTATGCTGATGGATATATATATTTTTTGTGTTTATGTATGATGGTTTATTCGAGATGCATTCCAGTCTAGGATATTGTTAGCATGCAATCTGCTGTTTGGTTTTGACTCCTTGGTACATGTGTAAATATGGTATAGTCAGATTGTCTACTTAATATTTTTGCACGCAAATATTTTCTAAACAAATGTGTATCTCTGGTATCAAATGTTTGATTTTACCGCGACGCTACTAACTAGGAATCGAGGTAGATGTGCATATGGCGCATACCCCGATGGAGGGCATCACACATAAGTCTGATGACAGCGTTATATTCTGCCTGATTGTTTGTTGTTGAACCGATGCATACGCCATTGGAGCAGAGTGGCAATCAATCATGGTTGTAGATGACCCAGGCAGCTGCGGCTAAACTTTGAGACCATCTTGATGCTCCATCAGAAAATCCGAAATAGGGTTTAGTTTGGTGATCCATGGTGGTACTTTGAGCACTTTTTAAATAAGTATTTTGGTCAAAAATTTTGAGTGGTTGGGGTTGTGTACATTCACTCTAGGGAAGGGTCGTTTTGGCCCTTATGGGTAGAATTTCTTGAGGTAAAGACCGCTGATGGGGTTGCTGAGGCAGGTCCCGTCCAGTTCCGTCAAGATGTATGCCCCCTGTCGGAGGCAATGTTTGATGATGTATGGTCATTTACACAAGGTTTCGAACTTTCAAGGCCCTAGGGCTTATTTTGCGACATCATAGCGGAGGACTAGCTCACCCTCAGTGAATGAGCGAGGGGTGATGTGGTGGTCGAATGATGCTTTTACCCTTTTCTTGTGGGCCTCATTGTGTTGCAGTGACTTTCGTCGACAAGCTCTAGTTGTACTAGGTGTTGTTCTAGAGGCTGGGTATCATCAAGGAGTTTGATGGCGACATGTAAATTTGGGATCTTGTGGAAATCAATGCAAAAGAACAAGGTACCTTGACCTTTTACGACAGGAATAGGGTGGAAATCCTGGGATGTGGGGGCGGCTGGAATCCTATTTCCGATATGTGATGATACAAATCGTATGTGGTGGATCATGTCATCGGCGTTCGGTGGGGGAAGAATCTCCGTAATGGGATTATGCATGAATGCAAGGTTGGGTTCCCCGCTAGGATGGTTAATTTCCTGTGGGTGGAAATTGTGCCTACCACATAGGTGCCTGAATGTTTCCATTAGTGAGCATACCTCTGGTGTGTGATTTTGGCTAGTGAAAATAGTGCATGGTATCATTGTACCAACAGAGTAGATTGTGTGAGATTCTACACTACTTGTTGTTCCTGGTGTGGACTCTTGGAAAGGGTTTGTCATAGAAGAGGTTGTCTTCTATTTCCATTTCCGTATTTTTGGCTTGGGTGGGTCTACCTCTTTGGGGGAGTGTAGACTCAACGCTGCTCTTGTCGCTCTTAGCTTGGGGAGGTGTACACATTTAATTGTATGGTGAAAGTGTGAACAAATCCGGCAATAGGTACGCATGATTTTCTCCTGGTTAGAGATAAATTTCTGAGGGAGAGAAGAGACTATATGAAAATTGTTTGCAAGGTGCTTCAGTTCTCTACACTGGTTGACACGATGATCATTTAGGTCGCATAGTCTGCATGTTATCCTAGGCTTGGTCAGGGTCATGCTTGGTTGATGTGTTGTCTTAGCTTTCTTGTTATGCCACTGCGGGGGTGGGGATGTTGAACCAGTGATGTACTTTTATGCCATTCCCGAAGGTCGTCCTGTCTCTTCTCTATGGTATGAATCATGTCGATGGTGGGACGAAGTTGCGAGGCATAAGTACAGTGCCACTCATAATTATTTCCTTGACATATTAGGCAGAATATCCTTGATATGGGGGTTTCGTCGTGCTCAGTTTGAGGTCTGGAAGGGAGCCATCATCGTAATGTTGCTAAATCTGGATAATTGATGATCGCATTATTGGGAGTTTTTCATAACGTGCATGCTGGTCTTCTCTGTGGAGAGCGGTTAGGGGTAACTAGGGGTCCCCTGATCGGTCACTCTTAGACAAACAAGAACATGATGGATCTGCTCGTCACATCTTCTTCGGTTGTGGAACTATCCGTGGACTCTGCATCCATATCATCTTCTTGGGAGAGGCAGACTATGGTGGAGCGTAAGCTAGCAAGGGCTAGATGGAATCTGGGGATATAGTTACAATTATCCAAAAGGTGATTGTCGGCGCATAACGGACATGTGAATTTCACTACCCGCAATCCAACGTAGTAAATATAGGATACCATCTATGGATGAGTTCCAAGGCTGCGCACTCTTCGAGGAAGTGACCACGTTCATCGCATAGTGTGCAACGTATAACGGGCATGACTGGGGGTCTTTCTTGTGCCCTTTTTTGTTCCTCTTGTAGGGTCAGGATGGTATGAGGTTCATTTCTGGATGCCTGGGTGGGAGGGATCCTCTTGATAGGACCACTCGATGGCATGTAAGGTGTCCCTATATCACAATATCTCTGGGAAATGGTGGGTATAGTGCCCATAGTTGTTGCAGAGAGCGCATGCGTGATTGCTATGCAACGCTTTGCCTTTACCTTTGGTGGTAGGTTCGTTTTTACAGGAACGTGACATCGCGATGTCTATCTCAGATCCAAGGAGTGGTAGTAATTCATCCAGCTCTGGACAGATACGGGTAGGGTGACCTACTACGTCGCATATGGTGCAGACTAGTGATGCCTATTGAACGACGGGGGTCACCGTCTTCTTTCCTCTTTTGTCGATTTTCTTAACCGTAATCACCGACTTTGCAATGGGAATTTCCTTTGCAGGGGTGGTTTTGACTATTTCTTGGATGAGTGTGGCCTCCTCAACACTAATGGGCTTCAATCCTATGGCAATAACGTGGGTGGCTCCTGTTCCTGCAGGGGGAACGAGGTACCAAACTCGGATTTCCAACGATATGTTGGGTAATACCAGTGTTGCAAAAACCTGTTGGGAGACTAAGCCAGCTGGGGGGTAGAGGAAAGGGGTTTGGGAGGTGGCGTACGCTAGAGAGGCTGTCGTGGCCGATGACTCGGTGCCATTACTGCTTGTGTCTATGTCCTAACTTGCTTCAGCGCTTAATGTGGACATCATGCACACTGGATCCCCTATGACATCGGGTGATAACTCAAGGATTATGGGAGGATCTCCTAGGAGTGACCCTAGAACGGACGACGGTTTGAATTGGCCGGGGCCATATTCTTGGTACCGTGAGAGAGAATCCAAGGATGTATCTACATAGGGTAGAATTGCATCAGTGTTTTTTAGGGGACGCTTCTCGATGTGCGTCAGTTGGTCTACAGTAATGATGCGGTCATCATGGGGGAACATCATGATGTGGAAGATGGAGGAGGCTATGGCAGACATGGCATACATATAACTCTGCCCAAGGAGTATATTGTAGTCCAGGTGAGCGTCCAAGACTTCAATGTCTATGGAGATCGTCTTTCTGGCTAAGTAGACCGAGACATTTTGGTAGAGGTCGACGGGGGTCGATGGACGACCGTCATATGCTCGAAGCATGATGACTGGGGGTTTTAGTTCGGGAGAACCTAACTTTTGCCAAACATTTTTGGACATGATGCACGTGGATGCACCCTCGTCTATGACACATCAGTGAATAGTGATATTCTGGACTGACACTGGTATCTGGAAGGTGACCATGGAAGGAAGCCTAGGGGTGGCTTTGTCTAAGTCAAAATCCATTGGGCACGTATCGGCAGGGTCGATAGCGCATAACGCGGAAAGTAGGGCTTTCCGTTGTTTTGGGCATGACTACAATACTTCCAAAGCTGACATAGTAGCGAGAGATTGTGCAAAATCGTCCACGATTCTATAATTATGGGCCACTTTGGAGTATTTTACTGCTCGCTTATTAGGTCTCTTCGCCATCTTTGGCAATGGTTATATAGGCATCTTTGAAATTGTCAAAGGTGCATTCGGTGCACTAGTACTTTCCCCTGATGTATTGGTGTCCGGTGGAGTGTCGTAATTGCATTTCCGTGTTTGGAAAAACATCTCTTCGTTAGTCATGTAGATTTCATGGTTGATTTTCCCGGAGTCGTCTGTATTTGGTTGTTGAGTGCTTACCGTCCCTTGATTGGGGAAAGGTTCTTGCATCACAGCTAGTTGCTGGGAAGATCCTCCTTGTCCTCAGTTACTCTATAGCTTCTTCAGCTCAGGGAGATCAGGATAATGGTGAGTATAGTGACTGTACTCACCATATATCGAACAGGAATGGTTTTTTCGAAGAGGTGGCCTTTTTCTCTACCATTGGGCATTGCTCAGCTCCTGGTTCTAATTCCGGTTGGATTTGCCTCCAACTTGGGATCATGATGGGCGCTGCTGGTTGTTTCCCCCCTATCCAGGATTCCCTTTTGGCTTGTTTTTTGATTTTTTCTTCACCACGTTAGGTGGGTATTTCTCTTGGTTGTATTGGTGTGGTTGGTTTTAGGATGGCTGCACAAAGTTCACCTATGCATTGGTCTGCATAGGTGGGTCGTGTGCTTGGGACTGAGCATAATGCAGTCCTTGGTTTGTACCTGGTTGTTGGAGGGGAGCTCTTTCGTCAGTGTTTCTTTCTGCATACTGATTCCCCTGAGCCGGAGGATAAGGTCCTCCCTAGTGATACGCTGACACACTATTGGTCAAATTTTGCTGAGGCATATGATGAATTTGAAAACCCGGTTGAGGTACGTTCTGGGTATAACTGTATGTGTAACCAGGGTTTTGACTGCTGCTTCCTAGGTAACCTTAGGTCAATGACCCAATTAGTCCTTCTATAGAGTTTGATGCACCTGGAAATTCTTTATAAGTTTGCAGGCACGGGACATTAAGCAGGATGTTATAAATGTATCATGACTGTGTTTAAATCAGCTCAAGCTGTTGGGCTTTGTTGATTGTGTCCTTTTCGAATGTGGGCTTCTGTTGCACCACATCCTTGGAAATCTCTGTTGTAAGAGTTTTCAAGAAAAAATCTAAGAGAACCTGGTCATCGAGTTTACCTTTACATAAACTGCGACGCCGCCTCCATTCATGGAGATGGTCTGAGATGTGGACGGCAAGGTTTTGTCTAAAATGCATCAGTAATTCCATTCCGAAATCATGGTAAATGGGTAACTGAAAATATGTTAGGAACGCGGTAGCGAGGGCACTAAGGGTTCCATGTGAAGTTGAGGGTTGCTCCACATACCACTTCGCGACTACTCCTGTCAGAGTGCGTTGAAATAATGTCAATCGAATAGTGTCGTCAATGGTACTATTCGATGAGCACCACAGGTGAAAGGTCATGATATGATTACCTGGGTCTTCCGCTTGCTTGCCTTCGAATTTTGGAAAATCTGAAGGGAGCTTCGTGGGCATGGGAGGCCATGTAGGATCGTGTGTGATGGGGTCATTCGTCAGATTGGTTAAATCGGGTAGATTCAACGAAGCTAAGAAAGGTGACTGGGAGGTTGACGCCATTGCAATGTGCGAAAACACAAAGTTCTTGTTAGGAAGAGGGTTATTCTGTGACCTACCTTGTTGTGTATTCGACTAGCTTCCTGAATGGGATGCACTCCTCTGCCCCCTAGGGGTCATGGGAGGAGTGGTGTGTGGTGTGGCGTTGGGAGACCGACTAGGGTTCCCAACTATGGTTGCCTAAATAAAGGACGAACCAATAATGGTGGAAGCGTTCCGTCTTTGATGCCTGAATGGTGAAAGACCTGGAACCCCTCCCGGTAATGGGAGGAGGTCCAAAAGACACCTGGATCGACAAGGTTTTGTTGGGATTGTTTAGGTGTCGTTCAGGTTTGGTTTTGGAAAAAATTGAGAGGATAGAGTCTATGATCAAAGAAAAATTCTTGTCACATACATAAAACAAAGCGAAAAATAAAATAAATTTCCCTTTAAATTAATCTATGTGATCAAGAAATCAAAAAAGTGGTTTTTTGTTTGTTTGCGTCTAATACTAAAAATCCTAGAAGACCTATTCGTCCTCACACACTCAAATTTAACCGGGCCTTGAGAATATTTCTTGCGAGTGCTGGCACAACGTCCCGTAAGAGCTGGCGATGCCCCCAATCAGCCGAAGAGAATCCACCAAGGTAAGGGTAGAGGGTCTGGCGCTTGCCTGCACCATCACTTATAGGGAAAAGGTTGCCCTAGTTTTTGGCCACTAAGAACCACCTTCCCACGTGAGCGTTCGACTCTTGGGCTTCTTGGTATTCAGCTAACAATACCGAGTATGAGCCAAGTCAGGTAGCCCTGACTGATACCTTCCCGCATTGCGCCTAAGCCTAACCCCCTCTGAAAAAGGTCTCTGCCGCGCTTGGGTTTTCTTTGTCGTGGGCTGATAGGTGTATTTGAAGCTCCCTAAATACACAACTTCTATGTTTCATTATGAAGTATGATCAAGGTGGCTTATGGGATGCCTACCCCCTTGATCCTAACTTAAGCTATAAATTCTTTTGTGGCCCCTGTGGGGAGAATTTAGTGAGTTTGGCTAAGTTAGTTTTAGGTGTTTTTGCTTCGCTTAGTGGGTGAGTGTGTGTGAGCACAAAGTGGACAAGCACATAGTTTTAACGTGTGGATATCGATGATCCTTTACAAAATCCCCTATTTAAACTATGTTGTATTCTTCCTGGCTCAAATGAAAAACATGTGCGGATAATGGGCTGCTTTCTATTTTTCCTAGTTAATCTATGGGACTAACTATAGCGAGATGGAAAGTTTTGAATAGGGAGTGTTCATATGCTTACCTAGGATCACCGGAGGGTTCAAAGGTAGTAGAGATTACTTGCTCTTCTATAAACAATTCAATCCTAGTCCCAAAATTCCTAGTGCAAAAATTGAACTAAACTAAAACTTTTACACTAGAAAAAAGAAAACTAACTATGCATGTGTGGTCTTGGGCCACTTAATTGGGCTAGTTATCTAGGTGTGTAAGTACCAAAATTTGCAAAACATAAAAAAAATTCGGAATGAAAGTTATTTTTCCACCCTACTTAAACTATGTGTGAACTTTGCAAAAATCAACATGAAGTAAAACTGACACTAAGCCTACAAAAAGCAGCTAAGAGTGAGCTTTAACAAGCTACGAAGTACCACAACCAATGCTGGCAAGTGTATTAGGGGCTTCCAAGCACTTTAGAGGCAAGAAAAGACAGAAATAAGGGAGAAAAATCTCATTCTATATTTTGCATGCAAAAGGCTGAGACAGGCGCACTGTCTGCGCGTGAGTCAGCTCTGAACGCGCACCCTGCGCTTCTGTGAGGAGAAAACACACGCAAATTCCTGCAAGAAAATTTTTTGGAGTTTTTCTGCTTCAGTCTGTCACTTGGGATGAACTCGGGACTGCAAGAGAAATCAGGGGAAGTGTAATGTTCCTTTTTCAGAACATTGTCAACAATAATGAGAATATTTCAAGATATTCTAAAGTTGGAGTTCCAGCAATAAGCAAGCACAATAGTGGTGCAGCAGCAACACTCAACTCATAAAAACATGAGAGAAATCCATAGCTTTCTTATTAAGAAATAGCAGCAACAAATAGATACAAGATCTTGAGGAAAATGATACTCAAGATGAGCCATGCTCAGCCTCAAAGAACAAGTACATCAACCATGAAAAAACCACTGCTACATATGTATCATCAAGCTATGACTGTGCAGTCTATGAGGGGAAACTACTGCATAAAAGTGTCAATACACAAATATATCAATATTTGGTTCAAATACAATAGGGGGAGCAAGATTTCAACCCCTGGAAACAATAATGCACAATCCCTAAAAGGATTGGCTACAAAACATACAAAATGGCAATTCCACAGAAATGCCGGAGTTGCTGGGTTGCTGCAGCAACTCAGAAATAGAACTGGATGGAGATGGCTGAATATGATGCTCAAACTGAATGTGCCTCCTCCAACGGATCTTTCAAGTGAAAGGCTGATCCCTTCACTAAAGATCTCTCCCTCCAATACTCTGCAAGAGCCCCACTGCAAATGATCCTCTCAAAATAATGTAGTCTCTGAATGGAACTACGTTGTAGGGCTATGGAAAGAGTTGGCCTTGATGCCAAAGTCTGCAATATGCTCCGGAAATCCTCCAAACTGATATCCCAAAGGAAATAGGGACTCCTCCTCTGAAAAATATCTGAAGGGGATAGTGTAGTGAACCCTCACTGCAACACCCAGCAACACTACAGTCTTCCTCCTCTTTGCACTAGCTTTCTGAAATAGAGAAGGGTGTGTGCCTCTCATCACCTAATGCTTCTCTTCCTCCCTTCCTCCTTCTCCTAGATGCAGTGCTGCATAATCATGTTTCTCCTTGATTGTGCTTGGACCTCCATGTATGAGATCTTGGGGACTTCCTTGCAACGCTGCAATAATCCCTCTAGTTGGAGCAAGGGCTCCTCCTTCCTCTGCATGAGGTACTAGATCAACTCTAGAATTGACAGCGTTGTTGCCCTCAACATGATTGGGCAACTCTCCAATGATTGGATCCTCTTTCAAAAAAGAGATCCCTTTGCCTCCTTGTGCCAAAAATTAAGATCTTGCCTCTAAATAAGCATCATGCAAGATATCAGCCTCCTTCATGGCTTTCTGAAATGTTTTTGAGTCTATGGTTTCCTCCATCATATGCAAGGGTTTTGTTTTTTTGAATGTGTTTGTTTCCTTTACATGCATTTCAGAATCAAATCTCTTCATCAAAGTTCTAATGAACATTGCATATGAAGAGTTATTTTCATTTTTCAAAGTAAAAGACTCAAATAACCACCATGAATAGAATTTACCTCCCAAAAGCAGCTCTGCTACTCTAATGGCTTCATCTTCAAGAATATGATGTTGCTGCAAAAAGGTGTCTAGCTCTTCAATCCAAGCCTTGGCTGAACAAGTAGGAGAACCATCAAAGACAGATAGAAGAAATCTATCCTCATCATGCTGCTTGCTCCTCCTCACCATGATCTTGCAAAACTCTGGGAAAGTAATATGATCTCTAAACTTCTGGGTTTGAGATTCATACTCATGCAAGAAACCTCTAAGAGTTCCTTTCTTCGGCATTTCTTCTTCTTCTTAATGAGCATGTGACTGCGCTGTGTATTATAGGGTGTAGCTGCATGCTTACATCCCCTACAAGAAAATCTAGAGTTTGACTCAATTTCAAACCCTTTTGGATATCCTGTACAAATCTCCCTCCTTATCTTCTCAAATTCTTCATGAATGCCCAGTAAGGATCTTGGAAGTAGCTTTGTAAGCTTTCCTTCCCTCTTTTCTCCATATGATGGAGCCTTCATTTTCTCTCTCTTTGATAGCACTGGAAAGTTCCCAGCTTAGGAATATCGAAATTCTATTCCAGAGATTGACTGCAGGGGCATTTACTGGATATGTCACCTTTGAAAAAAAGGATGAGATACAGAGGCTACCTGGCCATCTGCAGACTCTGTCTATAGAGTTCGAAATATTCCCCCTTCAGGGAGTCAGCACTTTGGCTTGAAGTCACAGGCTGAGCCAAAGATCATGCTCTGATACCACTGTAATGTTCCTTTTTTAGAACATTGTCAACAACAATGAGACTATCTCAAGATATTCTAAAGTTGGAGTTCCAACAATAAGCAAGCACAATAGTGGTGCAGCAGTAACACTCAACTCATAAAAACATGAGAGAAATCCATAGCTTTCTTATTAAAAAATAGCAACAACAAATAGATACAAGATCTTGAGGAAAATGATACTCAAGATGAGCCATGCTCAGCCTCAAAGAACAATTACATCAACCATGACAAAACCACTGCTACATATGTATCATCAAGCTATGATTGCACAGTCTATGAGGGGAAACTGCTGCATACAAGTGTCAATACACAAATATATCAATATGTGGCTCAAATAAAATACGGGGAGAAATATCTCAACCCCTGGAAACAATAATGCACAATCCATAAAAGGATTGGCTGCAAAACATACAAAATGGCAATTCCACAGAAATGCCAGAGTTGCTGGGTTGCTGCAACAACTCAGAAATAGAACTGGATGGAGATGGTTGAATATGATGCTCAAACTGAATGTGCCTCCTCCAATGGATATTTCAAGTGAAAGTATAATCCCTTCACTAAAAATCTCTCCCTCCAATACTCTGCAAGAGCCCCACTACAAATGCTCCTCTCAAAATAATGCAGTATCTGAATGGAGCTGTGTTGTAGGGCTATGGAAAGAGTTGGCCTTGATGCTAAAGTCTACAATATGCTCCGGAAAGCCTCCAAACTGATATCCCAAAGGAAAGAGGGACTCCTCCTCTAAAAAATAGCTGAAGGGGATGGCGTAGTGAACCTTCACTGCAGCACCCAGCAACACAACATTAATTTGCTGCAGAAATAATGTTGTCCTGATGGAGGATGCTTGGCCTCAAGCCTGTATGTGAGGAAAATGAAGAAAAATCCCTCAAGAGACCTCTCAAGAAGGAGAAGGAATCCTAAATAGGAATTCCTCCGACAATTCTTGCTAAGCAGCAAAGAATGCACAATTGTCTCACAAGACAACGAGATGAATAATCATAAGCATGAGAAACAATGGTTGCCTTGTCCTCCTTTTAAACAAATGAAAGCTCCTCTCCATGGGTCCCACTTCTTTAGGGTTTTCTCCACCAAATAACCCTTTCCTCATTCATACTATGCTGGCTTCCTAAGTAAGACACTCCTCCTATGGCAGCGTTGTTGACTTGGTCAAACTTAACCAAGCCTCCTTGCAAATAACCTTGTTCACACATGAGGGTGTGCAAACCAGCTCCAAAGATGATCCCCTTTCATATTATGAGGGATTTTATTGAGAATATCATTATGCATGGGCCTCCTTACCCACTTATTCTCCTCCTAAGTGAAATCAGCAAAATTTAATGTTCCAAATTATTGTCGGAAAATTTTGGAACATTACAATCCTCCCGTCCCAAATGTTGCTTGTCCTCAAGCAACTACAAGGATAGAATTGAAAATCCTTCTCTCAAGGCATGGAGTATATGTAGTGTTGAGGAGCATCTTCCTCATGTGGATCCTCCATCCCCAAGCAATCATCCATACAAAATGAGCTACCTCCCAACTAGGCAACTCCTGGAAACTATCCTCCACCTTTTGCTCCGGCAAAGTAGGTGGGATGAAAATATGCTCATGGTAGACAATGTAGCCTACCCCACGATGTCCTTCTCCACACTCAAGATAAGTGTAGAGAAAGTGCTGATCCTGGGCTGCAAAATACTTGCCCTCAAGTGGCAAGACGAAGACTAGATCCCTAAGGACCTCTCCTCCAACGCTGCAAATCATGCTGGCCCAAGTCTCTCCAAATATGATGAGTTGGATGTCATCATCATAAGGCATCTCATTCCTCATATGGATCACCTCATAAATAAACAATTGAGCTGCTATAGTGGCCATACCATCTCCCATGCTCCCTTTAGAACATGTAGTGCAAACTATGTGGGAGTTTTCTCCCTCCAAGGACACATCCACCCAATGTGTCTCTCCTCCAATCATGCTCCCAAGGAAATCTCTAGAAATATCAATCAAGGGAACCATAAGGAGAATCATGCTGGCTGCCATGTGAAGTAAAGGATTAGGACAATGGTCCCTCAAATGTAGCCAACGCAGTTTGACTCTCCACTGCCATAGAAAATAAAATGATGGGTGGCCTACCCACCATTTTCTTGCTGCCCCATTCTTTTGGAGAAAGTGGATGATGTGATGTGAAATGTATGTATTTTCTCCATGAGAAATTTCCTCCCCATCTCCTCTTAGGGAGTGATCATCCATAATGGCCTCATGTAGACCATCAAATCTAGAAGGAAGAATATCCTTCCTTTGAGCAAATCCCTGCACATATATGGTTAAGAGGTGCATAGAAAAATCATCATGCAAATCAACAATACTATCACCATATGTTTTTCTCATATAAATGGAGTGGCTCATAGATGAGTCTCCACTCATCCTCAAAGGGAGAAGAGTTGACTGTGCTAACTCCTCCAACTCCTTATGATCCATGGAGTGCCTCCTCAAAGTCTTCAAGTGGTTTTTCCCACAAGAAGGAAAGAAATGCAATGTGGCCCTCATGGTTGACCCATGGTTTCTCCTAAAATGTACAACATGTATAGTAAGGAGAGCCATGCTCCCAATGGGCATCCTCAATCTCAATCCCACTCTCCAATAAATGCCTCCCATGAACATATACACATCAGCAATACATGGAAGCAAAAACCAATAGAAACAAGTTGTCACATGACAACCGGAAAGTGGATCAAGGTCCCACACAAGGAACTAGCATAGTGCATGCCCTACCTGCATCAAATCAAGCAAAAAAAAGTGCTCTCCCAGCCACTTTTTTGCTGCCACAATCATGTTACAAGATATAAACATGGAAGTACAAAAATGTGTCAATGGTGCACACCAAAAATCATGTGGCTTTCCCCACAAACCACCAATGAGATAGCCAATCTCAATGCTACAAATGGCTCCAAGTACATCATGATACGATATGCAAGAAGGAATAATCCTCCTTGATACAATATGCTGCTCATAAAATGAAAAGAAGTACAAAACATAAGGTGGAATTTTACATTCTCCATCATGCACTAGAAGACTTGAGCTGAAATGGCTCAACTGAAAATGCTCCCTTTCTCTCCATGAGTAGGAAGGTGGCTGTGACCTACTCTCCATCATCATTCGGGCTCTGCATCTGTCCATATGCTGAAATTTGTCTTGCTGAATGCCCTCCCAAATGAACTCCTCTGCCAAGGCAAGATATGCATCAAAGTGCATGGAAAATAAGTCCTCCTGTGCTACATGCAACAAATTCTCCTTGAGACTAGAATCTCTAGTCAATAAGACTCTACCATGGGAATATATGACCATATCATCCATCATATACTCATCATCTCTACCTGGGTCATCTAGAATCATACATGCATCAAGATCCTTAGAGTACTCAACTTGAGATCTCCAGCAAGGATCAATCCTCCTAAGAGACAGCGCTGGTGATCTGGCATGTGTAGCTCTCCTCATGCTGTTGTCTACTACTTTGACATCCCCCATGCCAAATTTTTCCTCCAAACTATTCACCTCTTCGGAATCCAAGAGCGGTGAATCCAAAGACAAAATGTCTCTCATCAATGATAGATCAGGTGGCCTCCCTGGTAGAATGCCTCTATGTAGTGAGACATCAATTTCAAGAGTGGATTGTACATATGGTTGGGAAATCTATCCCTTGCTCTCAAAGCACAATACAGTCTTCCTCCTCTTTGCACTAGCTTTCTAAAATAGAGGGTGTGTGCCTCTCATCACCTGATGCTGCTCTTCCTCCCTTCCTCCTTCTCCTAGCTGCAGTGCTGCACAATCATGTTGCTCATTGATTGTGCTTGGACCTCCATGTATGAGATCTTGGGGACTTCCTTGCAACACTGCAATAATCCCTCTAGTTGGAGCAAGGGCTCCTCCTTCCTCTGCATGAGGTACTAGATCAACTCTAGAATTGACAGTGATGTTGCCCTCAACATGATTGAGCAACTCTCCAATGATTGGATCCTCTTTTGAAAAAGAGATCCCTTTGCCTCCTTGTGCCAAAAATGAAGATCTTGCTTCTAAATAAGCATCATGCAAGATATCAGCCTCCTTCATGGATTTCTGAAATGTTTTTGAGTCTATGGTTTCCTCCATCATATGCAAGGGTTTTGTTTGTTTGAATGTGTTTGTTTCCTTTACATGCATTTCATAATCAAATCTCTTCATCAAAGTTCTAACGAACATTGAATATGAAGAGGTATTTTCATTTTTCAAAGTAAAAGACTCAAATAACCACCATGCATAGACTTTACCTCCCAAGTGCAGCGCTGCTACTCTAATGGCTTCATCTTCAGGAATTTGATGTTGCTGCAAAAAGGTGTCTAGCTCTTGAATCCAAACCTTGGCTGAACAAGTAGGAGAACCATCAAATACAGATAGAAGAAATCTATCCTCATCATGCTGCTTGCTCCTCCTCACCATGATCTTGCAAAACTCCGGGAAAGTAATATGATCTCTAAACCTCTGGGTTTGAGATTCATACTCATGCAAGAAACCTCTAAGAGTTCCTTTCTTCGGCATTTCTTCTTCTTATTCTCTTCTCATGGAAAAGTTGGCCATGTGACTGCGATGTGTATTATAGGGTGTAGCTGCATGCTTACATCCCCTACAAGAAAATCTAGAGTTTGACTCAATTTCAACCCTTTTGGAGATCCTGTACAAATCTCCCTCCTTATCTTCTCAAATTCTTCATGAATGCCCAGTAAGGATCTTGGAAGTAGCTTTGTAATCTTTCCTTCCCTCTTTTCTCCATATGATGGAGCCTTCATTTTCTCTCTCTTTGATAGCACTGGAAAGTTCCCGTCTTAGGAATATCAGAGATTGACTGCAGGGGCATTTACTAGATATGTCACCTTTGAAAAAAAGGATGAGATCTAGAGGCTACCTGGCCATCTACAGACTCTGTCTATAGAGTTCGAAATATTCCCCCTTCAGGGAGTCAGCACTTTGGCTTGAAGCCACAGGCTGAGCCAAAGATCATGCTCTAATACCACTGTAATTCTCCTTTTTCAGAACATTGTCAACAACAATGAGAATATCTCAAGATATTCTAATGTTGGAGTTCCAACAATAAGCAAGCACAATAGTGGTGCAGCAGCAACACTCAACTCATAAAAACATGAGAGAAATCCATAGCTTTCTTATTAAGAAATAGCAGCAACAAATAGATACAAGATCTTGAGGAAAATGATACTCAAGATGAGCCATGCTCAACCTCAAAGAACAATTACATCAACCATGACAAAACCACTGCTACATATGTATCATCAAGCTATGACTGCACAGTCTATGAGGGGAAACTGCTGCATAAAAGTGTCAATACACAAATATATCAATATGTGGCTCAAATACAATAAGGGGAGCAATATCTCAACCCCTGGAAACAATAATGCACAATCCATAAAAGGATTGGCTGAAAAACATACAAAATGGCAATTCCACAGAAATGCCGGAGTTGCTGGGTTGCTGCAGCAACTCAGAAATAGAACTAGATGGAAATGGCTGAATATGATTCTCAAACTGAATGTGCCTCCTCCAATGGATCTTTCAAGTGAAAGGTTGATCCCTTCACTAAATATCTCTCCCTCCAATACTCTGAAAGAGCCCGATTGCAAATGCTCCTCTCAAAATAATGCAGTCTCTGAATGGAACTGCACTGTAGGGCTATGGAAAGAGTTGGCCTTGATGCCAAAGTCTGCAATATGCTCCGGAAAGCCCCCAAACTGATATCCCAAAGGAAAGAGGGACTCCTCCTCTGAAAAATATCTGAAGGGGATGGTGTAGTGAACCCTCACTGCAACACCCAGCAACACAACATTAATCTACTACAGAAATAATGTTGTCCTGATGGAGGATGCTTGGCCTCAAGCCTGGATGTGAGGAAAATGAAGAACAATCCCTCAAGAGACCTCTCAAGAAGGAGAAGGAATCCTAAACAGGAATTCCTCCGACAATTCTTGCTAAGCAGCAAAGAATGCACAATTGTCTCACAAGACAATGAGATGAATAATCATAAGCATGAGAAATAATGGTTGCCTTGTCCTCCTTTTAAACAAATGAAAGCCCCTCTCCATGGGTCCCACTGCTTTAGGGTTTTCTCCACCAAATAACCCTTTCCTCATTCATACTATGCTGGCTTCCTAAGTAAGCCACTCCTCCTATGGCAGTGTTGTTGACTTGGTCAAACTTAACCAAGCCTCTTTGCAAATAACCTTGTTCACACATGAGGGTGTGCAAACCATCTCCAAAGATGATCCCCTTTCATATTATGAGGGATTTTATTGAGAATATCATTATGCATGGGCCTCCTTACCCACTTATTCTCCTCCTAATTGAAATCAGCAAAATTTAATGTTCCAAATTATTGTCAGAAAATTTTGGAACATTACAAGAAGTTCAACTCCACTCCACATCACAAACAGAGGTCTCTGCAAAAAAGGCACAAACCACATAAAATTGGTAATAAAACATTAGTGGAGTCGCCAATCATGTTGTAGTGTATTTGGTGCACGTATGTACGAAAACACACCAACTTAAGTTGTGTGGTCTACCCACTTAATTTATTAGTAACAGGTAGAAAAAGAAGAGTCAAGCAAGTTAGTGGAACAAGCTAGAATCATAAGCATACTAGATAGAGAAATAGCATGCATATATAAACTAAAAACTAAAAACAAATAAACACGAGCTCTGAAAAGAGTCAAACGACAATATACGAATTTATTAACACTGATAGTATTACCGGATCCTCCTGATCTAACAAATTAATCTTATGTTAAATACAGAATCCTTCCACTTAAGTGTGTGCAGAAATTAAATCGCCAATTGCAAAACACATGTGAAGAAAATCAATTGCACATAAACACAGTTGTTTAATGGGAAAGCTTAAAGCTAAAAACCCCAACTATCATATATTATGTATATCAATGGAATCATGTAACAATCTCATACAAAGCTTAGTACATCAAGCTCTCAGTACAATCAACGATCATTACACACTGTCATGCAAAAATTTGCATATATATATATATGCACCAATTTCTTGCCTTCTAACAGCCCGCCTCCACTGTGCAATCCCTGCTAAGGAAGACCCCTGAATGAATTCGAAGTGTCCTTGCCTTGACTGCGCAATCCTCATTGGCATCTCCAATGTGTGTTAGATGCATTGAATGCATCACTATAGTCACAACGGATAGTCAATCTCACCCTTTCACCTATCTCTCCACTGGGTCTCCACTGGAACTGACATGCAAGTAGTTAACTGTTGTATTTGTTCAATTGTTAGTGAGTTATTAATTGTGAATTAATTAACTAATTAATTCACTAAACTCTCACTAGTGTATCTTTCAGTTAGACTAGATACAACTAGCTCAATTGAGTTTAACTCACTTAACTGAGTTAAACTAAATAACAACTCCCATAACTACTCTTCCAACGATGTCATAACTTTGCCACTTCAGTTCTAACTGAGTCCTCCATGCATGAGCCACCAATAACCCTAGGAATTGCGTAATTCCTTCAGCCTACTGATTTTCCAAATCTGTTCACTGAAATAAAGTGCTTCAAGAGAATAAGTTGATATTTATTGTCGGATTATTATTAAGGGCTAATAATAATCGACATGCACCTATTTTTAGATTGACGATCTATAAATAGACTTCGCCCAATATTCTAAAAATAAAATTTCATCTATTTTTCACATTTGACCAACCATCTACAAATATCATCGTGCAACTAATAGAATATGCTCACCATGTCTAAAAATAGACATACACCTAAAAATATCCCGCGGGCCCCACTTAGTGAAGGTGCTTACTTTTCGCTAAGCTCATCATCTTGTTGAATCTCAACACTCCCTCTCAAAAAGATAGGGATTATCCTTCACCTCGATCCTGCCTCTATGGTATTCAAATTTGCTCCTGTTGAGCGCCTTCGTCAGAATATCCACATTCTGATCTTCCGTAGGAATGTACTGAAGCAACATGATCTTCTGCTGCACACAATCTCTAATATGATGATACCAGATATCAATATGTTTAGATATATCATGAAACACAGGATTAATCGAGAGTTTAATGCAACTTTGATTATCACAATGTATCAATGTAGGATCTAAATGTGAAACGAAAAAACCGACCAGGATCTTCCTCATCCAGATAGCCTCACATGCAGCTTGACTTGCTGCCATGTATTCTGCTTCCGATGAACTGAGGTGCCATGGTGAAGATGGCCCAATATCCTGTGCCATAATTCACCCTCATCTCGGCTCACCACTTCTTCTACTTTTCCCATCATTGCAATGCAACCATCTACCTCCAGCTTGTAGAGATTCTTAAGTCGAATACCTATCCTCTTGGTTTGACCCGTTGTTTTATGTTGCAAGAAAGCTTTTCCCTCACTGAAAACAACGTCATAACCTCTGTCCTCCAAAATAGCCATCGAGACCAAGTTCTTCTTCAGACCTGGAACATGCATAACATCTTTCAACAGAAATGGTTTACCTGACTCCCTCTCAAAGGTAATGGTTCCAATGTCGGTCGCACTGTATCTACCATCGTCACCCATCTCTATATGCATTTGGAGATCCTTCTCCTCCAAGTCACTAAAGAACTCCTTGTCTCCCGTCATATGGAAGGAAGCACCACTATCAAGATACCACACTGATCCCATAGCGCTTGAAACCAAGCATGCGATCAAAGAGAAATCAAGTTCAAATTGTGAGGCTAAGGCCTCTCCAGCTGCAGCTCCAATAAAATTCTTTTTCTTCTTTTTATGTGGGCAGTTAGTGGCGAGATGCCCATGTTCGTGACAGTGAAAACACTTCACCTTGGACAAATCTAGCTTCTTTCCTTTAGCCTCGGATTTTGGATGGAATTTCTTCCACTTCCCTTTCCTTGATTTGGTAGCCAAAGCGCAATTCTCTTCATCATCATTATTTGATGAAGATCCATCCCTGGTATTCCGCCTTATCTCCTCCTACACAAGATCTAACCAAAGTCGCTCCCAATCCGGCAGTTTCTCCTGTCCATTGATAGAGTCTTCGTAGCTGTGCCAACTCTTTGAAAGCCCAAGGAGCCAAGCTCACCAAGTCATCATCCACAACTGTAATCCCCACACTTCCCAGCTCATCCCTACATGGGAAAAACTTCGTGAGATATTTCGGAATACTGTCTCCCTTCTCCATTTTGATTTTTCTAAGCTTATCTTTCAGCGCCAACTTCCTATGGTCGCTGCTGCTTTGGAAAAGATCTTTCAAAGCCTTCCACATTGAAAATGGAGTGGATTTCTCGTGAAGGCTTGACACAATATGGTCTTTCACACCTTCCAAAATAATTATTATTTTCTTCGCTACCTTCTTTTTCCATGCGTCAAGTAATGCAGCATCGCTAGAAGTAGGCTTAGGAACATCGCTATCGATGAAATCCTTCAGTCCATTATCTTCAAGCACCGCCTCCATCCTGTCCTTCCAGGCTATGTAATTCGAGCTACCCTCAAGGGCATACTCCAATCACAACCCATTGAAAGACGTTTCAATGAATACTCAACTGTCGCACCAAGAAATTTCTACAGCAAATTCGAATTGTCCACCAGCACAAAACTCAACACCTCTTCACAATTGCAATCTCCATTGATTAACACTACTCCGATACCGTGTAGAAATTTATTAATACTGATAGTATTACTGGATCCTCCTTATCTAACAAATTAATCTTATGTTAAATACAAAATCCTTCCACTTAATTCTTTGCAGAAATTAAATCGCCAATTGCAAAACACATGTGAAGAAAATCAATCGCACATAAACACAATTTTTTAACGAGAAAGCTTAAAGCTAAAAACCCCAACTATCATATATTATGTATATCAATGGAATCATGTAACAATCTCATACAAAGCTTAGTACATCAAGCTCTCAGTACAATCAACAATCATTACACACTGTCATGCAGAAATTTGCATATCTATGCACCAATTTCTTGCCTCCTACAGCCTGCCTCCACTACGCAATCCCTGCTGAAGAAGACCCCTGAATGAATTCGAATTGGCCTTGCCTTGACTGTGCAATCCTCATTAGCATCTCCAATGTGTGTTAGATGCATTGATTGCATCACTATAGTCACAACAGATAGTCCATCTCACCCTTTCACCTATCTATCCACTGGGTCTCCACTGGAACTGAGATGCAAGTAGTTAATTGTTGTATTTTTTCAGTTGTTAGTGAGTTATTAGTTGGAAATTAGTTAACTAATTAATTCACTAAACTCTCACTAGTGTATCTTTCAGTTAGACTATATACAACTAGCTCAACTGAGTTTAACTCACTTAACTGAGTTAAACTAAATAACAACTCCCATAAATACCCTTCCAACTCTGTCATAACTTTGCCACTTCAGTTCTAACTGAGTCCTCCATGCATGAGCCACCAATAACCCTAGGAATTGCGTAATTCCTTCAGCCCATTGATTTGCCAAATCTATTCACTGAAATAAAGTGCTCCAAGAGAATAAGTTGATATTTATTGTCGGATTATTATTAATGGCTAATAATAATCGACATGCACCTATTCTTAGAATGACGATCTATAAATAGACTTCGCCCAATATTCTAAAAATAGAATTTCATCTATTTTTCACATTTGACCAACCATCTACAAATAGCATCCTAAAACTTATAGAATATGCTCACCATGTCTAAAAATAGACATACACCTACAAATAGCCTGCGGGCTCCACTTAGTGAAGGTGCTTACTTTCCACTAAGCTGATCATCTTGTTGACTCTCAACAGACAAAAATGATACGAATGGTGGCTCTAGGCCCCTCTTATTGAGTGCTGGTAGTAATAAGAGTGAAACTTTACCCTCTTGCCAAAGGGCCCCTAGACAATGGTTCTAGGTCCCGATGCAAGGATGTTTTTATCCCAAGCTTGCCTCGGTGCACTCTCTCTCTCTCTCTATTGTGTTGGACTGAACTTGTTGGATGGCCAACAATTGAGTCCCCTCTATTTTCAGCTCCGGCTCACACACTGCTGATATTGCTTGGGAAATTCTGGCCAGCATAACAATGTGTTCACCAATTATTCATCTCATGGCGGCCTTATATAGGAGATTTCAAATCCTCCCTTCCCTCTCTTGGTAAATGGAGGATGGTGACCCAAGAGAGGGGTATGATTCCTTTGTGTGCTCCAAATATTCCATTGAGTGCTCACATAGTGTCTAAGGAGGCATTGGTGGCTGTCCTTAGGCGGCTTCAAGTAAGGAATCACTTGTCCTTTGCTTTGTGTGGTCCCGGATAGTGACATTTCGCCACTCCCAGGATTGCGTGCATATCGGGCAAAAAGGCGCTCTTCACGAAGGATTATGCGCGCAAATAGCATTTAGGACTAGTTCAAATTTAATTTTCCTCAGACCTTAGAGATTTTTAAATACTTTCCAGATTCTGTAATGTCTTCCAGCCCTATAAATCCTTTTGCCTAACATTAATTAATGTCGTCTTCTGTTGTACGATTTTCTAGTGTTAACACACGTTTTTAAATGTACAAATGGATTGAGCACCTTGAAAAAACCCTTATGGCATTCAATCTTTACAGTTTAAAAAACTTAAAATTATGATTCTTAAAAATCTCTATCGGGACAAAATTGACCACAAAAAGAGTTTAAAAAGGCCATTTCATATATTAATTAAATTAGGCTTAAAATTTATTTTTATTTAAATATAAATGTAGTAAATATAAATCATTTTTCTATTTATATTTTATTATTGAATTATAATTTATTATTTTTTTTTTTTTAAAGTTGGTTATAATTGTATTTTTTAAATCAAAATTTAAAAAAAAAATATTAATATTATAAAATTAATTATTAAAATTTTATAATTAAAATATAATAAAGATTTTTAATGAGATAGAATTTATTTATACATTCAAAAATATAATTTTAATAATAAAAAATTATATAACTTAATTATAATAATTAATATATTTTTTTAAATAGTATAATATTTAGAATTTTTAAAATACAAATTTCAAATTCATTAAATTAATTGAGAAATGATAATTAATTTTAAAATTATATAAATTTGTTATCATTAAAAGTTTTAATATTTAGTAGTTCTTTTACTAATGAAATTATTAATAAATAAGGACATAGTCTAACTTATAGATGAAATGACTTTTTCAACTACCATACAATTTCAAGTAAGATTGTGATCTTTTCAAATAAGATTGTGATCTTTTGTGATTTAAAATACATTTTTGAATGCATAAAAGGATTTGACACTTAAAAATCCTTAGGGCACTCAAATTCTACATGTTAAAAACTTAAACTCAAGATTTTAAAAATCTCTGCCGAATTTTGGTTAAAATTAACGAGAAAAAATACCCTCAAAAGAGTCATTTCATCTATTAATTAGGCTACGCTTTTATGATTACCATAAATTAATTGTCATATGAATATTGTTTAATGACAAAGCCTAGACATTTTATATTAAAATTTAATAAATATTATTTTTATTTAATAAATGCTCTCTATCTTTTTCATAATGATGAAGCACATTGGGTGGAAGGTTGAATTATCACAAGAGAGCCAAATTATATAAATTTAATTGTTTAAATTTAGAAATTCAACAATTTCTAAATAAAATTAATAAAAAATATACCTATTTAAAACATTCCATTAGATTACTGCAAATTTACATAGAGTACAAGTATGTGAATTCTTATTCGGACAACATCCTGATTGAGCATATGCAAAAAAAAAAAAAGTTTGGAATTACCATTGTGCATAGTGCGTGGCATGTGCATGACTTGAGGATGGTTATCTTCCCATAAATGGGAAACTAGATAGCCTCCCTAAATGTTATGACACTTGTTGTAACTGCAAAAAACCAAACATAGATTGAAAAAGAGTAACATAGGCTGAAGGAGTATTTGTTGATTCCTTGAAGCAGGCAAGGCCAGGCTAAGAATTAGCTGAAGGGATTGGCCCGATCTTCTTTCAGCCATGGAGGTCTTTCCCACACGATTGTCGTTTTGTCGAAGCTAGTGCCTGTCACATCCTCTTATTTGTCTTTTTCTACAACCTTGTTGTTAGTAGCATGTCCCCCCACCTTGTTGCTTAGAGGCTCAAGAATTTTAGTGGTCTTCTCCATTTTACTTTCTAGCTTCAACCTCTCAAGACTAGGAGGTTTTGCACCTGGAAAAACTGAGTTTGAAGGACTTGACGAAGAAGTATTTGGCTTGTCCAAGGAGTTGGAGGGTGCAGGAGGCAAGGGACAAGGAAACTGAATGCCCATGGCATCGACCAAGACACACAAAGAAACTCACTGTTGAACAAGATGAAAATATAGACCCATAATGCGGCCTTCCACCACCCACAAAACCTCCTCCCGATCACACAAAAGTTGACCAAGCAAGTTCTTGAGTGCCCAATGGCCATCCCCTGTATTTCTAGTCTTTTCCACTTCTATATTTGTTATCATCCTTCGAATGTGCCCACGAAGATCCTTATCAAATTGCTCAGTTCCAAGACCATGTCAGGGAGGAGGAGGTTAACAGCCCCTGCCTCTCCCCCCACTCCTAGAACAACCACACTCTCAGACCAAGGTTGCCAACTGGTGGCAACATGAGTTCTCTTTACTAGAATTTCCTTGTGGCGTTGTGAATTGTCGACTTATGGTGTCGTGAGTTTCCCCTGCACTCGCACTACCAGACTTCTCTCCGTTCACAACAATGTGAATAGCAGACCAACATGGGACTAGCATAGTAATGCAAAGTCTCGCATCCCAAGTCTGTAGGCTTAAACCACACTTTGTTAACTATTATAAAATAAACAACAAATATAATTCTAATATAAATAATAATTATAAAAATTTTTAAATCACACTAAATACAAACTATTTCTCATGTCTTTCACAAAATGCAAAGTTCAAATTATATATAAGTCTAGTGACATTGCCAGCAATTTCGGTATGTATGTTGAATGCTCGTTCATTGTCGTCGAGTCACCCCAACTCATGTTGTGGACAAAGCAGATAGGGATCCTCGGCTGTCATCCAACACCCATTAATGGTTGCAAGTTATGTGATATGAAGACTCATAATGCCTTTAGACTCCACCTATACACTCAAATCCAAGGCTTAAACTACCCTTTATTAACTATTATAAAATAAGCAATAAATATAATTATAATCTAAATAATAATTATAATTTTTTTTAAATGGCACTGAATACAAACTATTTCTTCACAAAGTTCAAATTTAATATATATATATATATATATATATATATATATATATA
This sequence comes from Pinus albicaulis, assembly GCA_034641835.2. NCBI lineage: Eukaryota > Viridiplantae > Streptophyta > Pinopsida > Pinales > Pinaceae > Pinus > Pinus albicaulis. Next base: position 1,224,922,933 of record CM076580.1, read on the forward strand.
TATATATATATATATATATATATCAGTCTAGTGACATCGCTAGCAATTTATTTATATTTGCTAGCTAACGCTATACTGTCACATGGAGTGTATGATAAGAATTTTTCCATATTAATCTGCTTGGTTTCTGTTTCAACTTTGATTTCAGTCCTTGATTAGCCCTATGGCCAAGAAACTCGGTCCGTAGGCTCTCGGTCGCAGGGAAAGCTAGATCAACAGCTAAATCCCAAACTGCCTTAACTGCATTTTAAAGAGGCAAAAAGATCTCAGCAATTTCAGTCAAAGCGGCCCCAATGCTGATGGCCACAGGCTCAAATCCTCTCAGGCTTATCGAAAATGTCTGGGATTTCCGGGGCGGGAATAATAAGTTCTGCAGGTGGTCATTTAGTGCATTTTGGTTCAGATTCGGTCGGTTTGGCCAAATTTGGCAAGCGGTTGAAGGGAAAAGCACTAATGCACGTTTGTTCAATTCTATGATTAAATGCATTCTCTCTTTGCTTTTTTTGTTTTTTTTTTACATTCAAATATATGAGAAATTCAATTTATAAGAAATATATAACATCGTGATATAAGCATGATTTTGAAATGATATATTATTGGATTTTTTGGATTGCACAAGGCTGAAACTAGCGTAGTGGTGCATGTAGGTGGGTTTTAAGGTTTAGATTTAAAGTTGGGTTTTGAATATAATTTCTACATAATGATTTCATAATAAAATAAAATAAAATGTATTTAACAACTCAATATATATTTGTCATAATATATTTAAAGCATGTAAAATAAATTTTGTTTATGGGTATTTCAAAATTAAAGCAACAAGAAGAATATCTAGTTTTTATGGCTAGGTTTCATTACTCTTGCTCAGAGTACATGATTGAATATGGCACCCTGCCAAGTAGGAAAGTTTATCCAACTTTCTATCCTAGGGAATCTCCACAAGTTCCCTAGCCCTTGAGCCCAAGTCCAAACCACAATCGTAGTGTGTTTGAGATCATCGTTCCAATACCCCTTTAATGTCCAACCCCAAATCCACCTCTCTATGACAACCCCAAATCTTTGCACTCCTATGTGCCAAAACCAAAAATCAACGAAAAAAGCAATGGAAAATCCTCCCAAACCTCCCCATAAGAATCTTCCCTCTCCAAAAAGAATCCCCTGACCAAATCCATTCCTTGCACTTACCTTCCCCCTCCTTAATGTTACCAACCTTCATTAATTCCTTGAAGTCCATCCCACCTATCCTCATATCTTAATTAGAGGGGATTAGGTCTTGAAGACAATAAAATATTAAACTAATACTATTTGCTTAAGGTTAGTGAAATCAAAGTGGGTTAATGAAAATCTTGATTAATACAATAATTTAATCATAATAAATATAAATCATTAATTATTTATTAAGGGTTAATCACTTAATTAACCACTAATCAAGCTTAACTATCAATCAAGCTTAAGACAAATCCAAGTTTAAAACTAATCCTAGAATATTAATGTATTCATGTGAGGTGTGGGTATGTAGCTAGCATACACATACCTGGTACGTATACTAATATTTCTTATAAGAATCAATCACAAAAGTCAATTATTGAGCAGGTAGGCTATTAACTTTATATAAGATAATATGATCAAGAAGTGGGCATTACACTACGCATTGTATATGTTTGATGATAGTCAATATACATAATATATTATAAGTTAGGAGTGTGTTAAAACTAGATATGTGGGGGGTGGATTTTCATTTATTATTCTAGCTCGTGTAACCTTTTTATTGTGTAATGAGACTTGGATAAGACATTGGTTGTGGGAATCATGGAAATAACTCACTTTGTTTTATTTTTGGCTAAGCCTGGCATTGAAGATCGAATGTTAATGAATGGAATTGTAGCTTATGCAGTGAAATATGACAAGGATACTTTAATGGTCTTGGTCACAACATCACAACTCTGAAACTCTTAGACTTGTTATTTTATCCTTGGTTCAATTATAGTTAACCTCCATTCTCTAGTTCTCATCTGACTTAGTATGCTTGGGAGAGTGAAGGGGTTTCCCTCAACCAATGGCTTCTCCAATGTTGGGATTTCTAATCCCTTCGGAAATTTCTTTCTCTTTGTATGAATCCACCCATTTTCATCCTTGCCCCCCTTGTTTTTTTATTATACTGATTAGATGCAATCTTTACTTCTCTTGTGATAAACTTTCACTTTGATTTGTTGTGGCCTCTACAAATGGAAAGGGTCATTAGTGGTTAGGACTAAGAGTTTGATAAAAAAATGTACGGTAGAGGGCCTAAACAATTACCCATAGTTTCTTTCCCCATAAAGATTTATATTTCCAAAAGGCAGATAAGAGTGCCAATTTGGTATCTAGGAACTTCCATTTTAGATTTCCCTCTCGGGTCATTGAAGAAATAGCCCAAATGGAAGATTCAAGTAGGTAGAAGAGAAAAATTCTCCTTGGTTTTTCTTAAATTAGAGATACAAATATAATTAGACTAATAAAATTGTATTGGTTGAATAAGGCTTTCATTACCCAAGTAGTGAAGGAAAAATATCTCCAACAGTAGACCATCTTCCACAAATTGAATTCACTAGGAAATAAATTTGAAGCAATGTTCAAAGTTACTATTTCGTATTAATACCATAATCAAACAATCCTAAAATAGTAACAATAATGACATAGTAAGGTGTTACCAAAGTGGGAGGGTTTATTCTTTGCCTCGATGAAAAAATAGAATGAACCTTCTCTTAGGGGCTTGGGAAAAGATTAAACAATCAAGCAGAACCCTATGCCTTGTACCATGGATTGATGCTAGCAACTAAGCAAGGGATCCAATGTTTAACCATATTTGGATATTCCCAAATGGTACTTCAAATTTTACAAAAGAGATCACTCCCTAAATACATTCACCTAGAGGCCATAATAAAAAAAATGGAGGGGAAATTATCAAGGATGGAAAAATACGAAGTCTATCACATTCTTAGGCAACAAAATCAACTCCCAGATTCACTCCCCAATGAAGGAGTTGGGTTGCCTCTTGGAATATTAAAGTGGAAAAACTCAAGAAAACTATGTACAATCCCATGAAATATAAGGTCAATTCAAAGGGGACTTATCCCCAAGTTAGAGAGGGCCAAAGGACAACCTCTCCTTCACCATTGTATGTATTCAAGCCCCCCTTAAATAAATATAGTCTTGGACTCAATCCCTCCTTGCATTCAATTTGGTACACAGATAATATGCTTGGTTCGGATCGCACAGGGTGGAAGTACATCACCGCGATGCGGTTCAAATGTATAATTGAGGCATCAACAACTAATATGAGTTTAACATGGTGCTCCTTGTGGGTTGGCACACTCAAAATAGACCTGCAGTAGCAGAACTCATGCAAAGGTTGAGGGTCACTATGGAAGATGTCCCCTAGTATGTTAAAATGAAGAGACACCAAACTTTTCACTTGATCTCGGTTCTAGCTATGATCTGGTGGCGTAGAGAAGTTCCATGTCTTGAGAGGTAAGACTAACAACCTGCAAGTTTTCTGTCACAACTCCGACTGTCTATTCAAGGTATACTCAATCCTTATCATCTCACAAATTATAGTGGATTACATTTTCAATTCATTAGTGGCAGTTAGACAATTAAAAATCTAATATAACGACACTTTGTATTCAACCACCTCAAGGACGGGGAAAGATGATCTCATCTACAAATTCTTCTTAAGCAAGGGAAATATGTGAATTCCTTCAATTGGTGAAGTTTACGGGTTTCTAAGCCTATAGGTTATCAAGTGGGGGGGCCTTGGGGGTCGGTGGCATAATATTGTCGTAACTTTGTCCTCCTAGCATCCTTAATTGCCTCAAGCCAATGTGTTTTAGGCTTAGGGGTATTATGAATTACGTTTATTTGTGTTAGGAAACTCTCCATCCTCCTTTTTCAAGTAGAAGGATAAGACTGCAAGATGATTGGGTCTTGGTCCAAATGGCCAATTAAAAAAATGAAAAAATCAAGCTTCTCTGGGAAAAGGTAAAGCAATTACAAGAGGAAATTCTCACTTTGCAGTTGAACCATAATCAAATTTTCCCAAGCATCACAATAGTCACAAACATCATAGTGGAGCAAAGGAGCGTCATCAACATAAATGAGGATGAGATGTTTTCCTGCGTCAAAAAATTGAAAACCTCCAATCAACATTGGATGGAGGGCTAACCATACCAACTCTATATAGAAACAAATAGCCTACCATAGCTCAACAATTCCCAAATCTGAATGTCATAGAATGATCTCACCAGGAAGAAACCAAGAAGTAAGGTGGTCCCTCTAAATAGACTTCTTACATGTTTCTCTGTAAATGTTGTTCAACTTTACATGTTTTTTGCAATATATACATGTATAATGAAAGTAGGATGTAACAACCCTAATATACTTTAATAAAGCTACTACTCTTGTTTTTAATTTAATTTTGTTTTATTTTATTAACTCAATGACTCGTGGCTTGCAAAAGGCCTAATTAAGTTTTGTGATGCAATATGATAAATGGAAATTAAATTAATTTCAAGAAAGGAATTTTAGTTAATGAAACATCTAGACAGTTAGGGACGATTATCAATTTCTCTCTTACCTAGAGAGGAGGAAGAAAACCTCGAACTCAATGGGAAAAAGGATCCAAGGATAGAAAGGTAAGCTAGAGGGTCGAGAGAGAGAAAAGTTGAAACTAGAACCTTGTATAGAACTGTCAAGGTGGGTAGGCTGCTGCCACACAAGGTGTTCTTGAGTTGGGCTTGGAACCAGTGAAACCCTTGAGGGGTTGAATTTTGAACTGGACTTGTATGGCCTTGATGTTCAAAATTTATTAACTTAATACCGAGTTCCTACACTGTCTAGAAGGGAAGAGGCTCGGGGGGATACTAGACGTCATTTCCAGTCTCATGGTTGGGTGGTGAGATATTCCTGATGAAATTACTCTCACAGCAAGATTAGAACATATAATTGCTTATAACTTCTTAATATTTACTCAATTGTTAATTAATGGTAATCTTGCACTGTCTGTGTAACTAAAGTTCTTATGAATGGGAATTTTGTTATCAATGTTTTTGAAGAACTTATTTTTTATTTTCTTTTTGGAAGGAAAGCATTTTGTATTTATGCAACAGTTAATCTAAAAAACAACAGGACATATGTACTTGCCTTAGAATCGTGTGTTAATAATTAAATATTTAAGGCCGATGTAGGTCGACCAGGTCGAAGTTAAGCACATAAATGACTGAAGAATAGAGGTGTAGAAGCAAAGTATCGTAGTTTTTGTTAAATCAGACCAAGTACATGAATAAGAACTAAAATATGTAGAGTAACATTTCAAATATGTTCTGAGACAAGTAAAAAAAATTATGGGGTTAAACCTCGATCTCAATCCAATCTCTACATAAGCTAAGAGCATTGGTATTAAACCCAGGAAGCTTCCGGGGTTCGGTTATGTGAGACATGTGACCCACAGTCTAGCTCATGATTGACACTAGTAAACCACAGAGTGGTCATAAAAATAAGAAGAAAATAATTAAAATATTTATATACGGGTAATAATTCTTACTAGAAACAGAAATTAACTATAAACCATGGAGAAATGCAATACTTTCTAGCCAATGCATAAGTTATAGAGAAGGAATGTATCTCATTAAGTTAATTATAGAACCAAAAACTCTTGCATTGAGACTAAAATAGTCATGGGTCGACAGTCGGCAAATTGATTGAGGAAGAAACTAGGGTAGAAAATTATAGATAATCACCTTAGAAGAAATAAAACCCATCATTTATCTTCATACACTTAAGAATAATATCAATCCATACAAGTCTCGGATACCATTTATGAAACCAAAACATGGTTAAACCCAAAAACTAATTCATTCATAACTTGGAAAATCAGTTAAGGAATTACAAATAAAGTTTGTTGTTCCAATAGAACACCATGATATCGTTTAACTATAATAAGGTTCATAATGAAGATCAAAATTAATCATTCGGTCCTTCAGTCCTGGAAGAAATTAAAAAAAAAAAAAAACTATTCTAACTAACAACGATACAAAAAAAGGGGGCTGAAACCCTAGAATATTTATCATATTTTAATGAAACTAAATGCCAAGCCATAACTGACACATAAAAACCTTATTAAGGGTATTCTCTTATGTTTTAAGCCTGACCCAGATATTCTCTGTAAGAGAATGAAGCAAACTCTTAGCAAATAAGAGTAAATCGAACCTGGAAAATGGAAGAACATGTTTGTAAGTAGATGATGCATGACCATGACCCAAACTTGTTATAAAAAGGAATATTTATGAATCAAAACCTGAGTTGCCAACAAATAAAGAGTTATTGTTAGAAGGTTTCTAACTCGAGTCAAATAAAAATGCAAGCACAAGTTAAAAACATTATATCTGGTGTGTCGTTGGGGTCTCGCTGTGAAATTGAACTTAGGACATAATAGTTCATAGAGTAAACACCAGACCCATTCTATTTTCCCTCTTAATTTAGGTCAGACCGAGTGCCACTATGGAAATACATTTTCTAAGGATTTTTACCTGAGGAAATGTTTTGATTCTTGCCTCTCTCTTGCCAGTGGGAGAGTATCTAAGACCTGGAGAAGCTACCTGCACGGAAAAACCGATTGGTGTTAAGTTAATAAAATCTACAGAGATCTATAAGATAACCCACCAAAGCATTTATCGAATAGGCATATGAAATATACCTGAAGGTGGGAAGTAACCCAACTACTAAAACCCTCCTTCGCCATGGAGATAGTTGCAGAGAGCTTGAAACCCTAAATCGAAAGGACCAAATGAGCCTCGACTCCGGAGCCGAGAGAGAGATTTAGTTACCTTAACATAATCCCAATGACTCTTGACCTTCATATCAACCTTGATAAAATGCACGATGGATAGGGTTCCATGTGTCCAGGATTAGAGGATCCTTCAAGAATTTGGTACCTAGAAGATAAGGTGTCATAAATTGTTGAGCATGCAACCTTGGGTGGGGTGATCTTAATGGAGTATGTTAGTGTTGTTGTGCTAATTACTCATTCAGAATATAAATTCAATGTCTTATGTGTGCTTAAGGATTCAAGGTTTCTTGCAAATTATCAAGTCTCATGTGTGTTTTTCATGTCAATTTAGTGAGAAATTTAACATAAAAGCAAGAGCTGAAAAACAACAAATAAATTATTGAACATAACCATACATAACATTAAAATAGGTATTTGATGAAGGAGTTCACCCCTCCTGGGCTACATCTCCTTGGTCCAGCTTCCATGGCTTGAGCCTCTATATTATGCTCAAATTGTCAAATTGACCTGTTTACAATGCTCTTTTGCTCCTGTAACCTGCTCCAATGAGTCCATAATGGTTCAAAATGGTCAGCTAGCCCCTTTTTGAGCCTGAATTGGTCGAAAATTGCAAAATTTATGGCCTCTTCCATTTCTCCCACTATTTTAGACCCTAAACTAGTTAATTACCACTAAAACTGGCAGTTTCTGCCAAATTCAGAGGTCCTCCAATTAAATTGTAATTAGTGCTAAGTGGAGTTTAAGTGCTAGTTAAGTGTGATTAAGCGCTAACTGCACACTTAACTTAATCCACATTTAACACCGATATTAAGCGCTAACCAACAAGATTAAGGTTAATAAAATGAGTTTTAATGTTTTAATTCTGCATTAGCTCAGAGCTCCCGCCGGTGGTCGTGGCATGTGGTCCTATGGACCGGGGTTGGCCCCTCTTTTCCCCTACCATAACAATGGTATTAATTTAAATATAAACGGAAGTCTATATAGGTTAAGAACTTCCGGTAGGCAGGCTAGTAACGCGTTGTTGTGTGTGGTGGGAGGTCGAGGGGTCGAACCCTGGCGCCTCCACCCGGACCTTGACCAAAAATTTTACAACACCATTTCAACCTTGGGGGGGGGGGGGAGGGGGGGGTGCATGTGGCAGCCCTAGGCTGGACCATGTGTCCTCACCTGGTTGCTAGTTGGCTTAAAATTCAACCAATAAAAACTCGACACATCACCCACCATCCCGGCCAATGTTGTTCTACCACTTGGTAGTTTCCCATTCGCCTGGAGAACTTTGACCAACCTTTGACCTTGCACAGTGAACATGCCACGTCAACAATACGGATTTCTAACTGAGCATCTGATTGTCATTTTTTTTTCATTTACCTGTTTAGCAAAGCGGACAGAAGTCGTTTCCGCGAGCATACGATGACCATTTTTCATGAAACGAACTGCGCCGAATTCCAAACAACGAGCATTAAACAGTCGTTCAGGTTCTGAGCCAATCTGATAACTTTGATTTTTGAGCATAAAACTGAGACCTTAATCATTCCTCCCCACTGGAATCTTTTGGACCCAAAAATATCTTTCATTACTGAAGATGGGGATGAGGGTATAGTTCCCTCACCCTTCCAGTCTCAATCCACTGGAATTTTCCCATTTTCATCAATTTGAGCTTTTCACAAAAACTAATATTTTTCCTTGACTCTCGAGACCCTGTCTTGCTGTTGTAGACACTGTCATGCTGCAATTTCCATGAATTTGCAGAACAAAAGGCTATCCTTGTAGAAACAAACTTGTTCCCACCTCAGTCGTGAATCAAAGGAAACTTAAAAAGTGTCTCACCTCGAACACTGTCACCATGGTGTCTTTTAGCTTGTCTTTCCTTGTACTTGTGTCGACTTTTGACCAAGTGTTTTCGCCATTGCCATGTACCCTTTGGAAACCAAAAAAAAGTACTTGTGGAACCTATGCCTTCTTTATCAAATTGCTTTGGTGCTTTCTCTTTGACCTTTTCACTCTCTTGCATTGACATCTTGTTTCCAACACTGCTCAACACTGATGTTGACTTCTGCAATTTTTTCACATCTCATTTACCTCCTTTCAAAGGCAACCTATTAGAGTCCTGAAACATCTTATTACAAGCATTAGAAACTTCAATGAAATCAAATTTTTCATTAGATGCATATTTTTGAAAGGTCTCATTCAAACATCTCTATGCTTGAACATTAACAAAGTCAAATTTTGACTTGCATTCACTAATCTCTTCATTTCTCCTGCATGTATAAGAGACAAACTTCTCTTCTTCTTATGCGCTCTAACTATGAACTCATTTCCATCCTTAAACAAGTGATAATCATTCTCATGGCGATGAAATACTGCTTTCCTATAATAAAGGTAAGGAATTCCCTAAACAATACCTGAAATCTCAAGCGGCACTACATCAAGTTCAACTTCGTCAATAAAGTTTGAATTGATTGCAAATCTTAGGATGCACTTCCTTGTTACCTACAAGTTTGCATTCTTGCATATCCACACTAAAGGATAAGGTCTTGGATGTGTAATGGTTTCAAGATTTAACTTCTTAACTAAGTCTTCGGAAATCAAATTAGCTTGAGAACCAATATCAAATAGTGTTTCCATTTTGGTATGCTTTGAAACTACTCTAATATGAAAGAGTTATATTCTTGTATCTTCATCTTGAGTTACATTGGAACAACTTGAAGAACTAGTGCTTGCTATGTTCTTACATTTCAAACCCATTGTTGTAATATTGATTTCATCTCGTGGATCTGAACCTAAGTCATGTTCAATGATTGCAACAGTTTTCCCCTTCTCTTTGGATTTAAGTTTGTTTGGCTTCAACTCTGAATGGAGTTGCCAACAATGGTCTTCATCATGGCCATTTTTCGAACAATGTTTACATGTAAGTTTCTATTTTTCTATTTTGATATAACTATTTTTCTTTTCTCTTCCATTAAACTTACCCTTTCCTTTACCCTCATACTCAAGGAAACTATCACTTTTCTCATTTGCACTATGTTTCCCTCTTACTTCTAGATGTATGGCTTGAACGCAAACCTCATCTAAGTTTGTGGGATTGAACATGAGAATAATATGTCTAAGATAACTGTGCAAACCCCAAATATACTTTAACAAAGTTTCTTGAGAATACAAATTAACACCCAAAATAAGAGCTCTTCTCCTAAATTCATGAGTATAATCTTGCACACTTTTCCCTTTCAATTGTCTAAAATTTTGCCAGTCCATAATGGTTTTTTTCATGTAAGCTAGAGGATATAATTTCCTTCTAATGGTAGCAATAAAATTTGATGAAGACATTGAGATCTTACCATGGTTTTTAATCTCTTCTTGAGTAATTGCTTCCCACAATACAAGTGTTGAACCCTCCATTCTCAAGGAAGCCAGTTGAATCTTTTTGTCATCTTCTTGAAGGTTCTCAATTCTGCAATAAACCTCCAATTGACGTATCCAATTATCCAGCTTCTCTGCATTCACTTTGCCATTATATATTGGAAGCTCAAACTTAACATCAAGTTTAAGAAAGGGTGATTTACTAGCTCCTTTTGAAGTATGTGGATGGATAGATTGTAGGGTTGTGGTAGTGGAAGATGATGGTGAGGAAGGTGAATATGGTGGTGAGGATGATGGTGGAATGGATGGTGGCTTATTGCCATCTCCATGGCCTCCTCCTCCTAGAGAACCCTCTCCTCTTGGAAGCCTTGAAATCTCTCCTTGCATCCTTACATTCCTTTCCTCATAGAGTACTGTAACCATCTCAGTCATATCAAAGAATGCCTTCCTGAAAGCTCTCTCATATTCTGTCATGATAGGTTTTCCTTCATGAGACATGCTCACTGAAGATTCAACTTCAAATTGAGGATGTGCTGGTGTTGAATACTTTGGAAAACTTTCCCTTCTTCCTCTTGACCCAACTGCAAGGCTCTCAACCAACTTCCCTTATCCTCTTTTGAGTTTTAACCTTGTAAGCATGACACAAACTTGCAAACAATTAGATCCCTTCTTGCACAAAAAAAAACCTAAATAACTTGAGCTTTGATATAAAAAATGATCCCTTCTTGCACAAAAAACTAAATAACTTGAGCTATGAAACCAAAAATGATCTGAATGGAGTATTTTAGTGTTGTTGTGCTGATTAATCATTCATAATATAAATTCAATGTCTTATGTGTGCTTAAGGATTCAAGTTTTCTTGCAAATTATGAAGTCTCATGTGTGTTTTTCATGTCAATTTAGTGAGCAATTTAACATAAAAACAAGAGCTGAGTTCAACAACAAATAAAGTACAGAACATCACCATACATAACATTAACACAGGTATTTGAAGAAGGAGTTCACCCCTCTTGGGCTACATCTCCTTAGTCCAACTTCCATGGCTTGGGCCTCTATATTATGCTCGAATTGTTGAATTGACATGTTTACAATGATCTTTTGCCCCCGTAACTTACTCCAATGAGTCCAAAATGGCTCAAAATGGTCAGGTAGCCTCTTTCTAAGCCTGAATTGGTCGAAAATTGCAAAATTTATGGCCTCTTCCATTTCTCACACTATTTTAGGCCCTAAACTAGTTAACTGCCACTAAAATTGGCAATTTCTACCAAATCCAGAGGTTCGCCAATTAAATCGTAATTAGTGCTAAGCTGATTTTAAGTGCTAGTTAAGCGCCAACTACATGCTTAACTTAATCCACATTTAACACCAGGATTCAACGCTAACCAACGAGATTAAGGTTAATAAAACATGTTTTAATGTTTTAATTCCGCATTAGCTCGGAGCTCCTGTCGGTGGTCGTGTCATGTGGTCTTATGGACTAGGGCTGGCCCCCCTTTTCCTCTACCATATCAATGGTATTAATTTAAATATAAACGAAATTTTATACAGGTTAATAACTTCCAGTAGGCAGGCTAGTAACGCGTTGTTGTGTGTGGTGGGAGGTCGTGGGGTCAAACCCCAGCACCTCCACCCGGACCTTGACCAAAAATTTTACAACACCATTATATCTTGTCGGGGGGGGGTGGGCACATAGCAGCCCCATGTTGCACCACGTGTCCTCACCCAGTTGGCTTAAAATTCAATCAATAAAAACTCGACACATCACCCACCATCCGAACCAGTGTAGTGCTGACACTTGGCAGCTTCCCATTCGCTTGGAGAAATTTGACCAACCTTTGACCCTGCATAGTGAGCATTCCATGTCAGCAGTATGGACTACTGATTGGGCGTCTGACTGCCATTTTTTTTTTAATTTACCCGTTTAGAAAAGTAGACAAAAGTCGTTTACGGGAGCATATGACGACCATTTTTCTTGAAACGAAGTGTGCCGAATTCAGAACGATAAGAAATACGCGGTTGTTCAGGTTCCGAGCCAATATGAGAACTTTTATTTTTGAGCATAAAATCGTTTCCACCATGGGGTGAAATATTAGGTTCGTGCCATGGTATGAACATTTAACCAATTAAATTGAAACGTTAAGTTTGTGTTATAATCCAATATTGATTTGTCTTATGACATAAATTTATTATAATGCTTATATGCGAGAAAGAGAGGGATAAATTCTATTAAAAGCAGTCATGGTGGAATGTAAAATTTTTTTTAGGGTGTTATGTTTGTTACATAGGATATATAGGAAAAAAACTTGAGATTTTGAGGAAAAGGGTTGTATATGATATCAACGTCTCAAAAGTTTTATCTGGTTTAGTTCCTCAATTTTGTTTGATCATGTCGACACAACAACTACATTTTTGCGCTAGAAGTGTATTCTACAACCCAATATGAGGGCAATGTGTGATTCCATTCGTGCTCAACATGGAGTTGACACGTGTCCCTAAAAAAAATACTCTAAATAAAAATACAATATTGGTTATAATAAAAACACAAATGATTATATATATTTGGTAAGTTTTAATTAAAATCCTTATAAAACATCAATAATCCCAATTTCATTGCATTCATCTATTTCGTTGTTAATATTACAATAATGTGTGAAGGAGATGTGGTAATAATATTTCACTCTCACTCTTAGAGTTGTAAATAAAATATTTCAATGTTATGTTAAATAATATAATTTTATATCAACTTTGTAAGACAACAAACTCGAAAAAATCTCAACAATATATTAATGAATGTCTCAATAATTGATGTACATGATGAACATATAAAGGATAAGGTCTTGGATGTGTAACGGTTTCAAGATTTAACTTCTTAACTAAGTCTTCGGAAATCAAATTAGCTTGAGAACCAATATCAAATAGTGTTTCCATTTTGGTATGCTTTGAAACTACTCTAATATGAAAGAGTTATATTCTTGTATCTTCATCTTGAGTTACATTGGAACAACTTGAAGAACTAGTGCTTGCTATGTTCTTACCTTTCAAACCCATTGTTGTAATATTGATTTCATCTCGTGGATCTGAACCTAAGTCATGTTCAATGATTGCAACAGTTTTCCCCTTCTCTTTGGATTTAAGTTTGTTTGGCTTCAACTCTGAATGGAGTTGCCAACAATGGTCTTCATCATGGCCATTTTTCGAACAATGTTTACATGTGAGTTTCTATTTTTCTATTTTGATAGAACTATTTTTCTTTTCTCTTCCATTAAACTTACCCTTTCCTTTACCCTCATACTCAAGGAAACTATCACTTTTCTCATTTTCACTATGTTTCCCTCTTGCTTCTAGATGTATGGCTTGAACGCAAACCTCATCTAAGTTTGTGGGATTGAACATGAGAATAATATGTCTAAGATAACTGTGCAAACCCCCAATATAATTTAACAAAGTTTCTTGAGAATACAAATTAACACCCAAAATAAGAGCTCTTCTCCTAAATTCATGAGTATAATCTTGCACACTTTTCCCTTTCAATTGTCTAAAATTTTTCCAGTCCATAATGGTTTTTTTCATGTAAGCTAGAGGATATAATTGCCTTCTAATGGCAGCAATAAAATTTGACGAAGACATTGAGATCTTACCATGGTTTTTAATCTCTTCTTGAGTCATTGCTTCCCACAATACAAGTGTTGAACCCTCCATTCTCAAGGAAGCCAGTTGAATCTTTTTGTCATCTTCTTGAAGGTTCTCAATTCTGCAATAAACCTCCAATTGACGTATCCAATTATCCAGCTTCTCTGCATTCACTTTGCCATTATATATTGGAAGCTCAAACTTAACATCAAGTTTAAGAAAGGGTGATTTACTAGCTTCTTTTGAAGTATGTGGATGGATAGATTGTAGGGTTGTGGTAGTGGAAGATGATGGTGAGGAAGGTGAATATGGTGGTGAGGATGATGGTGGAATGGATGGTGGCTTATTGCCATCTCCATGGCCTCCTCCTCCTAGAGAACCCTCTCCTCTTGGAAGCCTTGAACGCTCTCCTTGCATCCTTACATTCCTTTCCTCATAGAGTACTGTAACCATCTCAGTCATATCAAAGAATGCCTTCCTGAAAGCTCTCTCATATTCTGTCATGATAGGTTCTCCTTCATGAGACATGCTCACTGAATATTCAACTTCAAATTGAGGATGTGCTGGTGTTGAATACTTTGGAAAACTTTTCCTTCTTCCTCTTGACCCAACTGCAAGGCTCTCAACCAACTTCCCTTCTCCTCTTTTGAGTTTTAACCTTGTAAGCATGACACAAACTTTCAAACAATTAGATCCCTTCTTGCACACAAAAAAAACCTAAATAACTTGAGCTTTGATATAAAAAATGATCCCTTCTTGCACAAAAAACCTAAAGAACTTGAGCTATGAAACCAAAAATGATCTGAATGGAGTATTTTAGTGTTGTTGTGCTGATTAATCATTCATAATATAAATTCAATGTCTTATGTGTGCTTAAAGATTCAAGTTTTCTTGCAAATTATGAAGTCTCATGTGTGTTTTTCATGTCAATTTAGTGAGCAATTTAACATAAAAACAAGAGCTGAGTTCAACAACAAATAAAGTACAGAACATCACCATACATAACATTAACACAGGTATTTGAAGAAGGAGTTCACCCCTCCTGGGCTACATCTCCTTAGTCCAACTTCCATGGCTTGGGCCTCTATATTATGCTCGAATTGTCGAATTGACATGTTTACAATCATCTTTTGCCCCCGTAACTTACTCCAATGAGTCCAAAATGGCTCAAAATGGTCAGGTAGCCTCTTTCTAAGCCTGAATTGGTCGAAAATTGCAAAATTTATGGCCTCTTCCATTTCTCACACTATTTTAGGCCCTAAACTAGTTAACTGCCACTAAAATTGGCAATTTCTGCCAAATCCAGAGGTTCGCCAATTAAATCGTAATTAGTGCTAAGTTGATTTTAAGTGCTACTTAAGCGCCAACTACATGCTTAAATTAATCCACATTTAACACCAGGATTCAGCGCTAACCAACGAGATTAAGGTTAATAAAACATGTTTTAACGTTTTAATTCCGCATTAGCTCGGAGCTCCTGTCGGTGGTCGTGGCATGTGGTCTTATGGAATAGGGCTGGCCCCCCTTTTCCTCTACCATATCAATGGTATTAATTTAAATATAAACGAAATTTTATACAGGTTAATAACTTCCAGTAGGCAGGCTAGTAACGCGTTGTTGTGTGTGGTGGGAGGTCGTGGGGTCAAACCCCAGCACCTCCACCCGGACCTTGACCAAAAATTTTACAACACCATTATATCTTGTCGGGGGGGGGTGGGCACATAGCAGCCCCATGTTGCACCACGTGTCCTCACCCAGTTGGCTTAAAATTCAATCAATAAAAACTCGACACATCACCCACCATCCGAACCAGTGTAGTGCTGACACTTGGCAGCTTCCCATTCGCTTGGAGAAATTTGACCAACCTTTGACCCTGCATAGTGAGCATTCCATGTCAGCAGTATGGACTACTGATTGGGCGTCTGACTGCCATTTTTTTTTTAATTTACCCGTTTAGCAAAGCAGACAAAAGTCGTTTACGGGAGCATATGACGACCATTTTTCTTGAAACGAAGTGTGCCGAATTCAGAACGATAAGAAATACGCGGTTGTTCAGGTTAAGAGCCAATATGAGAACTTTTATTTTTGAGCATAAAATCAAGCCCCTGACCATGGGGTGAAATATTAGGTTCGTGCCATGGTATGAACATTTAACCAATTAAATTGAAACGTTAAGTTTGTGTTATAATCCAATATTGATTTGTCTTATGACATAAATTTATTATAATGCTTATATGCGAGAAAGAGAGGGATAAATTCTATTAAAAGCAGTCGTGGTGGAATGTAAATTTTTTTTTGGGGTGTTATGTTTGTTACATAGGATATATAGGGAAAAAATTTGAGATTTTGAGGAAAAGGGTTGTATATGATATCAACGTCTCAAAAGTTTTATCTGGTTTAGTTCCTCAATTTTGTTTGATCATGTCGACACAACAACTACATTTTTGCACTAGAAGTGTATTCTACAACCCAATATGAGGGCAATGTGTGATTCCATTCGTGCTCAACATGGAGTTGACACGTGTCCCTAAAAAAAATACTCTAAATAAAATATTGGTTATAATAAAAACACAAATGATTATATATATTTGGTAAGTTTTAATTAAAATCCTTATAAAACATCAATAATCCCAATTTCTACTGCATTCATCTATTTCTATAATATTACAATAATGAAGGAGATGTGGCAATAATATTTCACTCTCTCACTCTTAGAGTTGTAAATAAAATATTTCAATGTTATGTTAAATAAGCGACTTTATATCAATTGTAAGACAACAAACTCGAAAAAAATCTCAACAATATATTAATGAATGTCTCAATAATTGATGTACATGATGAACATATAAAGGATAAGGTCTTGGATGTGTAACCGTTTCAAGATTTAACTTCTTAACTAAGTCTTCTAATCAAATTAGCTTGAGAACCAATATCAAGAAGGTTTCCATTTTGCTATGCTTTCAAACTACTCTAATATGAAAGAGTTATATTCTTGTATCTTCATCTTGAGTTACATTGGAACAACTTGAAGAACTAGTGCTTGCTATGTTCTTACCTTTCAAACCCATTGTTGTAATATTGATTTCATCTTCTGAATCCGAACCCAAGTCATGTTCAATGATCGTTACCAGCTTTTCCCTTCTCTTTGGATTTAAGTTTGTTTGGCTTCAACTTCCGAATGGAGTTGCCAACAATGTTATCTTCATCATGGCCATTTTTCGAACAATGTTTACATGTGAGTTTCTATTTTTCTATTTTGAGAACTATTTTTCTTTTCTCTTCCATTAAACTTACCCTTTCCTTTACCCTCGTACTCAAGGAAACTATCACTTTTCTCATTTTCACTATGTTTCTCTCGCTTCTAGATGTGTGGCTTGAACGCAAACTCATCTAAGTTTCAAACCTCATCTAAGTTTGTGGGATTGAACATGAGAATAATATGTCTAAGATAACTGTGCAAACCCCCAATATACTTTAACAAAGTTTCTTTAGAATACAAATTAACACCCAAAATAAGAGCTCTTCTCCTAAATTCATGAGTATAATCTTGCACACTTTTCCCTTTCAATTGTCTAAAATTTTTCCAGTCCATAATGGTTTTTTTCATGTAAGCTAGAGGATATAATTGCCTTCTAATGGCAGCAATAAAATTTGACGAAGATATTGATATCTTACCATGGTTTTTAATCTCTTCTTGAGTCATTGCTTCCCACAATACAAGTGTTGAACCCTCCATTCTCAAGGAAGTCAGTTGAATCTTTTTGTCATCTTCTTGAAGGTTCTCAATTCTGCAATAAACCTCCAATTGACGTATCCAATTATCCAGCTTCTCTGCATTCACTTTGCCATTATATATTGGAAGCTCAAACTTAACATCAAGTTTAAGAAAGGGTGATTTACTAGCTCCTTTTGAAGTATGTGGATGGATAGATTGTAGGGTTGTGGTAGTGGAAGATGATGGTGAGGAAGGTGAATATGGTGGTGAGGATGATGGTGGAATGGATGGTGGCTTATTGCCATCTCCATGGCCTCCTCCTCCTAGAGAACCCTCTCCTCTTGGAAGCCTTGAACTCTCTCCTTGCATCCTTACATTCCTTTCCTCATAGAGTACTGTAACCATCTCAGTCATATCAAAGAATGCCTTCCTGAAAGCTCTCTCATATTCTGTCATGATAGGTTCTCCTTCATGAGACATGCTCACTGAAGATTCAACTTCAAATTGAGGATGTGCTGGTGTTGAATACTTTGGAAAACTTTCCCTTCTTCCTCTTGACCCAACTGCAAGGCTCTCAACCAACTTCCCTTCTCCTCTTTTGAGTTTTAACCTTGTAAGCATGACACAAACTTGCAAACACCAGATCCCTTCGCATAAAAACCTAAATAACTTCGAGCTGATATAAAAATTATAAAAAATGATCCTTCTTGCACAAAAACCCAAATAACTCGAGCTATGAAACCAAAAAATGATCTGAATGGAGTATTTTAGTGTTGTTGTGCTGATTAATCATTCATAATATAAATTCAATGTCTTATGTGTGCTTAAAGATTCAAGTTTTCTTGCAAATTATGAAGTCTCATGTGTGTTTTTCATGTCAATTTAGTGAGCAATTTAACATAAAAACAAGAGCTGAGTTCAACAAAAAATAAAGTACAGAACATCACCATACATAACATTAACACAGGTATTTGAAGAAGGAGTTCACCCCTCCTGGGCTACATCTCCTTAGTCCAACTTCCATGGCTTGGGCCTCTATATTATGCTCGAATTGTCGAATTGACATGTTTACAATGATCTTTTGCCCCCGTAACTTACTCCAATGAGTCCAAAATGGCTCAAAATGGTCAGGTAGCCTCTTTCTAAGCCTAAATTGATCGAAAATTGCAAAATTTATGGCCTCTTCCATTTCTCACACTATTTTAGGCCCTAAACTAGTTAACTGCCACTAAAATTGGCAATTTCTGCCAAATCCAG
Organism: Pinus albicaulis; assembly: GCA_034641835.2. Lineage (NCBI taxonomy): Eukaryota > Viridiplantae > Streptophyta > Pinopsida > Pinales > Pinaceae > Pinus > Pinus albicaulis. The sequence goes on from CM076580.1 coordinate 1,224,941,715, forward strand.
AGGTTCGCCAATTAAATCGTAATTAGTGCTAAGTTGATTTTAAGTGCTAGTTAAGCGCCAACTACATGCTTAACTTAATCCACATTTAACACCAGGATTCAGCGCTAACCAACGAGATTAAGGTTAATAAAACATGTTTTAACGTTTTAATTCCGCATTAGCTCGGAGCTCCTGTCGGTGGTCGTGGCATGTGGTCTTATGGAATAGGGCTGGCCCCCCTTTTCCTCTACCATATCAATGGTATTAATTTAAATATAAACGAAATTTTATACAGGTTAATAACTTCCAGTAGGCAGGCTAGTAATGCGTTGTTGTGTGTGGTGGGAGGTCGTGGGGTCAAACCCCAGCACCTCCACCCGGACCTTGACCAAAAATTTTACAACACCATTATATCTTGTGGGGGGGGGGGGGAAGGAGTGAGGGGGGGGGGGGGTGGGCACATAGCAGCCCCATGTTGCACCACGTGTCCTCACCCAGTTGGGTTAAAATTCAATCAATAAAAACTCGACACATCACCCACCATCCGAACCAGTGTCGTGCTGACACTTGGCAGCTTCCCATTCACTTGGAGAAATTTGACCAACCTTTGACCCTGCATAGTGAGCATTCCATTTCAGCAGTATGGACTACTGATTGGGCGTCTGACTGCCATTTTTTTTAATCTACCTGTTTAGCAAAGCAGACAAAAGTCGTTTACGGGAGCATATGACGACCATTTTTCTTGAAACGAAGTGTGCCGAATTCAGAACGATAAGAAATACGCGGTTGTTCAGGTTAAGAGCCAATATGAGAACTTTTATTTTTGAGCATAAAATCAAGCCCCTGACCATGGGGTGAAATATTAGGTTCGTGCCATGGTATGAACATTTAACCAATTAAATTGAAACGTTAAGTTTGTGTTATAATCCAATATTGATTTGTCTTATGACATAAATTTATTATAATGCTTATATGCGAGAAAGAGAGGGATAAATTCTATTAAAAGCAGTCGTGGTGGAATGTAAATTTTTTTTTGGGGTGTTATGTTTGTTACATAGGATATATAGGGAAAAAATTTGAGATTTTGAGGAAAAGGGTTGTATATGATATCAACGTCTCAAAAGTTTTATCTGGTTTAGTTCCTCAATTTTGTTTGATCATGTCGACACAACAACTACATTTTTGCACTAGAAGTGTATTCTACAACCCAATATGAGGGCAATGTGTGATTCCATTCGTGCTCAACATGGAGTTGACACGTGTCCCTAAAAAAAATACTCTAAATAAAAATACAATATTGGTTATAATAAAAACACAAATGATTATATATATTTGGTAAGTTTATTTAAAATCCTTATAAAACATCAATAATCCCAATTTCATTGCATTCATCTATTTCGTTGTTAATATTACAATAATGTGTGAAGGAGATGTGGTAATAATATTTCACTCTCACTCTTAGAGTTGTAAATAAAATATTTCAATGTTATGTTAAATAATATAATTTTATATCAACTTTGTAAGACAACAAACTCGAAAAAATCTCAACAATATATTAATGAATGTCTCAATAATTGATGTACATGATGAACATATAAAGGATAAGGTCTTGGATGTGTAACGGTTTCAAGATTTAACTTCTTAACTAAGTCTTCGGAAATCAAATTAGCTTGAGAACCAATATCAAATAGTGTTTCCATTTTGGTATGCTTTGAAACTACTCTAATATGAAAGAGTTATATTCTTGTATCTTCATCTTGAGTTACATTGGAACAACTTGAAGAACTAGTGCTTGCTATGTTCTTACCTTTCAAACCCATTGTTGTAATATTGATTTCATCTCGTGGATCTGAACCTAAGTCATGTTCAATGATTGCAACAGTTTTCCCCTTCTCTTTGGATTTAAGTTTGTTTGGCTTCAACTCTGAATGGAGTTGCCAACAATGGTCTTCATCATGGCCATTTTTCGAACAATGTTTACATGTGAGTTTCTATTTTTCTATTTTGATAGAACTATTTTTCTTTTCTCTTCCATTAAACTTACCCTTTCCTTTACCCTCATACTCGAGGAAACTATCACTTTTCTCATTTTCACTATGTTTCCCTCTTGCTTCTAGATGTATGGCTTGAACGCAAACCTCATCTAAGTTTGTGGGATTGAACATGAGAATAATATGTCTAAGATAACTATGCAAACCCCCAATATACTTTAACAAAGTTTCTTGAGAATACAAATTAACACCCAAAATAAGAGCTCTTCTCCTAAATTCATGAGTATAATCTTGCACACTTTTCCCTTTCAATTGTCTAAAATTTTTCCAATCCATAATGGTTTTTTTCATGTAAGCTAGAGGATATAATTGCCTTCTAATGGCAGCAATAAAATTTGTCGAAGACATTGAGATCTTACCATGGTTTTTAATCTCTTCTTGAGTCATTGCTTCCCACAATACAAGTGTTGAAACCTCCATTCTCAAGGAAGCCAGTTGAATCTTTTTGTCATCTTCTTGAAGGTTCTCAATTCTGCAATAAACCTCCAATTGACGTATCCAATTATCCAGCTTCTCTGCATTCACTTTGCCATTATATATTGGAAGCTCAAACTTAACATCAAGTTTAAGAAAGGGTGATTTACTAGCTCCTTTTGAAGTATGTGGATGGATAGATTGTAGGGTTGTGGTAGTGGAAGATGATGGTGAGGAAGGTGAATATGGTGGTGAGGATGATGGTGGAATGGATGGTGGCTTATTGCCATCTCCATGGCCTCCTCCTCCTAGAGAACCCTCTCCTCTTGGAAGCCTTGAACTCTCTCCTTGCATCCTTACATTCCTTTCCTCATAGAGTACTGTAACCATCTCAGTCATATCAAAGAATGCCTTCCTGAAAGCTCTCTCATATTCTGTCATGATAGGTTCTCCTTCATGAGACATGCTCACTGAAGATTCAACTTCAAATTGAGGATGTGCTGGTGTTGAATACTTTGGAAAACTTTCCCTTCTTCCTCTTGACCCAACTGCAAGGCTCTCAACCAACTTCCCTTCTCCTCTTTTGAGTTTTAACCTTGTAAGCATGACACAAACTTGCAAACAATTAGATCCCTTCTTGCACAAAAAAAAACCTAAATAACTTGAGCTTTGATATAAAAAATGATCCCTTCTTGCACAAAAAACCTAAAGAACTTGAGCTATGAAACCAAAAATGATCTGAATGGAGTATTTTAGTGTTGTTGTGCTGATTAATCATTCATAATATAAATTCAATGTCTTATGTGTGCTTAAAGATTCAAGTTTTCTTGCAAATTATGAAGTCTCATGTGTGTTTTTCATGTCAATTTAGTGAGCAATTTAACATAAAAACAAGAGCTGAGTTCAACAAAAAATAAAGTACAGAACATCACCATACATAACATTAACACAGGTATTTGAAGAAGGAGTTCACCCCTCCTGGGCTACATCTCCTTAGTCCAACTTCCATGGCTTGGGCCTCTATATTATGCTCGAATTGTCGACTGCATGTTTTACAATGATCTTTTTCCCCCGTAACTTACTCCAATGAGTCCAAAATGCCCAAAAATGGTCGTGTAGCCTCTTTCTGAGCCCGAATTTTAAAATTGCAAAATTTATGGCCTCTTCCATTTCTCACACTATTTTAGGCCCTAAACTAGTTAACTGCCACTAAAATTGGCAATTTTTGCCAAATCCAGAGGTTCGCCAATTAAATCGTAATTAGTGCTAAGTTTATTTTAAGTGCTAGTTAAGCGCCAACTACATGCTTAACTTAATCCACATTTAACACCAGGATTCAGCGCTAACCAACGAGATTAAGGTTAATAAAACATGTTTTAACGTTTTAATTCCGCATTAGTCGTGAGTTCGCTTCTGTACTGGCATGTGGTCTTATGGAATAGGGTCGTCTCTTCCTCTTCTTCTACCATATCAATGGTATTAATTTAAATATAAACGAAATTTTATACAAAGTTAATAACTTCCGTAGGCAGGCTAGTAACGCGTTGTTGTGTGTGGTGGATATAGTCGGGGTCAAAACCCCAAACACCTCCACCCGACCTTGACCAAAAATTTTACAACACCATTATATCTCGTGGGGGGGTGGGCACATAAAGGTACCTGTATGTTGCACCACGTGTCCTCACCCAGTTGGCTTAAAATTCAATCAATAAAAACTCGACACATCACCCACCATCTGAACCAGTGTCGTGCTGACACTTGGCAGCTTCCCATTCGCTTGGAGAAATTTGACCAACCTTTGACCCTGCATAGTGAGCATTCCATGTCAGCAGTATGGACTACTGATTGGGCGTCTGACTGCCATTTTTTTTTTAATTTACCTGTTTAGAAAAGCAGACAAAAGTCGTTTACGGGAGGATATGACGACCATTTTTCTTGAAACGAAGTGTGCCGAATTCAGAACGATAAGAAATACGCGGTTGTTCAGGTTCTGAGCCAATATGAGAACTTTTATTTTTGAGCATAAAATCAAGCCCCTAACCATGGGGTGAAATATTAGGTTCGTGCCATGGTATGAACATTTAACCAATTAAATTGAAACGTTAAGTTTGTGTTATAATCCAATATTGATTTGTCTTATGACATAAATTTATTATAATGCTTATATGCGAGAAAGAGAGGGATAAATTCTATTAAAAGCAGTCATGGTGGAATGTAAATTTTTTTTTGGGGTGTTATGTTTGTTACATAGGATATATAGGAAACAAATTTGAGATTTTGAGGAAAAGGGTTGTATATGATATCAACGTCTCAAAAGTTTTATCTGGTTTAGTTCCTCAATTTTGTTTGATCATGTCGACACAACAACTACATTTTTGCGCTAGAAGTGTATTCTACAACCCAATATGAGGGCAATGTGTGATTCCATTCGTGCTCAACATGGAGTTGACACGTGTCCCTAAAAAAAATACTCTAAATAAAAATACAATATTGGTTATAATAAAAACACAAATGATTATATATATTTGGTAAGTTTTAATTAAAATCCTTATAAAACATCAATAATCCCAATTTCATTGCATTCATCTATTTCGTTGTTAATATTACAATAATGTGTGAAGGGGATGTGGTAATAATATTTCACTCTCACTCTTAGAGTTGTAAATAAAATATTTCAATGTTATGTTAAATAATATAATTTTATATCAACTTTGTAAGACAACAAACTCGAAAAAATCTCAACAATATATTAATGAATGTCTCAATAATTGATGTACATGATGAACATATAAATACAACAAGAAACTGTTGAATTAGTTCCTGGGTTTTCTTGGACTCTAATAACCAATTACCGTAACGGAAACTAACCCGAGGATTAGTTGTCGAACATTCCCCCCTTAATCCGAAGGGATATACCAAAGTCCAAGAATGAGAGCTCAAAATGAAAAATGCATCTAAGCCAAGAGTTGAATGTCTCTTAGAAATGGTTTTTAAGAATGACCACAAGCCAATATGGGAGAACTCAAGGTCTCAACCAACACCAATTCTGGAACCTACATAGTAGTTCTCATAACAAAAAAAAATGTGGTTGTAAGGTGACCACAACAGTTCCTCGAACAATTCTGAATCTGGAAGTGCTCGTTCATAAACACCTCAATCAATTGAACTCTGACAACTTTGGCTCTAACTGGTACAGGTTGTGGCTCGGGATGTGGATCTATGACTCAGGCTCGCTTGACATCTTGAACCTGTAGAAGACCACCAAATATTCCCCCCTTGTCGGAAATAGGGTGAGAAGTATTCTTCATCACTGCAAGGATCCTTAACACTCTCGAACAAATCATGTGGTATGATTTGTAAAGACAAAAAACTAGAAACAAACTCAACAATATATTAATGAATTTCTGAAATAATGATGTAGATGATGTAAATATAAATACAACAAGAAACCTTTGAATCCATTCTCGAGTTTTCTTGGACTCTAATAACCAATAACCCTAAAAAAAACTAACCTGAGGATTAGTTGTATAATATCCCCCCCCCAATCCGAAGGGATATACTAAAGTCCAAGAATGAGAGCTCAAAATGCATAAATGCATCACAACCAAGAGTTGAATGTCTCTCATAAATGGTTTTTAAGGATGACCACAAACCAAGATGGGAGAACTGAAGGTATCAACTAACACCAGTTTTAGAACCTACATAACAATTCTCAGAACAACAACAGTTCCTCGAGCAATTCTGAATCTGGAAGTGCTTGTTCATAAACAACTCAATCAACTGAACTCTCACAACTCTGGATCTAATTGGTACAGGTTGTGGCTCAGGATGCAGATCTCTGACTTAGGTTCGCTTGACATCTTGAACATGTAGCAGACCACCAACAATTCCTCCCTTGCAGGATACAGGGTGAGAACTATTCTTCATCACTGCAAGGCTTGTCAACACTCTCGAACAAATCCCATGGTATGATTTGTAAATCTTTTTGGCTGCTTTTGACCATTCCCAAGAATCAATCCATCTAAAGTTTAACTTCTCTCTTGCAGTACTCTTATTTCTGGAACATCTGTATGACTGGTGATTTCGCTTTCCACAATGCTCACATAGGTGAAGATCAAAACACCAATCTTTCACATGTCCAATTATGTTACACTGTTGGCATTGATCAACTTGTTTTTCAATAACACCATCCATAAATCCAATACTTTGAAATCGTATAGGTTTAGAAAAATCAGGCATGTGAAAAGATACATCGATGACATATTTGTTATAACCCAAACCAATTTTGTGTTTTTTATGCATCATATTTTCCCACAGTCTTATAATAGGTTTCACATCATAACTTTTAATTTCATCCAAATTTTCTCCTAAAATCACATAATTTCTCTAATCATTCTTTGATTGATGATCGGGCTCAAACAAAGTGTTGTTCTGAACAAACACCAGTTCAGAATCACAAATTTTCTTCTAAATTTCATCTCGTTGTAATTGCGACTCAATCTCGAGAAATTTAATTGTCTTCAATGCATCGTGTAAATGATTTTTGATATCAACAAGATTTACTTTGCTGACATTTACAGTTTCATGAACAGTGGAACTAATGATATTTCTTAAAATTTCTAATAAATTTTTAATTTGAGTCATTTTAGTTAATCTTAGGTGTCGGTTACCACCGAGAATGCACCTGTTTACAAAGAAAATTCAACAAGTAAAAGCTCACCAATACTAGGTGCTCAAAACAACAAACGTTCACCAATACAATGTACAACAATCACAAGTATCATCTGCATTTTGCAATCTCCAGATCAGTATAAAATTTCACAACTTATCACTCACAATCATTAAGATTTAAAAAAAAACAGTAACAATCCTTCACAACATATAATGAACCAAGGCTCCACTATCAACTAGAACTAAATGCATATTAGTCACGAAATTAAACTTCAATCCTCAATTTGATTGCATGGATAAACTCATTTTGTTGTGCAGAAAGATTCTTAACAACTATGTCCTTTCGTATTTGCTTCGCCTACATAAAGTGTTTCAAACTAACAAAACACAAACCTTTGACAGGTTTCCATGGAAGGATCAAATCTTAAGACCAAATAATATGATCAGTGTTTGAAAAAACAAAAATATCGGTCCTCAACAAGTAAACTATCACACCACAAAATCAACTAACATTGCAACTATAGAAATATCCACTTATGTGTCCTTGCAAAGAGCATCTGCATAACTACACCACTTAAAGAACCCTCAACAAATTTCGTTATCTGCTTAAAAATGTATAAATGATTAGGTTATTCTAGCACCACCTATTATCAATATTTCAATTGTTTAACTTAAACATACACCATACATAATGATGCAAGACCGAAAATAGTGCATTGTGAATTAACTACTCAAGTAAGCAAACCAGTGGTTCACTCACCAATGCAACATCCTGAACTTCAAAACTTTACTAAACGACCATTAGTAGTTTTTGCGCTATTCACTATTGTAATATCCATCTCATGGCTCTAATTTGAAGAGAAATCTCAACCATAACCAAAACACAATAAAATTACAGTTGAATAAGTTCAGGAGGTTGAACAGTTTCACAAATCTGCAAAACTCACCTCCAGGAGGTCCCACGCAGCACGTTGAAGACTGGAATGAAAGGTTTCAGATTTGGAAGTGCTTCTCATAACTCTGTATATGCATCATCCATCCAACTATGCTCAAATAGTTATGCCCAATGCACTCACAGGCTCATCATCCTTCTCAATTCAGAATTCCCATAGTAGTTGCCCAAAACCAAATAATGTTACCGTATGTGGGTTTCATATCAAAATACATCACGAGTATGTTCCTGTAGTTGAGAACATCTTTATGTGCCATTAATTATTTGGATCTCAACAAAGACTAGTAGGCCCCTTTCAATTTTTTGCTTGTAGAACCCCCGGGTTTGAAACTATCACTTTTTTTAAAATCACCCCCTTTCACTTAAAGGTTGCAAAACCTTCGTATCTCTCATTGATGACGTGCATATAGATAAGCCATCAAATTTCCTTCTTTTCCATACATGTCATATTGTCATTTCCACTCTAGAGACTCCGCTCTTTCATACCACTGTAAGACAACACACTGGAAACAAACTCAACACTATATTAATGAATGTCTCAATGAATTATGTACATGATGTGCATATAAATACAAAAAAACCCATTGAATCAATTCCCGAGTTTTCTTGGACTCTAATAACCAATAACCCTAACACGAACTAACTCGAGGATTAGTTATCTAACAAACTTTACAAATATAAAACAATTAAAAGTAAAAAAGTTATTTTATTTTCTCTTATACCAATTTCAATATAGAGATTAAATAAATTGTTTGAATATCCACACACATATATATAAATTTTGTTTATACAAAGCCCAACAGGTCTGCATGTGGTTTCAATAGTTGAAAATGATGCCACCGGGAGGAACTATTTTGAATAACCCCTTCCTTCTTATTGCTAGCATACTCACCCCATCAAACTAGTAAGTAGGCATGATATACCCTGTGGAAGGAACATATATATAGTTACTTTATTTTATATCAACAATATAGATATAAAGTAATTAAAAGTAAAAAAAAATCTTCTATTTATCTTATAAATATTTCAATATAGAAATTAAATAAATTGTTGTATTATCCATTTTAACTTTGAGAGAGTATATATATATATATATATATATATAGATATAATGTTGACCCTACTAAAATATTTCAATGCTCAAAAGAAAAAGTAATTAAAAGTAACATAATTTAGTTATGAAAATGTGTAATTCTTTCAACTTTATATATATATATTAACCACACATTTATCAAGTGCAGAAAGAGATCAAATCTCTTGATATACAAATATGTTTTTAGAATGTAAAACTTGAAAAAAAAATTACATCTCAAGAGATTTAATCTCTTTCAGTGTTCGATAAATCTGTATTTAGGATGGATCTTTAGTAGTCATGATGGATCTACATGAATTACTCTCTCTTTATAGATCCATCCTCACTAGAGATTTATCAACCACTGAAAGGGATTAAATATCCTGAGATCTTTTTTTTCTTCAAGTTTTACATTCTAAAAATAGATTTGCATATCAAGAGATTTGATCCCTTTCTACACTTGATAGATCAATGTTTAAAATAGATTTATACCAACATATAAATGAGGGTGAGAGAGAGTAATTACTATATATCCCTCCTAACTACAAATTTATCAAGCACATAAAAGGATTAAATCTCTTAAGATGTAAATATTTTTCAAGTTTTACATTCTGAGAAGATATTTGCATATCAAGAGAAAGATTAAATCTATTTAGATATAAACATTTTTTCAAATTTTACATTTTAAAAAGACATTTACATATCAAGAAATTTTATTTCTTTTAACACTTAATAAACCAGTGATTAAAATAAATTTATACTAACTCATATAAATTTAAAATAATAAAAAAACTATTATCTAGCCTATATATATTATAATAATAATAATAATATACTAACTTACCAAAACTTTCCAAAATATTAAAAAATAAATCTTGCTAATAAAATATTTACTCAAAGATATAATCTTCCAATCCAACCATTTTATAAAAACTTTACTCTTCTTATAACTTTATATGCTATTTTCTAGATTTTTAAATAGGAAATAGGGCAGAAAGATGGAAAGTAAAACATATATTAAAAAAAAACAGATAATATTTTTTTGAACAAATTATAATTAACAAAATTCCAGAGCCAATCCCATAGAGAAAAGAAAAAATGGAGACAATGACATCCATAAAAATCAAAGCCCGTAATATAAGGAGGAATCTACGCAATATTTATCATTTAGGAAACTCCCATAAATCATAATATTTTGCTTAGAAGTAGTTGATTCTGTAACATACTAAAACATAAAGACGACAAAATGCAGGAGGGAAATTTCTAGCATGCAAATACCATAATTCAACATCTGCAAGGAAAGCATAAGTGGAATGGAGACAATGACATCCATAAAAACCAGAGGGTAGAGACAAGTTACCCGTAATATGAGGAGGAATCTACACAATATTTATCATTTAGGAAACTCCCATAAATCATAATATTTTGCTTAGAAGTAGTTGATTTTGTAACATACTAAAACATAAATATGACAAAATGCCAGGAGGGCAGTTTTTGGCATGCAAATACCATAATTCAACATCTGCAAGGAAAGCATAAGTGGACAGGATATCTCAACCACTGACTTCAACCCAATCAACCAAACTATTTACAAAAATCACTTGTGATTCAACCAAAAATAATATACCATGGCTTGTGCACCATATGCTGCGACATAGTTTCCATAAAAGGGATCAAGATACAGATATGCAATTCGAGCTTGCCACAAAGTATCAGTTCCGTTGAAAATGAGATAGCATTGTCAGAAATTTGAGATGCAAAATATTTAACAAAACTGGCATATACTTCATTGCACTAGATGGGCATCTCAATTCATACCCATTAAAGACATTTGATGAATTAAACTCCACATTGGATATGTTATCCATAACAGGCATCCTATTTTACCATACTTCTTTATAATCAATCCATTTAGGCAAATTTCACATGGCTTGCAGCATTAACAGTATGTCAATTTATCCCAGAGGAAAATGCAGTACATTGATAACTGGTAGGTAAAAAACTCAGTGTGTCCTAGCTCAAGTTGAGTTTGTCGTGTCATAAATTCTGCATCTGCAGGTGATATGCCTGTTGGCTAAACCTGCTGTTGTTGCAGTGGCTATTTTTGTTGCTCATCTTGCTCATCTGATGCACTGGTTTCAGTGCCTACTAAATATGAAAACAAAACACCATTGATGTTTCTTAGATGTCTGAGAGTCTCCTCTCAGAAAACCCCACGCAGAGCTAAATTGAAAAATAAAAATAGGAGACAGTTAGAGGTGTACCGAGTTTTGTAGTCATGTTCTGCATCATAAATTACTCGCTCTTTGACGACTTGTTTTTCTTCTGAGGGATTCGACCAGGGGATGGGCGTCTCTTTGGGACTAATTCAGACACTCCACAGAGCTATGCTTCAGCTTTGCATTCCTCCCTGCCACCGCCATTGAAATTTGACTCATAAATATAAATCAAGCAGAAGAGAATAGTTTAAAAATGAAATTAACATATGACGTCAAGAATTATATTGTCTGATTGATTAATATGGAACCTGAAATTTAGGGTATGTTCCATGAAAAGCTAAAATGTTGTAATGATCATCAAAATCTCAGATACTGATACCCAACTTCGTCTTAATATAACATGCTATAGGAAACAACCCTTTGTCTGGCTTCCATACTATCTATGTACAAAGAAATTTAATTTACCTCAACAACCCGATAAGTGGCGGAATTTTTCTTGATGCCCAAGACAAAATTTGACAATGTCCGTTGGTTGGATCAGTCTTAGCCACCAATTAAAAGAAACAAAACAACTTACAAACTACAGAACTTCCTGAATGTACAGTTGGAAAAGCAAATTCTGTGCAGTTTGATCTGCCTAGTTTAAGCAATCACGGCTTCAAATTTAATTCTGGCCAGTGCCGAACAACAACTTGTAAGTGAAAAAGGGGGAAATGGACCAAAAAAATTAGGTTTGGGCTGGCTGCTCACCTTCATAGTCTCCTGGGTTAACAGTGATATGGCAGATGAAATGTCTAAATCTCAAGTTGAAGAGGTTAGGGGATGTCTCCCAAAGGTCACGGGTTCAACAGTTCACTCCGGGAAGGACGTGGCCTCGTCGTAGTCCTAGCCAAAACCACAGTAACAAAATTGAATAAGGAATACAGTGAATAATGGTGGTTCCGATTTCATTTTGTAAGTTATATAATGCAAAGAAAGTTGTAGCATAAGTGGATTACTTCGAGAGCATAGAGTAGAAATTGTCGATGAGAAACGAGAATTCTTCCTATCGGATGTGCGAAAACGTGCATCAGGCTCCGGTAACAAATTAAGATCCGAGAACGAGTTCCATAGTTGAAATTCAGAGTTGGAACAGAATTAGCTCTGTTTTTCAATTTCGTGAAATGAAAATAGTCTCCAACAAACGAAAATGAATTAAAAACAAAAACCCAAGAATTGTTGAAAACCCTAATGTGAAGTTGATCGCTACCCTCCACATGCAGGGGATCCGACAAGGGAGAAAGTTCCGCGGATCGACGGGTTGAATGTGAGTCTGACAGAGCCATGTGATGCAGTACCATATAATAAATGAAGAGAAATCCCAAGAAAGAAATCGAATGGATGGTTTGGTGAAAATTAATACAGATGAGAGATAGTGTTAATGCGATAGTACAGGTTAAAACTTAACGTGTCAAAAACAGAACCATAGAATTGCTCATCAGTCCGAATGGGAGGACGAATGTGGCAGGAACAGTTGTCATTTTTTTATTCGATAGAAGGGCGATGACAAAACAATTTGATTCGCTGGGGTGAACAGTGTTTTCTCACCCCAAGCCCGCAAAGAAAACGCCTCCGGTGTAAAAATTGATTTTATTATGAATATATATTTTTTAAATGGTTATTTTTATTTTGAAGTATCTAAGTGAAAATGAAACAAGGCTACAATGTAGCGACTACCTGCCGCTTAGTTTAAATATAGTAATGTTGCAATGTGATGTTGGAAATGTCTATGGATAGCTATTACAGCAATTACATGCCACTTAATGTAATTATAGAGATGTTGCAATTTGAGTTTGAGGATGTTTATGAAGATTTCTTTTGTAATAAATTATAGTTAAATTAAATTAGAAATAATTGTTGCAATTTGAGTTTGAGCATGTCTATGAGGATTTTCTAAATGTTTCCATTTGAATTCAAGGATGTCTATGATGATTTTCTTTGTAATAAAGTTGTCGCTTAGTTTAGTTTAAATATAGCCGCTTAATTTAAATATAGTAATGTTGCAATGTGATCTTAATGTAATTATACAAATGTTGCAATTTGACTTTGAGCATGTTTATGAAGATTTGCTTTGTAATAAAGTATAGTTAAATTAAATTAGAAATAATTGTTGCAATTTGAGTTTGAGCATGTCTATGAGGATTTTCTTTGTAATAAAGTTGCTACTTAATTTAGTTTAAATATAATTAAATCAAAGTAAAAATTAGAAATTTATGCACTATATAGTAGTAGTTTAAATCTATCTAAATTATAGTAAAACAACTTTTGTGTCGATGATGATAACCAATTGATAATTACTAGGACGACCCAGGAGCATATGCATTTGATGTGTAGATTAGATCTGCTACATATGCTTAGCTTATTTTTGGCATCAATATGAGTATGGCAGAGTAGCTACTACCTACTGCTTATCAATGATCGGTTTCTATAAATTAGTACTAATAATATTTTTATTTCTAACTTAGCACTAATAATATTTTTAGTACTAAAATAAAATAAAAGGTGGAATTTATTTTATAACTTTTTTATTTTTTAAGAAATAATATTTATAATTTTTTTAATTTTCAATTTAATTAAAAAAATATTGTGTTGTATTGTGTCTACAAGTTTCATTGAACTCTCCTTATTTATTATGGTTTTATTATATATATATATATATATATATATATATATATATATATATATTTGGTAGTGAATATAAATTTAACTTAAATATTAAGTTTTTAATAATAAATAATAATCGTAATAAAATAGACTGGTTTGAAATCTAATTAGAGCCACAAGTTGTGTTGATCACTGACGTTAAAGGTTAATAGGGTCGGAGTTAGTAACCAAAGGAAATAATTAAACGAATGCATGATTACTTTTCATATATTTAAAATTAACTTTGAAAAACCGGTAAGAGCGTGCTGACACCTACACAGATGACGCAACCTCTACTATGTTGGAGAGCAATAAGCGCGTCTTTTCTACAAATTTAATATCTCAAGTAGGGGGTGAAAATAAAATATCTGAAATAATTAAAATTTGGATTTGTTTTTAGTGTGATATTTTAGAATTTCTTGTGTTGGAATTTCCCATATCACTCATTGAACGTTATGTTGAAAGCTGTCACAAACTATAAGCAATAAATTTTATGACTTCTCCCTTTATAATATTTTTCCATGTCCGGTGTCTAGAAGTTTATGGCTCGATCTAGTATGTAGTTGTGATCGTTTTCGGGGTCCGATATCAAGTTTATCGCACAGCTAGTTGTGATTCTTGTCCATGATATTGAGTGATTTTTTTCAATCTTTTGGCTACAGTTGACAATCTCCCAAGTTTCCTATTTCCTTTCTCACGGAGAGATCCCAGACTTCAACAATGAGAAAGAAGCCCAGCTCTTCCAGCTGCTTTTCCTCGTGCATTTCATGTTTTTTCAAAAACTGCACCTGCTTTTTCTCAAAGTGTAACCCCGCTACCGCCGATAGTGATACCGATGCCCCCAGCGCAAAAGGATTACATGGAGCAATATCTCCTAATTATGGTCATGCCGCTCCAGTTATTGTGTCTTCTTCTCCGAATGTTACTGGTACTAATGCCGGAGCGAAAAGTTTATTGCCTCCTCACGATGTGTTTTCTTCTTTTCCTGCCAATGATACTACTGATACCCAAAGAGTTACTGCAGAAGCTCTTATAATTACCAACGATCGCAACCAAATCCCCTCTCTGATTTCCACTTCTGATGCTACTAAAGGTGCTCCTTCCATTCCTGCTGTTATAAAACAAGATGAATCGCAATCTGGTGCAGCTGTTAGAGTCCTTCAAACGGTGAATGAGGCCGCTAACAACATAGTTAAAGATCTGGATCCAGTTGACGGAGAAAATCTGGCCAATTACGATTTCCATAAACTTATCAATCACATAAGTGAGCTTTTGCGACTTGTCGAGGTAGATGGCTACATTCTTTCATATCCATCATAAGTGTGGATTATATATTATGTTGTACTGACAGAAAGCTAATAGAACGATTTTTCATTTCCTTTTTGTTTTAGGTCAAGAAGCAAAAGCCGAACAGAGCTAAACAATATTTTCCCATTGATTCAAAAGGCTTACTTAAGCTAAATAATTTCTGGTGTTAGAGAACTTATCTTGGACGCGATGCATTTAAATCCACGAGTTTTGATTTCCCTTGGAGGAGCCGATCCTTTTATTGCAGCGGAGTTTATTGTATTCATCGCGTTTGTTCCTAATCGGCAATCGAAACTTTTACAATTGGCCCGTTTGTTTGTTATGTCATGGACCCGATCCGTGTTATCTAGCGGAGTTAAACTTTAGTTTTCGGGTCCGATCCTCAAATCAGAATCGGATATTTTATATGGCTCGTTTGTTTTGTGTTGCAAGTCTGGACCCGATGTTTTTATAGGCTGGAGTTAAGAATTGGTCATCGCGTCCGATATAGTTTTGAATGCGCCAAGGTTCAAATCATGAGGTTATTACACGATGGTAAATTGCAGAAGTAAATAAATTATCTTTGAAAGTGATGGGGGATCTTGTCAGTGGACAAAATGAGATTCGTTACTAGAAAAATAGGTTAGATAAACTTAACAAAATACTGCCGAGTGACATATATAGTACCCTTAGAATCAGTTACGACTCCCTTGATGAAGAAGAGCAGCAAATATTTTTAGATATTGCTTGTTTTTGCATAGGAGATGATAGGGACAGATGGATAAGAATATGGGATGCATCAGGATGAGAAGGTTTCCAAGGGTTTCAAACTCTACAAGATAAGTGTCTTGTAGAAGTTGATAGTAAAAATATCATAAGAATGCATAATCACCTGCGGGTCATGGGAAGAGATATCACGACATCTTCCAGATCAATGGCACATCGTCTTTGGCAAACGATATATAACGTTCAAGATATCAATGATATGTTGATGCAGTCATCAGTAAGTGCTTCATTCCTCCCAACTCTTCAATGTGTCAAAATCTTTCAATGTAATGTGCAATATTATGTAATAATTGCTTATAGATTTTAAATTGGAAACAGCCAAACCCAGAAGTGCACGGATTGAGGATGACTATTGAGGATAAAAGTCCCAGTCATGATGTAGCAGGAAAGAGGAAACAACAAAGTCCCAGTCATGATGTGCTGGAAATGAGGAAACTGCAACTTCTTGAAGCTCAAGGAGATTTTGTACAAAGCATACAACCCAAATAAAATTTAGCTTATTATTTATAATAAAAAAATTAAAACAATTATGACACATCGAATTTTGGTCACAAAGCATTAATGCCATTTATCCAATGCCCTTTCCGCAGTGTATGGAAGATTCACCAAACAACACGTTTGATACCATGAGAAAAATAAAGCAAAAACCAAGACAATGATATGAAAAATTACGCCAAATAAAGCCATGGCACAAAGCATTTCTAAAATTATAACATGGGCATGCATTTGAAAATTGCCCAGCTAATGGAATTTCACAGCTGTAACCCATTCGACTTCCATATGGCATTCGGTGGACATTTAAGCGACACTTGTTTTTGAGGTTTACATCTAAGGCTTCCCACTTACGGCTTCCCCAGTTAGTTAATGAATCTCATGATCATTCAGAGAGAAATTCTGCAACTCCCGAACAATCTTCAAACACGAAATGACAAAGTGTAAAGACTGCAGGCCAATTATATTTCCCCAGGTTATGCGAATCACAGGCATTTTCTTCTGAAAAATGGAAGGAGAATAACGTGAATTGTGTGTTTGAGGAGATTCAAAATAAGGACCTCGGTGTAGAGCAAGTCTTCAAGTGTGGAAATATATTGGAAATCGTCAAGAATTGTGTTGCATACGAGTGCAGGAGAGTTCCCAACCAGCCGCACAGTGATTCTTTAAATGGAGAAGGAGCAAAGCATGATGACTTTGGCCATAGAAAGGCTCATTGCTTTTCTTTTTATTACACTGTTTTTGTGTCAGTTTGGCAATTATGGTACACACTTTTCTTTTTCACTTTTGTGCAGCCCTAAATTTAAGCATAAATTTGTTAGATTGTTCAAATATATACATTTATTTATAAATTATTACGATTCACATCGGTATCTAGCATTCTAGGGTAAATTTATGTGCGTAATTTACAATTTATCTATAAATTTAGATGATTTACAGTGAGAATGATGAAAATTTCAATTTTTCTAAATTCCAGTCCAAGAAATTCATCATGGAATTTAAAATTGTTTTGAATGTCTTTACAGTGGTAACCTATGTGAATTTCGTATTTGATTCAAAATTTTGAATTACCTCAATTCCAGTCCAAGAAATGCATGAAGGAATTTAATTTTTTTATTTATGCCTCTAAAAACCTAGAGTGGCAACCTCTGTGAATTTAGTATTGGGCGCGACCTTAGTGAATCTCGTGTTGTCCTGACATGTTAACCCTCTACATAGAAAGGAAGCCGAAGTATCGAACCCTTGTCCATTTTTGGAATCAACAAAGCTGAACCATAAGCTGTTGAATTTCTAGTGTTAGAGAACTTATCTTGGACGCGATGCATTTAAATCCGCGAGTTTTGATTTCCCTTGGAGGAGCCAATCATTTTATTGCAGCGGAGTTTATTGTATTCATCGCTTCCGTTCCTAATCGGCAATTAGAACTTTTACGATTGGCTCGTTTGTTTTTTATGTCATGGACCCGATCAGTGTTATCTAGCGGAGTTAAACTTTAGTTTTCGGGTCCAATCCTCAAATCGGAATCGGATATTTTATATGGCTCGTTTGTTTTGTGTTGCAAATCCAGACCCGATGTTTTTATAGGCCGGAGTTAAGAATTGGTCATCGCGTCTGATATAGTTTGGAATGCGCCAAGGTTCGAATCATGAGGTTATTACACGATGGTAAATTGCAGAAGTAAATATATGTCTTATCAAGAAAAATTAAAGTCGCTATCAGGAAAAACCTGATGTGTAGTATCCTGCCAGCGGCATGTACAATAAATAACGTTATAAATAGGAAACGCGTAAGAAGTCAATATAATTTTAAAGAATAGATATTGTTATGATTTTAATTTATATAATAACATATATTTTATAAAGTATTATTATTATTTTCAAAGTGAATCCAATTAATATATTACTGTAATATCTATTAAAAATGTATATATTGTATTAATGAACCTGTGTAAAGAAGTAAATATTAATATTATTTTAAATTTTATTTTAATTAAAAATAATATTTATTTATTTACATAAGCTAATGAATATATATGTGTGGGGGCAGTGTAATGGCTAATATTATAATTAACTTAGAGTTATTTTAACCAAGATCAATTTTTTAATCTCTCTCAGTAATTTAGAAATTAGAATTAAAAAAATCTTACTACTCCATATTCGTATTTACATACAAAAGGGACAAGGTTCATTGAAATACCCGAGTAGATTTGAACCGCTCTAACCCACTAGACACCCCAAGAAAACAAAAACTTACCATGAATTTGAGAGAATGAAGAGTGACCCATTAATTCCTAATATTCAGTAAAGGAATTTACTATGAACTTGTCGTGGCCCGAAACCTGGTGATAAGGCTCTAGGTTTGGTTTGTTCTCAGACCATGATTTTCCCAAGTAGGAGAGTACCCTGGAATTTGGCAAGGGCTCGATCTGCAATAGTTATATTAAATTATAGTTAATAAACAATGATGGAGACAAGAAAATAACATATTTTCCGGTCAAATGGAACCTTAACTGAATGTCGTAAATGGCTGCAAACGTCTTTGCTTCAAATACATAAGGCCCTCCCGACTGCTAGACCTTATAAGAGCTAAAGACCAATCCCCTATCCGATCTTATGCTAACATAATTAATCCAACCACATAGGAATTATTTTTTTCGGTTGTTTAGTTCAGCCCCTTTCTCTGGCTTCTGACGAATATAATAGAATACCTTGCTTTGTGAATAGGTTGGGAATAGCTTCGATACGAGGGGAACGATTGGATCTTATTTTAATGCTTCCATAGTCGATTCATATCCATGGAGATTCAGACCGTATCCTTTTTATTAATGATCCTTCTTCAAGCATACCCAATCCCAGCTACGTACGCACGCCATTTATTAATCCAGACCTAATGACAACTGGCCTGTACAACCGTTGGCACGAATTCCAATGTAATTTGCAATAACATGGTGAAAATATTAACCAATGAAAACTGAGAAAAACAAATTAAAAAAAATAATTAAAATTTGACTATAGCTAAACTACACAAAAACTCAAAATATATGTCTTATCAAGATGAATTAATGTCACAATCGAAAAACCTGATGCGTAGTATCCTGCCAACGGCAGGTACAATAAGTGATAGTTGTTGTCACAATGAGTAAACTATTTAAATTATATCTAATTAATTATTAAGAAAAATGTACTTTATTTAATAAGTGATAGTTGTTAGTTCTAATTAGCTAACTATTTAAATTAAATCTAATTAATTATAAATGAAAATTTATTTTAGTTAGCAAATTATTTACATTAAATCTAATTAATTATAAATGAAAATTTACTTTAATTGATCTATCAAATAATAATAGATTAAGGTATGTCATTTGTCAATTATTTATTATTAAAAGATTATTTTATTTATATAATTATGTTTGATTAATCATATAAGCATAATATATATATTTTTTAAATTACATTTATATTATTTTTATAAATGTCTATAATTATTTTAAATAATTAGGTTAGATTCATCTTAATTTTGAAACTATCAAGTTTGTAAAAGGACCACATCTATTTTCACTTTAAACTAAGTTTGCATCTCAAGAGTTTTGATCTATCTAGATAATTGGTAGATTTAAAGTTAAGATGAATCTAATCTGATTTAATTATTGATTATTATTTTATTTTTATTTTTATTTTTAATATAATTTGAATGAGCCAAAAAATTTTATTGATAATTATGATTATTAAAACATAATTATAATTAATAATTAATAAATATTTTTATTTTTATGTAAATTGACTAATTCAAAATGTTTAATATTACATTACAACATCTCTACCATACTGGGAAAACATCTTTTGGCGCAATAAGACTTACACCTTCTACATATTTTTTTTAGATATCCACAATTATATATATATATATATATATATATATATATATAATTAAAATATGATGATGGTTAATTTCTTACAATGTAATGTTGGAAAGATGAGAATCATGATGTGATTATCATCATAATTTTAAGATTACATATTTTTGGGTCTAGAGACACTCTATTCAATATGGGGGAGATGTTGTAGTGTTAATAAATGAATGTAAACATTTAAATGTGAACTCAATATGAGAGTGATAACATCCTATTGTGCCAAGAAGGGGAGACAAGATTAAGGTTAGGTTTTACCAAAAGCACAAGACTATATTCAAGATAATTTGAATAAGGCCATAAAATAAATTGACTTTCTTGTAAACATAATTTCAGCTCAAACTACCTTTTGGTTTTGGTTAAAAGTTCATATTCTTTGAATCCAAGGAAAATAGTGTTTTAGAATGAGTCAATGAGACTACCATTATACTCCGAAGCTTAGGGAAATTGTCCACAAGCCTCACTAAAAAAGTAAATAGTGTTTCCCACGGTGAAGGCCCCTATATTGGTTGACAAACTCATTGTGGGACCCACCAGGAAATAGATTAACAACCAAAAACCTAAAAACATTCGTTAATAAAAAACATTCGATATGTATCTCATGATACACCTACCAAGAGCGGAGAGGAATCAAATCTCGAAAAATCTTGCATTTCAAGAGAACCTCTTTTAGAGTGAAAATAGATTTGATCCCTCTTGGGGTTTGGTAGATCCAAAATTAAGTTGAATATATGCTGGTTTAACTCCCATGTTTAAATAGTCTCTATTCCACATAAATATTGTGGATTATCATAAACCTGGAGCTCAAAAACCAACTATAATCATTTATAAAAATTAATAAAAATAATAATTTATTTTTGCTTTTGTTTTATTTTTATTTTTCAGTTTACTTTGATCAAATTAAAATGTTTATAGTACATTACATTACACTATACTACAATATCAAATGACTCTTAGCACAATTAATTTTATTATCTTATATTATTTTATTCTTTAATTTAATTTTATATATTTAATTTAGTCAAAACATTTAAAAAACAAAACATTATAACATTTTTTCCATATTAGACTCAAAAACTCTTAACACAATTATCAATAATTTCATTCAAAATTAAATATTTTTATAAATACTTCAAAATAATTTATCAATTTACGAGAAAAGATACCTATCTTATTATCTGACCATGCATGCTGATGTATTCCAGATCATAAACTTCCTTTAGAGTGCAAAGAAATAATTTGTAAATTCATTAAAAAAACAACAAAAAGACATATACGTAATAAGCAAATGAGCGTTTACAACTCAAAATCCCACTACTAACATTTCAATTACAACAACTTAATTATCAAAGAATGCATTTGTGACGTCTCTCATGTTTTCTATATGTTATTCTATTTTCATGGGTATTATTATAATAAAAATAGTTTCCAATTATAAATAAATATTATTTAAATTTAATTTAATTAAATATATTATATTATATATTATTATATAAAATAATATTTATAATAACATTTATATAATTAATATAATAAAAATTCAATATATTAGGATTGTGATGTTAGGAAGAGTATTATAAAAGTTTTAATATACTATATTTTGATGTTAATAAAAGCTATAGTTAAAGGAGTGTGAAATGTTAAAAATAGAAAATATAGATGTAAATTTTATTTCTACATTTTTAGTTAATAAAAAATAAAATTAATATTAAGATGAAATTAGGTTGGTTTAATTATTAATAGTTAATAATTAATAATTTTAATTTTTAATGGGAGGGGCTTATTTTACAGTTTAGTGTGAAGGCCATGTGTAAGTACGTTTGTGTTCAACTTGGAGTTAACATGTGTCTTTCTTTTGAATAAAAATAAAATATTAAGTGTTAACCATAATAAAAAAGAAAAAAAGAATATGCTATGCATGTTTAATTAGTCATCCTTATGACCTAATACAATTTCATGTAAAGTAATTAGAAGTAAAAAAAATATGAGTAAGATGTTTAAACCTTATATTTTTAAAAATATTTTAACACGTTATTTAAATAAATTATTTGAAGATCTGTGTTAACTAACTTATATGAATATCAACTTGATATATATCTATTATTTAAATAAATTATTTGAAGATCTGCGTTAACTAACTTATATGAATATCAACTTGATATATATCTATATATAGAAAAAATTGTTACAAGAAAATATTTTAATGCTATATATAATAAAATATTCAATGTAAGTTATGAATAAAACATTTTAATATGAATTAATATTGAAGTATACTTAAAAATATTCATTCAAGAATACAATTTAAACAATAAAAAATTACATATTGTTTTCTTTCACTCTAAAATAAGTTTGCATATGAAGAAATTTGATCCCTTACACCCATCGTTAGCACACTTTTCTATTAAGTCTCTTAGGACAAGGAAATATTTTTTGGATGTGACACCTTCCTCAATTTTCCTAATTCCCCTCATGATGTTTTTCATAGATTTCTCCTTTGGAGGGAGCCTTTAACAAGATGATGATGCAAAATTAGTAGAGAATCTCTCATAATTATAAGTGTGTCCACCTGATGTTATTTAGTTAACAAAATCCCCTGATAGAGACCATATATCTTTGTTTAATTTCTTGTCATGTGACAAAGACCTCATGAGTACCTAAACACTTTGACCTCCTTGAAACCATAGAACACCCCTTACCCTAATGCCACTCTTTACAATTTTTATTTTATTTTTAATCATATAATATTTAGACTTTTCAAAATACAAATTTCAATTTCAATAAATTAATTTAAAAACTATAATTAATTTTAAGACTTATATAAAATTTTCTTTTAATTATTATGATTAAAATTTTTAATAGTCCATAATTTTTTTTGTTAGTTCTTGCCAAAGCAGGACTCTAGCAAATTATTTCTTATTGACCACTATTAATTTAGCATTGGCCAATGCAATTTATAATGTTTAACTTTGGAAAATAAATATTTATTTTTCAATGCTATTAAAATATTTTTTTTCAAACCTTTGATTGGACCATAACTTAAAAGTCTTACTATAGCCTTTGCACAATATAATGCAATGGGGATCACTTTTTCACATATTTTATGCCATGATTTATGGATATTGTTACAATATTCACAAATGATTTTTAGATATTTGTGTATTGAATTTTTATATTTAAGCTTTGCAGAAAAACCATCAAAAAATAAAATTCTTGAAAATAGTTCATACAAACATACTTACCATTAGTTACTTCCCTCCATAATTTAAACAAGCATTTGCATTCAAAATAGATAGGAATAAGATGTAAATAGGAGTTACTTCCCACTATTATTTATTTTTTTCGTAACAATTATGTAGGAGTAAAACTCTAAATGTGTAGACTTACTAGTGGTTTCTACCCACCAAAATTTATGCAAGTCCCCAACAACACAATTAATTTATCCACTTCACTTCTCAATTTATTAGTTTGACCACCATTAGTTTAACATTGAGTAATGTAGATTATAATTTTTTATACAACTTTTCTTAAAGCATAATTTTTAATTTGAGTAACAATTCAAAGAAGTAAGTGGTGCTTGTCTTTTAAGAATTATGAAATTAATTGTCATGTAAATATTGTTTAACAATGAAGACTAAACATTATATTTTGGTATTTTACACCAAAATTTAATATATGTTTTTTTGAAATAACATTTTTTTCATTATTTAAAAAACATATTTTAATATGTAAATAGATTTAACACACTCAAAAACCCTAAAACACTCAATTTATATAACTTTAATTATTTAAATTTACGAATTCAATCATTTTTTACTAAAATTTAAATAAAAATAGCAAAAATAAATATTTTGTAGGAATTTATAGGGTAAGTTCCTTAGAGCAAAAACCAAAGGTCACTGCTCACAAATAGATCACAAATCAGTACACCAGTATTATCACGTGGTTAAAACCCTCGAAGGGGGAAACAGTCCATGCCCTGAGCCAACGCAACCACTTCAGACAATTTATTAATATAAAAGAAAGTTTACATATGTTTCTCTCATAAACGGTTACGGGACAAATGACCCTCCATGCTCTTTAAATAGAGATCATGGACCAATCGGGTGTTAAGCCACAAATCAAGTGTCATTAATACCGAGAAGAGAGAGAACCGTCGGATCACTAAAAATTGTGACCGTCAGATTATAAGTTACAAATGTACATTGTAAATAAACACACTTTACCTAACTCTACACTATACTTAACTATTTCCTATGTGTCGAAATATCCTAAGATCCCCCCTTAAGAACAACTCGGGATAGGATTGAAGGATTTACAAAGGTGACACAATAGGAGAAGGAATGAGGCATTAGAGCCTATCCCCCCTTAATGATAACTTTCCTGAACTCCAAGCATGGATCGAAGTTTGGTAAACTACGCTTCTGTGAGAGCCTTTGTAAAGATATCGACAACTTGATCATTGGTTGGATAATACTGCACTTCAAGAACACGATCATGAATGAGCTTTCTGATGAAGTGTATGTGGAGCTCAATGTGTTTCATACGCTGATGCTGAACTGGATCTTTACATAGCTGAATGGCACTCTAATTATCACACCAAAGTGTAGTTGGATGTTTTTGATGAAGACCAAATTCAAACAGGATCTAATGAAGCCACATGGCTTCCTTGTTGGCTTCAACTGCACCATGATACATTGCTTCAGCTGAAGAAAGAGAGATGACACTTTTTTTCTTACAAAACCATGTAATAGGTCCTAAACCAAGAGTGAATACATATCCTGCAGTAGACTTTCAATCATCAGGGTCACCAGTCCAATCTGAATCAGTGAAACCAATCAACAATGGAGAGGCTCCTGTACTGTAATGAATCCCGAACTAAACTATACCTCGAATATATTGAAGTATTATTTTAGCTACTTTCTAGTGAATTTCATGAGGTTGGTGCATAAACCGAGCAACATGACCAACGACAAAGGAAAGGTCAGGATGGTTATGGGTTAGATAAAAAAGTTTACCAACAAGTTGACGGTATAAGGTAGCATCAACTTTAGGGGTAGTACAAGTGACTGAAAGCTTGACTCCAGACTGAAAGGGAGAAGGGGTTGTATTACAATATTCCATGTGAAAGTGGCGTAGAAGATCACAGGCATACTTGGACTGAGAAAGGGTAATACCTTCTTTGGATTGCAAGACTTGAAGACCAAGGAAATAATGCAAGTGTCCTAAGTCTGTCATTTCAAACTTATTTTTGAGGCTAGACTTCACATGGTTTATATGGTTGAGATCACTACCATTAAGGATTAGATCATCAACATAAAGAACAAGGATGGTGAAGGACTTACCCACTTTCTTGGTGTAGACAGTGTTGTCAGAATGACACCTAGAAAAGCCATTATCTAATAGAAATCTATCCATTTTGGAATACCAAACCTGAGGAACTTGTTTGAGACCATAGAGAGACTTCCTAAGGCAACAAACAAGGCTAGATTCATTTTGGATAAAGCCAGGGGGTTTTTCCATGTAGATTTCTTCATGCAAATCTCCATGTAAGAAGGCAGATTTAACATCCATCTGATGGACTTCCCATTTAAAGGAGGCAACAAGGGAAAGAACAAGGCAGATAGAATTCATTTTGGTAATAGGGGAGAAGGTTTCATCATAGGCAATGCCTTCAACTTGTGAAAATCCTTTAGCAACAAGAAGAGCTTTATGTCTATCCACTTTTCCATATGGTCCAAACTTTGTTTTGTAAACCTATCTGCATCTGACAAGTTTTCTTCCTTTTGGAAGAGGAACAAGATCCCAAGTATCGTTTTCTAATAAGGAGCGATATTATTCATTCATAGCTTCATCCCAATCTGGATGACCGGAAGCTTCTTCAAAGGTGTCTGGATCAGGATTTTCTGGAACTTGAGCCAATAAGGAAAGAGGCTCTTTTGAACTAAGAATGTGTACGTCGTCGATCTGCAGGGTCGCCTACAAGAGAACTTGGTGCATCCTGAGTAGAGCGGACCCATGTTGGAAGCTGTGGAGCGGAAGTAATATCTTCAAGAGGTGGAGGAGGATTGTCATCCTCGCTATCATCATCTTAACTAGAAGGAATGCTATCAAAAATAGAAGAGAGAGAGAGAGAGAGAGATGGCACATATGCCAAATCAGGCTCGTAGGCCAAATTTGGCACATCCGCCGAACTAGGCTCGCAGGCCAATATATTTTCATCAAATTTTACATCTCTTCTAATGATTATATTTTTAGATTTTGGTTGAAGAATTCTATATCCTTTGACATCTTCAGAATATCCAACAAAAATGCATTTTCACTCTTAGGTTCTAAGGATTTGTGTTTCACATCTAGAATATGGGCCCCAGCATCACTTCCAAAAACATGAAAGTGACTTACATCTGGTTTGATTGAGCTCCAGGCTTCTTCTGGAGTTACATTCCTTAAAACCTTAGTAGGAGTGCGATTTACTATGTAATTTGCACAGTTAATTGCTTCTGCCCAAAAATTGAGACTAAGTCGCTTAGATTGAAGCATACAATTAGCCATTTCTTTTAAGGTGTGATTCTTCCTTTCAGCTACACCATTTTTTTGTGGAGTATATGTAATAGTATGTTCCAATTGAATGCCATTCTCAGTGAAAAAATTGATAAATTTGTTGTTAACATATTCTCCTCCATTGTCTGATCTTAACTTAAGAATTTGATGTCCAGATTGTTTCTCAACAAAGGCCTTAAAGGCCAAGAACATGTTAAAAACTTCACTCTTGAGTTTTAAGAAGTATACCTAAGTGTGTCTGGAAAAATTATCAATGAAAGTTAAGAAGTACTTGCAACTAGAGAAAGAAACAACAAGAAGTGGACCACATAAATCACTGTGCACAAGCTACAAAGTGGCTGAAGCGTGCCAAGAGGCACGTTTGGTAAAACTATCCCGATGATGTGTTCCGAGTACACATCCGGAGAAAACACCATCTAGGCAAGATACCATAGGAAGACCTGTCACCATATTTTCTTTACATAGAGTTTGAAGAGAGCGATAGTTTAAGTGACCAAATAATTCATGCCAAATTTTGCTTACTTCATCATTATGAGCAACAAAAACGGAGGGAAGACATGATGACCCAAAGTTGTCAAACTTATACAACCTTGTGGAATCATCAACAATGCCAGTAGCTAAAATATGTCGAGGATATTTGAGGTCCTTGATTACAACATCATGAGGTGAGAATTATACTATTTTCCCTTCACTTGAATGAGTTATCTGATACACAGATAGAAGGTTTCATGAAAAATTAGGAACACATAGCACATAATTAAACTGACCATTATCTAGATGAATAGTTCCAGATTCTACAACACTAAGAGATCTATCATCACCAACATAAATATGTTTGGTGTTACAATCATTTAAAGAAGAAAACATGGCTTTATTGTTGGCCATGTGGTAAGAAGCTCCAGAATCAATGAGCCACTCATGAGAATGAGAAGAAGAAGATACATTTAATGCATAACCAGATGCTTGAAAACCATAAGCAGAAAGTGCCATTCCTGAAGATGAAGTTGAAGAGGTTTCCAAATTGATGTGGTGCTTCTTCATTGTTGCTTCCAAGGCTTCCATCTTTTTAAAGCATTTGGACTCTACATGGCCATCATGATTACAAAAGTTGCAATGTCTATATGTTTTCTTCCCTTTGTTTTCAGTTGCCTTATTAGTTTGGTGAGTTAATTTTTTAGTTTGCATTGAAATTGCTTAGGACCCTTATTTAGTTTAGGACCATACTTTTTAGGATATTGCTTCTTGGGATTCTTTTGATATGGTTGTTGTTGGGCTGCTAAGGTTTTCTTAGAAGCGTTTCCATGAGTAATAAGACCAAGGTGTAAGAGTTTTTCTTGTTCTCTTATCAAAGAATCGAAAAAGGCATCAAAAGAGGGGTCCTTGTAGGTTGTTCCTTGAGAAATGAGGGCTTCTCTAGTGGAATGGAAGGTGGAAACAAATACAGAGTATGCAAGGCCAAGCTTAGCAAGAATGCAATAGATGAGGCTACCATCTTCCTTTTTTACCTTACAACCTTCTAAAAGAAGTCTAAGGGTCTTGAATTTGGACAAAAAATCTTCAATAGAGGAGAAATTATTGGGGTCCAAAGTAAGCAACTCATTTTCAAGCTGGTGGGCCCTGATTTGATTTTGAATGCCAAAAATAGTATTTAGTTTTTTCAGGGCTTCATCATGGGTGTCAATTTCAAGGATATGAAATCGAAGATCTTGAGCAATGGACATTCCTATCAACCCTTGTGCTTGGTCTTGTTTATTTTCCCATTTAGCGGCTTTATCATCATCGGAAGGTTTATATTATTGTCCTGTGGATATTCTATAAAGCCCTTTACTTCTAAGTAAATCTACCATGTGAGGTAGCCATTGGAAATAATTGGTGTTGTTAAGAATAACCAGGCTATTGAAAAGAGCTGAAACTAACTGCTCCAATGGAAAGATCTCAAAAAATTAGGACGATTAAAAAAAACGGCTCGAAAAATGGCTTCCGAATGAGGAAGTTATGCCTTTTTGAAAAAACTGAGTTGTAGATGCCAAATAGTTATGGGAACGATTTGAAATTTGATGATGAAATTCTACTTTTGAAAAAAAATCCCGCCCTTTTAACAAAAACTTTTTACAAAAAGAAGCTTGAGAAAGAGACTTGAACCCAAGTCCTTTATTCTCATAAACTAACTTTACACCAAGTGAGCTAGTAAAAATATTCTATAATTGTTCGAAAGGAGGAAGGGGGGTTGTTTTTTTTTTCTCTTCGGTGTGCGTGCATTTTCCTGCAAAAAAAAACACAATATCCGTGCAAAAAAAAAAACAAACTGCAAGCCTTACGGCGAAATGTTACCTTTTCGGTTAGCCTTACCGGCAACTATCCTTTTTTCACTATTTCTGATTTCTCGATATCGCACAAAGACGCGGGGAAAGAGCATATGTAGCCCAAAAAAAAAATCTCGTCTTCCTATTTCTGATTTTCCGAGATCGCACACAGCGTAGAGAAAAGAGCATACACGGGGAAGAGGGTATAGATTTGGAAAATAAATAAAAAATATAAACCAAAATAAGTAGAACGATAAACAAATATAACTGCAAAGAAGATACTTTATACCTCCAGATCTAAACTGACATAACTTGGGCAACCAAAAACCTTTTCGCATGAAACGAAAGGGGTTCCTCACTGTAACAGACACTCTGGAAACAAGAAAGCAGTTCTCCGGGCCCGAAAAAGTTTAGAAATAGTAGATCTAGAAAATGGTAGTCGCATGTAGTCAAACCGGCTTCGGATTTGGATCAACAACGGATGCAACCCTCAAACTAGCTCTGATACCATGTAGGAATTTACAGGGTAAATTCCTTAGATAAAAAACCAAAGGTCACCGCTCACAAACAAATCACAAATCAATACACCAGTATTATCACGTGGTTAAAACCCTCGAAGAGGGAAACAATCCACGACCTGAGCTAACACGGCCACTTCAGGAAATTTATTAATATAAAATAAAGTTTACATATGTTTCTCTCATAAACGATTATGGGACAAATGACTCTCCATGCTCTTTAAATAGAGATCATGGACCAATCGGGTGCTAAGCCACGGATCAAGTGTTGTTAATACCGAGGAGAGAGAGAACCATCAGATCACTACAAATCGTGACCGTCACATTATAAGTTACAAATTTACATAGTAAAAAAACACACTTTACCTAACTCTACACTAGACCAAGTTATAATTAACTATTTCGTATGTGTTGGAATATCCTAACATATTTATACACAATAATAAAAAAGAGTAGTCTAACAAGCCACAATTTCACTCAGAAAATAATGGAAATTCTAGTAAGATTTAGACAAAATATGGGCGAAATTTTTGAAAATCGGGGTTACAATTGTTAAGCTTCAGGATTTTGGGTGCCTTGAGGGTTCTTTATGGTGCAAAATCCATTTCACCATAAAAAAAAAAGTGATTCAAACACGCCAACAATTATGTTATTTGAAAATTTTCTGACATTGTGGCCTTGAAAGACAATGCCTAATAAAAATATACTTATTTAAACTACATTTTGTTGATGATGATGATGATTAACTTCCACTAAGGCCAATATGGTCTATGCCACCTTAAGAGAGTAAGAAATTAATCCAGATTCTTTAACATTTATTTCTATGATCGAAAAGAAAGGAGAGAAACATCACTTAACAAGTCAAGAAGATTGGTAGTGTGGCAAAGATTTAAAAAAATAGAGTGGATGTGAGTAAGAGCTAAACAATCCAAGAGAAAGTACTTTTCATCTTCAACCCTATTAGTATCCCAAATGTGACACTTTTTAGTCCCAAAGTGTTTTGGGAATACACGAGTGCCAGATTTAACTTTGAAGCACATGAGAATTAGTCCTAATTTTAAAAATACTCATTTTATTTTTTTATCTAGTCATAACATAAGATAATTCTAGTTTCCACATTGGAGTTGATACCTTCTATATAATAGCTTAACTTCATTTTTCCATCTAACTCTTTATATTTCGGCACCTTATCCTTAAATTCACAAATAATACCAATAATAAATATAATTATAATATAAATAATAAAAATAAAATAAATAATAAATACAATTATTATTATTAGCTCTCAGTCGGTGGATGGTGATGACGCATGGTGACAACTGCAGACGGCTCCACCCATGTCGAGTAATGTCGATACTTAAAGAAGTTGGCAGACAGCGAGGCTTGTCAAGAGAGTCTAGGGGAAAACGTCGACGCGGGAGGATGTGGAGGCCCGTTAAAAACATTTTGTTTTCCGGTTTCTGGATTATTGTTGATCAGGGTATGAAGGACACTAGGAAGAAGACAGAGGAACAACTGAGGGTGCTAGAAACAATGTTGTGTCGTCTCCATGGGCATGTATCTACCTTCTTCTTCGGTATATCTGTCTCTGAGATGAAGAATACTGTTGGTTTGTATGTTATGGTTCTTCGGTCCTGGTTTGGTATGACTGCATACTAGTCTCCCATGAACGATGGGTTGGTTGAGAGGAATGGGATGATGTTTGGAAAGGTTGATAGGATCTGCATGACTGATTTATGGGTCTTAATTGGGTTTTGTAAGCCTGTCTTGGTTAATTTTCATGAGTCCACTTCAGTTCTGCAAATGGCTGGTTGTATTTTGTTGAGCCTTCTGGGCATGGAAATTGCAGAGGAGGTGATGGTTCTTTGTCATGATCATTGTCAGTTTAAATGCCCTCTTCACTTTGCGTGCTATAAGAATGCTCCTGCATGTCAGTATTATATTGATTTATATTTTTCTATAACCCTTGCATGTCATCTTCATGACATTGCATGTGAGTCTTACATCCCTGATTGTCGTCCTCTCTATCTGGAAATCCAGTTTCACAATACTGCTTTTGATTTTTTTATCCCTGCTGGATATTTCCTTAGTCTGCATGGTCCTGTTGACAATACTATAGGTAAATTTCATACTTCCTCCTGCAACTGTTTTGATTTTCTTCGGCAATTATGGGAAATTGATTGCATGTTGTGTAATGACAAATTCGAGGTTAGAGGTTTGGTTAATAATGGCAATAATGATTCAGGCAACAAAGGTGTTAGAGGCTTGTTCAATACCAATAGCGACATCAAGGATAGTATAATTGGTAAAACAATTCCTGGGCTAGTCGGGGGGGTTATTTCATCTTCTATCTAGGTCTGCATGGGAGTCACTGCAAAGATTATCAGGGTCCTTTATAGTCTTGTATCTCCCCTCATGAGGGTAAAAATCGAGAAGGGTAAGTGTAATGATATTTGGGAAGTTGTGACCTGTTTGGGTGGTAGGGGGTCTCAAAATATTGTAATTATGAAGAAGGATATAACCTATGGCCAGCTTGACATAAAAATGTTGGCTCCCAGCAAGCAAGCCATCATTGTAAAACACCTTTTTGATATCAATACTATTATGTTGTCTCCGTTTGCAGGTCTTCCTAGCAATTTTAACCCTCAGGCCATTGCACATCAGGTCAAAACCCCGGTGTGGAGTTGGGTGAATGCACATTTGCTGGGAGACCAGTTTTAAGTCAAAATGGTTAAAGCGCAGTCAGGTAGAAAGGAAGGAAAGGGTAAAGGGAAGACCAAAGAGGGAACAAGCATAAGAGGAAGGAAGTCTGGGAAAGAAATCATGGAGACTATGTTTCAGGCTTATGCAGAAGGGACACCAAGCCATGTTAAATCTCTGATTTCTGGGTGGGAACAAGATCTCAGAACTAAGGTCGAGGAAGACCTTCTTGAAGAAGAGATGGATCCAATTCTAACGGATCCTAGTCATACCAGAGGTAGACTGTCACTTTTTAAACAGTCTATTCATATTTACTGGACCTTGAAGTGTTTATTGGCTAAAGCAATTGTTACAGTGCAAGAGATTGGGGGTGATCTGAAGGTTGCCTCAATTCTGGCTGAAATCTGCAGAGACATCCAAGAGATTCATCTACAGCAACATCATCGGAACGTTTGCC
Source organism: Pinus albicaulis (assembly GCA_034641835.2). NCBI lineage: Eukaryota > Viridiplantae > Streptophyta > Pinopsida > Pinales > Pinaceae > Pinus > Pinus albicaulis. The sequence goes on from CM076580.1 coordinate 1,224,974,766, forward strand.
TTGGACGAATTGATAGGCAACTCTAGTATCTACACTAGGTTGACATGCTTGGGTCAAGTGTCAAAGACCCGACACCTATTGAATCATCTGAAGACTGAATTTTATGAATACCTGCTTTTTTGTTGATATGCATACAACATATAGCATTTAATTTTTTTTTATATGTTTATATATGTTAAGATAGACAATAGACCTCTTAAGATAGCAAGAGACCGCTTTAACCTCTTTAAATTTTGGATGGCCTATAACTCTCTGAGATGGCCAACGGACCTGGTTCGCTACGACAAGTTGAGGCCAACAGAAATACATATTGATGTAACCTGCATTTTGTCAAAATACATGAATAGCGAGGTACTACTAAGTTTACAAAAAAAAAAACTTTGAGAGACTACACACACACACACACACACACTAGCTAAAGTATGTGTGTGTATATGTGTTAATGTTGACCCTACTAAAATATTTCAATATTCAAAAGGAAAAGTAATTAAAAGTAAAATAATTTAGTTATGAAAATGTGTAATTCATTAACTTTTAATATATTTTTTTATAATAACAAAATATTCAAAAATGCAATTATATATATATATATATATATATATATATATATATATATATATATATATATATATATATATATATATATATTACTAAAATAATTCAATGCTTAAAAGGAAAAGTAAGTAAAAGTAAAATAATTTATAGTTATGAAAATGGATAATTCATTCAACTTTTAATATAATTTTTTATAATAATAAAATATTTAAAAATACAATTATATATATATATATATATATATATATATATATATATATATATATATATATATATATATATATATATATATAAAGCACAGATGTATCAAGTGTTTAAGGGATAGAATATTTTGATGTACAAATATGTTTTTAGAATGTAAAACTGGAAAAAAAAATTACAGGATGGATCTATAATGAATTACTCTCTCTCTATAGATCCATCCATCTTATCAAACATTGAAAGAGATTAAATCTCTTGAGATCTTTTTTGTAAATTTTACATTTCAAAAACAAATTTACATATCAAAAAATCTGTGACAACAGATTTACCAAATACAAAAATGAATTAAATTTCTTAAAATGAAAATGGATTAAATTTATTAAGATATTATTATTTTTCAAATTTTACATTATGAAAAGATATTTGCATATCAAAAAAGAATAAATTTCTTAAAATATAAACAAATTTTTAAATTTTACATTCCAAAAAATTTAGTACACTAACCTATACAAATATAAAATAATAATAAAACTATTCCCTTACCTATTAATAATAATAATAATAATATATTAAATTACACCAACTTTCCAAAATTAAAAAAATAGTTGATGCTAATAAAATAATTACTCAAAGATAAAATCTTCCAATCCAACCCTTTTATAAAAACTTTACTCTTCTGGTAACTTTATATGCTATTTTCTAGATTTTTATCAAGCTTGTGTGCGCTCCAACGAAGTCTCAATAATTTCCAAAACGTTTGACAAATATTCTGTTAAGATCCTGCTTTGTCATTTATGGGTTTTCCACCCATTCAAATGGGTGTGCACGTGTCGAACCCCAGACACTTTCCGTTTTCTTGCCTGTTGTCCCTGGCGTGTCATGTGACTTGTCTGATAGGGCTACTTCTCTCTCTATCGGTCTACTCTGCACATACCTTGCATGATGCCCACTAACCATGAAATACATTCACACATTATTTAATATTAAATTAAATTAGATAGTCTCATACACGGGCCTTCGGTTACTTCAACGGGTTTGGCCATATTCTTTGAAAATAACATGTTTGTCATCTTTCTGGATATACATTTTATAAATAATTAAAATCTCGGAGAAAAAGTTTTATAATTTTTTGATATGCATTTTATAAATAATTAAAATTTCGGAGAAAAAGTGTTATAATTTTTTTTATAATGAAATTAAAAATTGATTTTTGAATAATTTATTTAGCACTTATTATATTGGGTTATCTATTTCGGAAATCTCTTGATATTTAAATTTAAAATTAATTTTATTATATATATATATATATATATATATATATATATATATATATATATTAAATGGCTATTTTTATTTTAAAGTATTTAAGTGAAAATAAAATAAGTGATAGTTGTGGGTCGAAATTAGTAAAATATTTAAATTAAATCTAATAAATTATTCAGAAAAAAATACTTTATTTAATAAGTGATAGTTGTTGGTTCCAATTAGCAAACTATTTAAATTAAATATAATTAATTATAAATGAAAATTTATTTTAATTGATCAATCAAATAATAGATTAACTTATGTCATATGCCAATGCCTTATCATTGAAGGATTATTTCATTTATATAATTATCTTTGATTAATCATGTAAATATAATATATTTAAAAAAAATCATCTTACACTTATATTATTTTTATAAATGTTTACAATTAATTTAAATAATTAGCTTAGATCCTTCTTAATTTTGGAACTATCAAGGATGGAGAAGGACCACATCGACCACATCTCTTTTCACTTTAAACGAAGTTTGCATCTCAAGATAATTGGTAGATTCAAAGTTAAGATGGATCTAAGCTAATTTAATTATTAATTTTATGTTTTTTTAATTATTTTTATTTTATTTAATTTGATTGAGCCAAAATGTTTTATTGATAATTATGATTATTAAAACATAATTATAATTATAATTATAATTAATAATTAATAATTATTTTTATTTTTATGTAAATTGGCTAACTCAAAATGTTTAACATAACATTACATTACAACATCTCTACCATAATGAGTTGGAAAACATTTTTTGGCTTAATGATACTTACACCTTCTACATTATTTTTTTAGATATCCACAATTACATAATTTTAAACTCTCATATATATATATATATATATATATATATATATATAACAAAAGATTAATTAAAATATGATGATGGTTAGTTTCTTACAATATAATGATGGAAAGATGAGAATCATGATGTGATGATTGTGCAAGTCCAGATCTTTCATCATAATTTTAAGATTACATATTTTTGGGTCGAAAGGCACTCTATTCAATATGGGGGAGATGTTGTAGTGTTAAGAAGGGGAGGCAAGATTAAGGTTAAGTTTTACTAAAAGCACAAGACTATATTCAAGATAATTTGAATATACCATAAAATAAATTGACTTTTTGTAAATATAATTTTGGCTCAAACTATCTAATGGTTCTAATGCAAGACCTAAAATTATTTTTGATTGATTAAAAGTTCATATTCTTTGAATCCAAGGAAAATAGTGTTTTAGAATGAGTCAATGAGACTACCATTATACTCCCGAGATTAGGGCAACTACCCACAAGCCTCACTAAACAAGTAAATAGTGTTTCACACATTAAAGGCCCCTATATTGGTTGACAAACTCATTGTGGGACTTACAGGGAAATAGATTAACAACCAAAAACCTAAAAACATCAGATATTAAAAAATATTTGATATATATTTTATGATACACCAACATAGATCCATTTTAAGTCTCGATCAAGAATAAGAGGTTTGCATTTCAAGAGAATCTTTTTTAGAGTGAAAATAGATTTGATCCCTCTTGGGGCTTGATAGATCCAGAGTTAAGATGGATATATACCCGTTTAACTCCCTCGTTTAAATAGTCTCTATTCCACATAAATACGGTGAGTTCTCATAAACCTGGAGCTCAAACACCAACTATAATCATTTACAAAAATTAATAAAAATAATAATTTATTTTTACTTTTATTTTATTTTCATTTTTCATTTTACTTTTACTTTAACCAAGTTAAAATGTTTATAGTACATTACACTACACTATACTACCATACTGAGCAAGTGAATCTTGGCCCAATTGATTTTATTATCTTATATTATTTTATTCTTTAATTTAATTTTATATAATTTTATCTACTCAAAATGTAAAACAAAACATTATAACATTTTTTTATATTAAACTCAAAAACTCTTAACACAGTTATCAATAATTAATTTCATTTAAAAATAAATATTTTTATAAATACTTCAAAATAATTTATCAATTTACAGAAAAGATACCCATGCATGCTGATGTATAGATCATAAACTTGCTTTAGAGTGCAAAGAAATAATTTATAAATTCATTATAAAAACAACAAAAAGACAGATATGTAATGAGTAGGCAAATAAGCGTTTTCAACTCAAAATCCCACTACTAACATTTCAATTACAACAACTTAATTATCAAAGAATGCATTTGTGACGTCTCTCATGTTTTCTATATGTTATTCTATTTTCATGGGTATTATTATAATAATAATAAATTTCAATTATAAATAAATATTATTTAAATATAATTTAATTAACCATATTATATTATATATTATTATATAAAATAATATTTATAATAACATTTATATTATTAATATAATAAACATTTAATATTTTAGGATTGTGATGCTAAGAAGACTATTATAAAAGTTCTAATATACTATATTTTGATGTCAATAAAAGGTATAGTTAAAGGAGTGTAAAATGTTAAAAATAGAAATCATAGGTGTAGGTTTATTTTTATATTTTTAGTTAATAAAAAATAAAATTAATATTAATATGAAATTAGGTTGGTTTAATTGTCAATGGTTAATAATTAATAATTTTAATTTTTAAGTCGAGGGGTTTATTTTACAGCTTAGTGTGAAGGCCATGTGTAAGTATGTATGTGTTCAATTTGGAGTTAACACGTGTCTTCTTCTTGAATAAAAATAAAATATTCTCTAAATAGAAAATCAATGTTAACCATAATAAAAAAGAAAAAAAGAATATGATATGCATGTTTAATTAGTCGTCCTTATGATCTAATACAATTTCATGTAAAATAATTAGAAGGGAAAAAATATGTGAGTAAGATGTTTAAACCTTATATTTATAAAAAATATTTTAACACTTTATTTCAATCAATTATTTGAAGATCTATGTTAACAAACTTATATGAATATCAAGTTGATATATATCTGTATATAGAAAAAAAAATGTTAAAAAAAAATAATTTAATGCTATATATAATAAAATATTCAATGTAGGTTATGAATGGAACGTTTTAATATGAATTAAATACAATTTAAACAATGGAAAATTACACATTGTTTTCTTTCACTCTAAAATAAGTTTGTACATGAAGAAATTTGATCCCTTACACCCCTAGTTAGCATACTTTTCTGTTAAGTCTCTTAGGACAAGGAAATATGTTTTGGATGTGATAACTTCCTCAATTTTCCTAATTCCCCTCATGATGTTTTTCATAGGTTTCTCCTTTGGGAGGGAGCCTTTAAGGAGATGATGATGCAAAATTAGTAGAGAATCTCTCATAATTATAAGTGTGTTCACCTGATGTTCTTTAGCTAACAAAAGTCCCTAATAAAGACCATATATCTATGTTTAATTACTTGTCATTGACCAAAACCCCATGAGTACTGAAACACTTTGATCTCCTTGGGACCATAGAACACCCCTTACCTTATGCCACTCTTTACAATTTTTTTTTTAAATCATATAATATTTAGACTTTTCAAAATACAAATTTCAATTTCAATAATTAATTAAAAAACTATAATTAATTCTAAGACTTATACAAAATTTTCTTTTAATTATTATGATTAAAAATTTTAATATTCCACAAATTTTTTATTAGTCCTTGCCAAAGCATGACTCTAGAAAATAGTTTCTTATTGAACACTATTAATTTAGCATTGGCCAATGCAATTTATAATGTTTAACTTTGGAAAATAAATATTTATTTTTCAATGTTATTAAAAAACATTTTTCAAACTTTTGATTGGATCATAACTTAAAAGTCTTACTATAGCCTTTGCACAATATAATGCAATGCGAATCACTGTTTCACATATTTTATGCCATGTCTGTGGGGTCTTGGTTAAACGGTGATGAGGCGGGCTGTTATGGCACTTATTACAGGTTCAATTCCCTTCCCCGGTCGAGGTGATGTATCTGGACATGTTGATGAAGATGGAGTTTAAAAAAAAAAAAAACAAAGAAAATGAAAGGTCCCACCAAGCTTACAAAAAAAAACATATTTTATGCCATAATTTATGGATATCGTTGCAATATTCACGTATCGACCGGCCTTGGGACTATCTCCCATGCACTCTTCTTGATGATGGAGTCATACTCCTCCATAATTACATCAACCCAAGTTGGTTGCTGCACTGCTTCCTGAAAGGAAGATGGTTCAGTCACAATACATTCGCTCATGAGAGCCATGTATCTAGTAAATCGGTCATGACACTGTCTCTGTCTGCGCTGTGAAGTAGGGGCTCCTACATTCTCTGCAGCAGCAAGTCTCAATCTATCAACTTTTGTGGTGTGCCTTCTTCCATTTCTGATGGATGGCTCTGCATGAGTGTTTTCCTCCACTCCATGAACCTCCTCATGTGGCTGATCCACATCTTGAGGCTCATCCTTGGGAACCAACAGTTCCTCCTCTGCATGCAAGTCCAGCTCCCTCTCAAAGGACAACTACATGGCTTTCTACTCATCAAATTTTATATCCCATCGCAAAACCGTCATTGTGTTATTTGGAAAATACACATGATAATTATGGGGTGTTTTAGTGTACCCCACCAAAATCCCGATCTCAGTTTTCGATTCCAGCCTCTTCCTGGCGTCCTTTGTCACATGCACATAAACAGATGAGAAAAAATTCTTGAAGTGTGAAACATCAATTTTATTACAAGTGAAAGCCTCTCCAGGTGTATTCATGCCAAGTATCTTATGAGGACAACGGTTCTGCACAAATACCGCAGTGTTGCATGCTTCCGCCGACATATGCATCAGTAGGCCTTGATCATGCAACATCGCTCTTGTTGCACCCACAATAGTTTTTTTCTTTCTCTCCGTGACCCCATTCTTCTGTGGGTTATGAGGCGTTATGGGTTCTCTTCGAATTCCTTCTTTGTTGCAGAAGTTCTTGAATTCGCTAGAGATGCATTCTCCACCATTATCGCTCCTAAGAGCCTTCACTTGCTTCCTCGAATCTTTCTCCACTAGTGCCTTAAACTCAAAGAACTTAGAGAATGTCTAATCTTTCTTCTACATGAAGAAGATCGAGCACTTACGAGAATAGTCATCAATAAATATTACATAGTACTTATGTTTTGATGTCGAAGCAACGGATAAAGGACCACACACGTCTATGTGAACTCTCTCAAGGATCCCCGAAGCTCGGTTCTCCTTCTCATGAAAGGTGACCTTTACATATTTTCCCATAGTACATCCCTTGCATGTGTCTGAATACGCAAGTGTACCCTTGGGAAGACCAGTAGAAATATGATGCATGACTTTCAAGGTTCCATGGTGAAGATGGCCCAATCTCCTGTGCCATAATTCGCCCTCATCCCGGCTCACCACTTGATATGCCTTGCCTGTCATTGTTGCATAGCCATCTACCTCCAGCTTGTAGAGATTCTTAACTCGAATCCCTATCCTCTTGGCTTGTCCTATTGTTTTATGTCACGGAAATCTTTTCCTTCACTAAAAACAAAATGATAACCTCTATCCGCCAACATTGCGATTGAGACTAAATTTTTCTTCAAACCTGGTACATGCATTACAAATTTTAATTGAAAGGGTTTACCTAACTACCTTTGAATGTTAATGTTACCAATCTCAGTAGCATTGTACCGCCCGTCATCGCCCATTTCAATATGCATCTGGAGATCCTTCTCCTCCAAGTCACTGAAAAGTTCCTTGTCTCCCGTCATGTGAAAGGAAGCGCCACTATCATAATAGCACACATATCCCAATGCACTTAACATCATGCATGCGATCAATGAGACTTCAAGCTCAAATTACGAGCCAAGGGCCTCACCAACTGCAAATCCTCCAGCCTTCTTCTTCTTCTTCTTTTATGGACAGTTAGTAGCAAAATTCCCATGCTCGTGACAGTGAAAACACTTCACCTTGGACATGTCCTACTTCTTGCCATTCTTGGACTCAGATATAGAATGGAATTTCTTCCCCTTCTTCGCCTTGGCATCCAAAGCACAATCCTCTTCATATTCATTCTTAGATGAAGATCCATCTCTGGTGCTCCGTTTGAACTCCTCCTACACCAAATCTGACCACATTCGTTCCCAATCTGGAAAATTTTCCCTTCCATTGACAGAGTCTTGATAATTGTGCCAACTCTTGAGAAGTCCTAGGAGATCCAAGCTCACCAAATCATCATCAGCCACAGTTATACCAATGCTCCCCAGTTCATCCCGACATGGGACAAAATTTGTTAGATATTTTGGTATGGAATCGCCCTTCTCCATCTTGATCTTCCTGAGTTTATCTTTGAGCGCCAATTTCCTATGGTCGCTGCTGCTTTGGAATAGATCCATCAAAGCCTTCCACATTACATATGGTGTGGCTTTCCCATGGAGGCTTGAGACAATGTGGTCTCTTACTCCCTCCAACAGGATCCTCCTCGCCTTTGCCACTTTATTTTTCCATGCATCAAGATTTGCAGCATCTGTCACAACGGGTTTAGGAACATCATTGTCAATGAATTCCTTAAAGCCGTTGTCTTTGAGTACTGCCTCCATCCTATCCTTCCAAGCAATATAGTTTGAGTTGCCCTTGAGTGCATACTCCAACCTCAAGCCATTGAAAGCCATTTCGATCTTGAATCAGTTGTAGCACCAAGAAAGTCTTTCTGCAAATTCAAATTCTATCCAGTCACAAACTTAGCTCCTGCTTCACTTCTGCAATTTCTTGTGCTCTGATACCATGTAGAAATTATACAACATGCATGTATATCTTGGATTCAACCAATCTAGCAATGTACTAAAGTTAATACTGAATTGCTTCTACAAATATTTTGCGGAATTAAAAACACAATCGACAATCACAAGAAGTAAAGAAGAATCAAATCACACACAACACAGATAATTTCCTGGGGAAAGCTTTGATCCAGGTGGATATCGGTGCCCACCCACCTATTCCATTTGGACCTGCACCATCAATTCTTGCAGCTTTTCACTTTCAGCACAACTTACTATTTTTAGCATGTTTTCGAGTCCAGCACTCCCGGAGCCGTTTTGGGACCCTAATGATCCAGGTGGATATTGGTGGCCACCCACCTATTCCATTTGAAATGCCACCATCAGTCCTTTCATTTTTTCAGTTTCAACACAATTTACTATTTTTAGCAGTTTTTCGGGTCCTGAACTTTCAGAGCTGTTTTGAGGTCCTAAACAATGTTTTTTGGGCATCGCGCCTTTGGAAAATATGATTCCATTCCAGAATCGATATTCACAGTCAACATTTTTAGTCCTATGATAGATATTTCTAACGATGTATCATGTGTGTCAAACGGAGACAATATACCAAAGTTACAACCCCAGGAAGTTGAAACATCAATTTACCCAAATAGGGCCCATAGTTGGTGATTCATCTCCTAGGGTTAGCTTTTTGGACGTTTAGAGTTTTCCATTGTTTCTCAATAATAAATAGGCCCTTGAGCCTCATTGTAACATTGTTCAAAGGCATGTAACTGCCACATTTCTTCTCAGATATAAGCTACCAACGCCCTAGCTAATTGATTTCCATTATGACTGTAAGCATATTTTTGTTATTTGATATTAATGAAATGAAACATTATTTCTGCTGCATCTCTATGTTTATGACTATTTCTGTATTTTATTGCGTTCCTGCATAAATCTGGATCAAGCGTACAACTAAAAACCCCACTATCTTCTATTGTATATTCAACATGGATCATGAAAGAATTACATACAAAACTCTTCTCACAAGAGCCCTCCAGTACTCAGCTAATTGTCTCACATTGTCATGAGAAAAACTAACCAACACATAGCCAATTCTCTGCCTCTAGACAGCCTACCTTGCTTGCGCAATCCCTGATGAATGAAATCCCTAAAAGATAGGAATTTTGGCCTTCCTTGACTGCGCAAGTATCATGGGCACTCCAATGGATGTTTGTTTACATGTGTGCAACCCAATAATCCTACAAATGATAGTCAACTTCCCTTTCACCTAGATCTCACCTGGGTCTCCACTGGATCTGACATGCATGCAACTAATAATAGTAAATCCTCAGTTGCATGTGAGATCACTGATTGTGAATTAATTAATATTTAATTCACTTGATCTATCACTAGTATATCTTCAGTTACAATTAGCACAACTGAGTTTAACTCAATCAACTGAGTTAAATTGATTACAACCCGCATTAACTAATGTGCCACTGCACTTCGAACTCTGTTACAACTAAAATTACTCTACATGGCTCACGAACTACCTCTAACTCGAAATCCACTAGCTAACTGAGTTTATCACTCCCAGTTAACTATTTCAAGTCATCATTGAGAATAGATTACAATTTATTGTCCATCTTAATTAAGGGATAACTAAAATAGACATGCACCCAAAAATAACACTATGGGCCCCACCCTAGTGTAGGTGCTTAATGCACTAGGTGTGGGTGCTGAAATTTTCTTGTTGAATCTCAACGGCGTGTTGAAGTGAAAATGAAGAAATGAGAAAGTGGGCGAGCCTCACCTTCGCACTTTGATCATGAACTCAAAATGAATCTGACCATAATCATTCAGAAGAGACGATTAGATACACTAGATTGTATGAAAACAAATGTAGAAATATTGTAATTAATACTTCACAGCATAATCCACGTCTTTTATGACATGAAACCCTTTGTTCTACGATAGAAGCAAAAAGAAGATTGTTGAAAGAAAATGGTAAAAAAATACGACCAGACGAGATGCCAGATTGAGGAAACTCAAAAAATGATTGTATATTCCTAAATTGTGTTCATATGCCTATTAAGATTTATGTGCATGTTACCATTGATGATTGTAGAACTCAAAACTGGATTTTTCAAAAGAGTTAATACACAAATTTCAAAAAGCATGGGTCGATCTTTTGGCATTCATGCGATTCCAATCATTGCACCAAAATGATGAAGATTCCTGGAGACATCATGGCAATAGATGGACAACCAACATTGTAGTTTTGAAAATAAATTAGAAGGGAACAATTTATCCATGAATATTGATCAAGGGAATGAGTATCACTAAATCCGCAATGAAAACTAAAGATATACATGTGACGAGGAAATTTTCCATGCCCCATACGTTTGTAGTTCTTTTTGCTATAGAAGGAGGTATGTGAAAATATATGCAAAGCCTTCAAAAACATTGCAAAACAATGTCTTTATTCCCTGCTCCGTGCAACTGTTCTTACCCTCTTTTTTTGTTCTCCAAGAGTACTTCATCCTTTGAAAATATTGCCACTCCAGAACTTTCCCTGTCTCCTTTGAACCCGCTATATCTAATTTCTCTACACATATCAAACAAAACAAAAAAATGATTAAAGTTAAGAAATTGCATGTTTTCACATATTCTCATACAATCCATCTACAATTGCAAAAATGCTTCTCTACACTACCTTACCTAGTCCACACATATATCCCCTCTCCGGCACATCATTCCGCACAATTTCACGACTCCATGCATTTGTTCTTTACATCACACATTATTTAATATTAAATTAAATTAGATAGGCTCATACACGGGGTTTCCGTTACTTGAAATGGTTATTTGAAAGTAACATGTTTGTCATCATTCTATAAATGAATTTGGCATGGGACGTGCATTTTCATAAACAATTAAAATTTTCGGACAGAAAATGATATAACCTTTTTCAATAATAAAATTTAAGATTTGATTTTGCTATTAATAATTTTTTAAGAGTGGTTATTTTACTTCGAATAATTAAGTGAAAACGACATTAGTGATTATTGTTGGTCCTAATTTCTAAACTGCTTAAGTAGATATAATAATAACTAATAAAAAAATTACCTTATTTATCGTAATGGACCTATCAAATATAGCTTTGATGGATGTCATTTGTCAATGCCTCACCATCTAAGGATGAGATCCATATGTCATCTTTCATCGACCCTTTGAGCATGATACATTTAAACAATGACACTTACGCCCTTTATATAATTTTTTTATAAATATAATTTGTTTAGATTTCCATAATTATATAATTTTAGATTTAATAAAATATTTAATTTTTTTTGGTTTATTAAATTTATTAACATGTATATTTATTTTAAAATAAAGTTTCTAATAATTTCATAAAAGATTCTAGAATGTCTTAATGGTATTTACAAATCAAAAATTGTGATTTATCTCCAAAATAGTTATGTCTTTTTTGTCTTTTAAAATAAGTAAATTAATTAAAAAATTAATTTGTAAATAGATTTTGTTAAGATACTATGTCTTATTAATATGAGGACTTATCAATACCACATGCCCAAAAAACCATAACTCATTTCATATGACACTCGCTTATATGCCATTTTTTAATTAATTTATTTATTTATTTAAAAAGACAAAAAAATACATAATTATTTTTGGAGATAAATCACAATTTTTTATTTGTGAAAACTACTAAGCACATTCTAGAATATTCTATGGAGGTTAAATCTCTACCATCCACCTAATAATCATTAATAATAAAATTAAATTTTTGGAAACCTTATTTTAAAATAAATATACATGTTAATAGAATTAATCTTTTATTTAATAAACCAAAAAAAAAAAAAATGGCATATAAGCAAGTGTCATATGAAATGAGTTATGGTTTTTTAGGCATGTGGTATTGATAAATCTTGGTATTGATAAGACATGGTATTGTAACAAAACATATTTACAAATTAAAAATTTCAATGATAAATTGAGATAAACCTTCATGGTTAAGAATCTTATGACAATTTTTTTTAACTGTATATGTTTTACTTATATATTAAATTTTTTTATAATAATAATAATAAAATAAAATAAAATTATAGTTTAGTTAGTTTTTTTTTTAAATAGTTACAATTATAATGATTGTTCACTTCTTGGGATATAATGGTGAAAAGATGAAAGTTGCAATGTGATTATGCCAATCTAAACTTTAATCATAATTTTAAGAATATATATATATATATATATATATATATATATATATATATATATATATAATATTTTTTTTATAAATATTTTTGTTATTATAGTTTTGAATAGCATTTAGTTTTAATATATGGGATTAATATTAGATTTTATTTAAAAAGTATATGACTGATTATATATAAGATTAGATGTTACTAAAAAGCACATGATCATATTAATGTCAATTTTTTTGTAAAAATAAATTTTTAAAAACTAATTTTTGGTTATAAAAGAAGTTCTAAAATTACTTATTAAAATTTCAATTTTTTTAATTAAAAAATAAGTTAGCAATCAAAGACCTTAAAACATTAGTTAATAACCCCCCCTCCCCCAAAAAAAAAAAAAAAAAATCGACATCTATCCCCTTATGCACCATTTAATGAGTTATTCTCTTTGCAATTAAATTTAAAAAAAAAAAAATACTTTAAAATTCTCTATAAATTTTAGAAATGGGATGCATATCTTATTGTTTCAAAGTGTATTTGTAGCACAAGTTTGCTTTGAGCACTCTAACTTTTTTTTAAGTAAGAAAAAGGACAAAAATGTATTAGTAAACAAATCAATCTTTACAACTCAAAATCCAACTACTAACATTTTAACTACTCCATCTTAATACATTTATGATATTTTTTTTTTATTATTCTAATTTCATAACTAGCAATTGCACCACATGTTGCAAAGGAAACGTCGTAAGGTTGTGGTATAGGAAAGAATAGCATATAAGAAAGAAGAGGTAGTAGAAACTTTCTCGGCTCCAACTGATCCTCCAAAATAAGGGGTGGAGAATTATGTTTACTGGACCTCAAATCAAAATATCCATATTGGGTTTTTGATGCGAAACAACTTCTTTGTTATTAATTGCATGTAAGATATGTTTTTTCACAATGGATAAGACATTTTGGCCAAAGCACTCAAGACCTCTATATGACAAAATCAAGATGTTTATTTTTTTTTGCATGAAGGATGCACTTGGTTTTTTTCTGCATGAAGACTTTAGTGCCTTTTAAATATCATTTATTTTCTCATCAAATAAAAATCAACAATCAAATTTTGTAGTGACAAGAATGGGAACAAATTTTAAATGTAATAACTCCATTCCCTAGTGATAGTACATTTTTGTTTTGAAATGAAATTATTTTCCCGATCTTTTAAATAATAGATTCCTCCCCAAGTGACCCTTTAGAGATACCTTTTTTTTCAACTGATTGCAATAGGTAGGTGTCTTTTGTCTAGTATTTTATGAGTCATTGAATTTAAGGGCAGAGGTAAAGAGACTACTAGACAAAAAAGAGCAGAGTGACTGAACGTCAAATGAAAATAACATTGAGGAATATCTTCTGATTTTCTCATGTGGGCCTTCTTCAATTGATGAGGTAGTAAGAACTTTCTCCTCCAGAATACGCAGTGGAGAATTGTGTTGAGTGAACTACTACTCATGTAACTTTGACTCCTCCTTACAATTGGAATGTTTCTCTTCCCATAACTCTATCTTGGGTTATAATTCTACCTTTCTCTTGTTTATGAATAAATTGTCTCTATATCACTATTGTCCGTCTCTTTTTGAGTGCTTGCTTGAATTAGCGAGATAATGTAGCTCATCTGGATTCCAAAATCCTTGAGTAACCCATTTTCTGAAGAGACCTATGTAATATAAATTAATTGGTTTTTGTGGATAAAAAACATATATATAGATATTTACTTGATCTAATGGCCTAAAACATTTCAATCGTCTAACATTTGATCCAATGACTCAAACATGGACACAGTGGCAGCTAGGGGAGTTGTTTTAAAATAGTGACGCCTTACGGCATAAATATTTTTATAATAAAATTAATTTTTAATAAATAACTCAATAATATTTTTTTAATTATTTAAATTAAATTTAATTAAAAATATATTTTTTTGTCGGTCAACAAGCTTTCATTATATTATAAAAAAGAGTGAGTATAAAATTCATCTCTAAGGATCTTTTTTTCTCATGCCGAATAGATTTGGTGAGCATAGGGCCTGGAGGAAAACGATGACACCTGGTGCCAACAATTATTTCCGAGTGGCCTATTAGCCATACTATACATAGCCAAAATTGAACAAAACACAAAGCCAAAGACAGCCTCTTAAGGAGGTGGATTGATGGGAAAACAAGAGGGGCAACAAAGAGGCCTATATGTTCATGCATGCGGAAGTCAATGTGTTCCGCCCTCACCTCCAAAGTGCGAAGGTAGTCGTTAGTGCGTCGGTATTGTCGCTGAAGGCTTTCCAACTTGTCCAAGATCTCATTGTGGACATTTTGGTCCTCGTAATGCTGGTCCCTCACAATGTCGATATTCAACTGAATATTTTACAACTAGCTTGCAAAATATTCCAGGGTGGCTGGAGCTAACACTTGTCCCGGCGAGCAAACAAGAGAAATTGTTGCATCCTCCTTTGTGTCCCTATTGTGTGCATTTTCCGATGAAGAGTGATTGACTTCATTCCACTATTGATGTCCTTCTTGGCGAGGGGTTTCTCCCTCGACGAGGACAGCCCTACTGACGCATCATTGAGGCAAGCCAAGGGAAATTGAAGGCAGCTAAGGCCAGACGGACACACCCAAAAGGAGCTGAGACAAACCTTTCAAGGGGTCTACAGTCAAACCACCATGTCGATACGAAACACCAAGCAATACCAAATTGAACAATATAAAATAAATCATTAAATAGATTACCAAACCAAACAAATCCGAGATTGGAGGCACTCTGCCACTTCTTCCTACAATCCCCAATGCCACCCCAATTCCAGTCCGCTCAAATTGCACCCCTTCCAACATAAAGTGCACAAATGTCCTGACAGCAGAAAGAACAAGAGTAATTTGGCACAAAACAAACCCTTCCAAAACTGAGAGAGTCAGGCTGTAACAAGTTCCACTACACTAACAACCCAAAATAAACCCGTGAGTGGAGTGGAAAGAGGCGCAACCGGAGGAGCCCAACCAAGATAATGGAAATTTTTTGTGGGAGCAGAACTTGTCCCTGGAAACAAATGTGAATGCTCAACATACATACTGAGGAATCATGCAATAAAGCTCAACATCGTAGCCACCTCCGTCATGCCAGGATCCTATGTACAAACCTTGGTTGAAAGGTATCCTTGCTCCAGGATAAACCAGGTCCTACATTCCTCACCTGCCCAATGTCAAGACCATTTTTCGGGTAAACCATAGCTCAAATCCGAAATCATATTCACTCTCCCACCTCATTGCCCAAAACACAACATTGAACCTCATCGCAATCTAACTCGAAGTTATAACGTCACCGCAAGTGGAAAGGTCGCCTACCTACTGGCTCTTAATCATGGTCGTAAACATGATAATACATTTACGGAGCGCGTGGATGCTAGGTGGGCTCTATACACCGCCATGTTGCCACATGTTGCACCATTCTATCACCCCATCAGGGAAATTTAATTGATAATATTTATATTAATAATATTTTAGATATTATTAATATATATATATATATATATATATATATATATATATATATATATAGTAATGTACAAAAGTTTTAGTATAAGTATATTATGATTTGGATGTTAATAAGAATATTATAAAAAAATTAATATATTATATTTCGATGTTAATAAAGGAATGGTTAAGGGAGTATCACTTTTAATTAACATTATAGTGTTGTATGTAAATATTGGCCAATTAATTATAATATGAAAATGTTTATTATTATTTTGATGTTTTTATTTAAATATAAGTGTATTAAGATCAATTTAATTAATAAATGTTTTTTTTTAAGAAATGGTTTTATAATTTCTAATTTCTAGTAAGATTGTGATTTATTTTTATTAGTCTCTGTCAATGAAGGATTCTAGCACTCAATTTGCTCTCTAACTACTATTAGTTTATAATTGACCAATGCAACTTATAATGTTCAACTTTGAAAATAAATATTTATTTTTCAATATTATTAAAACAAATTTTCAAACATTTGATTGGACTATAATTTGAAGATCTTATTGTAACCTTCCTACAATACAAGATAATGCCAAGTGGATAACGACCTCACATATGTTATGGCATAATTTATGGATTTGGTTGCAATATCCATACATTATTTTTAGATATTTGTGTAATGATTTTTTTATTCTTAAGCTTTGAAGGAAGTAAATAACATATTTACCAATTGTTACTTCCCACCATAATTTAAGCAAGTATTTGCATAAAAAATCAATATGAATAAGATTTAAATAAATATATGAGTTACGCAAGTCCATATGCTTGAGAAATAAATTAATTTATCCACTTCACATCTCAATTTACTAGTTCCTCCCAAGGCAACACTATATGATTCAATTTCCTATTAACCACTATTATTTTAGCTAACATTGACCAAAGTAGGTTATAATTTTTTCCTTAATCTAACTAATAGATCAAATGGCCTTTTTTAGGGCATTTTTTGTGGTTAATTCTAACCAAAATCTGGCAAATATTTTTAAAAACTTGAGTTTAAGTTTTTTAATCTCTAGAATTCCAGTGCCTCATGGGATTTTCAGGGCTCTGAATCCATTTATGCATTCAAAAACATATTTTAAACAACAACAAAAAAACAATCTTGCTTGAAATTGTATCATTGGATTAAGTGAAAATGGTTATTTCGTGTATAAGTAAGACTATGCCATAATTTTTTATGCAATTTTTCCCATAACATAATTTTTAACTTGAGTGGTAGGGAATAAGTTATATGCTCTACGTCTATCCCTCAGTAGCTAGGGTTTCCTTAGCCGCCATTAAATTTTGTTTGCAAGTGCTACGGGCTATTTAAAGATCCCTAGTTGTCGTTGAACATTCATTTTTGTAGGTTTTATTCATTGTTTGTCATTGTGTGGTACCCCTCATCTCTTCTTCGTTGCACTCTCTACATTTTGTAGTGAAACCCTTTCCGCCTTCAAAATCTCATTTGCAGGTGTTGTGAGCTATTGAAGCTTTGATTTACCTATTCGTTATTTGTGTGAGACCCACAACTTTGCTTTGTTGCATTCTATGCACTTTGAAGAGTGACTTGTCAAGCCATGACATATCTGATCATCTCTTGGTACTCTGATCATACAAGAAATATCATACTCTTGAGATCAGAGAATCCGATAGAAATATCATACGTTTTAGATTGCAATATGCTAAAACGTACTCCTGCTCTCATGAAGCAATAAGCGTAAAAAAAAGACTTAGTTTTGGAACTTCACTCTGCTTGCTTTTATCTAGAGGAGGTTGGTTTCTTAGTTTTTTTCTAAATGTGAAATTAGTCAAAGTTAGTCAAAGGGCTCACAAGAAGGAGAACATATCAGAATCATTTTCTCTATTGGAGTAATCGTTGCACCGGCACAAATATATATATATATATATATATATATATATATATATATATATATATATATATATATATATATATATATATATATATATATATATATATAGATATATATATATATATACATATATATACATATATATACATATATATATCCAACTCATTTCTATTAAGAAATACACGTTTAAATCTATAAATGGATTCAGCACCTTGAAAAATCCTTGTGACACTCAAACTTTACAAATTAAATTTATGATTCTGAAAAATCTCTACCATTAAAAAAAGTGCTCTCAAAAGGGTCATTTAATATATTAATTAAACTAAGCATAAAATTTATTTTTATTTAAATATAAATGTAGTAAATATAAATCTTTTTTTATAATTATGTTTTATAATCAAAATTTATTTATTTTTATTTAAAATTCAATTACATCCAAATTTATTTAATAATTAAAAAAAAAAAGTATTGCCCATGGGGTCTTGGATGGAGGGTGATTGGGTGTTCTATTAAGGCACTCCTTGTTGTGGAGTCATTGATTCAATTCCCCGCCCTAGTCTGGGTGATATATTGGACATGATGAATATGTAGTCCAAACAAGGTTTAAAAAACAATTATTACATTAAAAATATTAATTATTAAAATTTTATAATTAAAATATAATAAAGATTTTTAATGAAATTGAATTTACTTATACATTCAAAAATATAATTTTAATAATAAAAATTTATAATTTAACATAAATTATATAACTTAATTATAATAATTACATTTTTTTTAAAGCATATAATATTTAGAGTTTTTAAAATACAAATTTCAAATTCAATAAATTAATTAAAAAATAACTAATTTACTAACAACTAATTTCCAATGGCTAGTTTTGGACCCTAATGCATCCTTACTATTTATTCTTTAGGATCTATTGATTTCTTCACCTTTGTCCTGAGGATGAATCACACTAGTTGGTTCGAAAGGTCGACTAAATCCTAATGATGTGATTAATAGAAAAACATTATTATATAAAATATATATAATTAAAAATTTATATAAATTTTTCATGATTAAAAGTTTAATAGTCTACACTTTTTTTTTAATGAAATCATTGATAAATAATGGTGTAGTCTAACTTATAGAGGAAATGGTTTTTTTCACTGGAGTCGGGTCATATAATTTTAAGCAAGAATGTTATTTTTTTTGTTTAAAATACATCTTTTAATGCATAAATGAATTCCACAACTAAAAAACCCTTGGGGCACTCAAGTTTTATAGATTAAACAACTTAAAGTCAATTTTTTAAAAATCTTTGCCATATTTTGGTTAAAATAAACTACCAAAATAAGTAGTACTTTGACTTTAATGAAGTATGATAAATTAAATAAGTAGTGCCTTGACTTTCATGAAGTATGATAAATTAATTATCATGTGAATATTGTTTAATGGCATAGTCTAACGGTTTTATGTTTTGGTCTTTTACATTAAAATTTAATAAACGCTTTTTTGTGAAATCACAATTTTAAGTAATTTTAAATATATAAATAAATTTAATGTACTCAAAAATCCCAATACACTCAAATTATATAAGTTTAATTATTTAAATTTAGAAATTTAACAATTAAATTTTTAATAAAATTGATAAAAAAATCTACTTATTTAAACTACACTTTATTTATTTATTTATTTATTTAAGCTAGATTCCATTACATTACTTCAAATTTACATAGAGTACAGGTATGTGAATTCTTCTTCGGAGAGTGTCTCGATTGAGCATTGTGAATAGTACATGGCTTGTGCATGGATTGAGGATGACCATCTACCCGTAAATGGGAAACTAGGTGGCCTCCTTGAATGTTTTGACAACAGTTGTAACTGAAAAAAAACAAACATAGACTGAAAAAGAGTAACATAGGCTAAAGGAGCCTTTCTTGATTCCTTGAAGCAGTTAAGGAAAATTTGATAATTAGTTGAAGGGATCATCTCGATATTCTTCCAACCATGAAGATCTTTCCCACACGATTGTCATTTTGCCAAAGCTAGTGTCTGCCTTCTGCTTTGAATTCACATCCTCTTGCTTGTCTTTTTTTGCAACATTGCTACTAGTAGAATGTTCCCCCATCCTATTGTTGGTCACTTTAATTGCTTATTAATTTAAACAATCAAATGCTACATAAATTGTCAACCCAGGGAAGTCTGTTTATTTCAAAGACAATCACACACTATATATGCTCAATCTCAAAAGAAATGAAAAGTTGTAGTAAAAATTACACTAATCACACCCTGCTTCAAACAAACTGAAGTTCTACTTTGAGTTACAGCTAAAGGAATCTTTCTATTGCAGACAATTATCAGAAGAATCCTGGATTACATTAAGAAAACAACAATCTAGGAAAAGAAACCAATCTGCAAAAGAAAAGACCAATTATGCTATAACAGAGAATAGGACCCTATTCCCCAAGTAGGAATCTTCAGCACCTGTGTTTGACTACCACGCTTTCACAAACTCATTCTGTAAACAAGATTACTAATTGAAATAATCAACAATTACCTAGGAATGAATTATATGAAAACAATGCGACAATCAATGGAAACAGAGTTTCAGCAATAGATAACAGAGTTCCAATAATGCATAAATAATTTCAGCAAAATAGAGTTTTAACAAGGCGTGAATGAAAATAACGATTAACACACTACAGAATTTAATGGGTGAATCTTGTGAGGAAGGTGGGCCCTTTCCTTCTCACAAGATTCCCGAGAAAAATGAATTAAGAAGAAATTCTCAGAACAATCTTTTATTCATCTGTCAAATGTAACATATTACAAAACGATCCACGTTCCTTCTCTCTAATTCCCTTTCAGTTAAACTTTCCGTAATCCCCTTCTAATGCTGATGTCTCCTCTATTTAAAGAGGAGACATCTATTACACATTTGATTACATCATACAAATCCTATTCTTAACCTGATCTGATCTTCTATGATGGAATAGGATATTCTGTTCTTCCATAGCAAGAATGTTGTTACAATGGTTGTGATAGTGCTGGCTTCAAAGTGCAGTTGTTGCGGATAATGTAACAACTCCCTTAATTATCTTTTCTTGTTGTTGTCGTACCTGAAATATTATTTCAGCATCGCAAATCATGGACTGTTTCAGTAACGAGATTTGCGTACTGTTTTGACTATTTCAGCAACGCGGTCTTCAGGCAGCAACGATGAATTAACTGCAGTCTTCAAACTGTTTTAGCAACTATATATTTCCGATTAATGGCTAAGTATGAAAGTAATGTAAAATTACATGTAAAACAAGTTAAACATATAGTAAAGAGAAGAAACGTTATATACCTTTGGAAGAATAGATTAAAGTGATAATATAGGCTTTAAATATGGACCGGAAAAGGATGGAATGATAACAAAATGTATGAGAAAAAAGGTACATTACAGGGTCCTAACATCCCCCCCAACTAAAAAGGTTGCATGTCCTCAGGCAAATTCAATCTGAATCAGAATCTGGATATTGGATCTTGGCATGCAAGTTACTTATGCAATAGCTATAGAAGGTACTGTCTGTTGAAGCTCTGAACCCTTGCACATTTTTCAACTTTTGCCAGGCTGCTGCTTCATCCTTCTTGGCCAACCTATGATGAGCATTATATTCCTCTGTTGGCATCCACAGAATAGGAAAATGAAAGTGATACCCTATCCACTTTTCAGCGCATTGCATTGCTAGACACATTTGATGTAGTTGGGTACCATAGAGATTTTTGTTTCAAGATTAGTAGGACTGAAAGGATTGTGCTCCTGATTTTCCTTAGAAGATTGTTGCCAAAACATGTTATTTGCTTTTAAGGCAGCAGTTTCTTTGGCCTTAATAAAGTGTTGACAGTCCTGAAGTACTATTGCCTGTAGTTTCCGCATGTGTTGTGTCATCCCTGGTTTCTTCAGAAATTGATAATATTCTGCAACAAAGGTGGCAGGGTTCTGTGGTTCTGGCCGTATCTAGAGGAGACAGTTATCTTCATTATGCCTGGTCGCTAGAAAAGCAGTCTGCCACGTAATTTGGTTGGCAAGGAAAGAGGCAAATGCCCGGATCTGGATATCGCCAACAAGAGGGTTAAGATTAAGGTTTTTGTTTTCAAGAATGGCTTCATTATGAAGATATAATTCACACAGTAAATGCTGGTTCTTCAACGTTTTCTGCTAGCTCCTCAACTGTTTCAGGGCTCACAATTTCTTCTATTTCATAGTTCGATTGAGGGTAATGTTGAGGCTTTGACCTTCAAGAGCTTAGCCTCTGAGAAGATTCAGATTTTAATATGATCTTGTCAATAAAGTTCTTTCTTCCTCCCCTTCCTTTGCCCTTGCCACCTGTAGGGCTAGTTTTCTTGTTGGCTTCGCGTCCTCTCATGCAATCTGCACATCTGAAAGAAAAACATCAATGCTTTTGAAACTTATAATTGCCTTCCCCGGCAACGGCACCAAAATGTTGGACACTTTAATTGCTTATTAATTTAAACAATCAAGTGCTACATAAATTGTCAACCCAGGGAAGTCTGTTTATTTCAAAGGCAATCACACACTATATATGCTCAATCTTAAAAGCAATGAAAAGTTGTAGTAAAAATTACACTAATCACACCCTACTTCAAACAAACTGAAGTTATACTTTGAGTTATAGCAAAATCAATCTTTCTATTGCAGACAATTATCAGAATAATCCTGGATTACATTAAGAAAACAACAATCTAGGAAGAGAAACCAATCTGCAGAAGAAAAGACCAATTATGCTATAATAGAGAACAAGACCCTATTCCCCAAGTAGGAATCTTCAACACCTGTTTCTGACTACCACGCTTTCACAAACTCATTCTGTAAACAAGATTACTAATTGAAATAATCAACGATTACCTAGGAATGAATTATATGAAAAAAATGCGACAATCAATGGAAATAGAGTTTCAGCAATAGATAACAGAGTTCCAATAATGCATAAATAATTTCAGAAAAACAGAGTTTTAACAAGGCGTGAATTAAAATAACTATTAACACACTATGGAATTTAATGGGTGAATCTTGTGAGGAAGGTGGGCCCTTTCCTTCTCACAAGATTCCCCAGAAAAAGGAATTAAGAAGAAAAGCTCAGAACAATATTTTATTCATCTGTCAAATGTAACATATTACAAAATGATCCACGTTCCTTCTCTGTAATTCCCTTTCAGCTAAACCTTCCGTAATCCCCTTCTAATGCTGATGTCTCCTCTTTTAAAGAGGAGACATCTATTACACATTTGATTACATCATACAAATCCTATTCTTAACCTGATCTGATCTTCTATGCTGGAATAGGATATTTTGTTCTTCCATAGCAAGAATGTTGTTACAATGGTTGTGATAGTGCTGGCTTCAAAGTGCAGTTGTTGCGGCCAGTGTAACATCTCCCTTAATTATCTTTTCTTGTTGCTGCCATACTTGAAATACTATTTCAGCATCGCAAATCACGGACTGTTTTAGCAACGGGATTTGCGTACTGTTTTGACTATTTCAGCAATGCGGTCTTCAGACAGCAACGATGAATTAACTACAGTCTTCAAACTATTTTAGCAGCTATATATTTTCGATTAATGGCTAAGTATGAAAGTAATGTAAAATTACATGTAAAACAAGTTAAACATATAGTAAAGAGAAGAAATGTTATATACCTTTGGAAGAATAGATTAAAGTGATAATATAGGCTTTAAATATGGACTGGAAAAGGATGGAATGATAGAAAAATGTATGAGAAAAAAGGTACATTACAGGGTCCCAACACCTATTGCTCAGAGGCTTAAGTATTTTAGTTGTCTTCTCCATCTTACATTATGGACCAAGCCTCTCAAGACTGGGTGGTTTTTCACCTAGGGAAACTAAGTCTGAAGGACTCTAGGAGGAAGTATTCAAGTTATCCAAGGAGTTGGAGGGCACAGGAGGCAGGGGAGAAGGAGGGAAATGAATTCATATGGCACCAACCAAGACATGCAGAGAAAATCGTGCTTTAAAAAGATGAAAATATAGGTACACAATGCAACCTTCCACCACCCATAGAACCTTCTCCTGATCACACAGATGTCGACCAGGAAGGTTCATGAGTGCCTAGTGGCCATCCCTTGCATTTTTAGGCTTCGTCGCTTCCATATATGCTATAATCCTTCGAATTTTCCCAAGAATATCCTCTTCAAACCACTCAGTTCCAGGTTCATGTCCTAAAGGAGGAGGTTGTTGAAATTGGAAACAAGAAAGGCTTCTAATTTAATTTCCCCTTAATTAAATTAGAATTAAATTTTAATTCCACATCACATGACAACTTGTACGAGTTAAATAAGTCAGGAAGACTTAGTTAGCTCAATAAATTTGAGTTGAGGGTCAAACTAGAGGCATGTAGAGTTCTCCCTAACTTTTAGAGGGTCCAGTTGTAGTTTATTTTGAGTTGTAATTAGTTAACTCAATTATTTGAGTTAAAATCAGTTTAAATAGTTCTAACTGAGAGATGAGCTAGTGATAGGTCTAGTGAACTAAATCTGATTTAATTTACATGCAGTGATCGATCATATAATTGATAATTCGTTATAAATAGTTGTTGCATGTAATTTATAAGGAAGGCCCAGTTGAGATTGGAGTTAAAGGGAAGAGAACTATCAGATGTATAATTAGGAAATTATACAGGTCATGCATGAGGTCAGCAAGACGCCTTAGAAGTATTGCTCAATCAATTGATAGGAATTTCCTAACTAATAGGGCCTCAATTAGCTGAGGAATTCGTGACCAAGGCTGGTTAGTCAGGTGCAGGGAATTGGTTAAGTATTGGACCAAACTTGCTAGGATCAGAGTGAGACGGTCAGAGATAGTGTAGAGGTTTCTCATGAAGGGAAATAGCATTGTATTGTTCCATGTTATTTAATGTATGAAATATATAGATAGCGGGGATTTTAGCTTAGGCTTCCTCCTGATACATCTTTGTGTTTTGTGATTGAAATTATTTCTTTTCTTGTTCATGTGATTGTGCGATCGTAACTAGTTTCCGCAATTTGTAGAATTGATTCAGTATTTTGTTTTATCATATTAAAAGATCAGTTGAATCTATTTATATATTTCTACATGGTATCAGAGCAAGAATCACTATAGAAGAGAAGAACTAGAGTTTGTTTTGAATAGATGAATCAAATTTGCATATTTATTCTTTAGGACCAGGAGTGGATCAGGATGTCTTTCTCTAGATTGAGACTCGAATATGCCCTTTAGAATAATTTGAATTAAATATCATGGAAGGACAGGATGGAGGCATTTTTGGAGGAAAACGCTCTGAAGGAATTCATAGACAGTGGTATTCCCTAACATGCTGCAACAAATTCTCAACTTCTTGATGCATGGAAGAAGAATGTAGCAAAGGCGAGATATATTTTGTTAGAAGGAGTTGGAGATCATATTGTCTCGAACCTCCATGAAAAGGAAACTCTATATCTTATGTGGAATAACTTATCAAATCTATTTGATAATAGTAGCGGCCACAAGAAGCTAGCATTGAAGGACAAGATCAGAAAGATCAAGATGGGGAAGGGTTACACGATCCCCAAATACTTGACAAAGTTCACTCAATGTTGAGATAAGCTTGGAAGTGCTGGTGTGATAGTTTCCCACGATGATTTGGTGAGCATACCACTTCTAGGCATTCCCAAGGGTTGGCATAGATACCAGGACTCGGTGACTGGGAGGGAGAAGCTACTGGAGTGGGAGCGATTGTGGTCTGACTTGGTACAAGAAGAGATTCGACGGAACAATAGAGATGGAACATCATCAAAGGCTGATGATGAGGAGAATTGTGCCTTAGCTGGAAAGGCGAAGAAATGGAAAGGGAAGGTGTCCCATTCCAAATTGGATTCTAGTTAAGTAGGCAAGAAGTGATAGTTGTCAAAGGTAAAAAAATTTCATTGTCATGAGCTTTCACACTATGCTACAAAGTGTTCGCATAAGAAGACAAACAAGAAGTCCTCATGAGGAGCAGCAGGTGAAGCTATTGCTTCATAGTTCAAGTTGGATTTCACCCTCATCACATGTATGGTGTCATCAGTGATTGGTTCTATGTGGTACTTAGATAGTGTAGCATCATTCCATTGACCGGAAACAAATAATTCTTCAGTAACTTGGAGGAGAAGGATATCTAGGTGCACATCGAGATGGGAGATGACAAGAGGTATAGCGCTATCGGCATAGGTACAATTACCTTTCAGAGGGATTCAGGTACTCCTCTCACATTAAAAGATGTCATTTATGTTCTTGGTTTAAAGAATAATTTGGTTTTTGTTGCTATGTTGGAATAGCATGGCTATGATGTGATATACAGTGAAGGAAATGTGTTCCTTTGTCAAAAATCCACAGGACAGGTGAAGAATATTGGGGTTCAAGTAAATAACCTCTACAAATTGGATGTAAAATATTGTGCTTCGTTGAGCATGAAAGCAGATAAGGTGGAGAGCTGAGACATCAGTGAGTTATAGCACATGAGGTTGGGCCATCTACACCATGGTGCTTTGAAGATCATGAAGCATACTTCTACAAGACTTCCAAAGGGTGCATTTGAGCAACAAGATACATCCAAAGGGTGTAAATTGGGGAAGTATACCAAATCCACCTTTCATGATAAGGAAAATCGATCAAAGGTGATACTTGAGAGAGTTCACTCAGACATGTGTGGACCATTCTCGACAACTTCCATATCAAAACACAGGTATTATGTGATTTTTGTAGATGATTTTTCACGCACGTGTTAGGTTTTTCTTCATGCAAAAGAAATATCAGACGTTCTCAAATATTTTTTTGAGTTCAAGGCACTTGTCGAGAAAGATACAGGGAAGAAGGTGAAGGCTCTAAGGAACGATAATGGTGCAAACTATGTCTCTAATGAATTCAAGAAATTATGTCCCTTAAAAGGAATTCGAAGGGAATTGATAGCACCTCATAACCCATAGCAGAATGGGGTTGCAGAAAGGAATAAATGTACTATTGTGGGAGAAAAAAAAGCTATGTTTAATGATCAGGGTCTACGGTTTCATCTGTGGGCGGAAGCAAGCAATACAACAGTATTTGTGCAAAATAGTAGTTCTCATCGGATACTTGGGATGAGTAGACCATAGGAATATTTTCCAGGTAAGAGACTAGATGTGTTGCATTTTAAAATTTTTGGTTCATCAGTTTATTTCCATGTGACCAAAGCTGTCAGGAAGAAGATAGATCCAACAACTGAGTTGGGGATATTTCTGGGGTACAGTAATACAACTCACAACTATCGGGTGTACTTTCCAACACATAGGATGACATTGGTCAGAAGAGATGTGAAATTTGATGAAGAGAAGACCATGTGGTTTTCCCTTGATATGGAGCTTCAGTTTCATGCATTTGAGGAGCTATTGGATCCAAAATAAGAGCCTCAAGATGTGGAGCAGCCACAAGCAAAGGTGCAGAGAGTGGAAGCACCCACTCATGCAAAGAGATCCCAAGACAGAAGGAAGCACACCATAGAGGTTGACAGGTTGTTACTTGATGCTAGAGAGAATGTGGGAGCACTTACATCACAACGTAGGAAAAGAAGGTCCCAAGAGCGATACATTAGCTACATGTCTATTATGAGCGAAGGTGTAAAGATAGAGCCATCATATTTTGAGGAAACAGTGCAGCAAAAAATTTGGTTTGATGCCATGGTTGTGGAGTATGACTCCATTATCATAAACAATGCATGGGAAGTTGTCCCAAGACTAGAGGGGAAGTTAGATGTAGGATATAGGTGTATCTACAAGGTGAAGCAGGTATCAAATGGGAGTTTCAAGAAACACAAGGCCAGATTTGTGGCCAGAGGGTTTGCTCAGGTGGAGAGGATTGATTACGATGAGACCTTTTCACCAGTCACAAGGTACTCATCAATCAGATCCATAATTTCACTTTCAATGCAGATGGGATGGAAGATACACCATATGGATGTAATGATAGCCTTCCTCAATGGCGTTATTGAGGAAGAGGTGTACATTGAGCATCTGGAAGGTTTTGAGACCTTCGATAGAGAGTCACATGTGTGTAGACTCAAGAGAGCAAGTTGTATGGGCGGAAGAAAGCACCTTGTTCTTGGTACACGAGGATCGACAGTTATTTCATCGAGTTAGGCTTCACCAAGAGTGAAGCAGATGCTAACCTTTACCATATTGTGGTAGAAGGTAAACTTTTTATCATTGTACTTTATGTCGATGATTTGATACTGACAGGTGATGAGCATCTCATCAAGTCTTGCAAAGAAGATCTTGCAAGAGAATTTAAGATGAAGGACATGGGGTCTTGCGCTATTTCTTTGAATTGGAATTATGGAAAAGAAATGGGGAGCTATTTGTATCTCAAGGCAAGCATGCCAACGATATTCTCACGAAGTTCGACATGGAAGGAAGCAAACCCATGGAGACTCCTCTAGCAGGAAACTGGAGGAAGGATAATGCTTCTTCAAGCGAAGTAGTAGATGCTACTATCTACAGGCATATTGTGGTTTCAATCATGCATTTGGTGAACACACAACCAAAAATATTCTATGTGGTTAACCAACTTAGTCAAACTATGGTTAAGCCTACCAAGCCCTTTTGGAAGGTAGGCAAGCATGTGTTGAGATACCTCAAAGGCACTACAGAGTTTGGAATATGGCACATATGGAAAAAGGGAGTGAAGCTTCAAGGCTTCAAAGATGAAAATTTGGCAGGGATTCCATCCGAGAGGAAAATCACATCAGGGGGCATCTTCAACATTGGATCAGCAATTTCTTGGTACAACAAGAAACAAATATCAGTTTCACTCAATTCAGTAGAGGCTGAGTACATGGCATCCATTTAGGAAGCATGTTAGGCGATCTAGATGAGGAAAATATTTGTTGGTTTTTTTGGTCGACATATGGATCTAACGGTGATTTATTTTGATAACCAGAGTTGCATCAAATTCTTGGTTAATCCAGTTTTTCATGATAGGTCCAAGAATATTGATATCAAATATCACCATCTCAGAGATTATATGCAGAGGCGTATTATGTCATTAGAGTACATTCCCACAGAAGAGCAGGATGCATACATCTTGACGAAGGCACTGTCAAGAAGAAAATTCGAGTTCCATAGAAGAAGGATCGAGGTAGCAGACAATCCCTCTTTCTTGTTGAGAGGGAGTGTTGAAATTGGCAACAAGAAAGAATTCTAATTTAATTTTCCTTTAATTAAATTAGAAGTAAATTGTATTTCCACATCACATGACAACTTGTACGAGTTAAATAAGTCAGGAAGACTTAGTTAGTGTAGGTTTTAACCCTGTATAGAAATTATCTGCAAACGAATCTTAAAACAGAAAATAAACAATAGCAAGAGCATAAAACATAAAACAGATAAACACAGATATTTTCCCCTGGATCCCAAATCGGAACGACCAGCATGATTTTTCATTATATTCCTTTTAGTGTTACAACACATATATATACATGCCGAAGCATATATAAACCCCAATCCATTAACCCTGGATTAGAACATAACCGTAGTTCCCTTGGCCGAGGATGAAAAAAATACGAGAGTGAAAACCATGTTGAAGCATGTGCAAACCCATGCACAAAACCATGGGCGGATCAAACGCGAAACAAGGACTAAATTTTTTTTTTTTTTTTTCGGTACGCTTGCCCAGACACGACGGGGGGGGCTATCGCCCCCCCGCGACCCCCCACGCGTGATTAGTCGAGGAAATATAACTTGCTTTTAACATTCTCCCACTTGTTTTCTTTCCACAGGGGGCCACAGGAGAGCTTAGTCATTGGCCCAATTCTTCAACACCCATTGTTTCTCTACACCAAGAGAACTTCTGAGTGCTCACAGACTTCGTCAATGCATCTGCAACATTCTTCAAAGTGTCCACCTTTACCAGCAACACCCTTTTAGCCTCAACCATATCTCTAACAAATTGATATTGAACATCAATGTGCTTTGTCTTTGAATGATAAGAAGGGTTCTTAGCCAAGAAAATTGCACTTTGGCTATCACAGTCTATCCTTATAGCTTGCTGTACCAACCCCATACTTGAACACAATCTCTGCAACCAAACGGCTTCCTTGCTTGCATGAGTGGCTGCTATGTATTCTGCCTCTGTAGTTGAAAGAGCCACTACAGACTGTCTTTTACTCATCCAACTGACTGCGCCTCCAAATAGGCTAAACACATACCCACTTGTAGATCTTCTTTGGTCCAGATCTCCAGCCCAGTCTGCATCAACAAAACCACAAATTTCCAACATTCTTTCCAATCCTGGTCTTCCCTGGTAGCACAAGCCATAATCACTAGTGCCACGTAAATATCTGAAAACCCGCTTCACTGATGTCCAATGCTCCTTCCCTGGGTTTGACATAAACCTGCTCAATACTCCCACTGCATGTGCAATGTCTGGTCTAGTACAGACCATTGCATACATCAAGCTACCCACTGCACTTGCATATGGAACACGGGACATATACTCCTCTTATTCTTGTGTCTTGGGACATTGTTCAGCAGACAGCTTTACACCTACAGGAATAGGAACCTTCACCGGTTTACTATCTTGCATATTGAACCTCTGCAATATAGTCTCGACATACTTCCTCTGGTTTAACCAGAGCTTCCTCTTTGCCCGATCTCTCTTAATTTCCATGCCCAAAATATAGTTTGCAGCACCCAGATCCTTCATGTCGAATTTGGAGAACAGTTGGGTCTTCAAATCTTGGATAATTTCTTTGTCATTTACAATCAACAACATATCATCCACATACAAGACCAAATAAATAACACGGTCACCAATTAATTTAAAATAAACACAGTGATCCTCCTTGCTTCTGGTGAAGCCAAGTCCCCATATGTAGGTATCAAATTTCTGATACCACATCCTTGGTGACTGTTTTAACCCATACAAAGACTTCTTTAACCTGCATACTAGTTTTTTCTTCCCCTTCACCATAAAGCCTTCAGGTTGTTTCATGTAGATCTCCTCTTCCAAATCCCCGTGAAGAAATGTTGTCTTCACATCCATCTGTTCTACCTCAAAATCAAATGCAGCAGCAACAGATAAAAGTAATCTAATAGAAGTAACTTTGGCAACAGGAGAAAAAATATCACCAAAATAAATTCCCGGCACCTGGGAATAACCTTTCGCTACCAACCGAGCTTTGTATTTCTCCACCTTGCCTTCTACATTCATCTTCTTCTTAAACACCCATTTGCTCCCAATGGGCTTCCTTCCAGCCGGCAACTCCACCGGATCCCATGCATCGTTTTTGTGCAAGGATGCCATTTCATCAACCATGGCCTCCTTCCAGAGTTTTCCATCCTCTGAATCTACTGCCTCCCTGACAGTTCTGGGTTCATCATCAGTTATAGTTAAGGCAAAACCTGAACAGAAAGCGGATGGACTATACCTTTCTGGTTGCCTTCTTTCCCGAACTGATCTTCTCAAAGCTGGAGTTTGTGGCTCTTCATCTTCTGAGTCTTCTTCTGTTGTAGAGTCTGATTCATCCTCCTTTAGCTCAAACTCTATCTTTTCAGGTTCCTTTGATAGGACTTCATTTTTAACAACATCTTTCACTTCTCTAAACACCACATCTCGGCTGTACACAACCTTCCTTGTTTCTGGGTTCCAAAGCTTGTAACCCTTTAAACCATCCTTATACCCAATAAAGATGCACCTTTCAGATTTATTATCCAACTTAGTCCTTTTCTCCTTTGGAACATGTACATATGCATCACATCCAAATACCCTTAGATGTGAAAGAGAGGGTTTCTTACCAGTCCATACCT
The DNA here is from genome assembly GCA_034641835.2 of Pinus albicaulis. NCBI lineage: Eukaryota > Viridiplantae > Streptophyta > Pinopsida > Pinales > Pinaceae > Pinus > Pinus albicaulis. The sequence continues at coordinate 1,225,006,996 of CM076580.1, forward strand.
CATGTGGAGTCTTATCCTCCAACACTGATGAAGGTGATCTGTTAACCAGATAGCATGCAGTCTCCACTGCCTCTGCCCAGAATTCTTGTCCTAACCCGGTACCTTTGAGCATGCTTCTTGCCTTTTCCATCAATGTTATGTTCATTCTTTCTGCAACTTCGTTTTGCTGAGGTGTGTATGGAGTACTTTTTTTACTGTCTTCTTACACTTCTTACAAAACTCTTGAGTCCTTCTTGTGAGAACTCCCACCATTATCTTCATCCTCATTTTTATCTTCTTGTCTCGTTTTTCCACGAGCCTTAAATTCTTTAAATCTGTCAAAGAACTTCATATTTCTTTATAAAGAAATATATCCATGTAAGTATTCCTTGAGAAGTCATCTATGAATGAAACATGATACCTGGAACTTACCAGTGAGTGGGCAAGCACAGGTTGAAACACATCAACATGACTCTAATATCTTATGTCGCCCTCTTAGAACCATAAGAGGAAAACTCACGATTACTTGCTTCCATATTTTTAATGTTCACGGGGCTAAAAATCCGAGCTATTATACATACCTTCTACCATACCATTTCCATGCAGTATCTGAAGGCCCTTCTCTCCAATATGTCCAAGCCTTTGATGCCATAGCATGGTCTTTTCTCCAGAGACCGCTAGCCTTTCTGCTGCACTTTCGGGAACCATAGAACTGTTGCACCCAGCAATAACAGTGCTACCCTAAAGCTTGTATAGAGTTCCAATCCGAACTCCCCGCATTAATACCAGTGCTCCGCGAACCATCTTACAGGTATCTTTCTTGAACACTGTTTTTACACCTGCATCATCCATCTTGCTTACAGAAATAAGATTTCTGGCCAATGCAGGAATGTGCAGAGCACCAAGAAGTGTTATAATCCTTCCACCTTGCAGATTCAACTTGAATTTTCCACGTTCGACGATTATGGCCTTCCTATCATCACCTAAGAAGACGTCACCGCCATCATATTTCTCATACTCACAGAACCACTCCCTATGGGGAGTGAAGTGAAAGGATGCACCCGAGTCAATCAACCATGACTCATGATCTACATGTGTATTTGAAGAAGAAGCCAAATACACATCCCCACCTTCATCCGAGGTGGTTTTTTCCTCTGCAGAAGGAGCATCATCGGATCCCTTTCCTTTCTCAGGAGCTTTAGATCTGCAGTCCTTTTTGTAGTGCCCTTCCTTTCCGCATTTCCAGCACACCTTTACAAACTTTCCAGGAGATTTAGATCTCCCTCTAGATTTGGATCTCCCACTCGAAACCTTATTCTTGTTTCTGTTCTGGGACCTTCCTCGTACAGATAAGGCATCTCCATTCCGACCCTCCATATTTCTCCGTCTCATTTCCTCCGACAGCAAGGCTGAGACAATGTCATCAAAATTCAAGGTAGTTGTATTGCTACCTATTGCAATAACCAGACTGTCCCAGGAGTCTGGTAGAGAGCACAACAAACTGCTGCACTTATCTTCATCCGAGATTTTAATATCCAACGGAATGACAATGCAACTCCCACGGTATTGAGCGTTCGAAATGCTACTATGCCGAGTCTCTTATCCTTCGTATAGGGTTATGCAACTTTTTCCACCGAACAGATTTTATTCACGAGAAGACTGGGTGGTACAAAGTCCCTAGCTTGTCCCACAAGGTCTTCACCATATCTTCCCCAGATACATTCAACAATACTGAATCTGAGACACACAATTGTATTGTGCTCTTTGTCTTCCGATCCAGCTTCTTCCAGTCTTCATCTGAAATTTTCGTTGGTTTAGTACCCGGATCTAATGCGATCCACTGATCTCTATCCACCAGTAGATCCTCCATCTTAAGCTTCCACAACTCAAAACTCTGACCATTAAATTTCTCGATCTCTATCTTCCCGCCGCTCGCCATCTTCTTTCACCACAAGAATCAATCCTGCAGATCTCCCTTCGAACAAGGTCTACCTCAGGCCCGAGAAAAAAACCCCTCAGCAGAAAAGGTGTCCCCTTGAAGCCAAAACTGCTCTGATACCAAATGTAGGTTTTAAGCCTGTACATAAATTATCTGCAAACGAATCTTAAAACAGAAAATAAACAATAGAAAGAGCATAAAACATAAAACAGATAAACACAGAGATTTTCCCCTGGATCCCAAATCGGGACGACCAGCTTGATTTTTCATTATATTCCTTTTAGTATTACAACACATATATATACATGCCGAGGCATACATAAACCCCAATCCATTAACCTTGGATTAGAACATAACCATAGTTCCCTTGACTAGATCTACAAAATACCAGGGGCCGAAAACCATCGTACCCCAAAACCATGTGCAAACCCATGCACAAAACCATGGGCGGATCCACCCACCGGAAAATAAGGACCAATTTTTTTTTTTTCCGGGGCGCTACCCCAAACCCCGATAGGGGGGGCTACCACCCCCCCTGTGACCCCCCCACGCGTGATTAGTCTTGGAAATAATATAACACATACCCAACATTTAGCTCAGTCAATTCAAGTTGAGGGTTAAACTAGGGGCATGTAGATTTATCCCTAAGTTTTAGGGGGTCAAGTTGCAGTTTTTTTTAGTTGTAATTAGTTAACTAAAAATTAGTTTAACAAGTTCTAATTGAGTGATGAGCTAGTGATATTTCCAGTGAATTAAATATGATTTAATTCACATGCAGTGATCAATCAGATAACTGATAATTCTCTATAAATAGTTGTTGCATGTCAGTTCTAAGGAAGGCCCAGTTGAGATTGGAGTTAAAGGGAAGAGAACTATCAGTTGTATAATTATAAAATTGTACAGGTCATGCATGAGGTCAGCACGACACCTTGGAATTATTTCACAATCAATTGATGGGAATTTCATAATTAATATGGGCTCAATTATCCCATGAATGTGTGAGAAAGGTTGGTCAGTCGGGTGCAGGGAATTGGTTAAGTATTGGACTAAAATTGCCAGTATCAGAGTGAGACAATCAGAGATAGTGCAGAGGTTTATAAGGAAGGGAAATACCATTGTATTGTTTCATGTTCTTAACTTTATGCAATATACAAATAGCAAGGTTTTTAACTGAGGCTTTCCCCAGATACATCCTTGTGTTATGTGATTAAAATTATTTATTTTCTTGTTCATGTGATTGTGCAAGCTTAATTAGTTTCCACAATTTGTAGAATTGATCCACTATTTTGTTTTAGCATATTACAAGATCAGTTGAATATATTTATATATTTATATAGTGGCTAATGGTCATTTCCTATCCCCCAACACTTGAAACAACCACGCTCTCAGACCATGGTTACTGAATGGTGGCAACGTGAGTTCTCTCTACTAGAATTTCCTTGTGGTGTCATGAACTTCCGACTTATGGCATCGTGAGTTTCCTTTGCACTCGCACTAACATCCTTCTCTCTCTTCACAGTAATGTGAATAACATACCAACATATGACTAACATAGTAATGTGAAGTCTCACATCCCAAGTCTACATTTAATAATCGTTCATGGTTGTCCAGCGACCCCAGCTCATGTTGTGGACATAGCCGGTGGTGATGGAAGGCGAGGAGCATCGCCATCCACCAACCATTAATGATTGTAGGTTAGTTGTCAAAAAGGCTCATGATGCCTTCTGTCTCCACCTGTACATGTGGATCTAGGGATTAAACTACACTTTAATAATTACTATAAAATAAATAATAAATATAATTATAATATAAATAATAAATAGTTATTGGTTTCTTTTAAATAACAGAATGTACTAAATACAAACTAATTTTCATGTTTTTTTTCAAATTCAAATTCAAATTCAAAATTTTGATTAAAAAAATTAAAATAAATTATTATAAAATTAATAATAAATATTAATATAATATAAATAATAAATATCGTTATTGTTTTTTAAATAACACAATGTGCTAAATACAAATTGTTTCTCGTGTTTCTCTCAAAATGAAAAATTTAAATTCAATTATTTGATCAAAATAATTAAATATATAAATTTAATTTAATAATATCCATATTAAAAGCATATTGTCTTTAAGTGCGACTTTTTGAAAAGTTTTCCGGTTTATTTTCTTCTCTCATTTGTCTAGAATCCGGTAGGGATTCATTGAAATCACAAGGTTGATGGGTGAACTTTGTACAATAGTGCCCCAAGGGATTTTTAGGGTGGTGAATCAATATATGCAGTCAAAAAACAAGTTTAAATAACACAAATCAAGATTTCACCACAATTTTTCTACCGGATTCTGAGCAAAAATCCTCTAGAAACTCCAAAAAGTTGCACTTAAAGACAACTCCTACTAAAATATCCTTACCTAAATACAACACAAATAAATATTCCTCCAACATTACATCATTCAGTCTTGTGACATCGCCAAAAAATTTGGTGTGTTAGCTTTAACCTATAGTTATTACACATAATTACGTCGATAGGAATTTCCTCTGCGGGCTTCGGGTGAGCAGAAACTGTTCACCTTGGCTAATAAGATCCCTCTAATTTTTTCCTCCTTCGTTCAATTAAAAAATCCAACCTATCCACTTATAAACTAGCACCTGGACTATCATTGAAAATATTTGGGCTCGCTCATTGCTCATTACATGTTCAGCCTAGCACAAAAAAATTAGCTTCTCTATATCTCCCACGACATATTCGTGACTCATTCTTTGTATCTCCCATGACAAATTCACATTAAATATTCTTCACGGCCGCATGTTTTCACATTGAATATCCATGTGCATTAAATATCCATGGATCCATGCCCTTCATTTAATTTATCCATTTCATTTTTCCTCTTCATTTTCTCCATTTATTTTTTCTTGTGTTGTGTTAGTTGTTGCGCTAGATTCACATGCCATTCATTCATTTTTTTCATTTGTTCTCATGTCCTTCATTTAATTTCTCCATTTATTTGTGGTTGTGTTGTGTTTGTTGCATTGGGTGGAGTTCGAGGTAGTTGGTTCAACTTCTAGCGCCAATATATGTTGTAGAAGGTACCTTTTTCAGCAAACAGGCACATTCCAGAACATCCAAGCAATGAGGTTTCAACGACTTTATTTCGTAGCTTTCAGAATACAACTTGCTTTCGGAGATTTCAAAATATAGTAGGTATGTTGTCTATGCCTAAATGTGGAGCACATATTCTTTTATGTCTTTCTACTAGAACTTACTGGAACTCCCTACCATTGGACATATGCTCATAAATCAATATCTATTTTTATATGTTAAAACAATATAAATAGTTTAATCTAGAAAGGAAACAAAATTATATCATCTTAGTTTAGTTGAATTAAGCAATTTTTTTGAAAATTGTTTTGCCATGTAAACTGTATAGATAACATCAAGCCCTAATTAATTAATCAAACACAATATTATATTAGGAAAAATGTACATTTGTCTGTCATGGAAAATAAGAAATTTGAATTAGTTAAGCAACCACAATACTAAAGAAGATTGTCCATGTAATCCACTGTCAAGATTGTTTAATTACTAAAATTATGTTGTTACTACCAAATTATCTCTGCATCCTACAACTTTGAGTGATATGTTAGGATTGAAGCAAGCACCTCTTTCAATATATTGTTCGGTAAACAACGATCTTTTCTATAATGTCAACCCATAAGAGAAAACAAATTAGCAAGTGTAACTAATGCTCAGACTGGAGAAACCCATTTTACCAGCTTATGAAGATGGTTTTGAGAAATATAAGTTCCACCAAATTCCCCACCAACAATCTCTAAAACATTACCCAGACCTGAAATTCCACCAGACTCTATGGCTTTCAAATGAAAATTGATTCCCTTCGAAGAAAATAAATTGAAAATCTCAAAGTAAATCCCCTCTCCTAGGGAAACAAAATTCACCCAATGAGGAACATAATCCAGATGGATATTCAAATAATATATTTCACATTTTAGAAATAATGGAAGGAGAATCTCCTCCTCTGAACTTAGCTCCTTGGATAATCCTCTTTGAGAAAATAATTTTATAGAGAAGTCAAGCTTCCTCTAGTCAATATGTAATCGTAAACGAAGCAGGTTCATGATCACTCAATATTATTCGATAGGAATTTTTTTCCTGATTTAAGCAAAATGATGAATTTTTTGAGCTAGTGTCATCCAAATTTCGTTTAGATACAATATATACAATTGTTCTCCATGTTATTTCAACAAGGTTACTTCTTTCTTGTCCATCAACATCAATGGTTAGTATGGTCTTATTTCTTTTGTTTTGATGGCTATAACAAGGAATGCAGAGGCATTACATATGATACTAGGAAATTGATCTCATTTTGAACACACTTTATCTCCATCTGCATTTTGAACCAATTTTTTTTTATTCACATGTTTTCACTATCCCTGTGATTTTGAAAATATGAAAATATATATTCTTGTTTGAAGCTTCTGTTGATCTGAAAAATTAACAACTTCCAAAAGATATAATTAGAATAGATGCAAACAGAGCTAAAATAGAGACATGACATGGCATTTTCAAAACCTAAAGTGCGATTAGTTAATATCAACATCTCAAAACAAACTTAGCCCTACTAAAAGCCATGTAACAACAAAATCTAACCAAATTTTTGACCCATGTACAAAGTTATACAAAGCCAATCTTAATTTAAAAATATCCCTTCAAAGGTAGGCAGTTGTATTGCAAATAACCATTTATCACTGAGGATGGGGTCGGGGGGGAGTCACAGGAGTTGCCACGATGGGTTTTTAGTGCACCACCAAATCACCACTTCTCTATGGGTATTCACAAGCCACTCTGATTGATTTCCAATATTTAATCCTATATTATTGAGATCAATTAATCATTTTCATTTAGCATTTCAGGCCTCTTTGCAAACAGTTATACTCAAGCTTCCTGACCTAATGAATGTGATAGACCAGGTCTCCACAACAAAGTTTCTAATGTACTAAAAATGAAATATTGTTTAGATTACTATAGTGATTGTGTCCTCTTTAGCTGTAGTGTGGCTATTCTGCAATGTGGGGATGGAGGAGTTATGTTACAAGGCTTGCTTAACTTCAACCTTGAGGTTCAAAATTCAGAAAACCTAAAATATTTCCCAGGTTTTATTAGGTTCACCAAACCTCATGGTCTAAGGTCAACTATAATTCGAACATTAATTCAAAGTCGATCCTGAAGGGTAGACCTTAATTTGAATTCTAACTTGAAGGTGAACCTGAAGGTGAATTTTTGTTTTTTTATTGGTTTTTGTTTTTTATAAATTATAAAAAAAAATATGCTAACATGTAAGAATTCATTGGGATTTTGTCTCATTTCTCTGTTTAATGAATTTTTTGGTTTGAGAATCTTATAATTATATCCTGTGGCTACAATGTTATGTGAGAATCTTATAGCTCTCCCTTTTACAATGTTATGTGAGAATAATTCTTATTTCTATTTTCTATTTTTAGAGGGAACTAATAAACTAATAAACGTATCTTATCTTATTTATCTTGTCTAATATATATTTTAAGTTTAAGTAGTTTATTTTCCGTATGTTGAAAATTAAATTGTACACAACTCTTTCTATTTGTTTATACATTGTTGAAATGAAATGGGTCTCAATGCTCGAAAAATAATCTTTAAATGTAATACTTATATATATTTTATGTAATAAAAATCGTATTCTTGTAAGAATATTCCTATATCGCAACTCTTTGGTAGTGTTTTATGTCAATCACAAAATATCTCACTCTATATATTGAATAGATTACACAAGCTGAAAGTTCTTGTTCCTCCTTATTCTAAGTTCTTGGATTGAAGTTTAAACTATTTTAAATCAAAGTTAGCTTTCCGCCCTTCTTCTTTCCAACTCTCAAGGTATTAAGTCATTAGTGGACTTTAACATTTAGTGAAAATCCTTTTTCATTTATTAGAGAACAATATGTTAAACTAGCGGTTACATCATAGAATTTTTTGTTGATTTGTTTCTTGTAATGAATGCAAATTTATGCAGGAATTTGGTCACTCTTCTCCTAGCAATGCTCGATATTCTCATGATATAGGGTTTCTGGGAAATTTTCAAAGGGTAAATTTTGTGATTGGATGACATATATATAAATTTACAATGCAACTTCCAAATTTTCCATGGACCATTCTAAGTTTATTATATAAGAAATTATCTCCTCATCCTTATATGCTAGAAGTGAAACTAGATTTTTGTTCGTTTGTTTGGGATCTGAGGTCCACATTTTTTCACGTTTGAGTGCAATGACACTGAAGTCAGGATTATATGTATACTACATATTACAGCTCTTGGGCTACTTTTTAATAAATAAGTGGTTTTTACTTTCATTTTTTCACTTCTTGGTTTTGGACACCAGTGGAGGGTAACATAGTTTATTACTCTTGATTTTCTCATTTTATGTTAAAAATTTGATCTTGTTTTCCTGCTTTCAGAAAAATTAAAAAAAAATTCAGCTATTGTCATCCAAATTTCTTTCAGATATAAGATATACAATTGGTGTCCATGTTGTTGTAGAAAAGTTACTTCTTGCTTATCCATCCACATCAATGGTTAGTATGGTATTCTTTCTTTTGTTGTGATGGGTATAACAAGGAATGTAGAGGTATTACATATAATACTAAGGAACTATCTCCATCTGCATCTTCAACCAATTTGTTTAATTCACATGTTTTCGGTATCCCCGCGATATTGAAGGTGTTGTTTTGGACAATATCAAGGATTGGGTCATGGAAGACATGATAAATTCTTCCGATGAGGAATTCCATTTAAAGCTAGAAGTAGCTGGACAAGAAGTTAGTGATGCATAAATGTTAGAGACATATGCCACTAGACTTCTTCATTAGCCCTAAATGGGATGGATACTTTGTTTCTCCCATTTGGGTAAGTTATTCATTTGTGTTTTAGGGATATCGTTAATCTCATATATTGTTTAACATTATTGACTTGTTTGTTAATTCTTACTTGTATTATGTGTTTCAGGAGTAGTCAAGTTGTAGAGGATGTTCTTACTTGTGGATTATCATAAAATCTTATATGTTTTCTTTAGATACATGTGCTAGGAAAGACTAGTACAAATCAGAAAGATATGACTTTGGCCCCTAAAAATAGGTAAGCTACTGGAAGTAGTAATATAAAATCAAGGGAAGATATCAGATGTAGGGTGAGACATGTATTTATTGTTACCCGACCATATTTTTCTAGACAAGTGGATGAAACTTTTCCAGAAGATTAAAATACATATAAATAAATTTAAAAAGTGATTATCGTGAAAGAGAAGTGTGTTGAAGGATGCTCTGAATATGGTGAGGACATAAGAAGGATGAAGGATGTTTTATATATGATATATTAAGTGAATGTCACACTTCATGCAAAGGATGATGATGTAGAGAAAATTGTTGAAGATAAAAGATGCAGGAAAGAATGGCATGAAGGAAATTCCAAATTGGGTGGAAATAAACCATTCAAGGATGAATATATTGATGAAAATGCTAGGGATGATCCTTCCAAACATCGGGTTGAAAGAGGGTGTTCAAGATACAGATGAATTAATTGTCTTAAAATTAAATTAAGGGTGGTGGATTTGCACACTTTTGTAGAGACAAGTTGGTAGATGCTCATTGTTGCATTTGCTTTCAGGGATTATTTTAGTACTTCAATTTGGTTGAGGGATGTTTTATAATTATAAAAATGTATCAACCCAAATACAAGGTGAATCATACGATTGGGTTGTGATAAAAAAAGTGAACGGTTACTACAATAGACCGCTTCCTCCTCCCTAAAGTTATTTAAACGATAGGTACATTATGCCACATGGCTCTCAATATGGTGGCCTTAATGGAAATCTACTTGGAATTGGTAATATGGAAACCAGTGAAGTTGAATTATCAATAATGAGCCTTATACCCTCTTGCATAGTAGTGGATATAGGAAGAAGAATTCAGAGATTGCTTTCAAGCATCTGTTAGATGTGAAAGGGGTTAAATATAAGTTCAAGACATTTCCCTTTTGCATACAGTAGAGAGAGTATACAAGGTAGGTCGTCTAATAGGGGTAGTAGATCAAGAAATATACAAGTGGAGGAGAGAAATGATTAGTAATGTGGGGTGAAGCAATGGAAAAAGAAAGTGGGTTCATCTACGAATTATGGTCTGCAGTCTCCGGATTACCCCAAATTGTTTGAAAAAGGTGAGTTTCCCCATATTTCTTTTGAATTATTTTTCATTTCTACCTGTTGTTATCACTTCCCACATTTCCATAATCATATTACTTTCTTAAACATCGGGAGTTATAGATCAAAGGCTCAAGGATCCATGATTGTTGACTTACTGTTTATATTTCCATTTTTACCCATTTTTATTTGCCCTTATTGCTCAGTTTCCTTGCACTTTTTATGGCCTTGGAACTGTAAACTGTGAGAATATGTGGAAATTTTGGATTAGATAAAATGGGGAATGGTGGTTCTAAGTTCTAAGTTTCCTTAAAACATCGTGTTCTCTAACTTCCATTTAACCATGTTGCGGAGCATTGCCATGGTCATGGGGAGGGGTTGGTGATTTAGTTATCCCATGTAATTTTTCTAATTAATTGGGCCTATGTGCCATAATATTTATTGGAATGAAAAGAGCCCAGATTATCCTAATGGTGTTATGGCCAATAGCCCAACTACCCAAAATTTAGTGACATTTGAAATTGATCACACCTTATAGATTATTTGAGCCTTTATAGGATTGTATAGTGCTACTTTGAAAGATAGTTTAATATTTCATTTTTTTATTGCAAGGAAAATACATTGTAGGGTTCTTTTTATGGGTGGAAAAAAAATATTTCCATTACTTGTTTCAATGTTATGGATTTGTTACTTCCTTTGGTGGGTGTATTCAAAGTATTTCATTTTGGGGTTTTATTTCCATACTTCCTCGAGATATCACTTTTGGGCTATGCTTCAGTAAGTCTGGTTAGTTTTATAATTTCCATAAGAAACCTTTGAGAATTTCTTGCATAGTGATGTTGCCAAGAACTGATCAATTGTTCTATTAAATGAACAAGGTCTCATTATATAGTATTAAATACCATGGAAATTTAAATTCAAGGGTTATACTGGGAATATATTGAATTTTTTGGGTTTTATCAACTTGTACATGAACAGAAGAGACTTGTTTACTATGGGCATGTTCTAATATAATATGTTTTTTCTTAATTATGCGGGAAGTAAAAAAGGAAGTAGTTCGTCTCAAATGTTAATATAGGTATTGGCTCAATAGAGAAGAAACATAATCCAAAGGTTTAAGGTCAGTTGGATTTTAATTCACCCCTTATGACTATGAGGAGAAACATAGGTTCTCCCATAGATAATCAAGCAATATATTGTAAGGTGGATGTTACATTGGATTGGGATGGAAAGTCACTTGTATATAAATTGGAGTTAAAATCAAGGCCTTTGAGGAATCCTGGAACAATGCCTTTTTGGTGGGAGCAAAATCAAGGGAGGCCTAAGGATGAAGGACATGTGAAAGCTACTCATAATTATCCTACCCCTCGAGCACTTAGGCTTCCTTATAAAATAAACTTGACCATTAAACAAGCGCATAGCAAGTCAACAGATGTGTAAAAAAATGGAGATCCGAAAAATAGTGAGTAGGGAAACATAATCTGTAGCAATGGGTTTCAACAGTCAAGTAGTCACCCAAATTTTGATTCAAATATTTTTGCAAACTCTTATCATGCATTTGCTTCAAGTATAAAGGGTAAATCTAATGGCACTATTTCAAAAGGGCATTTTTCAGTCATTCCTTTCTCTCAAAATCATGCATATGAATATGGTTTGGACATGGACTGTGATGACTTCTCGGATGTATTAAATACTTTGTCACAAACTAAAACTTGTACTACTACCTACAATGTGAGTCTGGTGAGTGGCATGTAGGATCAAGGTCTTAGATCATCACGTCATTTTGTTGATCCACAAACTCGATTTTATGATCAATTCATTTCTTCCTGTTGCCAAAGCCATGGATTCTGAATAACTGAAAAAAACTTCTAGGTGGTCTCCTGTGCATGACTTGACTGTGCCTTTGAACAAGGGAAGATACAACATGGAACCTTTTTCATTCTAGTTTAGGCCATACATCGTGAAACGAGAGATCAAAGAGGAAGAAGATGATGAAATTTCAGGCTTTCCTCCTAAGGCATGTGGGTTCTTCCCTTGGCTCTTTAGAAATGTCCTTTGTCATTTAAACCTTGTATCACATGCAACATGAATTAAGAAGAGAAATGGATTCTCTTTGTTACCTACTCCAAATTGAGAAAGTTCCCCACGCATATTGAAATCTCGATTTGGTTATTAATTTTTATGGCATAACCATCATCTTATTTTAGTTATATATGCCTTTTGATGTCCATAAAAGTGAATACAATCAACATTTCCAAGTTTGTTTGAAAATCCATCTCACACATTCTCTAATTAAGGAGTGATTTGGTTCATTTAAGATAGTGACAAGGTGCAACAAGTGGAATTCATAGTTAATATAGTCCTATGCACACTAAGAATATATTAGATTTTCTTTCAAATGTAAATTATAACTTTCAATCATGTATCACGTATCATTGATGTGAACCTATTTAAAAAACACTAATTCATGTAGTAACTAGAACCAAAGGTAAGTGAAGAAATGTATGGTCAAAATCATACCTATAGATCACATATATGCTTCCCTCAATGTGCATCCTTTTATTATTTAATAACTATATTATATTTACAACTCAAGTAAGTAGGGACTACACTACTATATATAGCTTTTGTGAATAAAAATGTAAATGTATAAAATGAAATCATATTATGAAATGAATTGAATTGAAGATCATAAAAAATATTGCTTGTCAATTCAAGGAGATAGGTTAATTCGCAGTTTCCTTGTTATGAAGTATTATATAAACCATGAAATTCAAGGTTCAAACCCCCTCTGAATCTAGCCAAAAAAAATAATAGTTATCAAATACACACACACACACACACACACACATATTTAAATAGTGGTTGATCAATTCCAAATCCCATGCAATCTCCTCCTGTTATCCATCATCATCTCTATCCAAATCATGCACTCCTTGCATTGTACTGCATTGTCCATATATTTTTCTTTATTATTTCCTTCCACATTCCCCCACTCCTCCTATATGTGTTCCTCTGCACCTCTCGGTGCAATTTATAGTATTTATATTTGATATCTAATACCATATTGTCACATGGAGTGTATAATCATATGTATTCCATATTAAGATGCTTGATTTCTCTTTAAACTTTGATTTCAGTCCTTGATGAGCCATATCACACACACACACACACATATATTTAAATAATGGTTGATCAATTCCAAATCCCATGCAATCTCCTCCTATTATCCATCATCTTCGCTATCCAAATCATGCACTCCTTGCATTTTACTGCATTTTCCATATATTTCGCTTTATTATTTCCTTCCACATTCCCCCACTTCTCCTATATGTGTTCCTTTGCACCTCTCGGTGCAGTTGCTAGTATTTATATTTTCTAGCTAATACCATATTGTCACATGGAGTGTATAATCATATGTGTTCCATATTAATATGCTTGATTTCTCCTTAAACTTTGATTTAATTCCTTGATGAGCCATATCACCAAGAAACTGGGTCCCTCGGCTCTTGAACACATGGAAAGGTGGATCAACCGCCAAATCCAAGACAACCCTAACTACATTTTAAAGAGGCACAAAAATGTCATCAATTTCAGCCAAAGAAGTGCCAATGCTAATGGCCATAGGCTAAAATATGCTCCATGATAATAAAAAATGGTTGGGGTTTCCAAGGTGGGAATAAGTTCCATTGGTCATTTAGTGTGTTCTAGTTCAAATTCGGGTAAAATTTTTCACAATTTTGGGTTGGTTTGGATAAATTTAGTAGGATGTTGAAGGGAATTTGTAATGGGAGCCATTGGTGTGTTCTATGATCGAATTTCCAACACTGGACAAGACATCCTAAGATATCGGATGATTGTATTTATTTACCTTTAGTGTTTTTGTGCATTTGGTGGAATTGAATTGCCTTCACTACCCCATTAGTAGCAATAATATATTGGATGTGCTTATTTTTTCAATACAACATGATCTTGGTTGGTTTCAAGATAGTTTCTCTATGTCTCTATCTTGTATTTTTGCAATATAACATGATCGGTTTCAAAATAGTTTCCCTGTGTCTCTACCTTTCTAATTTATTTTTCTTAACATGAATCCAGTGAGATTTCTTTCATCATGTAATCTATTTTTTCATGGAGTTTCATTTCGTTTTCCATGGCATGGCCTTCATTTCTAGATTGCATTAGCCTTTCTATTCTATGTTGTAGTAGCCACCCCTGAATATTAAGGTGACAATTATCATATTTTTTTATCCGAGATACTACTATAGTTTTCTATTTCTGTATAATTAGCATATGATCTTTATTTTTTAATCTTATTTGCAAAAAAAAAAAATCAACTCACTTTCTATTATAGGTATAAAGAAGCATTACATGCATAGTTGTTTCATTTTATACGCAAATGTATTATTTCTCTGTTTTTTATTTTCTTTTTTGTATTCAAATAAATAATTTAGAATTTCAATCAACAAGAAATATTACGAGCATGATTTATAAGCACAATTATGAGCTGCACAATAATATCTTATTGCATTTGAATATACAAACATGAATAATTTGTTTATTTTTTATTGCAGGTGGATTCAAGGTACACAAGACCAGAATTGATGTGTTGGTGTGTAGGTGGGTTCTAAGTTCCATATTTCTAAGCCGGGATTTGATACCACATGTAATGAACCACTTTGAGGTCCTTGAGCTAAAAATAATTTCCCAACAACACATATTCAACAACTCAATATAATTTTTTTTCATAGCACATTAAAATCATGTAAAAGAAAATTCATTTATGGAAATTTTAAAATTAAAACAATAAGAAGAATAAGTTCCAGTGGTTCGGTTGCAGTGCTCCTATTGGGACCACCCAACTCAATTGTAACATACCTTTTGCCACTTTGTTTTTTCCATTGTAATAATACTTTGTGCTTATTTAATGTCTTCTTTCTTGATATGTATATAAATATATATTGACCAAAATATCCCTTATGGGAATTATAACCCATATCATCCACATTAATTAACACTATACCTTTGTCTCAAGCGCACATCATACAATAATTTGGCTATAGTTATAATATCCCTTCGAACTTGCATTCTATTCATCTCTCTTGATCTTTTATTACTTGTACTCTTGCTTGATGGCATAAATGTGGGATAACGGAAATCATCTAAGGTTATGGTTGACATGCACCCCTTAATATTTCCATAGATTGATTATGCATACATTATATTACCTAAGATCCAAATCTCAAACTTTAGCGCATAAACTTTGGCAAAGTTAAACTCATATACCTTGCACCTTTTGGTTCATATATAAATGTGGGAAAAATGGTTAATGGTTTCAATCTTGGTGTATACTTGGCACTTGGTCTATCGTTCACATTTCCCCCTTCATGTGGTGTTCATACGTCGTATGACGGTGGTCATAGTTTGGACGGTTAGGATGAATGGCTTTGATCCAATGGTGGATCTTGGGTTAGGGTTTTTTCCCAAAACCCTTCCTCCCTAATTCAAACACGTTTCATTTTTTATGTCATCCAGGCACCGCTCTACATGCTGGTAAGATATGCTAGCAAAGTTGGACTTCGTATATTTTCGTAATGGTTTCTAGCCTGTAACTCATCATTTTACCAGTATAAATGTTGAGGAAAATAAGATTATGCTACGGCACCAAGGTAATGTATGTGTTAAACATGATTCCAATGATAATGCCACTTCAGTTTTATATGAGTTTTGGTTTGCAGTTCATTTTCTCTTTGAGACTAATCCTCTCGACTGTGAATGTAAGTGAGGCTAGTATTGTTAGTGTGCTTGGCCTTTCTCTTCTATCGACTTGGTTCCATGAGTAAATGGTGTGGTCTACAATTTGTTTTACAGGTGAGTGTGTACCCCCACACTAGAGCTTTTGTTTATTTATTCTTATTTCATTTTCTTTGTTAAAACACTAACTTTCCTGACTCTCTAGATGGACAAGGGGAATTGGGGTTTGCTATTTTCATATGACGTTTTACCCATTGTATAAGTAATACTTTTGAATTCCCCTATATAAATTACGATGTATATTTGTAGCTTCTCATGAAGTTTTAATCAAAATCACAAGGAAAAAACCTACTCTACTGCTTTGTGAACATGAATTCACAATTTAGAACAAAAAATTTAGACATGCAAGAAGAAATCACACACATCCAACAAGTATTTTTCCTGAGGAATGAAATATGTTGAAAACCCCAATGCTTGCTTGCATTAATTAAATGAATAGAGATGTATTACAATTTCTTTGTTCAACTTAGCACACCTTGCAAGTGCATAACCTATATCTCTGCTCACTAAATGCATTTGACCCAGACTTAAACAAATTTTTCCTTTGCTTGAGCTCCTATTTCCTTGCATTATTCCTTAAGGATTTAGGCCCCTATTATTTAGGAAAATCCTTAAATTGAATTGTGTGATTCCTAAGGTTGATCATCTGACTGCATGCAACACGTGTACACTCAAGCGTAGTCTACAACTAATGTTACACTACCTTGGAATATCCACCAAGCCCGGGGAACTCGAATTCTCTGCATGCACTAGCTATTTTTGGTTGATTTATCAATTGACTAGATGATCATTGAGCTTAACTGAAGTCCCATTGCACAACTAACCTTCCACTAGTTCCTCCAACAGTTGGAACTAATTTAAATGAAAACAACCTGAGATAACTGACCTTGATTATTAAAATCAGTAATCACACATGATTAACTAAATTCTAACTCCTCTAAATCTAATTTACTAAGTAAATTGGGTGACGCAATCCATGTCACAAAATTTAACATCGTCCAAGTTGTCTACTGACGTGAAAATTCAAATTTTCTCAATTTAATCAAGGAAAAATAAAATTGAGAAATTCTTGTTTCATTTTTCAACACTCCCTCTCAGTAAGAAAGGGATTATCAACAACCCCTATCATGCACCTTTGGAACTCGAACCTTCCTCTTGACAAGGCCTTTGACAAAATGTCGGCATCTTATTATTTTGTCGGAATGTACTAACAACATGATCTGCCTCTACACACAATCCCATAAATGGTGATATCAGATATCTACATGCTTGGATCGATCGTGAAAAAAAGGATTCTCAGAGAGATTGATGCAACTATAATTATCGCAATAGGTCACAGTTGGATCCTTCATCTGACCAAGCAATCCAACAAGTACCTTTCTCACCCAGATCACCTCACATTTTGCTTGACTAGAAGCTTTGTATTATGCTTTTGTCGAGATGAGTGCCATAGATATTTGCTTCATGTTGGACCAAGAAACCATTGCGGACCCAACACTGAAAATTACACCTGATTTACTGTTTCGTTCTGATGGAAACCCAACCCAGTCTCCATCTATGAAGCCACATAGATACACTCCCTTTGTCTATATGTACCATAGTCCAAACTGGGTAGTTCCTTTGAGGTACTGTAAAACATGCTTAGTTTCCCTAAAAAATAATTTGGTTGGCCTAACCGTAGCTTGGCTTAGTTGGTTGACTGCATAGCGCATATCTGGTTGTGTGTTCAAAAGATACATTAGTGAACCCACTAAGTTCCAATAAATAGTATCATCCACTTCCTCATCTAAAGTGTCGTCCTCTTTCCTCCAGTTGGTCGCTAGAGGTGTCTCCATGGGTTTGCAATTTTCCATGCAGAACTTCTGAAGTATCTCGTTGGAATAATTTCCTTAAGAGACAGAAAATTCCCCCTCACCTTTCCATACTTCCAACGTGCGGAAGTAGTGCATGAGACCCATCTCCTTCATTTCAAACTCCCTTGCAAGGTCCTCCTTGAAAAATCTGATCAATTGTTCATCACTAGTTAAAATCAAACCATCAACATATAAGAAAATAATCAACAATTTACCTTATACCAAGATATGATATAGCTTTGCATCCACTTCACTTTTGGTGAAGCCCAAACCGGTGAGATAGCTATCGATCTTTGTGTACCAAATAGGGGTACAACGCTCACTTGAGTCTGCACACATGAGACTCCCAATCAAAAGTCTCAAAGCTTTTTGGTTGCTCGATGTATACCTCCTCCTCAATAACTCCTTTGACGAATGTTGTTTTTACATCCATCTCATGGATATTCCACCCCATCTGCACAGCCAAAGCAAGAATTGATCTAATTGATGAGTACCTTGCTACAAGATCAAAGGTGTCATCATAGTCAATCCCCTCAACTTGAGACTACACCTTAGACACAATTTGGCCTTGTACTTTGTTAGGTCCCTATATTACTAGTGTAGTTCTTATTGTTGTTATTTAGCCCCCTTATTGTTATTGTTGTACCCCTGTAACCCCAATATTGTTATTATTGTGCCCTTACATTATTATTGTTAGCTCATCTAAGATTATATTGTGACCGGTGGAGTCCTATATATAGAAGGAGGTTTTGTCATTTGTATCATCCAAGAATTGTTCATTTATGTAATTTAAAGGAGGTTTCCCCCTCAAAGTGGCTTATTTCTAAGGCGTTGATCTCTCTTTTCTTCTATTTTTGGAACTGGTTTCATAACATTTAGTATCAGAGCTTTGGATTCTAGGGTTTCACTGCTCCAAAAAGGTCATTGTGGAATTTTCGCTATAAATTTTTTTCTACGAAGGTTCAGAAGCTCAAATTTTTATCACGCAAAGCCAAAATCTTGAGGAATTTCCTGTAAAAAATTCAGATCCTGGTTCGTAATATTTTCGGAGATATGATCTGTGGAAGTTAGGGTTTTCGCAGGCTCCCGAATTTCATCTAAACGAGGTGACCTTGGAAAAATCATCATAACTCTCTCTTTGAGCATCGGATTCAAATTCCGTAAAAAGTGGCAGAAAGTAAACAGACTGTAGTTTCCTGTATATCAATTTTAGAGTTGAAGGAGGAAACAGTGACATGTCAAACACCATACAAATTCACTCTATTGAACCAAACCATAATTAGGTCATTGTGGGAGATTTGGCATAACTTTGTCTTGAAGAATCCAAATCAAGTCATACCTATGGACTTTGAAAGACGATTCAGAGGGATACTACAGGACAAAATTTCAGATATTGAAGATCCGAAATCATAGAGATAATTCAATTTCAATATTGAGCTCCTCAAAAGAAAGAAAAATGTGTGTATTTTTTTTTTCCAATTGCATAACTCTTGTTTGAAAAATCAGATTGAAGTGATTCCAAGGGCATATAGAAGTAGAGATATCAGTATTGTGTTCTAAAACACCCCCTAAAAATAATTCAATTCCCATTAAGCCCTCAGAATACTCTACTATGACTTATGAAGATGAAGAAGTGCAATATGATATATCAAAATTACAAGAGCAAGTGCACCAAATTTCGCTCTCACAAAGAGAAACAAAAAATGAAATTCAAGTTTTGAAGAAAGGCATGGAAGCTAAGATGGATGGTTTGAAGAAGGGAATGGAAGCTAATATGGATGGTTTGAATAAAGGCATAGAAGCTAATATATATGGTTTGAATAATGACATGAAAAACATAAAGAATGATCTAAAAGCATCAATGGAAGGTTTGACAAAGTTGATACAAGAATTGTTTCCTAATGGTGAAAATATAGTAGAGGAAACTCATGAAGAGAATAAAATAAATTTTAATCGTGACTTCATAAACTCTAATTTTGGATTGAAGACCCACCATATTCCAAATATAGATATGAGGAAGTTTGATGGCAAGGATCACGTAACATGGATACTACAGATGGAGCAATATTTTGATCTCAATAATGTGCAAAACACACAAAAGGTACGCATTGCAACTTTATATTTAGAACAAAATACATTTGTATGGTATCGATGGCTTTTATCTCGTAAAAAATTTGTAACTTGGTCAATTTTTACGAATGAAATGATAGCACATTATGAGGATACAAAGAGCAACACCTTCTTTAGCCAATTGATAAATCTCAAACAAAAGGGTTCATTGGTGGAGTGTTGATCAGTGTTTGTCATTGATGTCAACCCAAGCAACACCAAGGGCTACCCCGATATTGCATGGGAATTTTGACCTACCAAATTACTATATTATAGGTCAAGAATATTTTTTATGGTTTCTACTTTTCGAGATGTTTCTGTTGATATATGGAACACCATGTAATTCTTCACGGTTTGAGAGATATTCATGTTTGAAGTTTGTAACCCCAGTTAGTCGGCTAAAACCCCATGGGGTTGTTGCATGAGTCATTGAAAATTCAATAATTAATAATTTTTAAGCTCCTAAAATCCCTCCCACGTTCACTTTTTGAAGACCCTCTCAACCTAATCATTTATATAAATTGTGATCCTCATATCCTCCTCATGTAGGGATTTCGCTACCTGAAACAGGTCATCATGGAATTTGCACTATAAATTTTTTTCTACGATGGTTCAAAAGCTAAAATTTTTATGAGGTGAAGCCAAAATCCTGGGGAAGATCCTGTAAAAATTATAGATCAAGGTGCGCAATATTTTTGGAGATATGATCTGTGGAAGTCAGTGTTTTTGCAGGCTCCTGAACTTCATCTCAAAGAAGTGACCTTGGGAAAATTCTCATAACTCTCTCTCTGAGTATCGGATTGGAATTCTGTAAAAAGTGGGAGATATCACACGGACTTTATTTTTCTTTGTATCAATTTCAGAGCCGAATGAAGAAACAGTGACACATGAAACACCATACAAGTTCACTCTACCGAATCAGTCCATAATTAGGTCATTGTGAGAGATTGGCCATAACTCTCCCTTGAAGAATCCAAATTGGGTCAGCCCTATGGCATTAGAAATAAGACTCAGAGGAATACTATAGAACTAAAAATCACGTATTGGGGATCTTAAATAACAGGTATACACCAGATTCAATATCGAGATCCTAGAAGGCAAGAAAAAGCTAGATCATCTGTTGTCAAGGGATGCAAAGGACCGGACTTTCTAGGGAAGCAAAGCAAAGAAAGGTGCAGCAGAGGGTAGCATGACAATAGAAGCAATCAAGGTGCATAACAACAACAAGAAGTTCACCACATGAAGTCTTCAAGTGGGCAGCACTGCATATAGTCATTGTAAAGGTATCATTGTACTAAGTCATTGTAAAAGCAACATTGTAAAAATTGTACAAGTGTCTATTTTCCAAGAGTTGAAGAGGTAGTGTCAGAAGGTCTAGGATCATCATTAGGTGGTTGTGTCATAGTTGGGGTTATGTTCTAGTGTGTCTTCTTCTTCTACATCATTCAATATCATTGTAAAGTTGACCATTTTCCCTAGTGCGGGAGTCCATTCTTCTTTTATTATTCTATAGGGTGGTAGGGTGGTGCTAGGCTGGTGCATGAAGTCACCAATAGTTTCAAGGCTATGAAAAATTTAGGGTGGTAGGGTGGTGCTAGGGTGGTGCTAGGGTGAGTTGTAGCTCATTGGGTGTTGGGGAATTTGTTTAGTTGACTACTGGAGAATCTCGGGCATTGGAGCGTCCATCCAATGGGAGATGGAGAAGAATGCTTTTCTAGATTCTAGGAAGTTGGAGCTTTATTTTCAATTGGAGTTGAATATTAAAGAATCATTAGAAAAGAATTCAGGCGGTTTTGTCCCGGAGAGGGTTTCCACCTTAAAACCTGTGTGCATTTGTGTTCCTTTTGTTTACTGCTATCATTGTACAAAAAATGATAATAATTGAAGATTAACTAATGCTCTGAAAGATTAATAATAATACTAATTGAAAGGAATATTGATTCAACCCCCCCCCCCTTTAGTATTTCCAATAATTGGTATCAGAGCTTGGTTTCTTCAATAGTAGTTTAATAACTGGAAGGAGGTCATGGAGCATACCAAGAATGGTTTACCTATGTTCAATGAAAATAATTATGCACTCTGGAAAGGAATAATGGAGGTATATCTCATGGTGCAAGGTTAAGAAGTATGGGACACTTCTCAAAATGGATTTACATCAACCACGGATTAACAAGGTAAGAATAATTTGGTAAATGAAGCAAAAGCAAAGAATATTATTATCAGTGGACTTATTGAATCTGGTTATCATAAGGTGTTGGGTTGTATAACGGCCAAAAATGTATGGGACAAGGTTGAGAATATATATGCAGGTGACTCAAATGTCAAAGAAGCAAAGCTTCAAATCTACAGAGAAAAATTTGAGCAACTCAGAATGAAAGAAGATGGAAACATTGTTGCATACTTCCAACATGTTGATGAAATAACCAACACTCTTGAAGGATTGGGAAAGCTCGTTGACGAGAAGACTATTATACAAAATATTCTTAGAACGTTACCAGGAAGATTCAACCGAAAGGTATCGGTCTTAGAAAATAGTGCAAATTTGGAAAAAAACAGCAAAGAGGAATTACATGGAGTTCTCATAGCATATGAAATGAGACTTGATGAAGAAGAGGGTACTTCGCATCTAGAAATTGTGTTCGCTGCATCTAAGAAAACCAATAAGGACAAACAACCTTCAAAGGCAAAGACCTACACCTGCAAGTGTGAAGAAAAAGAAGATGCATCATCATCCGATGAATACAGTGACAACGAAGAAGAATCCAATGAGAGAGTATTGTTTATGGCTAAGCACAATAAACAAGAGGTATCAAACAACGAAGCCGAAGGGTTGACAATAGAATAATTTTCTAAGGAGGCAATCAAGCTTATAAAAGAACTTAAGGTTGAGAAGATTTGTTCCAATACTCTTGAATAATAAGTTCAAGGTATCAAAATTGAAGTTGAAGAACACAAATGTATTAAAGAGTCACTTAAAAATAAGTTGGAATAAAGCAACCAAGAAAGGGAAGCATTAGAAGCCGAAGTAGTCTTGCTGCGTAAGGAAGTGAAGAAGGGAAAAACTATCCAAAACTATGCCAATAGCTCAAGGGCATTGGAAGAACTCATCAACAATCAACGAACTTACAACGACAGAACTGGCCTCGGTTACAAAGAAGAAGAAGCAGGACCTTCTATAACAAAATAAAATGAACCTATGAGATCTGACATGCATGTAAACTTCATTAGACAAGATTCGCAAGAACAACCTTGGAAGACAATTCCTCGACGAAGATTTCCATCCAGGTACCAACATATTTTTCATGGCTATGGTTATTCATGTGGAAAATTTGGTCATAAAGCTGTAGAATGTCGCACGTACCCTAGGAACCAATACAATACCAGGAGATCTATCAAATATGAACCTCCTAGGGCTTAACGAAACATCAATAGATTTGAACATTTAAGAAATAATATTGAATGTTACAAATGTCAAAACTTTGGACACATAGCCAGAGACTGCAAACTTGAAAATCCTCCAGAAGAATCTTCAAAGCCATAGAACGAACGAACATGGAAGAAGAAGAATACTGGTAATTGTGCTCTCTCTCTCAAGGCTAAAAACAACAAAGATGTGTGGTATGTTGATAGCGGTTGCTCAACGCATATGACTGGAGATAGAAATAAATTTGTATCTCTGAAAGAGAAGAAGGATGGAACCGTATCCTTTGGAAATGATGGATCTTCAAATTTTATAGGATTAGGTACCATCACTCTCGGAAGCAAATATTCTCTAACCAAGAATGTTCTATTGGTTGAAAACATGAATCACAATCTGCTCAGTGCTAGACAAATGTGTGATCAAGGACACATAATACTATTCAACTCCAAAAAATGTGAAATCAGGAAAGGCAAGTATGATGAAATTGTGGCTACATCAAGTCGAGCTCCAAACGACATATATGTTCTGGATGAAGCAACTAAAGCACGTCTACTAGCTAAAGAGGACAATATAATATCTGGTAGAAATGATGGTCAACTAAGTAAGAACTTTTCTAAAGAGTTTCAAAGTGAGTTCGATATGTCTTTACTTGGTGAGCTGACATACTTCTTAGGGATTCGAATATCTCAGCAAGAGAAAGGAATATTTATATGTCAAGCCAAGTACATCAAGGAAATGCTCAAGAAATTCAAAATGGAAGATTGCAAACCCATCCTTACTCCAATGGTAACAGGTTGCAAATTGAGCATAGACGACTCATACAAGGATGTGGATCGAGAGATTGGATGATCTATGATTGGTAGTCTTCTATATGTGACCTCACAGTGTTATGCAAGTAGTTAGAAAAGTAAACGAATTCCAACGTACAAAAGAAGCACATATTATTGTCGTCAAAAGAATTCTTCGATATCTAAAGGGAACAACATAATATGGCTTGTGGTATCCCAAGGGTAACAATCTCATTATTCAAGCCTTTACAGATGCATATTGGGAAGGAAGCGTTTATGATCGTAAGAGTGTTGAGATTCAACAAGATGATGATCCTAGTGAAAATTAAGCACCTACACTAGGTGGGACCCACAGGCTATTTTAGGTGATATGTCTATTTTTAGAATTTGGGTCAAAGTCTATTTTTAGCAGTAATCTATTTATAGATGGTTGAGAAAATTATATGGATGGATGGGCATCTATTTTTGGAATGCATGTGTGAAGTTGTTTCATGGAATGCATGTCTAAAAATAGAATGCATGTCGATTATTGTTAGCCCTTAACAATAATTAGACAATAAATAATAATCTATTCTCATGGAGCACTTGATTTCAGTTAACTGATGTGGCAAACTAGTTGACTGAAGGAATTTCGAGTTCAAAGTTTGGTTGGTGGGACATGCAAGTGGACTTCATTGTAACTGAGTGATACAAAGTTGTAACATAGTTGGATGTGTAGTTATGTGAGTTGTAAAGTAGTTTAACTCAGTTAAGTGAGTTAAACTCAATTGTGCTAGTTGTAACTAATGATACACTAGTGAGAGATTAGTGAATTAAATATTAAATTAATTCACATGGAGTGATCTCACATGCAACTGAAGATTTACTACTATTAACTACATGCATGTCAGATCCTATGGAGACCCAGTGGAGAGAAAGGTGCAAGGGACAGTTTGACTATCTGTTGTGACTATAGTGGTGCATTCAATGCAACCACACACACATTGGAGATGCCAATGAGGATTGCACAGTCAAGGCAAGGCAAGATCGAATTCATTCAGGGATTGTGATCAGCAGGGATTGCGCAGTGGAGGTAGTTTGTCAGGAGGTAGTAAATTGGTGCATGTGTGAGTCAATTTTTCTATGACAGTGTGAGACGATTGTATATTGTACTGAGAAATATTGGAGCAGATTTTTGTATGAGATTGTTTCATGATCCATGATATATACATAATATATGATAGTGGGGTTTTTAGCTTTATTCTTTCCCGATAAAAACATCTGTGTTATGTGTGATTAATTTTTCTTCATGTGTTTTCAATTGGTGATTAAATTTCCACAAATTTTTTAGTAGAAGGATTTTGTATTTAACAATGGCATATAATTGTTAGATCATGAGAATCCGGCAATACATAATTGTATTAAAAATTTCTACAAAGAGTACTTGTGAAGAATTTGAATATCTTCGCCAGAAGCTTGGGATTCTCCCAAGTTCTCATTATATTTTCCTTATTCATAAAATAAAGGGGGAGTGGAAGTGTGTACAGGTCCGCAGGATGGTTGTGTGTCAGGGGGAGTTACCATTTTCCATTGATGTCAAAGGGGGAGAGAATGTTATAGGAAGAGGTGTCATGATCGCAAGGGGAGTACATGTGTTGCCATCAATGCCAAAGGGGGAGATTTTTTATCAGTGATTTTCATTGATGTCAACCCAAGAAGCAACAGGGGATACCCCAATATTGCATGGTAATTTTGACCTTCCAAATTACTATATTCTGGTTCAATAATATTTTTATGGTTTCTAATTTTCGAGATGTTTCTGTTGATATATGGCACGCAGTGTAATTCTTCACGGTTTGAGAGATATTCATGTTTGAAGTTTGTAACCCCAGTTAGTGGGCTAAAACCCCATGGGTTTGTGGCATGGGTCATTGAAAAGTCAATAATTAATCATTTTTAAGCTCCTAAAATCCCTCCCACGTTCACTTGTAGAAGACCCTTTCAACCTAAGCATTTATATAAATTGTGATCCTCATATCCTCCTCATGTAGGGATTTCACTACCTGAAATAGGTCATAGTGGAATTTGTGTTATAACATTTTTCTACGATGGTTCAGAGGCTGAAATTTTGAAGAGGCAAAGCCTATATCCTGAGGAAGCTCCTGCAAAAATTTCAGATCAAGTTGTGCAATATTTTCAGAGATATGATCAGTGGAAGTTAGTGTTTTTGCAGGCTCCTGAACTTCATCTCAAAGAAGTGACCTTGGGAAAATCATCATAACTCTCTCTCTGAGTATCGGATTGGAATTTTGTAAGAAGTGGAAGATATTTCACGGACTGTAGTTTTTTTTGTATCAATTTTAGAGCTGAATGAAGAAACAATGACATGTGGCACACTATAAAAGTTCGATCTACTGAATCATTCCATAATTCGGGCATTGTGAGAGATTGGGCATAACTCTCTCTTGAAGAATCCAAATTGGGTCAGACCTGTGGCATTAGAAATAAGACTCAGAGGACTAATACAAAACCGAAAATCACATATTGGGGATCTGAAATAACAGAGATACACCAGATTCAATATCGAGATCCTAGAAGGCAAGAAAAATCAAGATCATGTGTTGTCAAGGGCTGCAAAGTACCAGACTTTCTAGGGCAGCAAAGCAAAGAAAGGTGCAGCAGAGGGTAGAATGACAAGAGCAACAAGTAAGGTGCATAACAGCAACAATAATTTCACCACATGAAGTCTTCAAGTGGGAAGCACTGCATACAGTCATTGTAAAGGTATCATTGTACTATATCATTGTAAAGCATCATTGTAAAAATTGTACAAGTGTCTATCTGCCAAGAGTTGAAGAGGCAGTGTCAGGAGGTCTAGGATCATCATTAGGTGGTTGTGTCATAGTTTGGGTTATGGTCTAGTGTGTCTTCTTCTTCTACATCATTCTATATCATTGTAAAGTGGACCATTTTCCCTGTTATAGGAGTCCATTCTTCTTTTATTCATATATAGGGTGGTAGGGTGGTGCTCGGCTGGTGCATGAAGTCACCAACAAGTTCAAGCCTATGAAAAATTTAGGGTGGTAGGGTGGTGCTAGGGTGAGTTGTAGCTCATTGGGTGTTGGGGCATCCGTTCAGTTGACTACAGAAGAATCTCAGGCGTTGGAGTGTCCATCTAGTGGGATATGGAGAAGAATGATTTTCTAGATTCTAGGAAGTTGGAGCTTTATTTTCAATTGGAGTTGAATATTAAAGAATCATTAGAAAATAATTCAGGTGGTTTTTGTCCCGGAGAGGGTTTCTACCTCAAAAAATGTGTGCATTTGTGTTCCTTTTGTTTACTGCTATCATTGTACAAACACTGATAATAATTGAAGATTAACTAATGCTCTGAAAGATTAATAATAATACTTATTGAAAGGAATATTTCTTCACACCCCCCCCCCTCAGTATTTCCAACATGGAGCACATTTAGGACTTCCAAAAATTGAATATAAGGGTAAATGATATTCTAGAGGAACACAAGATTAATGTCTTCATAGGAACTTTAAAGGATAACATCCAACATGAGGTTCGCGTTTGGGACCCTGATTCATTGGAGAAGGCATTCAGGTTGGCAAGAAAAATTTAATGTAAAATTATGGCGACAAGGAAGCCTACCACTCACATCTATAAAGATGGAAGTGTTGCTTCTCCTAGACTTCCACAACCTACAAGGTTGACACCACAACTATTTAAAGAAAAAGGAGAAAAAGGGCTTTGCTACAGTTGTGATAGAAAATACACTAAAGGTCATAAGTGTGCTGAGAAGAAATTATTTTACATATATTGTGAAGAGGAGGAAGAAAATGAACAAGACACTTCAAAAGAAGAGGCTATACACCAAGAACCAACCCTAGAAGAAGAAGAAATGAGTTTGACCATATCGTGTAATGCATTGGCAGGAATTACCACTCCTCAAACTCTTAAGATAGAAGGACATATCAAGAATAAAAAGGTAATAGTGTTGATTGATTCGGGTAGTACCCATAATTTTATTCATTGTAAGGTAGCCAAGGAATTGAGTTGTTTCCTATACGCAACACTAGAATGTCAAGTGATGGTTGCAAATGGAGGAACTATAAATTTCTCTGGAAAATGCCATAATATCAAGCTAACCATGGGGGAATATGTATTGAATAGTCCAATTATTTCCATTCCAATGGGAGGTGTCGATGTTGTACTAGGAGTACAATGGTTACAATCTTTGGGGACGGTAGCTTTTAATTTTCAAGAACTTTTCTTGAATTTTTTTTCGGAAGGAAAGGAAGCTGAATTACAGGGTATCATAGGGAAGACGGGAAAGATAATAAGCTCTAATGTCATGACGAATCTTTTGAAGAAAGAACAACGAGGCGTAATTGCACAATTATGCTCACTAGAAGTTCCAACATCAAAATCATCTATTTCTCCAGATCTCCAAAAATTCTTGGACAATCATTCCAAGGTGTTTGAATCTCCCAAAGGAATCCCACCTATTCATGATCATGATCATGCTATTCATTTGATTCCAGGAAGTGTTCCTCAAAACATTAGGCCTTATAGATATCCTTATGTCCAAAAGAGCGAAATTGAACGTATGATTGCAGAAATGTTAGAGGCTGGTATAATTCAACCTAGTCAAATTTCTTTCTCTGCTCCAGAAGTATTGGTGCACAAGAAGGATGGATCATAGTGCATGTGTCCAGATTATAGGGAGCTCAATAAAATCACTATTAAATATAAATTTCCCATTCCTGTGATTGATGAATTATTGGAAGAATTACATGGATCAATTTATTTTACCAAGTTGGATCTTCTTTCACGATATCATCAAATTAGAATGAAGACTGAAGATATTACGAAGACAACATTTCGAACTCATGAGGGTCATTATGAATTTTTGGTCGTGCCTTTTGGCCTTACCAATGCACCTTCTACATTTCAAGGGTTGATGAATTCCATTTTCAAACCCTTCCTTAGAAAATGTGTGCTCGTATTTTTCGATGATATACTAATCTACAGCAAGTCATGGAAGGATCATGTTCAACATGTTGACAGGGTGCTCAAACTATTGGGGGAGAAACAATTATATGCAAAAACATCCAAATGTTTCTTTAGAGTACAAGAGGTGGAATATCTGAGCCATATTGTATGTCAAGAGGGTGTTAAGGTAGACCCTAACAAAATTAAAGCCATTAAGGAATGGAAAGTCCCCACAACCATAAAGTAGTTACGAGGATTTCTCGGGTTAAAAGGGTATTATCACAAGTTTGTTAAGAATTATGGGAGAATAGCAGCACCTCTAACAACATTATTGAAAAAAGATGCATTTTCATGGACTCTCGAAGCAACTAAGGCCTTTGAACATCTTAAAGAGGCGATGTGCCTAGCACCGCTCTTAGCTACGCTAGACTTCACAAAAACCTTTATTGTGGAATGTGAGGGCCTCAGGAAATGGAATTGGTGTTTTTTTAATGCAAGAAGGAAGACCCATTGCTTTTGAAAGTCGTCTAATCAAAGGAAAGTATTTACAGAAAGTTATTTATGAGAAGGAAATGTTGGAAATACTAAACGCACTAAAGAAATGGTGACCTTACCTAATGGGAAGACACTTCCAGGTAAAAATTGATCATGATAGTCTCAAACACTTTTTTGAACAAATATTATCTTCAGAAGAGCAGTAAAGATGGGTCACAAAGATGTTGGGTTATGACTTTGAAATCATCTACAAAAAAGGGAAGCTAAATGTTATTTCAGATGCACTCTCAAGAAAGGATGAAGAGGTGGAATCATTTCTTTGTGCCATTTATGTTATCCAACCAGATTGGATAACCAAAGCAAGGGATGAATGGAAGAAGGACGAAGAAGTGTGGAAACTCATTCAAAAGTTGCAGCAAGATCCTATTACATCTAATACATTTAGTTGGAAAATTGATTCCTTATGGTACAAAGATCGCTTATATCTTTGTAATAATTCCCAACTAAAACAAAATATTCTTTTGGAATTGCACACTTCTCCTTTAGGAGGACACTCAGGATTTTTAAAAATTTACCACAGGGTGTAGAAAGAATTTTTTTGGGATGGCCTTAAATCTTATATTCAAAGTTTTGTGGCAGAATGTTTGGTTTTCCAGCAAAATAAAGTTGAGACAACTAAGACCCCGAGTCTTGTACAGCCTTTATCCATTCCAATTCAACATTGGGAGGAGATTTTAATGGATTTTATCACAAGTTTACTTAAGTCCAAAGGAAAGAGTGTCATCATGGTGGTCGTTGATAGACTTACCAAGTATGCACACTTTTGTGCCTTACCCCATCCATTTAAAGCAAGTACAGTTTCATCTGCATTTATGGAAACAATTCAAAAGCTACATGGAAACCCAAAGATTATTGTAAGTGATAGAGATCCCATTTTTACTGAAATTTTTTAGACGGAATTATTTTCTTGTTTGGGTACTCAACTAGCTCATAGCTCATCTTATCATCCTCAATCCGAAGGTAAAACTGAGATAGTGAATAAATTTTGGAAGGATATCTTCGTTGTTTTGTATCTGATAAACAAACACAATGGGTCAAGTGGTTACCTCTCACTGAATGGTGGTATAACACTTCCTTCCATACTGCAGCAAAAATGACCCCATTTATGGCACTTTATGGATATCATCCATAGTCCATCACATCATCTTCAAGAGAAAATTCTAAGGTTCAAGCAGTGGAAGATCACATCGAGCATCAATAAGAAGTTCTCCAACTCTTAAAGGATAACCTAAATTTGGCACAAAATCGAATGAAACAACATGCAGATCAACATCGCAGCGAGAGAAGTTTTGATGTAGGAGACTAGGTATTTTATAGCTACAACCATACAAAAAAATGTCCTTCAAGCAAGCTAAGAAGGATAATAAATTATCGCCAAAGTACTATGGTCCTTACAAGGTGTTGCAAAAGATTGGTAATATGGCATAAAAATTGGAGCTTCATGCTTCTTTGTGAGTGCATCCATTTTTCCATGTTTCATGCTTAAAGAAGGTTATAGGTGACAAAATTCCAGTTCAAACAATATTTCCAAAACTTGATGAGGAAGGAAAAATCAAATTGGAACCTAAAGCAGTCACGGAAACAAGAACTCGACAGCTATGAAATCGATCAATTTCAGAGTATCTCATCAAGTGGAAGAACCTACCCACTGAAGATTCTACATGGGAGGATGAGAATTTTATACAGAAGCATCCAAATCTACTCAAGCGTTGAGGACATCATTTTTTTGAAGGAGAGGGGCATGTTAGGTCCCTATATTACTAGTGTAGTCCCTTATTGTTGTTATTTTAGCCCCCTTATTGTTATTTTTGTACCCCTGTAACCCCAATATTGTTATTATTGTGCCCTTACATTATTGTTGTTCGGTCGGCTAGGATTATATTGTGACCCCATGGAATCCTATATATAGAAGGAGGTTTTGTCATTTGTATCATCCAATAATTGTTCATTTATGTAATGTAAAGGAGGTTTTACCCTCAAAGTGGCTTATTTCTAAGGCATTGATCTATATTTTCTTATATTTTTGGAGCATAGAAAATTTTAGGGGCGAATTTTAGCCCATGGGTGAAATTTAAGGGATTTCCTATTTTGAAGAGGCGAATTTTTTAAATTACGCTCATTTTCACCATTTTCAATAGTTCGCCCAAAAAATATTTAATAAATAAATTATTATTGTATTTTAGCCAATCCAAAAATAGGAGCGGATGAACCTTCCAAGCCCTATTCGCCTTGTTTATTTGTAAAAAAAGTTTCAGATCGCACGATTTACAGAATGGGATTGGTTATGGGAGACTGGATATGGGTATTTCGTCCTCTCCATTCCTTGAAAATCAAGCCCAGTGTTAAATTCGCCCTGTATTTTAGGCCGGCGGCCGAGGGGTCGGCAGTTTTCTCTTCCAAGATTAATTTTCACTGCATTTGAGGGTAGAACAAGGTGGATAAACTGGTTTGGATAAATTTACCTCTCTGCAGGTTTTCAAAATCCAGTTTATCATTTTCTGGCCTTACCGGTTGACCAGTTTATCATTTTTTGGCTAGGTCGTTAAAGGGCCATGGAGTGTACTAGATAAATTCTACAACATGTAATGATAACCGTAGGCGGTGATGGATTTGCGGCCCATTAACTAAGATCGAGATCAGACGACGAGAAGGGAAGTTCGGTGCTCAGATTTTGATATTATGTTACTTCATAGGAGCACTCTGTATGAAAATTCCATGAATCTATCGTCGAAACCAGGTACAAATTGTAGTATTTGAGCCTCGCTCCATTGAGAAACCTCTGATAATTCAATTTATTAGTTGGTAGACTTTGAATGATGCAGTGATTGTACAAATTTTCCTAAATCATGGCCAATCTCGTTCCTTGAGTGAAAATAAGCATGGTCTGCACAAGTTTTAATTTTTAAAATTCTTTAAATTTTACCAGAAAATAAAATTTATCATGTTATGACACTTCCAGGGTTTGCGTTGGATGAGTTTTGTTGGATTTTCGAGGGTATATACAAAGCTGGAGCTTTGAAGGGGATTCCATGTGATCAGGATTCAAGAAGGGAGATTAGGGTTTCAATAAATTTTAGGGTATAATAAAAAATCGGGGGATTTTGAGAAGGGCCTGAAATGGGTAGGCCATTGTTTTATTAGATTCTTGAGAATTTGGCAACGAGTTTCATGATTGGTTTGTGTAGTGCAATATGGTTTTACATGCAAAGGACGAATATTTGATATGGAGATGGGGTTTTGAATTATGACGCAACTGTTGAGAGCCAACACTGGAGACTAATAACTTCAAAATTTTCACATATTAGTATTCTTCATTTAATTTTCAAAATGAGTGCCCTTTGTTGCCTCGGTGTTATAGAGAGCCTGGGACATCTGGGTTTGGCAGTTCAGTTTTATCTTCACTATACTTTAGTTTTTGTCATCTTATCAAGCGTTTTAGTCATTGGAGCTTACAACATCTTGGTCCAGAGATTAAAGCTTGATTATTTCAGGTTACTCATGTGTAGTGTTTGGATGGATGACTATCCTTGCAGTGAAGAAACCATCTTCTAAATTGGATCTTTTTGGAGTTCTCAGATTTTCCTATTTTGAATCTCTTGTCTTCACATCTACAATAGTGGCACATGAAAGATTTTTTGGGCACTTTTCTGGGATTATTGTTGGTTATGTTATTGCATTGGGTTTGATTCAGGGTATTAATAACTATTGGGCAATATCTATGTTGGTATGGATTGTCATAATTTTCATTTTTAGCTTGAAGCAGACTGGCACCCTTGATTTTCCATTTATTGAAATCGAGCATGTAACTGATAATTCTCTACCTACAGTAGGCTTCATTGGACCTGATAATGGTAGATTCCTTAAAGTGAATGTTCTGACAAGAACAGGCCCCGCACTTGTATCAATCACATGATCATATAAGTATTCTAAATTTTCTATGATTTTTTATTGATTTTTCATTGGATTGCATGCTATGATACCATTCGGTAGGAAAATTGTGTGTTTGGTTGAATGCTATCTGCAACTTTTGTTAGCACACAAAACAAGTCCAGGTTAGATATCCAAAAGGTTCGGCTCCCTGAACAGGTAACAAGAGCTAATGTCTTTGTGCACTTCAAAGATGTTGTTCGAAGGGATTAGTTTACTGAACTATAAAATGTTATTTTGCAGAGTTATTCCTGAAAATTTCACTACGTTGTTTGTGTGAAATGAAATGGGTTCATTTTTTTTGTTTTGTAAACTAGATGATTTGTGGCTACACAAATTTTCTTGGTGGAGCCTTGCATGCCAAGACTATTTGACATTGAAATTACTTTGATTCAATATCTCAATCAACAAATAAATATTGCATCTCTGGCCCTAGGCAATTTAATGTAGTAAGATGTTGTTGCTATGTTGTGCTTTACTTTACTTCCATTATATTCAAGATTGCGACCATTTCCATTGACAAAAGAGCTAGTCAGTACTATGGTGAATCCAATCCTAAAATGATGCTTCTTTTACATTCTGAATTTTCAAACTTAAACTAATAAATATTACATCTACAATCCTAGATTATTTAATACTTGTAAGATAATTTCGTTATGCTATATGGGTGCCTTGTTTTACTTTCGTTGTTTTCAATCATCCATTGTTTCCCCCATACCTATTATTTAATACTTGTAAGATAATTTCGTTATGTTATATGGATGCCTTGTTTTACTTTTGTTGTTTTCAATCATCCATGGTTTCCCCCATACCTAGTAACAAAAGAGCTGCTCAGTTTTGTGAGTTCAGTCCTGAAATGATGTTTCTTCCATCTTTTCAAGCACTACAACACGAGTGTTTTTTAGTGGAGTAAGTGGTATCAAAGGCCTAAAAAATACTCAATATATTTGTTGACTTCAATGTAAGGTTGTAGTCTCTCTATTTTTTTTAATTATATTTCATTTCACGCTGCTCTTTGTAGCTTTATAGTGTCCAGCCTTGCCCCCAAGAGTGGTTCAACAACATTCATTGTATGCATTTTACTGTTTTTTAGCTGACCCAGTTATTTCCATAGCTTGTGAATGTCTGAAAGCTGTAATACCTCAGAATTCTAGCTTTATTGCTTTTTCTTAGGTGGTCTTTGTAGATGGCACCTTCATATATACAACAGATTTTTAAAATTTCTACAATCAATCCTTTTGTCATTATTTGCTTCTCTGGCCCTTTTACTGGTGATTCGTTATTCGACGGGGTCTGTAAAATTGTGCAGAATCATAAGATATTTTACGAATCCGAAATTGCAGCATCATCTTCAACTATATAGATCCAAGTGCATAATCTCAAGCTCCAATAAACTTTCAAAATCGTATAATTTATAGTCTCAAGTGTCTCTACAATCTTCCAACAACCATTACAATAGGAGGAACATCTCCTATATAGATAACAAGCTGAAAACCTTCTCATAATAAAATAATAATATCCCTAGCTATATTATGATCTTTCCGGGGTTTGTATGGACAAAAGATACATTCTAACCTATCCCTAGTAAACAAATCCAACAAATAGTAAATAATGATCAACAGCAAACCGGATCCCACACGTCTCTATCTCCAAGGAAGACACATCCTCAAGAAGGGACACCTCCTCTATAATTAGTAACATGACCATGTCAAGTTGCTCAACACGCAGCTAGAAAAGCACCAACAAGTGCATCCTCCTGGAACCATAACAATTGATGCTAAATATAATGCTATAAAACAGCTAGATTTTAAGATGAATATAACAACCATTGCCTCGTTATGTATTCAAAATTAATATAATAATAGGATAACTCACTAGGAAAGTGCAGAAATGCAAAGTGAACATAGATCAATGTGCAAAGTTTGTTAAAACAAATTCAAAGGCCAAAAGAGAAGGAGATGACTAATAAAAAATCAAGCATGTGTACAACAAAGCCTCAAATTATGTGCCATCCACTAGGAGCAAGCGGAGTGCTCCATGGAATATCAAGTCAACCAAGTCAAATATGCAATCCCAAGGCTCAAAATAATAGGCATGTAAGCTAGGTTGCACCACTCAGGAGTTAGGACTCAGGATGCTTAGATTCAATGTGAATATGTGCCAAGGAGAGGTGCGCTTCACAAAAATAATAAATAAGCATGGCACATGTGCCTTTTAAATGCTAGAATAGTCTATATATCCAAGGGTGTTACCAAACTTGTCATAGAAACTCATGCAAGAAGGGGGAATAAGTGCCATATAGAATATTCCCATGTCTCCAAATGTGTGAAAAAAATCATTGTGAAGGAGGTGTTTTAACTTTTATTCAATCACATCAATAATCATCCAAATGATGCCATGCTAATGCCAAAATACTGATGTCACCTAGGGCATCCCCACACCAATTAACAATATGTCTTGAATAAGTGTATCACCATAACCTCGATTAGGATATACCACTACAATATAGAGTGATTACATGTAGTGCTAAACTGAAATAACCATGAATAATAACGAGTAAGCCACTAATGAAGAAAATAAGCATCATCATACCAAGACGTTCCATAATAATCCATGGAACAGATCTCTTCCTGGTGATATGCTATAGGGCTAACATGTGAATAAATTTGAAAAAAAATTTCTTCGAGACACCTTAGCACCCACCATTGGCGGTGGTAAAAAATGTCACAAGGGAAGTGTAGAGGATAGTGTGTGGACGAATCATAATTCCCGTGTCAATCCAATCCTCTATCAATATCATCTGAATGCTGCAAGCAATGTTTGATGAAAATCACAAATAGAACCGGGTTGTGATGAAAATCATGAGTGTAAGGCCTCATATAATATGCGGGGTAACAAAAATCTGATGGAGATGACTATTTTAAGTGCTCCTACTTCTGGAAGAATTATGTTCTCTAAGAATGGCAACAAAGTCTGCTGGAAAATATGCTCCCTAGAGTGCACCTTCCTCATAGAAATTGTTGTCTTTTCTTTTCTGATCATCATGCACATCTTATTTGCATGAAAACATGCTGAAGTCACCTCCACTAGATCACTGTTTGCTAATAATAATCATAGGAATAAGCCGGAAAATAAAATCAATAGGAAAGAGCCTTGGTTCTCCAAGAGCCTGTTGTGGAAAGAGCCTTGGTTCTCCAAGAGCCTGTTGTGGGCCAAAGAGAGATAAGGTCAATCTTTGAAGTCAATTGTGAGTCTCTCCTACTATCCAAGATCGAAGAAAAGAGTCTTTGTTTAGAAATTTGGTTGAAGGAGCTAGATCGAACTCAGGAAGTGCTCCTTTATCTACAAGAGGTGAATCATTGTTTGGATTTGGTGGGATTTGGTGGGAGGGCGGGGGAGGGGGGGGGGTGCTACCCACTAGTTATGTGTACAGTGTCTTGAAACCTTGTACAACACTCTTGTGTGGGTGGTTTAACTACTAGGGGTTGCACTGCCTTTTGTTGTCTAATAGTTCTAGGAGGTGGAATGGTGTTGCTCTAAGCCTTTCTCTTGGAGCCCCTATCCATAGGCAGCACTGAGAAGAAGGATGTGATCTACTGAGTAGTGTCTGGTTGAGTAGTGGGGCAAAGGATGTGGGCTCTAAGGCTTAGGGCATCTCCCAAATGTAATGTTAGGCACCACTGGATTGGATATTAGAAAAATATGGAGAGGGAGTAATGGGAGTCTAAACAAGTAGTCGAATAGGTCATGTATTGTATAGTAACAAGGTCATCTAGATATAAAGTCCTCCTATGCTTTGTCTCCTTTCTATGGCATATCTAGCATAATTTGTTTATCAAAGGACAATACATGAGAAGCAGATTTTATTGCTGAGAAACCACAGGTTTCACATTTTCATGTTTTGTTTGTCTTGAATATATTCATATTTCTAAGCGGAGATGAACTAAGTTGGAACTTCGAACACTCTAGTTTGAAGGTTATTTTCGGGGAATACAATGAGACTTCTCAAGCTTATAGAATCTACATTCCATAGTAGTGGATTATAGTTGTAAGCTGAGATGTCAAGTTTGATGAGGATATAGGGTCCTCTTAAGTCTTAAGAGCCTCCAGTAGAGGTTGAGGAGGTTGAGAAGCTTATTTTTTTCAAATGTTGATCCATTGATTCCAAATAAATGAGAGTTAGATCAGTGGTAGATTCCAATGTAGGTATAGGGGCCATTTTCCCTTCCAGTTCAGTGAGGAGGTCCAGGTTATTTACCCAAACAACACAGGAGGCACATGAGGAATTAGGTGAGCCTAAGAGTTCATTCCAGGTGCATCATTTTCCTAAGAAGTTTCCTAATTATGTTGCACTGATGTATTCCATTTTTTTTGTAGAGTCTTCCAGTTACAAGGAGACAACAGGTGAGAAGGTATGGTGGGATGCCATGATAGATACGATCATGTTGTTAGCTTTGGTATTTTATTGCCCTTTATATTGGATGTATGTAAAACATATTTTCTTTAAAGTCATTGAGGAAGAAGTTGCATTAATCAGCCAGGATGTTTTGAGAATGACAGAACAATTTCAAATATATTTATTTATAAAGTTTCTTTACCGAATAATTTATTATTGCGAGTGATCGAGGTTTTCATGGTGTCAACCTTATCTGAATTGGATCACTTTTTCTTTTTGGCACAGGGTTTTATTTGAATTCGAAGTGTAAATTTGTAAGGTTTGTACTGCCCCATCTTGTACATGCTTTATATATCTATTATTTTCATAATAGTAGAGTAGATCAGTCACTTGGTAAATATTATGCTATCATCTGGATTTTGTAAACTGTGTGGGGATTTGTATAAAAATGCTCCATCATGGGTGGAATAATGATTGGAATTATAAATATATTAGATAGTTTTGTGTTTCTTGTTGGCATATGAGTCTTGAATGTGCAATGTACGTAAGACTTGAAAGTCTTGAATGTGCATCTATGTAAGATTTGGAAGTCTTGATTCTTGACTTAAAGATAGGTGGCTAGATTGATTTTAAGAAGTGAAGAATTGGATATGAAGATGTACCAATCACGAGTGTGTGAGGATGGCCAGTTTGGGTCGTGTGAGTGATACCTTGTTTGGGTGAATAAACTTTCTCAAATCCACGTGAAATTGATGGGCAGGTAGTTAAGTGAAAACATATCTTACTATGTTCCAAGGGGTAACTCTGTCGGTTGAACTATTTGCGTAAGGTATGTTTCTTACACGGAGGCCGTAGCTCACCAGTTCAAATCTGGTTGAGTCCATTGTGGTTGCTAGTGGGTATTGTGGTTGGTGGTTGAATTTCCCTCCGTGCAGATATTCCAGGGAAGAGGGGGAATCCTGTAAGGTTTTCCTTGGAATAAAAAAACATATCTTACTATGATCTTTACCAAGGAGAGAATAACCACCTTTTAATGCCTCAGCAAACTAGACTAAAAGGTAATGGGTGGTATTAACTTTTTCATCTGCCTCCTTAACCATTTTTCGGTTTATCTTGCTATAATTGAAAATGTAAGATTCTTTTAGGTAACATCTTCTATCTCTAGAAAGTGGGTTGTTGGCATGTTTTGTACAATCTATGTTTGCTGTCTGTGAAGTTTGTATCATGAAAATCTAGAATCAGCTATATTGTTGAAAGTTTCTTCTGCTATTATTAGTGGGCTTAATGGTTAAAAGCATGTGTTTCCTCCTAAAAGGTCACAGGTTCAAAACCAGAGGGGTAGAGTATGTATTCCTTCGTAGACTTAGCAGTCAAATCGTTGCGCGAAGGTGGGTCCCTTGTCCCATAAAAAAGAGGGTCTCATACACCAATTTGGTGTCTGGCTTGGCCGTGACCTTAAAATTGGATTATTATTATTATTATTGAGAATGTTTCTAGCTTTGACTGGTTGATGTTTCCCACTAAGAGATTGAGTTGCTATGTTTGTTCTTTTTCTAGTTGATGAGTTAGGTAGGAGGCCATGTAGATGCTCAGTAGATGGCCAAGCATAAGTAGATGTAATACATTGTGACAGAGAAGGAACCAACTCTTCACTTGATTGGTTGATGCTCTGTAACAAGTTCTGAAGCTGTAGCAGAAAGTGCCCTTGTCATGGTTGATGGTCTACATTTTCCTAAATTGTTAGCTATACCCAAGAAGTGTGTGTGCTGATTCGTATTGTCAATGTCATCACATCGCTTGGGTTTTGGTTTCTGTGTTTTATGGGTTCTCTCATGACCTCATACTCATGTCCAATCCTTAGCCTGGAGGATCTTCCTTAAGTGGATTCTATGAACTGTCCAGTCCCCATTTCATGGACAAAGATAAGCTTTGATTGTATCTTCTTTTCAGAGTTTATTTGTCCTTTTCTATTTTCTAGGATGGAGCCTGAGTTGGAACTTCCTCGAAATCATTAAATTTATGCTAGTGACTTAACTGTCCTGGCCATGAACACGGTCTTATGCAGAAATTATTATAACTCCTAACGTTTTCCAG
This sequence comes from Pinus albicaulis, assembly GCA_034641835.2. NCBI lineage: Eukaryota > Viridiplantae > Streptophyta > Pinopsida > Pinales > Pinaceae > Pinus > Pinus albicaulis. Next base: position 1,225,047,099 of record CM076580.1, read on the forward strand.
GAAAAATGAAATCTAGAATAGTGCCAGGTTTTAAATAGTCGTCTAGCTAGTTTATAGGAAAGATAGTCGAATTGAAACTCTTTGTAATTCTTCATAATTTTGCATGTGATTTGGCTCATTCTGAATTTATTGAGCAAAGGATTTTGTTTTGGAATGAAATTGAATGAGACTCAAAATCCTTAATTTCCTTTTGCAGATTTGAAGTGGTTTTCATCTTCTTTTTGTTCTTAATTTTCATACAGATTTCTCAAACATCAATTTTCTTACACAGGTAGATTTCTTTCAATTCGATGGCACCATTTTCGTTGCCTCCTAGCTTTGGTTTACACCCAATAGATGAAGAACTTGTTGCTTATTACTTGAAGAGGAAAGTACATGGCCATAAGATTGAGCTTGACATTATTCCTGAGGTGGACCTTTACAAGATTGAACCATGGGATTTGCCTGGTAGGTTATATTTTGTTTCTATTTCTTTTGTTTTCTGTAATGTTTTAGGCCTTTTATCTTCAAGTTAGTTTAAGATTTTTATATGCTTTATCCTTAAGGTAAGGCTGCCTTAAATTAAGTTTGAGCAGTCTAGTGATTTTGTTTTTTAAGCTCCGTGTGTGCATGCATCACATATTGGTAGACAAATAAAACAAGTGTACATTTCTTCAGCAGCTTGACTATTCAATAATTGAACTTTATCTTCTCTGTTCAGGTTTCTGGTTGCTAAGTAACATGTTATTTTGAATTTGATTTTCCTGCTATTTTGGATAACTATGCTCTGTAGTCACTGGAACACCAATAATTCTACTGGTTACTGGGCTGACTTAAATATATTGTTCTTTGGCAGATAAAATTTGCCTCCCAAGCAAAGATCTATAATGGCATTTCTTTAGTCCATGCGATAGGAAGTATCCAAATGGCTCACGTACTAATAGGGCCACTAAAGCACTGGAAAGGACCGGAAAGTTACATCTCAGCGTAGTACAATTAGATCAAAAAAGACACTAGTATTCTATAGGGGTCATGCTCCATTTGGAGAAAGGATAGATTGGGTTATGCATGAGTATAGGCTTGATGAGAATCAGTGCCAAGCAGCAGGTTTACATGTTTCTTGTCTGTCTCTTCTTCTTTGGATGTTGATATTTTTCATTTGTAGCCATTAAACCTGTGGGAAGTATATGATAATGTTGAGTCTCTCTGCACCATTAAAGTTGTTAGTATTACGAGATACTGTCTCTTGGGGAGTTTCTTTAGTTATAACTTATTTCAAATCTCTTTAAATGTCATTAAGAACTATTTCAATAGGAAGTATTGATGGAATTACTTTTGCGGGATTCTTTTGTCTTATGTCACGTCGTCAATAAAAATGGATTAGTAACAAAAAGTGGTGACCAGTCTGTTGCCCCAACTGAGAAAAATGATTTAGATGGTGCAAATGACAGCACCTTACCTGGAAATCTAGCTCAAACATTCTATAGTGAGCATCAATCACCAGTTTTGCAAGAAGGTGAAAATAACACAAACTTAAAACTGCCATCTGAAACATCATCTGAGAATTTCAATGACATGACTGAAGACAATATTGAGAGATGGTTAGATGTGCTTCTGGATGATCCAGATCAAAATTGCAGCATGGCATCTCCAGTTGAGTTGACAAATAACGCAAAGTTATGTGGCTTACTTCTTTTTGTTACAATAATATTGCAAAGCTCTCAATTCCTGGTAGATGTCACAACTAACTTTCATATAATATGTAATTAGAAATTCTAACTCTCGTGAAATAATATATTTATTGCAATTCATGAAAATTTTTATTGCGTGTTTATGTTCTGCATTTAAATATACACTTACAGAAGGTTTAACATTCCAGAATATTGCTTTTATCTTTCTACTATAACATATATACAGACATTATTTCATAAATAACATACATTGATACTTTAATTCCATCCATGAGTATTGCAGGGCTCTTTTTCTGACCCTTCGTGGAAGAGAAATTATTTGAAAGTTGGACTGGAGTGATGTTAAATTCTGATAGAAGAAACTAACTTATGTGCCTTTGCTAGGATGGTTGCCAAAAAAATGAACCCCAGTGGACAAAATACTGCATCTGTGACACTAAAATTTATACCAGTGTATTTCAACTGGGTTACTCAATTGGCATTGAAAGCAACCTTAGTTGAGCCATATTTTTTTCCTCCATAAATTTCAATGAGAAACTATTTTATTATTTAGTATAATGGACAATTCAAATATATAATGGAATTCTACCTGTCCTAAGTAGTAATTTCACATTTGGTAAAAATGTTCCTTGCAGATCCAAGATGAGTGTGTCAATTTTAGTGAGTGCTTTGACCTCTTTTCTTGGTTCTTCAAAAGGATTCATATCCGCCACTTGGATAAGAACATGGAGTTACATTATCCATTTCTCTAAGGAATTTATAACATTTATTGCGGGTTCACAGTATTTCCTTGATATTCGTTTGTGTTTTTTTGTGAAATTGCATCTCATATTTCGTTTATGAATGATAGAAGAGTACATAAAGTATTATGTATCATTGGGCCAAGCTGTGGTTATAGTCTACCTCTCCCTACATATGCAAGGAATGCAAGTATAGCTTCTTTGGCCCATATTCTGAAGAGAGGTTCTACACTCTTTTTAAAATTCCAATTCTGGCTGAAATCTACGCTGCTAACATTGATCTAGCATTTGCAATCTTTCTCACATGAAGGGGGAGGCATTCTCGTTAGGTAGCACAACATCTATTTTCGCTCAAAAGAGATGCTTAGGTGTTCTATATACCTCTGCTAGACTTCCTGATCATCCATCCATCACCAAACTGACGCCCTCCCAAAGAAGATGACTGACAAAGAGATTGTTGTACTCAGCGGTAACCCATTCCCAAAATGCTCTAGCAACTCTACATTCCCACAACACATGTTACTTTGTGAAACCAAACAGCAACCATTTGTTAGGCCTGAGGGGTGGAGCATATCTTTGACTGCTGGGATCTAGTTAAGAACCAACTATCCAAGTAGTCTAGTTGTAAGGTCATTCCTTAAACATTATTTTGAAGATTTCCTCTTTGCTTTGCTACTTGTTGCTATGCTTCTGTTTGTTGTCTGATTTTCTTTGAGAAACTTCTTGACTCTTTAATCCATTCTCTTTGTTTTAGTTATCCTGATCAAGCTAATACTATCATCTTTTCTTTAGTTGTTATGTCTTATGCAGATTACTGTAGTTGGTTCTTACCTATTTTCCATGGTGTTACTGCCATTGTGGAATGGTTATCAGAAATTAAGAAGAAATAATATCCCTCCATCATAAGTAATAAACTCAAGGCTTCAACATCAAGATAGCTACTTGTTAATTATTAGGTTTTCAGGCAGCAGAACCAAATCAACTCGCACTGTATTCTCAAGAATATATAAAAGTTCCAATGAGTACTCAACTACTGCCCTGGAGTCTGAATGCATTTAGGATGCTTTTGTGCCTAGTTTTTGAGATTACTCTCCTTTATAGAGAATTAATTTGGGACTGGATACATGTTTTTAGGATGGATGAATCAAGCACCATAAAAATGCTAGTTGCCTCCATTTGTTTTCTATTTATTTTAAATTGTAAATAGTTTTTCTATTAACCTAACATGGTGAAATTGTAACAAGCTTCGTGAGGTAGAGAAATTCAAATCTCCTTAGCTGAATTGAGTAGCTGGTCTAGGTTAGGGATATAAAAGCCTTAATAAGAAGAGTATATGAGATCATTTTGACAGTAAGACTCTCTAAAAACATCCAAACCTTGGCTTGTTGTCTAGCATTATTATTCAATTGTTCATTCTTTTGAACTCAAATTAAAATGCATCACTTTTGCTAGTCTACATACCACAATTATGTCACTAAGCCTGCTTTCTTTTCCACCTTGATTTGTATAAAATTGTATATGATATGGATGCTACATGATACAACCTGGATGTAACCTGAATATGGTTAAACACAATCTATCTCATATCCAGTAAAAGTTTAAAATAAGAAGAAAAAACCCTAATAATAAAAATGACACTAGCCTTTCAAGTATAATTAAGAGAAAGCCTGTTAAAAAGGTATTGAGATCTTTCATAGTATTTGTTTATGTTAGTTTTCTTGACAATATCTACACAATCCTTAATAGTTAATGGTTTAATAACATAAATAGAACACCAACTCACTCAATGGTTAACTGGTAAATGATTTGTTCAATGCACTTTTCATATCAGTGTAAAGATGTTTGTAGGCTTACAATTGAAATTCTTATGTTCTTATATAGGTTTTCTTTGAAAGTGCTTCCTTTAAACTTAATAGAAGCATTATAGTTGGCCCAAAGAGGCGAGGCACCATAATTGGTTCACTTGTGCATGTGAAAGTTGAAACAACCCCCAAGGGGCTTAACACAAGCACATTCATGTGGCTAAGTTGTTATGAAAAGGGGTTATTATTTTTTCAAAGTCAACTAGGGTTTGTATTTGGTCCCATCTGCACATTTCATGTAATGGGGGAATTGTATTTTTTTGGGTTTCATGACATGCCACTAGCTGAAATCTGCTGAACTGAGATCCTGATGATTGTTCTTATGTAGTTTTAGTAAAAGTATTGTGTAATGAAACAATGTTATGGATTTTGTAGTTATCTCTCCTTTAGAGGGCTTAGTAATTGAATGTGTCCCCCAGAAAAACATAAAAATAACTTGCAACAAAACTATAGAAACAATGAGAGTGATAACTAACCACGAGGCAACTGTTTCATAGGTATAGAGAAAGACAAACAACCATGATATTTTCTGACCTCAATTGCATTCATGACTTTTGAATTGATGCAAAACAAGTTTATGCTTATATGAGACGACACTGCCTTTTCAAATACAACTAGGAGTAAACATGTTAAAATGTGAAACCTCCAAAAAGTAGTAAAGATCCCAAATTAATTATTTAGGTTATAATTGTTATAAAAATCTTGGATATGTTATATTTCATGGTATTTATTTTGGTAACATATATATTTATATAAGCCACACATAGAAATCTATTGTATCCAAATGCTTATAATAATCTGTTGTATAAATATTCATATCCATCTTTGGATCACTTGGTACTTCAATTGCCTCCCAAAATGGTTGGGATGAGACCATAGCTACCAAAAAATCAATATTAACAGAATTAATCTCAATGAAAGAGATGTCGCTGAAAAAACATGGGCTTGATTTCTCATTAAAATTCTTCATTTAAAGACAATCTTGCCTTATAACCGTCAGGATAAGTTGGAACTTTGCATACTAAGAAAACGGTATGCCAAAAAACCCCTTTGTTATGAGTTTATATTATAACAAGACCTCCATGGCACAACACGCTTGTAACAGCCATTGAATAAAAGCAATATTAAGGGTTAAAAAATAATATACTTGAGAACCCTAATTTTCTTTATCACATAGATGGCACCAAGAAATCAAATTACACTTTTTTTCACCCAAGTTTGAAGAGGTGAAATTAGATGCTACTCTAGGTTGGAAAGGAGTAAGTTAATTAGTGGATGAAGTCAATCTTTTTTTAATGAAACTCTTCCCTTAATCGGGTAAAATTTTTATTGGAAGTTATAGTTCCACTTAATTGATGGAAATTTTGGCTTTGAAAATTTTCTTTTAAAGGTTTTGACCTATTTTAAGACTATCCACATCATCCAAATTTTGAAAAATGAATAGACCAAAGAGAAAATTTTCTTTGCTGAATAAATAAACTGGAAAAATAAACTTACCAAAAATGTTGAATTTGTCCACTTATTGACTTACTATATTAAGAAAAACACCTATTAATTCCCTCGATATCTCAATGAATTCCCATTGATCTTTAACTAGGGTGTACATGCAAAATGTACAAAGGCTATTGGTTCACTTTGTGACGAGTCAACTACCTCTAAATAGGTTCTTGAGCCATCCTTAAAGAAGGACGTGTTGTGGATATCAATGTCAACCTTGTAGGTATAGACATTTTGCACGTTGTCGTGTTCTTTGTCTCCAAATACCGGGCCTAATGGTTAAGAACATGTGGTTCCTCGTAAGACGTCACAAGTTTAAATGAAAGGGGATAATGTCACAAGTTCAAATCCAAAGGGGTAGAGTATGCACACTTTTGCAGACTTTAGCAGTGAAATTGCTATGCAGAGGCAAGTCCCTTGTCCCACAAACAAATGACTCTTATACACCAATTTAGCGTATGGTTGGCTGTGACCTTAAAATTAGATTATTATTAACATTATTAAGAATTTAGTAAAATTTATCAACTTATGGGTAGAAATTTTGTCTTTTGAAAGTCTTAAACAACTATCTTCTCTTGCAAGATGCCTCTTTATCATTTTTTTAATGTTAGCAAACTCTTTATCATTTTTTTAGGGTTAGCAGACTCTTTATCATTTTTTATTTAAGTACTCTCAATCAAGGAAAATAAGTTGTTGAAGGAAGTCTAGATGACGAAAAGAAGGAAGTAGGTGTGTATGGATATGTTTGATAAGTTAGGTCATGTCATCATATAGTTGAAGATAACTGGGATAGATACTCTACCTCGTGAATTTTATCAAAGGAAAGGGTTCTCTTTTGTTGGAAAGATGCATGAAGGGGTACGGTTCACATATTGACTAGAAGAAATCAACATAATATGTCCTCATATGAAATATGAGGTGGTTGACAAAGATGGAGGAAATATGATTAGAAGTTCCTAGGAAGTGATATGTGAATAGAGAAAAGAAGAGATCATGAAAGATGCAACTATGGTCGCATGGAAAAGGAAATCAACATTTGATGACTAGTAGAATTGACCATGATATCTCCATGGGAAAGATATGTAAACCTTGGTAAAGTCTGAAAAGAAAGAAGACCCTTAACAATTGAATATCTTGGAGATGTGTCAATATGTATGCAAAAAGTTGATATTACAATAAGCAAATGTCATGATGAAGGACCATCACAAAAGGTAAATTTTGTTTGATGTTCATTTTTCATTTTTGAACATGTTTGGATGGGCTAATACAGGGCTACTAAAAGGGATTTGTGGATGTCACCTACAACTAGTACTCATGTGGTGGATGAAAGATCCCGAAGGACGCATGATGTGGAAAAGGTAGATGTATGAAGGAAAGCCATATATGGACTAGCATATCACTTTTTGATGAAAGGAAGGATGACATGACTAACATGGTTCGTGAATGAAAGTGATGGATGGTCATTGCCCTATGAAGAAGCCCCAAAAGATGAAAGCTGCATAATGTTAAAGATGAAATTCATGACATGGAATGTAGGATCTCTTCAAGTAGCTGAAAGTACCATAATCTCCACCAAAGAGCTGCTATTGGAAATCAAGTCCCTAGTTTGGATGGAGCTTGGGTACATTCCTTCATAAGAATGGGTATACCCTCCCTAGTTAAGAGGGAGATATAGACACATCATTCTTGTCTTCACTTTGGAAGAAAGAATGCAGGATTGGGTAAGCATCTGGCATCCGATACTCTTCGAGGATGTGGTAGGGAATCCACAACAAGAGTAGTGGTAAAGGACTGATATTCTTTGAGGACTGGGAATCTAGGATAAGAATAGTCCTGGGAGGACATACCCTGTGAACACCCAGGTGGGGTATGTGCCTTGAGAGACAATGATGATGGTGTCTATAAATCATTGGTCTTTCCAACATTGTGCTCTATTCTTATGGAGAGATAGAGATATTAGTCAAAGCCTTGTTATGTGACAATGATGGTTGATATGATGCTAAACAGATGGGTTACCAATTCGACTCTTCTTACGAGAATTCTTCAGATTGAGAATGTTCGAGTACCTTGTAAGGATTATGAATGCCTCCCTAGTTAAGAGGGAGTGTTGAAATATGTAACTAGGTTTGGTCTTCATAATGACATATGTAATCATGATTTTATGTATTTGATGTAATGAGAAAAATAAATTTATTGTTGTTGTTGAGGCATGGGTTTCATGCTCAAGGAAATTTATTTTTTAGCTCTAGCTCCCATTGTGAGCTCCTAGGGCTTGTTAATGATTCTACAAGTCAAGAAAGTCATTGTCATGTATGAATGACCTATTTGGGCATATTACATATTGTAAAAGAGTTTATTTGAGTCATAGTTGAGTCAAAAGACCCTCCAAGACCTCGTCAAATGTGCAAGCTACAAGTCGGCCTTCCCAAAGACAAGTTGGCCTAGAGACAGTTACAAGTCGACTTGCTTTCATGGACAAGAAAGCCTATAAAAGGAAGACTTCGACCACACTTGAGAGACACACTTCACTCATTCCTAGTTCGATCATGAGGAAAAGGTGTGAAAAAGAAAGAGAATGAAGGAAGAAAAGAAGGACGTGATTTTTGAATTCTTTTGGGCTACTTCTCTCGACATGTGCGAAGAAATTAGGGCTTCAATTTGTTGTAAGGAAGCCGAGTTATAGATCCAACGAAGTGTTAAGGATTGGGGCAAGTAAGCACTGTTTTAAGGACCAAGTTCTCTAAGAACAAGAAGGATGCCTAGAGAAGGAAAAAGAGGAAAAAAATATCCATTTTCCTCTCACACGTGCGGCCTAGGGTTTCCGAAATAAGGGCCGAAAAGTGCAGAAGTTGCAGGAAGACTGAAATTGCAGAAGGGAAGGATGAAGTTGCAATCAAGGTCGTGTCAAGCCAAAACTGAAGACAAGGAAGAAGTAGCTCGTTTGATTTGGAAAAAGAGGCAAAGTTGACTTGGTCTTGGAGGAGTTTTTGGTCAAGGGTCTAGGTCTTGGAATTCATCAATTGAAGATTCTATAAGAAGAGGAATTCGTGTGGGTTTTCCTCTCAAGATTGGAGAGGTTTTGGCCCTGGATGATCGCCTATATCTTGTGTCCTTTTACTTATTGTTATTTATGGTTTGGTAGCTATTTGATGATGGAAAAACACTAATAATAATAACTAAAGGAAGAAGCTAACTAAAAGAAGTAAAAATACATCACAAACAGTTATCAAAGAGAAGAGAAATCACTTACCTTTCTACCCCCATATTTCTCAACAATTTCTGTCAAACCTCCGAACTCAAGAAGTAATGCATCATGCCAATGTTCTTATCTCAAACTTAGTTGCTATTTATGCTTTCTATTTCTGTGTTCCACATTCTAATAAGTTTCTATGAACCTGTAAGAAACACGCCACTATATACAACAGTAATACAAACATATCACATATGACAAATATATAATATAAGTTAGGATCTGCCTCTCTTTTGGTGAAACCCATGCTCTGCAAATGTCCATCTATCCTAGTATACTGCGCACTTGGTGCCTATGTGAGTCCATACAAGGCCTTTTTAAGCTTGCAAACATGGTACTCTTTCCCATTTACATCAAATCCTTGAGGTGGGACTCTTTCCTATTTACACCTCAAATCCTTGAGGCTACTCTATGTACACTTCCTCCTCAATGTTCCTATTAATGGAAGCTGTCCTCACATCCATCTGATGTATCCTGCATATGATAAATGAAACCAAGGACATAAATACTCTAATGTAATTCTACCTGGTGACTAGAGCAAGTGCCTTCTCATAGTTCACCCCCACTTTCTGGAAGAATCCTTGTTGGGATGTTTAACAAGTAAACAAACACAAGTATTTATTATCAATAGGGGCTAGTAGGACTTAGAAGCATCTCCAAGGTATATGGGTTTCAGCTATGATCAAGTTAGAAGATGATTTATCAATGATTAAAGAAATACATATTACAAATATAAATCTAAACTAAATAATTTCTAAATTCAAGTATGCAATCAACAGCAGAAGAATCTCCTAACTTAAGAGATTTGTTTGTCCTTCTCTCACAAGATTACTTCATGAATTAGAAATAAAAAACCACTAATTGAGCAATATATTAAGATGCATGAAAAAATAATTGAAGAGGCTCTTAACTATAGAGATCCTGGTTGCCCTTCATGATCACAGATTCATTCATCAATAATACTATTGTTAGAAAACAGGAATTCGGAAAATCATTAAAAAGCATGAAAAGAAGAATTCTAGATTAAGATCTTAAATAGATAGAAAGAATGTTTAACTTAAACATTTGATTGTCCTTTCATATGCATAATAAGAATGATAATTAGATTCATCAGAACCCATAAAACATCAGCATATATCTAATCAACAAGTTAATCATAAAACAAACTAGTTGAGAAACTGCAACTACAAATAACTAGAAAGTGCACTTAGCTCAGTGTGGGGGCCCTCCACTCTTGCCTCGCACACTGAAAGTGCTTTCAGCTACTAAAACTTCAATCAAGCAATCAACATATAACAACAGCAAATGGAATAGAATAGGTCTTCAGTTACTCTCCAAAGTCTAAAAAATAATAATGTTAAGTCATGCAATTTATACATCAATGCCTTCAAAGTCTGAGGCTTAAATAGATAAAATATGCAAAAAATTCATCTAAAATGCCTCCTATGGCCATGGTTATCCTTATCTTATCCAATCAGGTCGAATTCATCTATCAGATCCTTCAAAATCTGGAAAATCCCATAAAATAAGAAATTTGACCTAGTTCCTAAGGATCCTCCATAAAAACAGGTCCTGTTTGACTACCTTTGACCAGGCCTATTAAAGCTCGGTTTGATTGAAACAATAGGTGTAAATTTAATCTTAGTTCCCAAGCTTTTTAGAAATATATCTAGCTCGAGTCCAAGTGTCCTACAAATATGCAAACCATGAGGCCATTACGGGAATTTCTGATCTGGTCCAAAAATGCACTTAAAATTCATTTTTTATAAAAACTTCTAAGAATTGAAAAACTTAATTTAAATACCTGTATATGCATTTATCAGGAAAAATGGAGTGAATATGATGGTGTATAGATGGTTAGTATGGAAAAAAAAGTGTGTTTTCAAAAACAAAAAGAGATAAAAAACGAGGGCCAACAATCCTCTCACTACGAACTTTGCATTGAACTTCTCAATGTTGCCAATTGTTGCATGCTTGATCTTGTAGAGCCATTTGGAACTCACTATTGACTTCCCCTTTAGTCCTGACACTATGTCCCAAACAACATTCTTCATGATGGAGGTGTATTTATAAAACTATACAAAATAGGTTTTATATAAAAAATTCGCCCCTCTAAAATCTAAAATCCCTTAAATTTCGCCCTTGGGCTAAAATTTGCCCCTAAAATTTTCCCTGATGCTTGGTCTCGATGGTTCACTTCCTTCAATTCTTGGTTCAACTTCCATATCTTCATTGGAACCAACACCTCAAACTCCACTAGACAACGATTCGCCATTTTGTACTAGTGATTCGCCATGATTTTACAAGATAATATAATCTCGTGAGAGATTGGCCAAAAAATTATATATACATATTATATTATTAATAAAATCACCTTCCATTTTTCCTATGTATCATGGGGATTCACCCATTTATTATACATATAAATTTAGGGGGGTTCTTAAAATTTTCCCTGTTTTGGAGATGGTTTCATAACATACTTTTTTATGCTTCCGTCTGCTACATGCTTTACCTTGAAGATCCATCACGACCCACAACTGATTTATCTATTGGTCTTCGAACCACTTCGCAGACACTTTTATTTACAATGGAATCATACTCCTCCACCATTTCATCAACCCATACAGGTTTCTCTATTTATTCCTAGAAATAGGATGGCTCAGTAATTAGAGCCATGTATCCAGTGTACCGATCTAGTGATTATCTCTGCATGCGCACATTTGAAGGAGCATCCACATTTTCCCTCACATCCTGCACAAGTATCTCAACTTCTGTGGTTCTTTTCCTGCCTTCTTGTTGAAGATTGCAACAAAAAACAGTGAAAGTGGCATCTGGAAACATCATCCTTGATCCTAGTGAAAAATAAGCACCTAAACTAGGTGGGGCCCACACAGGCTATTTTTAGGTGTATGTCTATTTTTAGAATGGTGAGAATATTCTAAAATTAGCAGGAGGATGATTCTAGATGGTTGAGAAAATTCTATCTTTAGATGAGTTTCTATTTTTAGAAGATTGAGCGAAGTCTATTTATAGATTGCTAATCTAAAAATAGATGCATGTCGATTATTATTAGCCCTTAATAATAATCAGACAATAAATAGTAACTTATTCTCTTCGAGCACTTTATTTTAGTGAAAAGATGTGGCACATTAGTGGGCTGAAGTAATTACACAATTCCTAGGGTGGTTGGTGAGTCATGCATGGAGGACTTAGTTATAACTGACAGTGGCAAGTTGTAACCGAGTTGGAAGAGTAGTTATGTGAGTTGTTATTTAGTTCAACTCAATTCAGTGAGTTTTAATCAATTGTGCTAGTTGTAACTGAACATAAACTAGTGAAAGATGAGTGAATTAATCAGTTAATTAACTCACAAGTAGTGTCTTACTTGCAACTAAAGAAATACAGCAGTTAACTACATGCATGTCAGATCCAATGGAGACCCAATGGAGAGATAGGTGAAAGCGTGAGATGGACTATCTGTTGTGACTATAGTGGAGCATTCAATGCATCCACACACACATTGGATATGCCTATGAGTATTGCACAGACAAGGAAAGGTAAGGTCGAATTCATTCAAGGTTCTTCTTCAACAGGGATTGCGCAGTGGAGGCAGGTTGTCAGGAGGCAAGAAATTGGTGCATGAAGGTGAAAATTTCGGCAAGACAGTGTGAGACGATTGTATATTGTACTGAGAGCTCTATGAGTTGAGCTTTGTATGAGATGTATGAGATTGTTTAATCATCCATGTATATAAATAATATATGATATTTGGGGTTTTTAGCTTTAAGATTTCCCGGTAAAACATCTTGTTATGTGTGATTGATTTTTCTTCATGTGTTTGCAATTGGCGATTTAATTTTCGCAAAGAATTAAGTAGAAGGATTCTGTATTTAACATAAGGATTAAATTGTTAGATCAGGAGAATCTGATAATATACATGCATATTTTATTAATTTATACATGGTATCAGAGCTATGTTAATCACTAGAGTTGAAATATTGAAGCGGTGCTGAGTTTTGTGCTGGTGGAAACAATTCGAAATTGCTGCAAGAATTTTTGGTGCGACAATTGAGTAAACATTAAAATGGCTTTCAATGGGTTGCGGTTAGAGTATGCACTCGAGGGTAGCTCGAACTACATATCTTGGAAGGACAGGATGGAGGTGGTGCTTGAATATAATGGCTTGAAGGAATTCATCGAGAGAGATGTTCCTAAGCCCACTTCAACGGATGTTGCAGTACTTGACGCATGGCAAAAGAAAGTAGCAAGGGTGAGGAGGATTCTGTTGGAAGGTGTGAAAGACCATATTTTTTCAAGCCTTCATGGGAAAGCCACTCCATATGCTATGTGGAAGGCTTTGACAGTTCTTTTCCAAAGCAGCAGCTACCATAGGAAGTTGGCGCTGAAGGATAAACTCAAAAAAATCAAGATGGAGAAGAATGACACTATTCTGGTATACTTGACAAAGTTTTTCCAATGCAAGGATGAGCTTGGGAGTGTAGGAGTCAATTTTGCGGATGATGATTTGGTGAGCTTGGTTCTCCTTGGGCTTCCGAAGAGTTAGCATAGTTATGAAGACTCTGTCAATGGACGGGAGAAACTGTCGGATTGGGTGCGAATTTGGTCGGATCTAGTGTTGGAGGGGATAAGGAGGACCACCAAGGATGGCTCTTCATCAAAGAATGATGATGAAGAGGAATGTGATTTTGCTGCCAAAGCGAAGAAGAAGAAGGCGAATAAATTCCATTCTAGATCTGAGGCCGGTGAAGATGGCAAGGAGCACAACATGTTCAAAGTGAAGTGTTTTCACTATCATGAGTTTGGACATATTGCCACAAATTTTCCACATAAGAAGAAGAAAAAGATGGTTGCTGGAGTTGTAGCTGTTCAGGCTCTTACCTCGCAATTTGAGCTTGAATTCTCATTGATCGCATGCATGGTGTCTAGTGCATTGGGATCGGGGTGGTACTTTGATAGTGGTGCTTCCTTTCACATGACAGGAGGTGAGGAACTTTTCATTGACTTGGTGGAGAAAGATCTCCAGATGCATGTTGAGTTGGGCGACGATGGATGATACAGTGCGACCGGAATTGGTACCATTACCTTTCAGAGGGCGTTAGGTAAAATCTTTAATTTAAAAGATGTTGTGCATGTTCCAGGTTTAAAGAAGAATTTAATCTTAGTCACAATGTTAGAGGATAGAGGCTATGATGTTGTCTTTAGTGAAGGAAAAGTGTTCCTGTGACACAAAGAAATAGGGCAAGCCAAGAAGGTTTGGATTCGAGTTAAGAATTTCTACAGGCTTGAAGTAGATGGGATTTATATGGAGCTTTCTACTGTTGGGAAGTGCGACAATTCCATGCAATTGAAACTTGAGAGGGAGCAGGATTTGCATGCAGGTAAGAGTGAACCTCAGAATGTGGAGCAGCCACAAGATGAGGATCATGGAGTGGGAGAAACCACTCATGCAGAGAAATTTCGTGCCAGACGGGCAAAGGGAGTGCATGCAACTATACCACCAGGTGAGAGGTGGGGCGACATACATGAATAATCCCAAGAGGATATTTTTGGGAAGGATTCATTGAGATGGTGTGGATCTCATGAATTGGACCTGGCTACGAGGCGCCAACAGAGTAGCAGTAGAATGATCAGTTGGATTGATGCAGTCAGATCAAAGTGACAGTGTCAGATACTGGAGTGCGGATCAGAGTTGATAGTAAGTGCAGAGTGCATGGGTGCAGAGTGCATGGATGTAGAGTTCAACGGCGCAGTGGTTCCTGAAGACATGTGCAGTAGCTAAGCAGAAGTCAGAAGAATTTGATGACAAATGCTTTAGACTAATTGAGTTGTTTGGAGGCTATTTAGTTTCAGAAGTGTTGCATGCAAGTATTACACGGCGGATGCATGGAGTTGCAGGGTGCATGCAAAGATATACCTTTCTTGTTGAGAGGGAGTGTTGAAGATTGCAACAAGAAATAGTGAAAGTGGCATCCGGAAACATCATCCTTAATCCTAGTGAAAAATAAGCACCTAAAATAGGTGGGGCCAACACAGGCTATTTTTAGGTGTATTTCGATTTTTAGAATGGTGAGCATATTCTAAAATTAGCAGGAGGTTGATTCTAGATGGTTGAGAAAATTCTATCTTAGATGAGTTTCTATTTTTAGAAGAATGGGCGAAGTCTATTTATAGATCGCTAATCTAAAAATAGGTGCATGTCGATTATTATTAGCCCTTAATAATAATCAGACAATAAATAGTAACTTATTCTCTTGAAGCACTTTATTTCAGTGAACAGATGTGGCACATTAGTGGGCTGAGGTAATTACACAATTCCTAGGGTGGTTGGTGAGTCATGCATGGAGGACTTAGTTATAACTAACAGTGGCAAGTTGTAACCGAGTTGGAAGAGTAGTTATTTAGTTTAACTCAGTTTAGTGAGTTAAACTCAGTTGTGCTAGTTGTAACTTAACATACACTAGTGAAAGATGAGTGAATTAATTAGTTAATTAATTCACAAGTAGTGTCTTACTTGCAACTGAAGAAATACATCAATTAACTACTTGCATGTTAGATCCAATGGAGACCCAGTGGAGAGATAGGTGAAAGGGTGAGATGGACTATTTGTTGTGACTATAGTGGAGCATTCAATGCATCCACACACACCTTGGAGATGCCTATGAGTATTGCACAGTCAAGGTAAGTTGAGGTCGAATTCATTCAGGGTTATTCTTCAGCAGGTATTGCGCAGTGGAGGCAGGCTGTCAGGAGGCAAAAAATTGGTGCATGGAGGTGCAAATTTCTGCAAGACAGTGTGAGACGATTGTATATTGTACTAAGAGCTCTATGAGCTGAGCTTTGTATGAGATATATGAGATTGTTTCATGATACATTGATATACATAATATATTATAGTTTGGGTTTTTAGCTTTAAGCTTTCCCGATAAAACATATTGTTATGTGTGATTGATTTTTCTTCATGTGTTTGCAATTGGCGATTTAATTTTTGCAAAGAATTAAGTAGAAGGATTATGTATTTAACATAAGGATTAAATTGTTTGATCACGAGAATCCAGTAATATACATGCATATTGTATTAATTTCTACACTCTGTATGTTTCTGCTTAAATGGTTTTCTCCATTCTCTACTCCTCAATTTGTGGTTGCTCCACAACTTCATTAGGTTCCTCCTTTGGAGATAAAAGTTGCTCCTCTGGTGGGATATTAAGGTCCCTTTGAAGAGAGCACCGCATCAGTTTCTCCTCATCAAATTTTACATCCCTTCGCACAAATGTCATTCTGAGGTATGGCAAGTACAGATGATAGTTATGGGGAGCTTCTATGTAACCCAAAAATACCCCAAATTATGTTATCGTATCTAGCATCTTCCTTAATTCTTTGGAGACATGGCAGTAAACAGAGGCTCCAAAAATCATGAAGTTTGACACATTTGGCTTCCTCCCCGAGAAAGCCTCCTCCAGTGTAATCATGCCCAGAATCTAATGAGGACTCTAGTTCTACAAATAGATTGTTGTGTTGCATGCCTCGGCCCACAAATGCATAGGTAGGCCTTAGTCATGCAACATTGCCCTTGTTGCTCCCACAATTCTACAGTTGTTTCTCTCAGCCACCCCATTCTGCTGTGGGTTGTGAGGTGTTTTCAACTCTCACTGAATGCCTTCTTTTGAATAGATATTTTTAAATTCATTCGACATGTACTCACCTCCATTATCTCTCCTAAGAGACTTCACCTTATTGCCCATTTATTTCTCAATCGGTGCCTTGAATTCTATGAACTTTGAGAATGTATCATCCTTCTTCCACATGAACAAGATCTAACACTTTCATGAGAAGTCATCAATAAAAATGACAAAATATTTGTGCCTGGCAGTGGAGGTTGTCGAGAGAGGTCCACATACATCAGACTGGACCCTTTCCAGGACTGCAAGTGCTTTGTTGTCCCAATCATGGAATGTGGATTTTATGTACTTCCCTAAAGTATATCCTTTGCATGCATCATGTTTCTTAAGTGCTCCTTTTGGGAGGCATGTGGTTATCTATTGCATGATCTTCAAAGCGCCATGATTCAAATGTCCAAGTATTCTATCCCAAAGTTCACTGACATCAGAGCTCTTAACCTTCTCCACCTTTGTGCTCAATGCAACACAATCCTCCATATTTATCTTATACATGTTTTTCACACAAACCTCGATCTTCATTACATGTCCCGTAGCTATGTATCTTAGGAATTCCTTTCCCTTGTTGAAGATCAAATTATAACCATGGTCTTCCAAAACTGCAACAAATATGATATTTTTATTTAGGCCATGAACGAACATGATATCCTTGAGCCTGAGGGGGCAGCCTGACTCCCTTTGAAAGGTGACTATACAAACCTCGGTCATGTTATACCTTTCGTCGTCCCCCATATCGATATGCATCTAGAAATATTTTTCTTCCATGTCACTGAAAAAATACCTACACCATGTCATGTGGAATGATGCACCTGAGTCCAAGTACCACATGCTTCCCATCACTGTGTTGGTCATGCATGAAATCATGGCTAAATTCAAGCTCGAATTGTGGAGCCAAAGATTCACCTACTTCTCCTCCTTGGGTCTTCTTGCTTTCCTTTTTGTGTGGACACTTCGTGACATAGTTCTTGAATTCATGACAATGGAAGCATTTAATTTTTGAAAAATATTTCTTCTTTCCCCCTTGACTAGATTCTAGTTTAGATTTGGATTTCTTCCCTTTTCCCTTCTTTGACTTTCCATCCAATGCAATTTTTTCTTCATCCTCGCCCTTGGATGAAGTCTCATCTCTGGTATTCTGCCTTATTTCCTCTTGTACCAAATCGTACCATACATGCTCCCAATTCAGTAGTTTCTCCCTCCCATTCACTAAATCTTGATAGTTATGCCAGCTCTTGGGAAGGCCCAGAAGCGGGGAAAATTTTAAGGATATAAATTTATGTTAAAGTTTAGAAGCATTGGCGAATCTTAATAGTCCCTAATATGGAGATTGTAAAATGTTTGGAGATATTTTCTCTAAAAATACTTAGATATATAATAATTTTATAACATTCTATATAAAATTTTGGTGATTTTTTAGGAAAAATAATTTTGTATTATAATATTTGGGCGAATAAATCTTAGAAAATTTGGAAATTGGTGAATCGTTTTTTGGGGAAAAAAGCATGGAAAATTATCCCACTTGCGAATATTAGCCCCTAAAATTTTCCCTGCCCAGAAGGGATAGGATTACCAATTCTTCGTCGGGGACATTAATACTAACCCTGCCAAGTTCATCATAAAATTGTGTAAACTTTCTCAGATACTGCGGAATTGTGCCATTCTTCTGCATCTTGATACTTCTAAGTTTATCCTTGAGTGCCAGCTTCCTGTGGTCACTACTATTTTCAAACAATTATGTCAGTGTTTTCCACATTGTTAACAAAGTTTCTTTTCCGCGGATATTTGAGACAATGTGGTCTCATACTCCCTCCAAGATTATTCTCCTCACCTTGGCTACATCTTTCTTCCACTGAGCAGGGTTATGTGCATCATATTCTTGTGGTTTTTCAACATATGATTTGATGTATTCTAGAAATCCATTATCCTCCATTACCACCTCCATGTGATCCTTCCATGCAACAAAATTAGAGGTGCCTTCCAAGGCACACTCTAGTCGTAGTCCATTGAAGGTCATCTTCTTAGTTCTGAATAAATCCTACAACATTGATCTCCAAATTCAAGCCTCCTAAGAAACAACTTCAAAAATTATGCTCTAATGTCAATCTTACTCTGATACCATGTATAAATTACGAAGCAGATTTGCAACTTCTCATGAAGTTGTAATCAAAATTAGAAGACACAAACTTACTCTACTCCTCTACATACACGATTTCACAATTTAGAAAAAAAAATTTAGACATGCAAGAAGAAATCACACACATGCAACAAGTATTTTTTCTGGGGAGAGAAATCTGCTAAAAACCCCAATTCTTGCTTGCATTAATCAAATGAATAGAGATGTATTACAACTTATTTTCTCAACTTAACACACCCTGCAAGTGCATAACTTGTCTCTCTGCTCACTAAAGGCCTCTGACCCAGACTTATTCAAATTTTTCCTCTGCTTGAACTCCTATTTTCTTGTAGTGTCCCTTTGAATAATTAGGCCCCTATTATTTAGTAAATTCATCAAATTGATTTTTGCAATTCCTTAGGTTGATTATCTGACTGCATGTAACACCTATACACTCAAGACTTGTCTACAACTGATGTTACACTGCCTTAGAATATCCACCAAGCCTGGGGAAATTGAATTCTCTACATGCACTAGGTATTTTAGGCAGATTGATCAGTTAATTGGATGATCACTTAGTTTGATTGAAGTCCCACTGCACAACTGACCTTCCACTAGTTCCTCCAACAGTAGGAACTAGTTTAACTGAAAAAAACCTGAGATAACTAGTCTTGATTGCTACAAATTAGCAATCACACATGCTTAACTGAACTCTAACTCCTCCAACTCGAATTTACTAAGTAAATTGGGTGACACAAGCCATGTCACACAAGTTAACATCATCCAAGTTGTCTAATGATGTGGAAATTCGAATTTTCCCAATTTGATCAAGGAAAAATCAAATTGAGAATTTCTTGCTACATTTTTCAATATCCCCAACTCTTTTCCTTTTCGTTGTATGGTAGGGCCATTTGGCACCTTTGTAGTTTAGGGTTATTTCTTTTTCTTTTTGTTTCAGATATTTTATATTGTCAATTGTAATATTTTCTACCCTTTGTTTGTCTGTCGTTCTTCAAAACTTAGGCATATGACATAAATTTTCAGTTTTGTGTACTTTAATTTAATTTTTGGGTTAAACCCTTAACTTATAATTTAGGTTTCTTACCTCTCGTCTCATTGGTTTGACTTTTTTTACTATTTTCTACACAAATTTTAATAAATGCACTGGTGTATCTACTAATGCGTCCTTTGATTACTTCTACAAGGTTCTATGGAGATATTTTGTCCTATCTTTGACGAGTAATGGTAACAGGAGCTTGCATGGCTCATCCCACGATTTGGGTTTATGGCATTTACATGTTTTTCAGTTGTATTAAAGTTTAATCATTATCCTTTGATATTACTTTACAGGAAGAGCCATGGACTAGAGTAGCCATCCTATAGGTAATGAGGGTATTGACGGTGTTCTCGTTCAAGTTACAAGTATTTGGTTATTTCTCTTAACTCAATCCTAAATAACCTATGTCATTTTCCTTCTAGGTAATGCTAAAGGAATAGGCGAAGAAATTGTTGGATTTGAAATGAATTAAAATCCTTGGGTTTTCAACACTTTGATTCTAGTGTGTACATTACAGGTTGACACTCTACCTAATTTCTTCTCCTATCTTGAGTGGCCAAGTTGGGGAGATTATCTATGTACTTCTACCATAAGTCCATCTGAATTCTCATGGCCATGTTGGTCATTTAATTTATTTTTTTTAAGTGAGCATGTTAAATTCGACTCCTTGTTTCATAGATTTACAGTAGACCTTTGTTACTGGTACCTTTGTAATAATTATAATCAGTTATATTTTATAATGGAACTCTTTTATTTTGTATCTGTGGTGTGGTGCTATATTTTTAATGGATCTATAGTTATGTATGTTCTATTCCTTTTAATTATAAGGTTGTATAGCCTTGTATATGCTCTTACAAATGATTACGCTTACATATATGGTTGGGATATAATATGTTTGGTCTAGTCGAACTTGACCACCATTACTCTGCTCGATTTCATTTTTAAAATGTGATGTAATCTCCCTTTTGGTTTTTATATAAATTGGGAACTTGTCTCACCATAAGGTGATTCTTCTTTGTCCTTTTATAGAACCGACAAAAAAGGCTTCGGCCCTTTATTTTTCAAAAACCTACATAAATTATTTTTCCTGGGATAGCATAGCTTTATGATTTTAAACTTTTAAATGAACTAAACTTAACTTTTGTATGCTACCCTCGATGGATTTATTTATCTTTTATTATAGTTCTTTCATATCAGTCTTGTCTAGTTGAATTTGACCTAGACTATGTTAAGTATTAGCTTAATGAAACACTATATTAATTCCTCACCATGTTCCTCCCAAATGGAACATTGTAGATATATTAACTATCTATATCTTTAATTAGACTTGTATTAATTATTTATGGAATATATCATGATTCTTTTTTGTTACAGTCAAGAATTAGATGCTTTAATTGATAGCTTTACCTTACCTTCCTTTTCGATTTCAAAGAGTCAGTCGATTTAATACAAGGAAAACTATCCCGGCCTAATAATCTCCAAGGAATTAGTGATTCAGTCGGCTCTAAATTAGTCAGACCAATTAGTAACACTAAACACTATAAATTCCTTTACATAGTCAGGTTATAATTAATCGATTTATACATAATTGCTCTTTTCATCATTTACCTTTTTATCTAGACTTACAGTCAATAGATATCTCATGTTTTAATTAAAATAAACATAAATATTAAATATATGTAGGTATTTCCATAAACAAACATAATCATAATAAATCTTCATTTTCCTTAGGCTATGTCCACTAGGATAATCATAATAACAATTCCTTTTATTATTTTGCTTCCATTCCATGCTTTATCACTATAACTTGTTCTATAATTTAGTACTATTTCATTCAAACATATAGGTTTATTAATCAAGAATAACATTATAAGAGAACACACAACACGCATGCCATTTTGATTCAATCAATAATTTCCTATTTTCACTGAATCAATTATTTATTTTCACCATCCACAAGCATAGATACACTCCCTATCCTTGCACACATATACACGTATTCAATCACCAAATCACAATAGGACTTAACAAAGTAAACAATTCTTCACTCAAAATCTTAACATGTTAAATACAATTAAAAAAGAGCATCATTTCCTTCTATCGATACAAATCACATGCCACAAATTAAATAACAATCAAAAGTGTGAACATTAAAAGTAGTACCATAATTCACAGCTAACCAACCTCCTTAGGGAATATCCAAGAACCGAGCATGTTGCACCCAACCATGAACTGCCTCTTCCAGTTACCCCCAAGCTAAGATCTTCTCTCTCTCTAGAATCAACAACCTCTTTAATTCTTAGGTGGTTTGTTTTATAGATTTCTTCTCAACATATTTTTAGTAGTGTCTTGCATTAAGGTCTGCCAGCCTTTTGCCTAAGCCTTTTTATTTTTGTTTTCTCGAAAAGATTATTTTTTTCTTTAAAGCACGCCTTTCTCTCTCAGTGTGCTTTATTCCACCCGACTTATTATTTCTCTCTAACTAAGTGATTAAAATAATCTTTCTCCCATTATGTTAGAAAAAAAAATTATTTTCTCTTAGGGATTTTTAAGAGACTTTTAGGCCCAAGGTCCATCATGTGGACTTGACCACCAACAGATTTTTCTAAGCTGGAAAGAAGTCTTCTAAACTCTAGTGCTATTTTCTGAATATTTCCAAGAAATTTATATATTAACTCAAATAATAATAAAATAATTACATCATCACATAAATCCCATCATGGCTTCCATCGCCATGAAATCCAATAATAGTTCAATGTATAAAAATAGTAAATGTTAAAAATCAAAGCCATACGGGTGTTACATCATCCCCCACTTTAAATAAACATTCTCCTAGGTGTTTTCTTTTAGTTCCCTTCCTCTTGGAACAAAGTTGGAAATGCTTCTCGCATTTTTTCCTTTATTTCCCAGGTAGCCTCCTCTGGGGTAAAGTGCTTCCATTGCATTTTAACCTAGGAAATGGCTCGATTTTGGAGCATGGTTTCTCTGCAATCTAAGATTTGAAGTGGTTCTACCTGGAAATCCCCTTTTAGTTCCACTTGTACCACATTCCAATCAATTACATGAGAATCATCGTCAATATATTTCTTCCGTAAGGACACATAAGAAACATTATGTACTTTGATATGGTTGGGAAATGCTATTTGATAAGCTATTGGCCCAACTCTAGCTGATTTCAAAGGGACCACAAAAATTGGGTGTTAATTTAACACAAGTCTCTAATCTCATAATGCTCTTTCTTGGTTTGACATTTACATATACATGTTCTGCTACTTTAAATTATTTATATGATCTCTTCTAATCTGCATAATTTTTTTGTCGATCTTGAGCAACCTCCAAATTCTGCCTCACTTTCTTCACCACATGTTCCATTTCTTGTAACACATTTGTTCCTAATACCAATATATATTATGGGTTACTCCAGCTTAGGGGAGTATGACATTTCCTTCCATACAATGCTTCAAAAGGATTCATTTTTATAGAACCTTGGTAACTATTGTTATAATCAAATTCTGCTAAATGTAGGAAATCTTCTCACTTAGCAGGTTTTTCCATTACATACATCCTTAGCATATACTCTAGAATATGGTTTTTCCTTTATTTTTGTTCATCTATTTTGGGGTGGTGGGAATTACTTAAATTAGGTTGTGTGCCCATTCCTCCAAACAATGTTTTCCAAAATTTAGAAGTGAATTTGGCATCTCTGTCAGATATCACCATTTTCGGTATGCCATGCAACCGAAAAATTCCCCACAATGTGACTTGTTCCAAAAGTATATTGAACAAGTATGAAATGTCTTGATTTACTTAGTTTGTCTACCACAACCATAATAGAGTAGTGTTGTCTTCTTGTTCTTGGTAACCCTGTAATGAAGTCTAGAGAAATTAGTGGATTTAACAATCCAGTCAGGTGTTGGTGTTCCACCTTCACCTGCTAGCACTCTAAGCACTTAGCCAAATATTTTTCTACTTCTTTTTTCATACTAGGCCAGTAAAACTTTTTTCTCAATGTTGAAATCATTTTTTGGTGTCTTGGATGTCCTGCAAAAGGTTCCTGATGGTGCTTATTTAAGATAATTTGTTTTAAAGCAACCTCATTTGTAACATAAATTCTATTTCTATATGTCACTAGTTTATCTGAATTTTCTTCATAACTAGGCACTTTCCATTTGCTGCAATTTATTCTGAATTTTTAAATAAGCTTCATATTTCTGTGTTGAAATTATGATCTATTCAGCAAAATTTATTCTATCATTTCTAACAAAAATTCCCATTAGTGAATTCACATTTCTACTTAAGGAATCTACTATTTTATTTTATTTTCCTTTAATATGATTTATTTCAAACTGAAACTCGTTTAAAAAGGCCATCCATCTAGCTTGCCAAGCATTCAAATCAGGTTGGATGAAAAAATATTTTAGACTAATGTGATCTGTGATAAGTGTGAAATTTTTACCCAACAAATAGTGTCTCCACATTTTTAGGGCATGAATAACATCCTCTAGCTCTAAGTCATATACAATGTAATTCCTTTTCATGCACTTTCAACTTTCTTGACTCATAGGATGCTACATAGATTTGTTGCATTAGGACACCTCCTATCCGTTCAAGGCATGCATCGGTACAAACTACAAATTCCTTTTTAGGATCTGCAATCTTTAAAATGGGTGTTACAATTAGCAGATGTTTTAATTTGTCAAAGCTTTCTTGGAACTTAGTTTTCCATTCAAATTTTACTCCCTTCGTTTGTAGGGAAGTAATAGGATAGGCCAAATTTGAAAAGTCTTCAATGAACCTTTTGTAATATCCTATGATTCCCATGAAGGATTTGACATCTAACACATCCTTTGGTATGGACCAATTTAAAATGGCCTTAAGCTTCTCAGGATTAACAGATAGACCTTCCTTTGAAATGACGTGGCCCAAATATTGTATTTTCTCTTTATACAACTTACAATTACTGAATTTTGCATATAATTGATATTCTCTTGAAGTTTGTAGCACCATTCATAGATGTTATTCATGTTCTTCTTGATTCTTGGAATACACCAAAATGTCATCTATGAAAACCAACACAAATTTATCTAGGTACTTACTAAGCACATTATTCATTAAACACATAAAAGTCGCAGGTGCATTAGTAAGACTGAATGGTAAAACTACAAAGTTTTAGTGTCCATATCTAGTTGTAAATATCGTTTTATGAATGTCTTCATCCTTTATTCTCAATTGATGATATATTTCTCTCAAATAAATTTTTGATAATATCTTTGCTCCTCTCACTTTATCGAACAAATCATCAATGCGGGGCAACAAATAGTTGTTTTTGATAATCAATTTTTTGAGTTTCCCATAATCTATGCACATTATGAAGGTACCATATTTATTTTTCACAAAAAACACTAGGGCTCCCCACAGTGAAACATTAGATCTGATATAACCTTTATCGAGTAATTCATATAATTTCATTTTCAATTCTAGAAATTCTGGAATACTCATTCGATAAGGTGCCTTAGACACTGGGGTATCTCCTAGTAGTAATTCAATGGAAAAAAATATATCTCTTCAAGGAAGTAGTCCTAGAATTTATTTCGGGAATACATCTTTAAACTCCCTGATTACAGGTAATTCATCTAATTTTTTATTTTTTGTTCTCTGGTTATTTTCTTCAACTTGGACAGCAAAGATTTTATGTCCTTTTCATGCGCTTTTTTTCACTTATAATGTTGAAATTTGTCTAACATAAATGGGACTTGGTATGCATTTTATTACCTATTCAACTCCCTTCTTGTCAATATTTTCTTTAAACATTTTATTGCAACTTTGTTCTTCTCTAATCAGTCCATGTCCGTTAGCAAGTCATACGAGCCTAGAGAAAGTACATTTAGACTTAACTCAATTTTGTAGCCTTTTGAGTTTACAGAACATTTTTTTACACAATTGATTACCCTCCTCTTTGTTCCTTTGGCCAATTGTACTAACCATCCCTTTCTATAATTTTCTATTTTTAGATTACATTTTTCCACCAGTTGTTGATTAATATAGCTGAGACTAGCTCCTCGATCAATTAACACGGAGAAATTTTGGTTCAATATTTTACCTTTGATTTCTTTCATCCTAGATTGGTGCTCTGCTTGCCTATCCTCCATAGAAGCATTAATCTAGGGGATGCTTCTTGCAATATCATTTATTGTGGTGGCTTCATGAATAGATTGTGCATTTTGTACAAATCTTATATTATATGGGAAGTTTCTTAACAAATGGGGTTCTCCACATCCCCAACACTTTAAAGGTTCTCTCTCTTTTGTAGTCATTGTTCCTTTATTATTAAGTTCCATTGGCTTTGAACGAGTTTGTGATTGAGCAGGTTGCAGCTCATTGTTCTGGTTAAACCTCTTTCATCGATGATCTCTCCTAAAATTCTTCAAAAGAGAGGATTTGTGTTTCTTTATTTCCCCCCCCCCCCAAACTTATTTGTATCCTTATTCTGCCATGAATTTGAACCTTCGCATCTATTTTTAAATTGTTGATAGCAAAATATTTCCTTCCTTACTACTTCATCCATCATCTTAGGATTTTCAAATTCAATCCTTTATTTATAAGAAAGTGGCAAGCAGTTCAAAAATATTTTTACCTTCGCTTTCTCTTCTTTGATGTAAGGAACATATCATAATAAATTTGTGAATTTTCAACAAATTCATCCATTTTTAATTGTCCTAACCTTAGATCATGAAACTCCTTTGCACGATCATCATAGTACCTTTCAATTAAGTACTTATATTTAAATTGTTTTTGTAATTCTTCCCATGAAACCATTTTCTCTTCTAGGATAGGAACTATTTTGGCCTCCTCCCACCATAAGGAAGATTTCCCTTACAACTGATAGATTGCTAGTTTGGATTTTAAATTACTTTCATACTCATAAACTTGAAAATACTTGGTAATATTTAACAACCAATTTCCTGTGTCCTTCTTCTTTTCACCGTCAAAGGTAGGAGGTCTTATCTTTTTAAATTCTCCATATAGCTCCATTTTGTTTTCCTTTTTTATCTTTGTGCTTTTGGAGAAGTTTTATCAAATTCAGGCTGGGGATCTTCCTTATCCCCATCTTCCTCTATATCCAAAGTTTTCTGAATTGACTTTTCATTCAAATCCTTTACCATTTTTTCTTATTCTTCACTTGCCTTCATAAAGCGTTCATGAATAGCTTTGATGTTGGCCAATTCTTGGCATAAATCTCTTACTATTTCCAAGAACTAAGTGGCTGGAGGCATGTCTTCTCCTCCCAACTCCACATACACTTCTCCTCCTTTTGCAGAAGGCTAATTTGAGGCTTCTGCCATCTTGTAGTCTTATGTTCTCCTACTTTTGTAACTTATTATAAACAAAAAACCCACATTATTTTTTTCATACATCCAATAACATATCATGACATAAGTATTCTATTCTCTAGTTTTGGTTTTCCCTTAGGCCTAGATTTGAAACCAATAGCTCTGATACCATCTATAAAATATCTAATTCCATACAACTGTGTTATATTTGGTTAACTAGGAGCATTGTTCATCTGTATTGTTTCATCTTAAGCTTGCATGTATTCTCAATAGTGAAATATAGAGGTTTGTCGCTTCCTCTTACAAAAAAAAATTATTTGGTGTAATTTTTTTTTCCTTTGTAATAATACTTCATCCTTATTTGTCAAGTCCCACTAGCACAACCGGTTGAGGATGGGCCTCATCAGAAAGGCGACCCAAGATCAAACCTCACGGAGGTTGTTGCACCCGTGCTAGGGGGAGGAGACAAGTTAATCCCAGTTATATTAGTGTTGATGTGGCTCAGCCTGGGTGCAAAGGCCGAGTGATTTTGATGGCTTAGATGCCCCTGGGTCATGGTTTATCAAGCCACAAGTCAAGCCTGATGTAATCTTTGATGAACTCAGACCGCTCGACCAGAAAAAAGAAAAAAATTACTGTCCTTATTTAATGTCTTCTTGCTTGATATGTATATAAATATATTGCTACCAAAATACCCCTGATGGGATTTATAATCCATATCATCCATAATAATTAACACTATACCTTTGTCTCAAGTGCATAGCATACAATAATTTGGCTCTAGTTTAATATCCCTTCAAACTTGCATTATATTTATCTCTCTTGGTCTTTTATTGCTTGTAATATTGCTTGATGGCATAAATGTGGGATAATGGAACTCGTCTACGGTTACGGTTGACATGCACCCCTTAATAATTCCATAGACTAATTATGCATACATTATATTACCTAAGCTCCAAGTCTCAAACTTTGGTGAAGGTGAACTCATATACGTTGCACCTTTTGGTTCATATATCAATGTCAGACAAATGGTTAATGGTTTTAGTCATGTTCTATACTTAATGGTTAATGGTTAATGGTTTTAGTCATGTTATATGAGTTCTGGTTTGAATTTCATTCTCTCTTTGAGACTAATCCTCTCAATTGTGCCTATAGGTGATACCTGTATTGTTCGTGTGTTTTTCCTTTCTATTCTATCGACGTGGTTCCATGAGTAAATGGTGTGGTTTGCAATTTTTTTTATAGGTGAGTGTGTACCCCCACATTCGAGCTTATTTTTATTTGTTGTGATTATGTTTGCTTTAATAAAACCCTAACTCTTCCCACTCTATAGATGGCCAAGGGGAATCGGGGTTTACTATTTTCATACAATGTTCTACCCATTGAATATGTAATACCTTTGAATTCCCCAACTCTTTTCTCATTCGTTGTATGATATGACCATCTGGAACCTCTGTAATTTTGGGTTATTTCTTTTTCTTTTTTTTTCAGATCCTTTCTATTATAGTCAATTGCAATATGTTCTACCCTTTTTATGTCTGTCGTCCTTTGGAACTTAGGCATATGGCATAAATTTTGAGTTTTATGTACTTTAATTTAATTTTTGGGTTAAACCTTTAAATTCAAATTTAGGGTTCTTACCTATGGTCTCATTGGTTCGACTTTTTTTACTTTGTTTTGCATGAATTTTTTTAAATGCATTGGTGTATCTTCTAATGTTTCCTTTGATTGCTTCTATAGGGTGTTATGGAGATATTTTTTCCTATATCTGACAGGTAACAGTAATAGGAGCTTGTGTGGCTCATCCCATAATTTGGGTTTATGGCATTTAGCATATTTTGGAGTTGTATTAAAGATTAATCATTATCCTTTGATATTCCTTCGCAAGTAGAGCCACAAACTAAAGTAGTTGTGTGTCCTTCCAATAGGTAATGAGGGTTTTTATGGGTTTCTCGTTCAAATTATTGGTATCTAGTTATTTTTATTAACTTAATCCTAAATAACCTATGTTGTTTCCTTTCTAGGTAACGCTAAAGGAAAGGGTGAAGAAATTCTTGGATTTGCAATGCATTAAAAACCTTGGGTTTTCAACACTTTGATTCTAGTGTCTACATTACAGGTCAGCACTCTACCTGATTTCTTCTCCTGTATTGAGTGGCCAAGTTGGGGCGCTTATTGACAAACTTCTACCATACGTTCATCTGAATTCTCATAGACACGTTGGTAATTTAATTTTTTTTGTTGAAAGTGAGTATGTTAAATTTGGCTCCTTGTTTTATAGATTTATAGTAGACCTTTGTTATTGTTACTTCTATAATGACTATAACGAGTTATATTTTATAATGGCACTCTTTTCTTTTGCATTTATGGTGTGGTTTTATATTTTCAATGGATCTATGGTTATTCATGTTCTATTCCTTTTATCGTATAAGGTTGTATAGCCTTGTATATGTTCTTACAAATTAGAACACTTGCATATATGGTTGGAATGTAATATTTCTGGTATGGTTGAACTTGACCACCATTACTCTGCTCGAATTCATTTTTAAAATTTGAATTAATCTCCCTTCTAGTTTTTATATAAATTGGGAAATCATCTCACATTGAGGTGATTCTTCCTTGTCTTTTTATAGAACCAACGAAAAAAGCTTCAACCCTTTGTTTTTCGGAAGCCTACATAAATTATTTTTCTCGAGATAGCTTAGGTTAAATTATTTTTCTCAAGATAGCTTAGGTTTATGATTTCATGCCTTTAAATGAATTGAAGTTAAATTTTGTATATCACCCTCGGTGAATTTATTTATATTTTATTATAGTATTTTCATATCATTCTTGTCCAGTCAAAATTGACCTGGACTATGTTACGTATTATCTTAAGGAAATACTACCATATTCCTCCCAAGTGGAACACTGTAGACCTATTAACTATCTATATTTTAAATCGGAATTGTATTAATTCTTTATAAAATATATCCTGATTATTTTCCATTACAATTAAGAATTATAAGCTTTAGTTGATAGCTTTACCTTACCTTTCTTTTTTATTTCAAAGAGTCATTAACTATCTATATTTTTAATCAGAATTGTATTAATTCTTTATAAAATAGATCCTAATTATTTTCCATTACAATTAAGAATTATAAGCTTTTGTTGATAGCTTTACCTTTACCTTTCTTTTCTATTTCAAAGAGTCAGTTGGTTTGATACAAGGAAAATTATCTCGGCCTAATAATCTCCAAGGAATTAGTGATCTAGTCACCTCTAAATTAGTCAAACTGACTAGTCCCACTAAAAACTATAAATTCCTTTACATAGTTAGGTTATAATTAATAAATTAATCAATTTATACATAATTGTTCTTTCCATAATTTACCTTTTTATCTAGACTTACAGTCAAGACATATCTCAAATTTAAATAAAAAAGAACATAAATCTTACACCTTCTTTTAATTTAAATCTATGCAGGTATTCAATAAACAAACATAATCATAATAAATATTCATTGTCCTTAGGCTATGTCCACTAGGATAATCATAAAGGCAATTCTTTTTATTATATTGCTTCCATTCTATGCTTTATCACTATAATACGTTATATAATTTCATAATCTTTCATGCATGCATATAGGTTTATTAATAAAGAATAACATTATAAAATAAGGTGGAATTTACTTTGAACAACTGGTAGGTTCAAGATTGACAGGAAGGAACGTTGTTGCTGCAATTGTGTTGCTGCTGAGCCCATGGGACAGCACGCGCCTGGAGCTAGGGCTCCCTCTTGCAACCATGGAGGATATGGATTCACCCTAGGCTCCTCCTCCATCTGCCGATGAAGCCTTCAGACCGTTGCTGGCCTCGCTACTGAAAAAGAAGAAAACAGAAGCCACCAAGTTCGTGAAGAAGCTAGATGACATTCCAGAAATCTCCCTTCCTCCCAAGGGATCGATCCAGGTAGCCTTGTCTCTGGCAGATTGTGCCCTTGTTGGCCAGTTTACGAGAATTTGGCCCTCTCCAAAACAACGGAGACCTGGGTCATCAAAAACTGGGTTGCTTTGATCAAGAATAGTGTAACCTCATATTTCTTGGGGAGAGGCTACTTTCTGTTCAAATTAATTTCAAAAGAGGATAAAGATATGATCTTTAGGAATGGCCCTTACTTCATGGGCCCTCAGGGCTTGTATCTCAACAAGTGGACGTCGGACTTTGATCCAACAGTGGATGTCCTGACAGCTATTCCTGTGTGGGTTAGATTGTCAAATCTCCCAGTGCATTGCTAGAACTAGGATTCTCTGAAGCACATAGGCAATGCTCTGGGAAAATTTATTGACCAGGAAAATAATAAGGACCAATATGACTGTGCCTGAATGTGTGTCGAGGTCGAATTAGAAGTGGGTCTACCAGAGGCTATAAAAATCAATGTTGGCAGCTGGTCTCATGTGCTAAAGCTAGATTACGAGCAGCTTCCTTTCAAGTGCCATCAATGCCATGAATACGGACACTTTGTTAGGGGTTTCCCGAGAAATGGAGAGGCAGAGAAAGAAAAAGAGGAGGGTTGGAATCAGGTTAAGCACCCAAATACTACTCAAAAAACTCCAAAATCTTCTGGGGTTCCAAAAGGCAAAGGTCCTCAGCCGACTTTTGATTAGCAAAACCATCCCCCTAAAGGTCAAGAAAATAATTTTGGGCCCTTAAGCTTAGATTCAGTAGAGGTCCAGGAGGTCGAGATGCAAAATAAAGTGACCCCAGAAAAATGGACATCCTAAGGCTCGAGGCAAGGCGAAAGCACCTCAGAAAGATCTAAGGAAAAGCATGTAGAAGCTGAAGCTGAGGAACAAACTTCAAACGAATCTGATGAGGAAGGAGAAATAGGGGAATCACAAATCTGGGGCTAGAAGATCGACAAGGAGTCGAATGCCTGCCCAGGAAAAGAGAGAACAAGAAACGTACAAATACAAGCTTCAAGGCAGTCAACCAACCCTTGAGAAAATTCTGGCAAGAACTACGAAGATGACAAGAAACCAAACACAGGGCTCCAAGGGAGCACATCACACCCAAAAAAGTAAGTGATGAAGGTTGTCTCCTAGAATTGCAGAGGAATGGGGAGCAAAGTGAAAGAAGAATCCATAAGAAGCATGTTAAGGATAGAAACCCCAGAAATTATTATAATCCAGGAGACAAAAATGGAGGACAAATAATTCCTCCAAACAAGTTGGAAGTTTTGGAATAAAGGTGGAGGACAGGTCGTCTCTACTCGAGGAGCCTTGGGCTGGCTGGGCACTCTATGGGATACAAACAAGTATTCGAGGGTCACTGAGATCCTAAATACTCACTGGTTGTTCTTGAAACTTCAGAATCTTGATAAAAAGGAGGTCATTAGCCTCTTCAATGTGTATGTCCCAGTAAACGCAGGGGAGAAGAAGGTTTGTTGGGACTCTATCAAAAATCTGGCAGATTTAGAGAATCTGGAAAATACCATCATTGCTGGTGATCTCAACATCACCTTGCTTTCGTCTATGAAGTGAGCAGGTAGCATCATTAGGGATCCGGCAAGAGAATGGGTGGACGACCCCATGTAGGATTGGGACCTACTCAACATCAAACCCTCAAACGGTAAGTACACTTGGTCAAACAAAAGATTTGGTCCTGGGCATATTGCAGCAAGACTAGATAGATTTCTTGCTCATAGTTCTTTTCTTCTTTTAGTATTAGAGGCTAGAATGCATATTTTTCCCTACAGCACCTCGGATCATAAGCCGATCAAGCTTGAAATGTTGGCACAAAAGGATCTTGGCCCTATTCCATTTAGATTTAGTCCTACATGGGTCAAGGATCCGGACTTCATGGATAAAGTAAAGGAAAATTGGAGGATTCCTGTCAAGGGCTCTCCTTTCTTTGTTTGGGAAGAAAAGCTCAAAAGAGTGAAAGCTTATTTGTAAATTTGGGCCAAAACCCTCCCTAATCCAGTGGCAGAAAGAAAGCATACCCAAATCAGTCTTGAGATCCATCATTTACAGATGGAAGATGCAGTCATTACACAAGATTTTTTATACAGGGAGGCAGATTTACAATAGAAGTTTCATAAGGCTTGTTTGTCGGAGGAAGAATATTGGACACAAAAATCACGTAGCCTCTGCCTTAAAGCGGAAGAAAAAAATACTTCCTTCTTCCACAAACAAGCCCAAGTGAGAAGAAGCTTAAACTCCACATCATAAATCAAGGAAGAATACATTACTCACAATGACTTCATGAGCATCAAAAAGGCAGCTTTCTCTCATTTTAAAAATCTTTACAGTGAATAAGGTGAGTGGGACCAGAATTCTAAATTTCTGGATGTGGTTCCTTCTAAGATAACCCCCAAGATGAATCATTTTCTGGAGGCAAAGGTCACTAGGGAAGAAATAAAGGCTTCTCTCTTTGCTATGGAGCCCGATAAAACTCCCAGACTGGATGGCTTCACAACTATATTTCTTCACAAAATGGTCTTGAAATCCCAAGCCTGTCAGAAAATTGGGGGCAGCACGAACTCAGCCTTTCTTGCCCTCATTCTGAAGGAAAAGGGAGCCAGTGCCTTCAACCGACCTATTTCTCTATGAAACATTGGTTACAAGCTGATAACCAAGGTGATAGCCAACAGATTGAAAGGTATCCTTCCTAATATTATCCCGGAGAATCAAGGCGGTTTTGTGCATGGGAAGAAAATTGTGGACAATTTTATCCTAGTGCAAGAGGCGATTCACTCAAGCCTGGTACGAAAAGAAAAGGGCATGGTTGTCAAACTAGATCTAGCTAATGCATTTGATTGTGTTAAACACATCTCCCTCTTTGATGTTTTACGTAATTTTGGGTTTGGGCTTGAGTTTATCAACTGGATCCACGCTTGTATCTCTGAGCCATGGATCGCCCCTCTGGTGAATGGGTGAGCTGCGAACTTCTTCAAAGCTACAAGAGGGCTTCGGCCGGGGTGTCCTCTTTCTCCCCTTCTTTTTGTGCTCCAATCCTTTTTTCTAAGTTTCTATTTGGATAAGAAGCAACTTGATCAAGAGATATTGGGCCTTAACATTTCCAGAGGAGTTTAAAATATAAATCATGCTTTGTTTGTCGACGATTCTCTGAAGTTGGGCACTGCTACTGTGCTTTCTGCTACAAAGATGAAAGAAGTGTTGGATGATTATTGTGAGGCCACGAGAAGCAATCTAAATAAGGGAAAGTGTCATTTTTATTGTTGGAACATTTCCATCAGTGCTCTCAGTGCCACTTCCAGATGTCTGGGCTTTTCTAGCTCTTTGAATTGGACTTCATTCAAGTATCTGGGCCTCCTAGTCTTCCAAAAATCTGCCTTCAGCAGATATTGGCTCCCTCTGCTTGATAAATTCAAACTCAAGATTCAAGCTTGGGGTTGTTAATCTAGGTTTTCATTGATGTCAATAGTTTATGTCAGTGGCTGGGATAGCAAATATTCTTGAAGATGCCAGAGGATGACTACAATGGAAGACTACCATATCACTGCACTTGATGAAGGATTAGAAAACATACACATGATTACATGTCCTACCTCCGATAATTTGATGATGACATGACAAGTCTCCAATGATGTGAAGCTTGATTTCCTAATGATGAAGACTACATAATGATGCTCCATTTGATTGATGAAATATCTCTACACTATCTTAAGGGCAGCTGACCTAATGACCCTATGTTGAAGAAGGAAAGGACATGGTGATGGTGATCCTATGTTGAAGAAGGCTAGGACATGATTATGAAGACAATCAATGAAGAAATCAAACCATGAAGAAGCCCTACACTCAAAGGCATTCTTCCCTGCCTCCATTTCTGCACTCATAAATAATAAATCACATTAAAAAATATTTTTTGCTACCTTAGAGGAAAAATTCCTTAATGAAACCTACACCATCTTGAAGATCATAAATTTTCCTTTCCAACAAGCTATTACTCAGCCCGAAACTCCAAGCGGTTTGAAAGTTATTGATTTTTCAAGTTTAAGGTAAATCATTGTCAGTGAGCCAACCTAAGCCGACTTGTGTAGGCTCATGCCTCATTGCCAAGGGACATGTCCCTTCATCAAAAAGAAAAATTATTATAAATATAAGGTCATACTCTTCATTCTTCCCATCAAAATTTCGATGAAAATCACAAAAATTCAAAGAGAAATAAGAGGAGGTTGTGATACTTAGTAGACATTGAAACTACTCTTGGAATTGGTTGGCAATTTGGTGTCTCTTGTGGGCACATCATTGAGCATCATTGAGGTGTGTGCATATTTCAGAGTTGGAGCCTAGAACAGTGAATTTGGAAGCTTGAACTAGTGTAGCAGCCTTAGAGCAGTGAATTTTTTGGACAATGGAGTATTAGGAGCCTTGAAGCAGTGAAGTACTTGGAACTCTTGGAGAGTCCTTGGGGCAGCATATTAAAGACACTTTAAATATTTCTAGAATCTAATTGAATACCTTGAAGTTGACTATTTGGAGTCAAACCTTGAAGTTGTTATTGAAGAATAAGTGTAGAACTTGGACAACTTATTGAATGTCTTGGAGCTGTTTGGGAGATTATGATGCATTGTTGATGTCATCATGAGGTGACCTTGAAGAGAAGTGTTTGGGTAACATCAAGAGCAGTGGCGACACCTTCATGATAAGATAAGGTTGTCATTGATGAAGTGATTTGGAGAAGGAATTGTTGAGAGTGAAGATATTGTCAAGGCAGATTGCAAAAAATATTGGGAGCTTTGAAGGTCATCAACTTATCTTGACAAATTGAAGCAGTGGGTTGGAGCCCTAGAGGATAGAAGAAGACCAGGTTGGTGCCTGTACTAGAGATAGGGTTGGAGCCCTAGAGGTTGGAGCCTCAAAGTGACAAGGTTGGAGCCTTGGAAGATAGGGTTGGTGCCCTAAAGGTCGGAGCCTCGTGAAGTCCAAGTAGGTGCTTGGAAAAGTACAGGTTGGTGCCTGGAAGGATTGGAGATCGGTGTCTTCATCTAGGGTTGGAGCCCTACACTTATTGTATCTATTTTATTATAAAGAAGAATTTAATTAAAACATTTATTCTTATTGTTCGTATTGTGTTCTAAATATAAGTGATCTAACTGGTAAAAATAACAATTGGAAAGAAATACTAATTCACCCCCCTATCAGTATTTCCAATAGGGGTTTCTCTTGGCTAAATCTTGCTGGTAAATTGGTGTTGATCATGTTTGTCCTCGACAGCCTTCCTATCTTTCAATTCTCAGTTCTGCTTGCTCTAATCTTTATTCTCAGGAAGATGGAGGAGCTCATCCGCAAAAAATTTTGGAAAGGTGGAAAACAGAATGAAAGGAGAATTCCTCTTGTCAATTGGGATAAAGTCACCAAGCCTCTTATGGAAGGTGGACTGAACTTCAAAATCTACGCTCTCAAAACATTGTCATGGGAGCTAAAATTGTTTGGAGACTTTTGGCATCCAAGCCCGGTTGGGCGCAAAAATCTTTGTGGAGGAAATACCTCTGCGGGCAAAGGAAACACTGTCTCGACGGTCCTCTTTCAAAATCCGGTTCTCATTTGCTCAAACTCTGTGCTCAGGCCATCCCGCTGATCCACCTCCATGCCTACTAGATCACAAGCAATGGTAAATTAATTAGTATTTGGGATGACTGTATTATGAACAACCCTCCACTTGTCGACAACTTTTCTCTGCATTCGCTGTGTGTTTGGATGGCCAACATTGTCTTTTACACCCTATGGGACATCTCTTGCTCGGACGGTTGTCTTTGGGTTGGTTGGAAGCAACTTCAAGTGCTGATAGACCTAAAGCCTGCCTACGATGCTCTGTTCGCTCTCCTTTACAGTATGGCACCGATCCACACAAGGAGGCTGGATAAACATGGCTGGGGTTCTCAAACAGGTGGTTATATAGTGGCGTTTGGTTATGCAAAGTTGTTGGAATAGCCTCACATCCAGACTAACCCTATGATTTGGAAGGGGCTATGGTGCCATAAGACCATTCCTAAAATTGACTTCTTTTGCTAGCTCATGTGCCACAACAGAATTCTGACCGAGGACAAATTGAAAAAAAGAGGTTTCCAGGGGCCGTATAGATGCTTGATGTGCTGTGAAAATGAATAGAATGTTTGTCATCTTATGCTAGAATGTAAATTCGCTCAGAGGTTTGGCATGAGGTTCTGGGTCCTTGGGGAAAAAATTCCACTCTCCCCTCTTCCATCACTGACTTGTTTGTTAGTTGGCCACACAACTATCCAAAAGTGCTCCCAAAGAATGAAAGCTTTAAAGCCTTCTAGCTTTCCTTGCCAAAGATTATTTGTTGGAAAATTTGGCTTGAGAGGAATAAGAGAATTTTTAGAGATAAAGAGTAGAATGCAAAGATAACCATGGCCAAGATCAAAAGCCAGCTGAAAGAAAGCTTAGGCGACCAGCTTGAAGAAACAAATTTAAGTCAGCAGGACTTGGAATGGGGTGACATGATGGGCCTTAAATTCCTTATTGCAACAAGGCAAAGCAAGACAAGTAAAGATTGGAAAATCAGACTCAACGAGAAAGACTTCTCAGCTTGGATCATTAAGCAGTCTAGACATACTTTATTATTTGACGGGGATGTTGAAGGCAATCCCGAGAAATCAGGTGCAGGAGGTCTCATCAAGAATCTAGAGGGCAGAATTGAGCATAGTTATGCATGGGGCTTGGCTCATAACACTAGCATCCAAGCTGAAGCGTTGGCTCTGCTCCAAGGTCTCAAGCAAGTTAAGAATTTCGGCATCAAAGAGGTAAATTTAATTGGAGACTCTCAATCAATTATAAAAACTATTGTGGAAAATTTTGTTCCTAAAGATCTCAGATTTGCAATATTGGTGACAAGAATCAAAACAATGGTAAAAGCTCTTCAAAGGGTGAAATTTTTCCACGTATTGTGGGAAAATAATAAGGACGCAGGTTTGGAAGCCAACAAAGTTGTCCTTCTTTCCGTCGACACTCTTTCAAGAGACAGGGAAGAAGAATGGGATCCAACCCCTTAAAATTCAGTTTTCATGTTTTATTGCATTCTATTGCATCAGTTCGTTTGTATCCACAAGTTAGGGAAAATTTCGGAGATTGATTCGATTGTTATTTGTAAGAAACACCGACACATAAGTACCCGAGTCATAGAACTCCTGACAAGTGAGGAAAATTGGGATTTTCTCCCATATTTTGTAATCTAATTCGAGGCATTCATGCCAAGGCTTTAATATAAATCCATATCCATTCCCGTAAAAAAAACATTATAAAATAAGGTTTATTAATAAAGAATAACATTATAAAATGACACACAACCCACATGAAATTCTAATTCAATCAATAACTTCCTATTTTCACCAAATCAATTATTTATTTTCACCATCCACAAGCATAGATACACTCCCTATTCTTGCTCGCATATACATATTTTCAATCACTAGAGAATAGTAAGACTTAACAAGGTAAATAGGTCTTCGTACAAACTCTGAACATCTTAAATACAATTAAAAACAAGCATCATTTCCTTCTATCAATACAGACATACCACAAATTAAATAATAATCGAAAGTGTGAACAGTAAAAATAGTCCAAGAATTCACAGCTAACCAGTTTGCATGGGGAATATTCAGGAACAGAGCACGTTCCACCCAACCATGAACTACCTCTACCAATTCCCCCCAAGTTAAGATCTTATTGCTCTCTAGAATCAACAACCTCTTTGATTCTTAGGTGGTTCATTTTATAGATTTCTTCCCATCTGATTTTTAGCAATGTCTTGCTTTAAGGTCTACCAACCTTTTTCTTAAGCCTTTTTGTTCTTGTTTGTTCGAAAAAAATTCTTTTTTTTTTCTTTAAAGCACGCCTTTCTCTCTCGTTGTGCTTTATTCCACCCCACTTAGTATTTCTCTCCAACTAAGTGATTAACATAATCTCTCTCCCATTATGTTAATTTAATTTTTTAAATTGTTTTCTCTTAGGGATTTTTAGGAGACTTTTATGGAAGGTCCATCATGTGGACTTGACCACCAACAATTTTTTCTAAGCTAGAAAGAAGTCTTCTAAACTCTAGTGTTCTTTCCTGAATATTTCCAAGAAAATTATTTATTAACTCAAATAATTAAAAAATGATTACAACATCACATAAATCCCATCATGGCTTCCATCACCATTAAATCCAATAATAGTTCAATTTCTAAAAATAGTAAATGTTCAATAAGCAAATTTGTAGGTGTGTTACATGAATATACCACCTGGCCAACTAGGAAAGTTTATTTGACTTCCTAGAATAGGGAATCTCCATAAGTTTCTTAGCCCTTCAAGCCCAAGTCTAAACCGCAATTATATTGTATCTAAGATCCTTGTGCTAATACCCCTCTAATGTCTAATACCAAAGTCCACATGTTTTTGCAACATCCCCAAAATTTCTGCACTCCCTAGTGCTAAAACAAAAAATCAACCCAAAATCCTCCCAAGTTCTATGCACTCCCTAGTTCCAAAACCAAAAATCAACCCATAATCATCCCATGTCCCCCCCCCCCCCCCCCCCAAATCTCCCTTTAAGAATCCCCTCTCTCTAAAAATAATCCTCCAATCAAAACCATCCCTCACAGTTATCTTCCCCCTCATGAATGTTACTAATCCCCTCATTAATGTTACCAACCTTCATTATATCCTTGTAGTTTCTCCCACCTATCCTCTTATCCTCAAATTGAGCAAATAGAATCTTGTCAGGTCTTGAAGACAATAAAATATTCAAATAATAATATTTTCTTAATGTCAAATCAAAGTGAATCCATTATAATCCTAATTAATCCAATATTAATTGAATCGTAACTATAATTCATTAATTATTTATCAATATTGATTAAGGTATAATCATCTAATTAACCACTAATCAAGATTAACTATCAATCTAACTTAAGACTAATCATCGTGTGGGTATATAGCTAGCATACACCCACTTGGTTATAAGAATCAATCATAAAAGTTAATCACTCAGCAAGAAGGTTATTAACCTAATACAAGATAAGAGGATCAAGAAGTGGGCATTGCAGAACACCTTTCATATATTTGGTGATAGTCAATATACATAATACAATATAAGTTAGGAGTGTGTGAGTAGTAGTTATGTGGGGGTGGTTTTCACTATTGTTCTAGCTCATGAGACCTTTGTATTGTGTAATTTAACCTTGATAAGAGGTTGGTTGTTAGAATCATGGAAAGAACTCACTTTGGTTTATTCTAGGCTAGGCCCAAGGGTGAATATCAAAGGTTGATGAATGCAATTGAAGTGGATGCAATGAAGCATGGCAAGGCTCCTTCAATTGTCTTAGTCACAGCATTTCAGTTTTCAAGCTCTCAACTAGTTATTTTCTCCTTGGTTCAATTATAGTTAACCTCTATTCTATATTTCTCCCATGAATTAGGATACATGGGAGGGTGGAGGGGTTTCCCTCAACCATTGGCTTCTCCAATGTTGGGATTTCTACTCCTTGTGCCAATTTTTTTCTCTTTGTATGAACCCACCCATTGTCATCCTTGTCCCCCTTGGTTTTTTATTGTACTAATTAGTTACAATCTCTACTTATCTCACTATAAAATTTCACTTTGGTTTTCCTTTGGCCTCTAAAAATGGCAATGGTCATTAGTGGTTAGGACTAGGTGTTAGATAAAAAAAGTATGGTAGAAGGCCTAAGTGATTACCCGTAATTTCTTCCCCCATAAAGCTTTATATTGCCAAAAGGCTAAGAAGGGTGCCAATTTGGTAGATAGGAATTTCCATTTTAGATTTTGCTCTTAGGCCAATGAATAAATAGCCCAAATGGAGGATTCAAGTAGGCAGAAGAGAAAAAATCTCCTTTGTTTTTATCGAATTAGGGATATAAAGATATTTAGACTAATAAAATTGTATTGGTTGAATAAGGCTTCCATTGCCCAAGTAATGGAGGAAAAATATCTCCAATAACAAACCATCTTCCACAAATTGAATTGATTATGAATTAAATTTGAAGTGGGGTTTAAACTTATCTTTGGTATTAATATCATAATCAAACAATCCTAAAATAGTAACAATAATGACATACTAAGAGGTGGTATAAGTGGTGTTGAAGATTGCAACAAGAAACAGTGAAGGAGGCATCCTGAAACATCATTCCTGATCCTAGTTGGAAAGTGATCACCTAAACTAGGTGGGGCCCACACAGGTGATTTTTGTCGCAAAGTTTATTTTTAGACTATGTCTATTTTTAGACTATGTCTATTTTTAGACATGTTGATCATATTCTATGAGTTGCGGGATGCTATTTGTGGATGGTTGGTCAAGTTGGAAAAAATATATGGACTTCTATTTTTAGACATATTGAGCGGAATCTATTTTTAGATTGCCACTCTAAAAATAGATATGTCGAATATTATTAGCTCTTAATAATATTTGGACTCTAAACATTATCTTATTCTCTTGGAGCACTTCAGTTAAGTGCACAGATGTGGCACAAGAGCTGACAGAAGGAATTACGCTATTCCCGAGGGTTAAGTGGAGCTATTGCATGGATACTTCAGTTAGAACTCATGTGAGAGAGTTTGGTGGAGTTGATTGAGGAAGTTAATGGAGTTGTGTTCAATTTAACTAATCTAAACATAGTTGAGCTATTTGTATCTAGTTTAACCGATTGATACAATTAGTGAGAGTGGTGTGAATTAATTATTAATTAATTCACTAATTATAAACTCATTAATCAACTAAAGAATACATCAGTTAACTTCAGTGCATGGACAGTTTCAGTGGAGACCAGTGCAGAGATAGGTGAAAGAGCAGGTTAACTATCAGTTGTGACTATATTGTTGCATATTTGCAACAACCAGTGATTGGAGAAGCCCATGAGGATTGCACAGTACAAGCCAGGTGGTTCAATTTATTTAATGAGCCATCCTACAACATTGATTACGCAATAGAGGTAGCCTATCAGGTGGCAGAGATTGGAGCATGTGTTTTGCTAGATCTAGCTTGATTAGTGTGTAGCAATTGGAGATTGTACTGAGAGCTTGTGAGGAGCTTTGTATAATGATTGTTACATGATCTCTATGACATATAATATACAGATAGTTGGGGTTTTCAGTTTTAAGCTTTCCCATGAAATACTGTGTTCATGTGTGATTGTTTATGGTTTTAATGTGCGCATGCAATTGATTTTATTTCCGCATGTCATGATCAATGGTAGAAGAGATTCTGTATTGTGCATGAAGTTAAAATAGTGTGTGATCAGGAGAATCTCGGTGAATAATATATCAGTTATTCAAATTTCTACAAGTGGGACATTTTATTCTTCACTTCGATGAAAAAATAGAATAAACCTTCTCTTAAGGGCTTGGGAAAAGA
This sequence comes from Pinus albicaulis, assembly GCA_034641835.2. Lineage (NCBI taxonomy): Eukaryota > Viridiplantae > Streptophyta > Pinopsida > Pinales > Pinaceae > Pinus > Pinus albicaulis. The sequence continues at coordinate 1,225,089,690 of CM076580.1, forward strand.
TAAAACAATTAGGGAGAATAATAGTAACTGAGCAAGGGATCCAATGTTTAACCATATTAGGGGATTCCCAAATACTCCTTCAAAATTAACAGAAGAGATCACTCCCTAAATACATTCACCTGAAGACCATAATAAAAAGAAGTGGAGGGGTTCCTATCAAGAATGGAAAAATATAAAATATATCACGTTCTTAGGCAGCAAAATAAATTACCATGTTCACATGCCAATGGTGGAGGTAGGTTTCCTCTTGGAATATTAAAGAGGAAACACTCAAGCAATTTATTTACAATCCCGTGAAATATAAGTTTCATTCAAAGGGTACTTATCCCCAAATCAGAGATCGCCAAAGGGAAGCCTCTCCCTCACCATTGTATGCATGTGATCCCCCCTTAAAAAATATAGTCTAGAACTCAGTCCCTGGCTTGCATTGAATTTGGCACACTGATAATATGCTTGGTTCAGTTGGCATAGGGTGGAAGTACATCGCCGTGAAGTGGTTTAGACGTCAAAATGAGGATGTGACAAGTAAGATGAGCTTTCACATGGTGCTCCCTATGGGTTGGCACACCCAAAATAGACTCGCAGTAGCAGAACTCATGTGGAGGTTAACAGTCACCATGGAAGATGTTCTATATTCCATTAAAATGAAGAGACACCAAAATTTTCGCATGAGATCTGTCCTAGCTATGCTCTAGTGGTGTAGAGAAGTTCCATGTCTTGAGAGGGAAAAACAACAACCTACAAGTTCTTCATCGTGACTCAAACTATATATTGAAGGTATGATCAATCCTTATCATCTCACAAACAATAGTAGAATACATTTTCAATTCATTAGTAACAGTAAGATAATTAAAAGTTTGATCTAGTGGCACTTTGTGTTCAACTACTTCAAGGATGGGGAAGGTTGGTCTCATCTCAAAATTGTTCTTGAGCATGGGAATTATGTCAATTCCTTCAATTGGCTAATTTTGATGGTTTTTTATACTATAGGCTATCAGGTGGGGGGCACTCGGGGGTTAGTGGCATAGTACTATTATAACTCTCTCCTTCTAGCATCCTCAGTTTGCCTCAAGGAAGCATGGTTTGGGCTTAAGGGCATTCTGAACTAGGTTTCTTTGTGTTGGGAAGCTCTTCATCTTACTTAGTTAAGTGTAAGGATAGGACTGTAAGAGGATTGGGTCTTGGTCCAAATGGCCAATTACAAAAATGCAAAAAGTAATTGGAGGAGGAAATTCTCACTTTGCAATTGAATCATAATCAATATGTCTCAAGCATCACAATAATCATGGACATCTTAGTGGAGAAAAGGGGTGCCATTAGCACAAATTAGGATGAGATGTTTTCCTATGTTAACAAATTGAAAACCTCCAATCATCATTAGATGGAGGACCAACCAAAGCATCTCTATCTAGTAGTGAATAACCTACAATAGCTCAACTAGTCCCAAATCTTTAGCCTACCATAGCTTAACTAGTCCCAAATCTGAATGTCATAGATAATCTCGCTAGGAAGAACATAAGAAGCAAGGTGGGCCCTCTAAATAGACTTCATACATGTTTACGTGTAAATATTGTTTAACTTGACATGTTTTTTGGCATATATATGCGTATAATGAAAGTAGGATATATGGGAAAAAACTTCAAAATTTTGTGGAAAAGAGCTTTATAAGATATCAATGTCTCAAAAGCTATATCTGGTTTAGGCCCTAAATTTTGTTTGATCCTCTTTATGTAATAGTTGCATTTTCATGTTGAGAGGCGCATTCAACAACCTAGTATGAGAGTGAGCTGACAAGTGTCCTTTAAAAAACTACTCTATATAAAATAAATAAAAAACAATGATGATTATAATAAAAATAGAAATGATTATACATATTTGGTTAGTTTTAATTAAAAGCATTATAAAACATAAATAATATCATTTTCATTGTACTCACTTGGTTAGTTGGTAATATTACAATCCAATATGAAAGAGATGTGGTAAAAATATTTCACTTTGATTTATGGAGTTATAAATAAAAAATTTCGATGTTTATGTTAAATAATACAATTTTATATAAACTTTACATGTATGAAGTAATTAAAAGTTTTAAAACTCTTTTATTTCTCTCATAAATATTTCAATATAGAACTTAAATACATTGTTTGAATATCCATATATGTATATGTAGAGAGAATGTGTGTTAATGGTAAAATATTTCAATGTTTAAAAGGAAATGTGTAATTCATTCAAATTTTAATATAAATTAATAATAATAATAAAATATTTAAAAATACAATCACGTGGTATTTTATATTTTATATATAGAAAGAGATCAAGATCCTAACAACTAATTTATCAAGCACTAAAAAAGATGAAATTCCTTGAAATATAAACTTTTTATCAAATTTTGCATTCTAAACAAAATGATCCCTCTCAAACTTGATAAATCCATAATTCAAATAAATCTATAATTACACTGGAGGCGTTTTCTTTGTTGACTTGGGGTGAGCAAAAATTGTTCACCCCAGCCAATAAGATTTTTTGCCTATCGCCCTTCCAACCAATTATATTTTGACATTTGGTTATTCCTCCAACCAATAAAAATTGGTTACACGCCATTACTAACCAGAACCACTAAAAAAATAAGTCCTGACGATTACGAGTGATAGCGAGACTGTTATTTCTGACAATTCGAAAGCCTTGACTTTCACTACCACTTTGACCCACTTTCAATGGATATGCTCAATTTATTCTGGTGGGAGAAACATAATAGAATCTCGTTGGTTGGATCGAAAGGGGTTAATCTTTCCCCGCTGCTTTCGATCCGGGGACTATCTGTAATTGAAGGAAAGAATCGGATAAAGATTTAAGTAAATAAGAAAAGTTCCGTTAAGGAACCTTGTTCCTAATGATCCGGGGAGGAGACACAGTGAGATACACCAAGTTATGAGGTTCTAGATTATCAGGTTCCAGATATGGATTAGAGAACCAAGTTCAAATTCACATGACGAGATGGAGCAAGTTATACATACCGAGATGGGCTGGGTTAGATACGAAAAATTGAATCATACAGTGTAGATCAGAGACATGGAGAAAATAAACATAGGAGTGTGCAGGTCAGGACATGTGAAAACTATGTGCAATACCGGGAAGGGGCAGGGCCAAATGATTATCGTGCGAGTCCTAAAGCGGGAAACATACCTACGCCGACTAGAAACATTTCGGTTGAATTGGGCTGCAAAATTTATTTTTGGGTGTTGTGGGTTTCAAACCCAGAATCTTTGATTCATTGGTTCTAATGGGCCTAGAGCCTATTTTAGATATGTCATTTACGGCCAATATGTAAGGGCGATGTGGTCATCAAGAGGGAAAATTATAGTTTTTCAATATGGAGAACAGAAATATCGCCTGCACGCGAGAAGACTACCGAGTTCAAGCTTTCCTCAAGCCATGGGAACAGTGGCACAAGCTCCTCAATTAGTGGTTCTCGACGGTATTTGGGTTCCACCAGAGTATGCAACCCACCATGGCCATGAAGCTCCCAAACTCTACACTACATTACCTAACATCACCTTTCAATCACATGCAGCTCGCTACTATCACCAACGCCCACCTGCCATTGATGGGAATTCCCTACAGGAATTATGCACTTCTTATAGCAAAAACCAAGTGGAATCGTCGTCTCAGCCTCAATCAGATGGATCAACACAGTCATCATTCAAGCATGAGCATGGACGCAGATCAAGATGGCAAATCAAGCTTGAGCATTCATGGCAGCTGGAAAGAGAAAGAAATGGGAAATTTTGTAAGGGGCCCTCAGCTCTGATTTGTGGCCCTTGATGAAGAAAAGTACTGGGTAGTGCCACTCAAACTACAACCAGATTCCCAAGTACATTCAATTATGATTATTCCCATCTTCTACAATCTCACTGCTCACATACTTCATTTGGTCTTTTCGGATCCAATCCATCTCATTTGAGATTACCAAGGGTGGTTGCCTTTTGGTGAGCTAACTTTACACTTTGATGCTTAAACTATCCACTCATGACACAATTTCCGCTATAAAAATTTATCTAACACAAATTTTTCAAATACTACAGTAATATTTATTAGCCTATGGTTCTCTGGTTCTCTAGTGTGTTTTTTTCGATGTAAATCGACACAATTGTGAAAACTGTTGTATGAATTTGTGTTATGGGTGATTAATTAAGTGTATGTAAGGGAGTTGAAGTGTGTTGTCTCGAGGAATGTCATGGATTTTTATTTATGCAGAGAATGATATAAATAAAGATTGAAAGTCATCATAAGCATTTGTACCAAGATAATTGCAATGTATGTCTAATAAACGTAATGCAATGAATATAAATGCAATAGTGCAAGCAGAGAAGTGCACATGAAATCTAGCAGGACCATAAAATGAAAAAAAAAAAAAGTGGATAGTAACAATTATAGGTAATGATAAGAACAAAGAGTTGAGCATAATAATTCTATATGAAAAATGTGGTTTGCAGTTTGGTTCAGTGCCCCGTTTAAAGGGATTGAAACTTCAATATTTTTTATTTTGGTTCAGAGTAGGTGCAACTAAGCATAGAAAGTTGTAGTAGTAAGGGGAAAGCATGGAGTGTGCTTGTAGCCTACTTATAAATGGATAATTTCAGTCTTCTTCTTTGGAAGTATAAATACGAGTTTGATCCCAAACATAATGTATTATTGTCGTGTTTTCCTCTCATATTACTAAATGTTTATGCGATTAGATATTTCCAGAGATTATCAGTAAATTTGGCTGTGTTGTTGGTATTGTCATTCATGTTGCTTTTTATTGCAGGATTCCATCGTTACAGCTTCACATCATTAGTCTGTTTATAAAGACTTTGTATCTAAAATTTTGGGGGAATATGAAGTATAAATTGGAGCATCAATGGAAAACACAAGAATGTATCGGGCATGCTTCTTTTCAATAGTTTCAGTATCTACTAGTCTTGGAAGTTGGCATCTGATACAGAATGCTTAACTTTGTCTATAGGTATTCGTGTTGGACTTTGTAGATAGACTGATCACTCTATGTACTTTTCCTACAAATGCTAGGTGATAATTTAATTTGGTTGTTCAAATTTCAATTCTAGTATGCTTAAAGTATTTTACTGATCCCATGATCCCATTGTAACTCAAGAAAAAAGAATATACCATATGTTTTTATGGAAAGAATTTTTCCCTTTTATTTTGATTGTCTTCATCTTGAGATGTTATGGCCAAATTGATGACACAGTGCATGTGAGAAAAGTCTCTCTTTTATGGTTTCACATAATGTTTGATTGGTTGTAGAGCTGATATATTTGTTTATTCAACTTTGGTATCCTTTATCTATGTGTTTTTTATTTGGTGTGTGTGTGAACAGTTAAGTTAGATGATAACTAACTTTTCATAAATGCTTCTATGACTGTACAATACCCTATCCCTACTCTACAGAGTGCAATGACTCGACAATTTTCATGTCTAAATGGATGTTGTTCATGAGGATGATGTTCTTGATTGGCATTAGCTCTGCAAGGTCCTTTTTGGGAATGGAATGATGCAGATACACTTCTCAATGTCAATACTGGTTACTCTTTTGGGTTTTACTTCTTACTATCTTTTGATTCAGCCTATTATATATTGTTAGAGCTTGAGCTGAATTAAACATATTAATATTAATTTTCATGTTTTTACTATTATCAATTCTAAAGTACAAGTGCTAGGTGGATGGTTTCTCGATTATGATTGAATATGTGACTATTGTTGATAAACTAAGGATTGAGATTTTTTCAAGAGTTCAATGGTAATTCTATTATCAAAAAAAATTCTCCATATATTGAAAATACTTATTAGCATAAATCTATGTTAACTTTGGATTTTATCAAGCATAGAGAGGGATCAAATCTCTGAAAGTGTAATACTCTTTCAAAATGAAAAACTTGAAGAAATTTTTACACCAATATTGCATGGTCGGTACTCATATAAGACTCGTCTGGCTATTGACTCAACGACCCGTATAAGACTTGGCAAAGCCTCAATCTAATGGATCACCACAGTCATCCTAAAGCATGAGCATGGAGGTAGATCAAGATGGAAAATCAGGCCTGAGCATTCATGGAAGCTGGAAAGAAAAAGAAATGGGAAATTTTGTAAAGGGCCCTTAGCTCTAATTTGTGGCCCTTGACTAAGAAAAGTACCAGGCAGTGCCCACTCAAACTATAACCAGATTCCCATGTACATTCAATTATGATTATTCCCATCTTCTACAATCTCACTGCACACATATTTCATTTGGCCTTTTCGGATCCAATCCATCTCATTTGAGATTAGCAAGGGCGGTTGCCTTTTGGTGACTATAACAATTTATCTAACACAAATTTTGCAAATACTACCGTAATATTTATTAGCCTATGGTTCTCTGGCTGTCTGGTGTGTTTTTTTTTCGATGTAAATCAACACAATTGTGAAAACTATTGTATGAATATGTGTTATGGGTGATTAAATAAGTGTATGGAAGGGAGTTGAAGCGTGTTGTCTCGAGGAATGTCATGGAATTTTATTTATGCATAGAATGATATAAATAAAGATTGAAAGTCCAAATTTATCGAGGTTCGTTCTTTAATTTAAAGTTTGTTTCACTGATCTCTTTAAAAAGAAAAAAATCTTGTTCAAGATCAGGAAGAGGAAAATTTCTCATGAATTTAGCATAGATATCCCTTTGGAACGTGGCTTTTACAACGAGAATTACATATAATTTGGATCTTTTTTTGTTATGGAATGTACATCAAGTTGCAGCGCATCAAAGTGGTTGGGCTTGTGAGGAATTTTTTGGATGAAAATGTTTGACAACAAAGTGGACCAACGTTTTGAACATTTATTCTAATTCAATGTCGGCGTCAACATAAATAAGCTTTCATTTTTTTGAACTCAAAAACCATAATCATAGTAACCTAAATCATTTTGATTTAATAGAACACTTGTTTAGACATCAAATGTTGAGTTGCCACATCATCTTGGTGTTAGGGTTTTAGATCACAAGATAGAGCATAAAATTTAAATGTCAATATTTCCTCAATCGTGAGGAGTTACAATACATGCTATACACCATTAGAATCGGCTCGACGAGGAGCATCCATAGACGATGAGCTTGAGATTAAATTCACTAATATTTAGCCTCAAAACCTTCAACAAATGTGGGGCTACTTAGGATTCTTTCCATCCTTCCAGGGCTACTTTTCCATGGAAAACTCCATTGAATTTTTCCACTGATGTTATCATGACATATATTAAGAGTGTTCTGGGTGAAATCCCTAATTTGGGAAACACTTTTTGGCGAAGGGCAAGAATTTGGGTGAAATTTTTAATTTCTCGTCCGAGAAAATAGTTAACTCTATTTCTCGGCCGAGAGTTTTTAAAACTCTCGTCCGAGAGATTTTTAATATTTTGGCCGAGAATTTGATTTGGCTTAACCGGAGTTAAAATTCTCTCGGACAAGAGTTAGGTATTTTCTCGTCCGAGAGTTGTGTTAAAATAAACTCTCGGGAAGACTCTTGGACTAGAGTTAAAAAAACTCTCGGACGAGAGTTTTTTTAACTCTCGTCCGAGAGTTTTATTCTTATAATAAAACCCCAAATTTCTTAACTCGCCCGGCATTCTGCACTGTTAGTTTACATTTTCGGGCTATCGTTTTCGTTGTCGTTTGGACTAGAGCTGTCGCCGTCGAGCCATCGTTATCATCTAGCCAACCAGGTAAGTGTCTTCAGCTGAGCATTGAATATTTATTTTTTCAGAGATGTGGTTCTGTTGCCTTGCATATAAACCTCGTCCGGTGGTTCTTCTCCACTTGTCACCATATGGCTTTGATTTTTATCCTCCATTCTTTCATTCTATGCAAATAATAATAAATCGCATGTTTTTGTAACTCCTACTGAATTCTTCTGTTAATTTTTCAGTCACGAAAGTTGGGTGAAATTCCCAGTTTGAAGCCTAAACCCATTATCACTCTCAATTTATGTGATCTAAGAAGCCATTAAAAATGATTGGATTGTATAGAAATTGGAGGATTCACACTGTCTTGTCTTTATTAAATCAAAGAGGCAGTTATAAGTCCTTAAAGCTTATTGGCTCTACAAAATTTTGAAAGATGTAAGCCTTGAAGATGCGTTCCTGAAGAGCTTGATGCAGATGTTTCCAAAATAATTCACTATGTCAAAGGTTGTTGTTTCCCTATTTCTGTTATTTGTGGATGTTTTCTCTTGTTTCTCAGCAAAGAAGGTGACCATAACCATCATTTAATCTACCTGTTAAGAGTTGCTTGGGCAGATCTTCATGTAATTTCACAAGTCAAGTGTATGCATTATTTTTACATATATCTAAAGACAGAAATAGTTTATTTATGATTTGGGTTTTATCAATCTCCCTTTTGGACTAAAATCATACCTGAGCCAGCTTCAGGTTTGCTCTCATTAGTTTGGCGTTGAGGCAATCATGACATCCCAAAATATGAAATGGTTTGTTTAACAAGAAACATGAAACGCTTATGTTTTACATGTCTAGTCTATGATGAGGTTTGTTGTAGATATCATTTCCCATTATGGGATTCATGGATCTGTTTGAAGCTTTAACTCTTCGATACATTGGAAGGTTCTCTTTATTCATGAACAGGGAAAATTTTAAGAACCCCCCTAAATTTATATATATAATAAATGGGCGAATCCCCATGATACATAGGAAAAATGGAAGGCGATGTTATTAATAATATAATATGTATATATAATTTCTTTGGCGAATCTCTCACGAGATTATATTATCTTATAAAATCATGGCGAATCACTAGTACAAAATGGTGAATCGTTGTCTAGTGGAGTTCAGGGTGTTGGTTCTAATGAAGATATGGTAGTTGAACCAGGAGTTGAAGGAAGTGAACCACCGAGACCAAGCATGGCACATGGCGACTGGTGAGGGAAGTAGTTCTCGTGCAGTTTTGGAAAACACGTTCTAGTTCTGCGAAGCGTAGTGTTGTTTCTCATGCTACTACTAGCACTGATATTGAGGTTGGAGAGGAGTTTGAGGAAGCATGGAAGGTATCAGTGGTGGAGAATTACAAAGAGAACCCCATGATGGGCTTCATTTTGCCCTTTGGTATTTGGGCCTACAAGATCTTACGTCCATTGAACCAACAATTAACTGTTCAACCAACAATCAATTTAACTGAGTTGATTAGGTATGAGTCAACTCAGACTAATATTCAAAACTATGCTTTGCACTATCCCATATTTATCACACTAATGCTACACAACATTGTGCATTTGCACCAAACTCTCATGCATGCACACAAAATTTTCATCAACATCTATAACCCTAACCAAGTGAGAATTGATGAACAATTTACACCAAAGTTTTTTATAGTGTTGAAAGTTCATAAGAAATTTAGATCCATGGTACCTTCAATAAATTTTGAGTTAAACTCCACTAATTCGACCACAATAGAGCAAACTTGTGATAAATTTTAAACCTACAAAAATTAGGATTCATGTTCCTAGGAATGATTATAAGTAGTTGACATATAGGTAGAGTTTTGAGCCTTGACACATTGATAATGCAATGGCTTAGGTCAAAACTCACACATTGAAAAGTCATCAATGAAGAGAAGACAAGATCATTATGAATTACACATACTCCAAACTTCCTACCAAATTCTACTTAGTTTTCTGCAACTCAGCTATGCATAATCTTATAGTAAATACAAATTCCACAAAGCCTTCTTCACATAGCTAATAAATGGCCATTAGAAGAGAACCCCATATATAATAGTAATAGTAGCAATCAATATATTATTTCATATTGAACTTCATAGCCATAGCACTCCTATGTATTGTATGATGTATTCAACTTGCATTATCAAATATAGATAAAATCATACTTTTGATTGATACATGTAAATCATACTTGTGCACAAGGTTGAATGCAATGCCAGTCAAGGAGTAAAGTCGGTTTGACGTGTAATGATCTATAAAATAATGAAGAAACTTAGTAATGCATCACAACTTTCACGTTTGAAAAAATTATAAAGCTTTCATGCAAATCCATTGTTGTTATAGTTCCTTCTCTCAACAATGTTCCATATAAGCATGGAAAATCAAGTAATATTAAAATGCATTTATAATACTTTGAAGCAATTAATGCTTATGGTGTATTTTAATACTGAGTTATTACTTTGCCCCAGTTGTAATTTATGCAATTAGATTGTATCCAATCCTTACAAAGAAATTGAAGAGAGGATAGTTCAGAACTAGGGCTCAATATATTATAAGCATTCATGCCTTGATCGATGATATAGAATGCATATAAAACAAACGAGATTTGGGTAAAGCACGAATGTGGCAATCCCGTTGTACACAATAAATGGCATTGAGTTTTACATAAGATATTGTCTTTTACCAGTGTTTTATGATAGATTAGTGCAAATTAAAAGCTATAAGATGTTATAACTTTAATATATCTAAATTTTACCTGAAGAGATAGTTAGAAATACATAGATTTTACAAACAATAATTTTGCAAGGAAATCTGAATGTTGACTTAACACACAAGTATGCCTCAAATAAAAGCATCTATAAAACATTTTTCCCAAAATAAATTCATGAGTTTGAAATTTTGAATATTTATCCATGATTTTTAGATTGTAGAAGTATATATAGTTTATATACCAGATTGCTTAAATTAAAGATTAGCTTACTGTATGAATTATAGTGCATAGATAGAAACAAAGATGGTTTCCAACAAAAAGCACCCAAAAAGGCAGAAAAATTCAGAGGAGACACTTATTTCGCTTCTTTGGTGCTGGTCTTTGATGACCAGCATCATCATCACTTCCACATTCATCCTCATGCACCTCAAGAGTTGCAGGTACCACTCTACCCCTGCAAATAGATCAATGAAGCGAAAATTACAATTAAAACATTCTATATTTTTACAAAGAGTTACAATGCACACTCACAAGAACGACACCAAGCCTTCTCCATTAAGCATTTCCATGCTAGTGAACAATTTCTATATAGGGCATAAAACACTATTATCAGAAGTCAATCCTATATAAAGATGATAAACACTGAACCCAACTAAACATTTCCATTTATTGGAACTACCCATCATCAAAAGTAACTAAAACAATCTACAAATTTATGATTAACTTACAAGCATGATATGTCACGGAGGCAAATTTTCTTAATAGAAGGTTCCTTGCCACTCGAAAGATCACAAAAACTGAAGTAGAATATGAGACTAAATCATTATTTCAATAGTTTTTCATTGAAAAAGATTTTATTTAACTTCCACATTATTGTCTAATAAAGTCTATTATTTAACAACACAGTAGTATTAATATGTAAATATCACATTATAGAATACTATTCTACTAACATCTAACTCTATTTCGTATTATTATGATACTGTCGAGTCTCAGAGCCCACCAACAATTCCAACCCACCTTCTTGTCTAACTTTTAGGGGATGCCAACTTTCACAGGAAAAACAGAGTCTTTACAAACAATATTGAAATATCACTGGAACATCACACAAGAGCCTTGACACTTGTGTGCATAATCAATAATGTTAAAATAAATAATATTTCCAAGCAAAACCAATTCAGAGCCCCTACTTCCCAATCTAATCTTAAGACAATTGCCACAATTTAAAAATATGTGGAGGTTCAATGTTAGTTATAAAACGTGTTTGACTGCAATATTGTTTCCGAATCAAAGTGTCCATCAGAGAAACTCTCTCTATATTCCTCTAGTTCCCACAGCTTCCTCCACTCCAGATATCCTTCACATATCAATGTGTCAAACTGTGATTTTATTGGCATAGAATTGGAGTTGTTTTGTAGCCAGACAGCAATAATTGCTACAAAAGCAATACAAGCACTCTCCCCTGCAGCACGTTCACTTCGTTGGTTAATTGAAGCAAAAAATACTTCAGTTTATAGCTTCATTTGTCCATCTCTGCTAACCAGTACTTTATGTTGCCAACTGCTAATGGTAAAGTTGTCCTCTCCAAAGTCTACCCAGACATGTTCAGAGCTACACTAGAATCAATCTCATTGACCTGAAATAGATAAACAGATATTGATATCAATATCTACTAGATATTGCAAGAGATAGTTAAACAAAAATGAAGCAACAAACAACAAGGTTCTATCAGTTTCTAAATTGATGTTGAAGTAAGTTCAATACTTGAAAATAATCCATATCTAGAAGCATCGAATTGTAATCAAAAGTATTCAATCCAAACAAAATATCTCAAACACTCACAAGTCGTGCCAAACTAAGTAACACACATCCAAACTTGTTTGTAGCACCAAATGAAGCACTCGAAAATGCCAAAAACAGTACAAGCATCCATCAGTGTTACACCAGTACTTTTCGCTATGGTATGAATAATGTGACATGGTTATAAGGGAAGAAAACATCAATAGACGAGTTGTATATCACTAGGTAAGGCCACATGGTGAAGCCTGATTAAAAGGAATCCAAGTCACCAATCATCTCCACTAGATCAAAAATAAACATAAATTCATAAAAACAAACAAAATGTTTGATCTGTTTTTACTTAAAAATGTGAAGATACCAAATTGTAATCACAACCATTCAGGCCAAACACATTACCATACATGATACACAATCGTTGATTGTAGCACCAAAATAATGCAATCAAATATGCCGAAAATAGTACAATCATGCACCAGTATTGCACTAGAATCATTACCTTTCCTATATTAAATTTATGTATTGTGCAGAGTGATATGGTCAGGAGTAGAAAAAACGATAAGAGACAGGAATATGTACCATCACTTGTGAGGGGGTAGCTGTGTAGGAAATCTTGATTGTCTGCGATCAAAATCAATATTATCTCCACCCTCTTCTCTGCATACCTTATTCAAAAATGGTATATGGAGGAGCTAGTTTAAACCATGAAGGATCATCCACATGTATAGTTTTCCATAGATGAGGATCATATTTCACTGCAGCATGCAGAGACTTGCAAACTTTTTCAATGGATAGAAGATCTTGCAAGCCCAAATACCAAAGGGAAAAATGGAGCCCATCATCGGATAGTAAAATAAGTTCTCGATTTGAGCCAGCCTTAAATCTATTGAATAGAACTCTCCCAAATTCAAGGTGGCATTCCATCATAACAAAAACTTCTAATAAACATGATGACTCTTTTTTCACAACATTAAATGGAAAAGTAACTGAACCAGATTTTACTCCACAATTTCCTTCAAATTCATTGTCATCTATTTGGTTATATTGTACTAAGTCTCCCAAAACCATTAACAACCAAATTCCAATAGGCACGCCTATTACAAAATTAAGAGGACACTCATAACTATTTTCTGGAACAAGCAAAACTGCTCTAATTTCTTTAAGTTATTCACTGAGAGGTATGGGTTCAATGAAAAATTGTTTCGGTAATTCCTGCACAAGTTTCAAGGGACATGATATATTTGGATTGTCATCACAAAGTTGCTTCTTAACTCAGCTCTAAAAAGTCAGAATGCTCCAATCCAATTCCTTCATAAGGGACCTCACCAGTAGAAACTATGGACTTCAGTCTTCAATCTGTTAAATATCTGTGAATGTAAATTTAGTCCTTACACAAACAACCTCAACATATAACTAAGGGAATTCAACTCAAGTATGTGCAACTCTTGTTCTTCACCTAGACCCAAAAATTAATTCCCCATTCGTCTTAATGATTTGTCTAATTGTTGCAGAAAGAATTATGGTGAATTTATTCCAAAATGATATGTATTTCGGCAACTTCCAGGTATCAAGTTGGCCCACAACTTTGCTAAAATTGGAATTGAGTATATATAAAGAGAATAAAATGCTATCACAGAGCTAGGCCCTTCAAAATTTCTTTCAATTTTTCCCAAGTCTTCCCTGCCTAGGTAAAACTATGGAAAATGGCATGAACATGAATGAAACTAGGTAAGTGTGTTACCACATCAGAGGATACTTATGATCTAACCATGCAACACAATGTGAAAGTGACCAAGATGTGATTATTTAACCACCTTGATGTTGGTTCATGAAGAACATTATGCACCACTGAAGCAACCTCCACTAATAATCTAACCTTGTGAAGGCTAGAATCATCATTCCAACCAAGGAAACCACATTATTATCAAGGAGAAGCATTATGCTGAACATCCAGGAATATCATCACATGAAGGACTACTCTCAACCAAAAATAAGTGTGTGTCTGTAGCCCTTGAGCATCCTACAAGTTACCCATGAAATATGCATTTACCAATCATGTCAACATTAGGGGTAACAACAACCACCAATGTGACCAAGTGGACAATGACAAGAACATGACTGCTGGGGTTCTCGACTGGAAAAGACAAAACCCAGTTCCAACCTTGAAAAATTGATGATATTTTTCTTCAAATAGGATAAATTATAGTCTCTGCTGATATATTTATTTACTGGTAGATCATATGTACCAGTTAGAGCCAAGGAGCAAAACCCAATTCAAATGATCGCATGACCAATATACCTCCATGTCAAGCAGGAAATCACCACTTCATAGGAAATCCCAACAGCAAGAAACTCTAAAGATGAAGGGAGGAGACTTGGAATTTGAGTTACACACCAATACCAAACAATTTCAAGAAACAAGCTTGGATATTTAATCTGGGCTCCACAAGTATCCCAATCAACCAGTCCCATGAAAGGAACATTGGTCAGCATACCTTGTGCTACATGCAAGACACACAAAAAACCTTTACCCTTGTCTTCTGTCAATTAACTATGCTACAGCTAATGCACACAACCACCATTAGCAAACCATTAAATGCTTGGAAAAAACTATTTAATAATTCCAAAGGGTCAAAGATTATGAAAATACAATGCATTGATTTGAATGTAGAAATTAAGTGAAAACTATACATACAATGAAATCCACTGAATCAATTATGTAGCATCCCTTGCACCACCAAGAAGAAGTAAGAGGGCCCACAACCATCATACACAATATCCAAGCAAAAATCAAGGTTTGTGCCATTAGCATACTTGTGAATTACCCCTGCAAAACTTGTCATGCGATGAGAATCACAATTTATCACTCATGCCAATATGAAGGGTAAGAACCATCACAATTGGAGTACCTTTCCATGAGAGAGAGAGACAGAGAGATGAATGACCACTCTATCATAGATATTAGAAACAACTTCACAAGGTAATGACAAAAATCATTTGGCACACCCCAACAATTGTAAGGGAAGCACTCTTCTTGTAAGCTATGTGCAAATTACGAGAATTAGTTGCATCTCCAAGATAAAAATATATCTAATCTATTATAATTGTAAAGCAATTAAAAAGAAAAGAAAAAAAGTGAAGAGAAAGAGAAGCCAAGTATATGGCTAGTAGCTACATGAAATCAGGATGCACTTTTTGAAATGTATTCTATAGTATCCCATATGGTGGTAGTAACAGTTATTCATCATCTCTATGATATTGACCCAAAACCGGGTTTAAAAAAATTTGAAAAACCCACTAATTCTTTCCTTGTAAGATGAACCCTCGCATAACTCTTAATATGACACCTTTGAGCATAAATTTATCGTTGGCAAGGAATTGTTCCAAGCACTATTTGGACAAGATAAAAAAATTATTTCAAGCAATATATCAAAAACTAATTATTTCAAGAAATATATCAAAAACTAATTATTTCAAGAAATATATAATTTGACAAAGGCAACATACATTTGTGATTTATTTGCAGGAAAACTAATTGAAATACTTCCATGAGTAAGCTCAATCAATTGTACCATTTTCCAAGATATGTTTATCCAAAGTGCAGTCAATGGTCACAAATTTCCAATCCAGTCAAGCACCTCAAGGTTACCAGCCACCATTGTGTTTGATAGTTGACATGCAACAAACATTCCATAGGTAAGAAGAACAGTCAACTTGATCTTAGAATGGGAGAGAAAATATACTCCAACGATCAAACTCATTCTGGCCAAATTTCTCAAGAAATGCAAGAAATCAAGATAGATACTAAAATGAAAAAACTGTTTCAATGCAAAGGATCCACATGGTTTTAATCCATACAAACAACGCATACAAATATTATGCAAATATTGGTGATTGTGTACACAAACATGTGCTTATGATAATTTCATCCACATTGACCCTGACAAGGCTCAGGGGAGACATTATCAAGTAGGATTATATGGAAATACTTGAGGTGCTATGATAATTGCATCCATGTTGACCCTGACATGACTTAGGGAAGCCATTATCAAATAGGAACCCTACATGAGCAATGCCACCTCAAGTATTCCTAGATCAAATAGACTGCTAAGTCTATCTTGAACTATTTGTATGTTTATATGAGGTATTTCACATTAAGCAATCCTTGGAAAGGGAGGAGTCTTGCTAGAGTTTGAGATGGGAGCTTCTGGACTAGGGGCATGGGTTTAGTTGTCAGCCACATAAACAAGCCTGACCTCCTGATGTTTACATTGTACATAATAATTATCATGATATCTAGACTAATAGCACAATATGTTGCAAATAACATTTTCAGCGACTAGTGCTCCTTAACTTGAGCATGAAAGATAAGTTTGAGGCATACGTAATATGTTGCAATATATCAGAGTTGTTCAGTACAGTCCTTAAGAATGTCAGAAGAAATTACACTGGTGATCATGCTTCTTACTATATGTTTTCCTTTATCACACTTAGATATAGACTGGAGACACCCGATACAATGCATTCGTGTATCATATAAAATATTTAGTCTATTTGACATTTTGGACATCTATGTGTGTCGATACCATTTCAATACCTTTTCTAAAGAAATCCCAACAGCTGTGTTAAATAGTACAGACTACAAAATGGATTTTGGCTGTTTTCAAAATCTAGAATTAAATGGTTTGCAAAAATCCAAATTTTCCCTATTTTGGTTGGCCTGTATATACTATATTAATGGTCCAATTTCTAAATTGATGACAAAGAGGTAAGCCAACCATGAATTTCTACAATATCTTCATTTTTCCTATAATGCAAATCATAATACTTTCCAATTTCTCTAAATCAAATCATATCATTCTGATAATATATTATGTACTTTCCTTGTGATAGTACTTTTGTTGCCAACAGGAGCTTGAGTACGTGGTAAGGTAGAGTATGTTTCACACCCCCCAGCAAGGTTCAAATCCCCCATAGACACATTTCACCACTCAGGTGGAGTCTTGCCTTTGTAAACATTCCATCTGAAGCAATTGAGACCTGATGCAGATCCTAGATGACTTTGCCAGAATATATACCACCCACCTGCCGCTTCTTACTGGAAGGGATCTCCATTGAATGTTGTAATCCCACTATACAACATTATAATATTTCCAGATTGAACATGAACATATTGCCACACATTCATAATTGGAAGCATCTTAAAAAATAGTACCTTTAAAACAAATTGAGTTATATAGAACCTTTCAGACATGTTTTCTATACAAAAATACACATTTAACTTCTTCCTTCCAGAATAGACTTGGATTTTTATTCTTGCATCAATCACAGTATGCACTGGATAGAGAAAACACAAACCAAGGAACTGTTTAAGGGACCATCAACGGCCATGGTGTAAAAGAACATTTAACGACATAAAATATAGATCAAGATGGTGCAACAAACAAATAAATGCACAATATTGCATGTACCCAACGGGATAAGGGCATATAGAATTTGCAGAAATACCTCGATGGTTTCAAACAAAGTGATAACTTCAACATATAACCCATTTGATGTTACTGTCAGAAACAAAATGCACACACAAAATTCCTGAATGAACCTTTTATAAACAATCTATAGGTCACTGGCTTAGTGTATGGTACAACACTAGAAAATCCCCACTACATGTTTGAAACTAGCTAAATGGAATAAAAAACAAAGCTACTCCTGTGGTAATGAAAGAGATAAGCAGAAAATCTATTACTAGCAAAATCTTTATGGTAACAAGTGCAACACACTACAGGATGTCCTGATCATATAATTATTGTTTGGAATATGGGGTAAAAACACACACATGAATTGAAGAGGTATTATTGGGAATTTTATCAATAATTTCACACATATAAATTGAAACAGACATAAACCATTTTCGAACAATAAAGCTACATCTTAAAGCAACAATTCCAAATAATTATCATATACATATAAAACAATTTTTTTTTGCAACCAGGAAAGCAACAATTACCAGTCAAGTCTTCCATGTTGGCAAGTTTGACATCAACAATGTTGAAACTCTAATCACATATTTCCAGGTTCCATAAATTTATTCTTATGTCATCCACTGATATGAAAGTTTCACCATCAATGGATAAAACAAAAAACTATTAGAATTAAAGCTAAACATAAAAAAAATTAACCCAAACAAACAATGCACTTACACAAAACAAATTCACATCCCAGTAGGCACTAGTCACTATATTTCTGCCTACGTATTTTCTTGTGGCAAGACCACCTAGGAGGACCGCATGAGGTGCTAACAAAATCTTTAATACTAAGAACCTATACAGAGAGCTGGTTCATAGATAGATTTCTTTTAAATTCTATAAAAAAAAAATTAAACAAACAGAAGATCATAAAACATGACTGCAAGGAGATTTTTGTGAAAGGTGTTTCTTGTGACACCTTTGACACAGTTCAAAAGCTTGAAATTTTGCTTGATGTTACTAATAATGATGATGTGTCTCTTGCATGATATGGGACTTCTAAAAATGACGTACCAAACATTAAATATGAATGCATAGGGTGTTTTGAAAAAACTACCAAAGAAATTGATTCCAATCTTAGATTAGATTTCATGGCAGCAAAGGTCTAGGAAAATATGGGAAAAGAATTAGAAAGCCCATGGATCTGAGTACAAGGACAGGAAATGATGGAGTTGGTTTTGTGTTTAAACAAGAAATGGGAACGGATAGTTTGTAAGAAGGGAACCTCATATAGTGAGTGAATCATTTACCTCTAGAATAAGTACATATAGAGGGGAAAATATTAACAACAAAAACCTTGTACAAGGAAACAAGTTCAACAACAAAATTTGTTAAACCACATGAATATGTTTAGCCATATGAATAGGAACATCATTACTGAAATAAATTCACATGAAAGCAAAGTGTCACACCCATGCTATATTACTGGACATATCAATCTTGGAGATGGATCAATTTCATATATGTTTCCTAAGTAGACCAGAATGGACCCCTCACATGGAAAAAAGATGCCAAGCATCATAGGAAGTCTTGCAATTTTTGCGTTTCAAAATATGTAAAGTAAATCAATTTCCACTGCCACTTTGTATTCGTTAAATTTTAGTACCCCTTGTGCTCACTCCGAGATCCGCCCTAACTATCATACACCCACTAGTGCTTGACGTTGACAGTGTCGTGGTGCCCAAAATGGGAATTGAGTTAACAATGTCATGCGGTTTGGAATAAGAAGCTATATGTATTATGTATATGTAATATTAATACTCATACCATTTCATATCTAAAAACACTTAATTTTTACACACACACAGATAATACATGTAAAGGTTTACAAGGTAAATTTTCAATGCAAAAAGAAATACAAAGTTATCATAAAATTCATTTCGGTTAATGAGTCATGATTTATGTTCTATTAGATGCTTCACAGATTTCTCACATTTTAAACATTGAGATTAATGAGGATAAGACATGGCAGGGTGGAAGACAATGATAGATCTTATTGACACCTACTGCGCACTTCATTGGTTGAGGGAAAACCATAGAGAACTCATGATGATGATTGGTTTCGAATAAACCATAAAGAAAACTTAGAACTATGATGATGATTGGTGACCAAAGCCGGTCAATCATTGCGATGGTTCTTACCCTTCATATTGGCATGAGTGATAAATTGTGATTCTCATCACATGACAAGTTTTGCAGGGGTAATTCACAAGTATGCTAATGGCACAAACCTTGATTTTTGCTTGGAGATTGTGTATGATGGTTGTGGACCCTCTTACTTCTTCTTGGTGGTGCAAGGGATGCTACATAATTGATTCAATGGATTTCATTGTATGTATAGTTTTCCATAGATGAGGATCATCTTTCACTGCAGCATGCAGAGACTTGCAAACTTTTTCAATGGATAGAAGATCTTGCAGGCCCAAATACAAAAGGGAAAAATGGAGCCCATCATGGGATACTGAAATAAGTTCTTGTTTTGAGCCAGCCTGAAATCTATTTAATAGAACTCTCCCAAATTCAAAGTGGCATTCCATCATAACAGAAACTTCTAATAAACATGATGAATATTTTTTCATGACATTAAATGGCAAAGTAACTGAACCAGATTTTACTCCACAATTTCCTTCAAATTCATTGACATCTATATGGTTATACTGTACTGAGTCTCCCAAAACCATCAACAACCAAATTCCAATAAGCACACCTCTTACAAAATTAATAGGACACTCATAACTATTTTCAGGAACAAGAAAAAATACTCTAATTTCTTTAAGTTATTCACTGAGAGGTATGGGTTCAATGAACAATTGTTTAGGTAATTCCTGC
Organism: Pinus albicaulis; assembly: GCA_034641835.2. Classification (NCBI taxonomy): domain Eukaryota; kingdom Viridiplantae; phylum Streptophyta; class Pinopsida; order Pinales; family Pinaceae; genus Pinus; species Pinus albicaulis. The sequence continues at coordinate 1,225,110,302 of CM076580.1, forward strand.
ACAAGTTTCAAGGGTTATGATATATTTCGATTTTCATCGCAAAGTTTCTTCTTAACTTAGCTCTAAAAATTCAGAATTCTCCAATCCAATCCCTTCATAGGGGACCTCAGCAGTAGAAACTATGGACTTCAGTCTTCAATCTAGTAAATATCTGTGAATGTAAATTTAGTCCTTCCACAAATAACCTCACTATATAACTAAGGGAATTCAACTCAAGTATGTGCAACTCTTGTTCTTCACCTAGACCAAAAACATAATTCCCCATTCGTCTTAATTATTTGTCTAATTGTTGCAGAAAGAATTATGGTGAATTTATTCCAAAATGATATGTATTTCGGCAGCTTCCAGGTATTAGGTTGGCCCACTACTTTGCTAAAATTGGAATTGAGTATATATAAAGAGAAGAAAATGCTATCACAGAGCTAGGCCCTTTAAAATTTCTTTCATTTTTTCCCAAGTCTTCCCTGCCTAGGTAAAACAAATTGCCTACGTAAAACTATGGAAAAATGGCATGAACATGAATGAAACTAGGTAAGTGTATTACCACATCAGAGGATACTTATGATCTAACCATGAAGCACAAGGTGAAAGTGAACAAGATGTGATTATTTGACCACCTGATGTTGGTTCATGAAGAACATGATGCACCACTGAAGCAACCTCCACTGATAATCTAACCTTGTGAAGGCTAGAATCATCATTCCAACCAAGGCAACCATATTATTATCAAGGAGAATCACTATGCTGAACATCCAGGAATATCATCACATGAAGGACTACTCTCAACCAAAAATAAGTGTGTGTCTGTAGCCCTTGAGCATCCTACAAGTTACCCCTAAAATATGCATTTACCAATCATGTCAACATTAGGGGTAACAAAACCCACCAATGTGACCAAGTGGACAATGACAAGAACATGACTGTTGGGGTTCTCGACTGGCAAAGACAAAACCCAGTTCCAAACTTGAAAAATTGATGATATTTTTCTTCAAATAGGATAAATTATAGTCTCTGCTAAAATATTTATTAATTGGTAGATCATATGTACCAGTTAGAGCCAAGGAGCAAAACCCAATTCAAATGATCACATGACCAATATACCTCCATGTCAAGCAGGAAATCACCACTTCATAGGGAATCCCAACAACAAGAAACTCTAAATATGAAGGGAGGAGACTTGGAATTTGAGTTACACACCAATACCAAACAATTTCAAGAAACAAGCTTGGATATTTAATCTAGGCTCCACAAGTATCCCAATCAACCAGTCCCATGAAAGGAACATTGGTCAGCATACCTTGTGCTGCATGCAAGACGCACAACAAACCTTTACCCTTTTCTTTTGTCAATTAACTATGCTACAGCTAATGCACACAACCACCATTAGCAGACCATTAAATGCTTGGAAAAAACTAGTTAATAATTCCAAAGGGTCAAAGATTATGAAAATACAATGCATCGATTTGAATGTAGAAATTAAGTGAAAACTATACATACAATGAAATCCGCTGAATCAATTATGTAGCATCCCTTGCACCACCAAGAAGAAGTAATAGGGTCCACAACCATCATACACAATCTCCAAGCAAAAATCAAGGTTTGTGCCATTAGCATACATGTGAATTACCCCTGCAAAACTTGTCATGCGATGAGAATCACAATTTATCACTCATGCCAATATGAAGGGTAAGAACCATCACAATTGGAGTATCTTTCCATGAGAGAGAGAGACAGAGAGATGAATGACCACTCTATCACAGATATAAGAAACAACTTCACAAGGTAATGACAAAAATCGTTTGGCACACCCTAACAATTGTAAGGGAAGCACTCTGCTTGTAAGCTACGTGCAAATTAGGAGCATTAGTTGCATCTCCTAGATAACAATATATCTAATCTATTATAATTGTAAAGCAATAGAAAAGAAAAGAAAAAAAGTGAAGAGAAGGAGAAGCCAAGTATATGGCTAGTAGCTACGTCAAATCAGGATGCACTTTTTGAAATGTATTCTGCAGCATCCCATTATGGTGGTAGTAACAGTTATTCATCATCTCTATGATATTGACCCAAAACCGGCTTTAAAAATATTTGAAAAACCCACTAATTGTTTCCTTGTAAGATGAACCCTCGCATAACTCTTAATATGACACCTTTTGTGCATAAATTTATCATTGGCAAGGATATCTCTCCAAGAGCAGAGATATCTCTCCATTGAAAATTTTGAAACATTTCAAACTGTAACTGTTATCTCCTTGTTGAAAATTTGAATTATAAGTTATAACAGTAAGTCTCATCACCATGACAAATATTATATTTAGATTCACTTTAAAGCCCACAAATATCTAATCTTAGAAAACATATATGATAACTAATTAAACTGAACCCACTGTTTATAGATCCAGAGGTGATTTCTAGCTTTGAAGAATGCTTCCCTCTGAAAATCCAACTAGAAAAACAATTGAACCAAAATAAGAGGTCACTATAGGAGCAGGAAGGCACTTTTATAGTTGCTAAATCAAGGCAGAAAAGATTTGACATCCATACATAAGAGTTGGTAAACATCTAATATTTATTCTAGATTTACCCAATTAAAGGCAAAATTGTGCATAACAGTCCTTAATCTTAATTTTTCCTACTAAATAAAATTAAGGGAACATAGATATTTTGCTACGGGTTGAGATCAATTCAGAAAGAAAAAGAAATATAATGGCTTGCCTGGAGGAATGCATGGGTTTCCAACTCATTTGCAGCCATCACATCAGCTTCTACTCCACCTGTTAGTGGTTCTGGGTAAGCCTGTACATAAAGACTCACTGTAAATTATACATCACCATTAGCAAAAAATAGGTGTATGACAATTCGTGCCCAACATTATAAGTATCCTTCCATCATGATATTACCATATTTGAATTGGAAATTTCATTAGTAGTGTCAAATGATAAATCTCTCAAATTCCAATCAGTTTAAAGGTATCAAAAAATAAATATGGTGGGATTCATTCCATATTAATAATTACTCTGCTCTACTCTTCAAGGCACATAAATAGGTTCAGTTTAAGTCAGAATTACATTTTCCAGTTTCCTTTCCTTCTCAGGGATTTAATTTAAACACCTAGTACATAATTACAAATTATCCCTAGTATCTACATAGATTAGAAGCATCTTATGATTAACCAATAGTAAAATAACTAATTTTATGGGAGTTTTATTGCCCCCCGCTCGGTATCAGTGAATAACAAGTATGGAGGGAGGTTGAGTAGTCCTTTATTACCCGTGGGTGGAAATGAGAACCGGAGGATCAGAAGGCTCACATCTAGTTCAATCTACACAGGCATGGTTCCGTTAAGCAACCGGACTACGGTTGGAACTATTGATCTCCCACCTCAACGCCTATGCCTCTGGAGAATCCGTTGGTGCAGGTGGTGCCTCTGCCTTAACTTCCTTTGCTATAGCTGCTGCTAATAATCCTTCTGGATAGACTAGTGCTGCTACTGGTGATGCTTGGTTGGATCGTGCTTACGCTTTATATGTTGCTTCTACCCCCATATCGAGATTTTCTCTTGCTTCTCCCAGCACCTCTGCCTCTCGATCTGGCGAATATGCTTGCTTTGATGCTTCTAGGTATTTCTTTTATGGAACCTTAGAAGGGGAGCTACGGGCTGTAGAAAAACTACATCTAGATCTGTTTTGGGGTTTTTTCGGTAAGTAACTCACTCTGGGTCTATAGCATATGGATCTGTATCTGGGTATGGATCTGCATCTGCATCTGCATCATATATATGAACAACTTCCTTTTTCCGAGCTACCTTTACTTCTCCCACTGCTGGTACTAATGTTGGTTCAATAGATGGTGCTGCTAGTGAGTGTGCTAGTCCAACCGGTGCTTCTTCAACGTAATTTAGCCACCTTACCTAATTAGTTAGCCTTACAAGACCTTACTTATCTCTATAATATGCCTAAGCAATGAAGAACATCCCCTAAACATGCTGGCAGGATATAATCTATGTCTTCCTGCAAGCAAGAAAATATCTGTGCTGGAAAGGCATTTCTTTGAACTCAAACCCACATGAATCCTGCATACTTGTTGGACATGATCATAGATACTTTTCCTTGAAGGGACTCACAGATAAGGCATGCTACACCACCAAAACCCCTAGAAGCACTGCAGAAAATGGGCCACTCAAGCTGATCAAAAACCAGATAGTTCATTGCATATAGGTAAACATAGAGAGCAATTGAGCCAGAGTCAAAGAATGACTTCCACCACCACTGCCAATCCTCCACACATAGGTGCATGTATGTAAGAACCACGGAGACTCAGCACACACAATAAGAAGTAGGACAATCACAACAAATAGGAAACCAAAAACATAACAAAACCTTCCCAGCCAGATGCTAGACATGATGAAGAAGAGCTCAATGAAGAGGGTCCCAAAAGGCAAGGTACCTACTCGCAAGACAAAGGAAAAGAAGCCATGAGGGGGATCTGGTTATTTATTATGTAACAACAATGAAAGTGGTGAAAGTTGTCCTTGAGGTAAGAATGTAAGTAAGAGCAACCCTGAAATGAAAACGTCACTGCTAATTTGATGATATATGCAACAAATTTCACTCACCAACATAAGAAAATCGAGCAACCAAGTGAAGATATAGTCCTGGTGGTAACTTAAATTTTTTTACCAGCACTCTTTCTAGCCCATCGTATACTGGCATAGCAAAAACCTGCAATTTTACGAGGCAATATCAAAAGCACAAACCTTGACATGGAAACAGAAATGACTGTTTGTGGTTGGTAAGAAGTAAACTGTTTGATTGAATGGTGCAAATTAATTAAGAGTCAAGTTATTGGAGCTGGTATAAAATGTACTAGAGTGCTAGCAATAATTTCAACAACTAGAAAAATACCTGATAGCTTCCAATAACATGTATTCCCACCATCATATTTGCTGCTGCAATGAGCCAATCTGGTTTTTTTATTGTCAAGAGTAAATTGTCAGAAACAGTCTAACCGAAGGCCTAGTAACCCACTATAGCTACTGGGAAGTAACAGAGAGCAACAATAAAATATGCAAACATAACACCCTGCCACATGGGGATCTTAGATGGCCTTTCTGGTGATGAAGGAATGGTAGCTTGGATCTCCAGAGCAACATTATGTCCAGCATATGCAAATCCAATTACTCCCAAGGAATTAAGAACACGAAACACTGCGGTGGCTGGTGTTTCATGTAAATACGCATAGCTTACATCCTCCACTCTACCATGATAAACACAGGCTACCCAAGCAATGGTGGAGTAGCTACACAAGATCCAGATGAACAAAGTCAAAATTGGATTCATGTTCATTCCCACCATACTTCTAAAGAATCCAATACTTGTATCAATAAATGATATTTGACATTTAAAAAACATATGAATGTCAAAGAAAAACATGGAATGAGTTTACAAGCTATTTCCATCCCTAAGTCTAGTCCTTTAAATTTTTGGACAAGCTAAATACTCGCCCTCTTTGAGATTTTGGAATAGTATGTGTCTCTAATGATAGTAAAGAGTATATCACAAATTAGGTATAAACAAATAATAATACAGGTTGTAGTACTAGGGATACCACCTATTTCCTATTACAGTCTACGGAAATAGAAACTAATAGACTCCTATCGATGAAATTGCAGAATGCATACCATAGAGACATAAGTGTTGCAGCCATTGAGACCCCTGCCACAGAACTCAGATTGGGTAACAGTGCTAAAAGGTAGTGAATACAACTGAAAATGAGGATCCAGTAAGACTGCCTCAGTGGTTTACAACTTCTGCACACTTTTTCGTGAAATTTCTTTAATGATTGTCCACCAGTAACCATATAAAATATGTTCACACCAACTTCAACCATCAAATTCGGGGGAACAAGAATCCAATAGGCCAACCTTCTCTCCAAACGCATGCTGTGCTAACTCGTGATATCGATCGAAGCACTTTCCTGGGACGATTTCATGCATCTCTACTAGCTGTCAGAGTGTAAATAAGGTAACCAACCAAGAAAGAACATGTACCAGTATACCTAGACCCCTGCACATGAAAAGAATTCATAATATTACCGGATATTGTATAGCTTCAGCTCTGGTTCCAAAAAAAAATCCACCCAAAACCCTCCATTGCCCTATAAATTTGGGCGTATGTAACCCAAAACCAACATCATCACCGTAAATCTCCATTGCCTTGTAAATCTGGGGCATATGCAACCCAAAACCAGCATCATCTAGCATCATTAGCGTGAATCGTAAATCTGAGGCGTACGCAACCCAAAACCAGCGTCATTAACATAAATTAAGGGCGAATGCAGATCCAAAACCCTCCAACTTAGTAAATCGGGGGCGAATGCAACCCCATAAAATCACAGACCAGTGAATCAAAGGCGAATCTGCACTTATTTTTTTTTGGCTAAACCATAATAATTATTTATTTTTAAAATAATTTTGGGGCTATTTATACAAAACTATACAAAATAGGTTTTATATAAAAAAAATTCCCCTTTAAAATCTAAAACCCCTTAAATTTCGCCCTTGGGCTAAAATTCGCCCCTAAAATTTTCCCTGTTCATGAAGTGACTTTAAATGAAAAGTGTAATAGCAACACCCAGGCTTGTTATGCAATTGGAAAAGCCTGATGATGACCCCATATGAACACGTACATTACATGCATCTACACACATATTGCAACTCCTTATCGAGGAGCTCCACCTAATCTTCTCAGAAACACTATATAGTATGATGTAATCTTTCTTTGTGGGTTTTATCCATATGTTTAACAATTTTGGCTTAGTATCTTTGCTCTAGAAGGTAAAATTCCCTAGAGTTGGCCATTAAGACACCCAAAACTGCTTACGTATCCCCTCTAGATGTATCTGGAGCTACACATATCCTATTGAGTCCTCAAGCAAGGATCTGTAAGATATGCATTACCTTGGCCCCACCTTCTAGTCCTAATTACATGAACTTTATCTTTGCTCAAGATTGCTAAGTGTTATCTTTCCATGTGAATGCACAACTTGACTGTGATGTGTGCTACAGAACGTGGTTACCTGCAGGGTCGTGTAATCCATGCGGGGTGACACACTTCTATTTATGACCTATAAAAATAAAATCCCTTCTCACTTCTCCACTTAAAAGAGGATCATTATAAGGGTCTCCTAAGACATCAAAACTAAATACTTGAAGGTTTATTAGGAAATAAGGGTTTTTGGGTTTTTTAATAGAGGAAGGGTATAAAAAAAATCCATTTGTACAGGTTGCTAGTTCAGCACCGATCTCTTGCACATCAATTTGTGGATGTCTATTAAGCTTTATCCTCTCTAATTTGATCAAATAAAAAGGCATTTATATTTGTCTAGAATTTGTAACAATGTTGTAAAAAAAAAATACCTTGTATCATATATTGGGTAGGTTGGGGCTTTGTTGGACATGAAATTTATATCGCACAATATGTGTATTGATTTTTCTGGACAACTAAAACATTGTTCTCTCAACTCCAGCAAGGTTATTACCATGTCTGAAACAAACAGGGGACCTATTCTATGATTCTAGCCAAAATACCAAGATGTAGATTTTTCTATGATGCCCAGAACAGGGAATAACAGTGTTACTTGCATGCTAAGCATCACAACCATGCTTCTCAACAAAAGGGACTGAAATAGAAAAACAAATTGGTTAAACCATCATTAACAGAGTAAGTGCAAAACATAGTGTTGAACTTAGTTTCCCTTCTTATTAGCTTCCATACATTTAATAGTAGACCCTGCACTTTCAACAATAAAAAATACTTCATTTTATGGCTAACCTGAATGTATTCACTTAGTATTATATGACTTGGAGCAAGCTCATTGACAAACTAATTGCCCCATGACTAACATACTTCAAAAACATGATTGGTATGTGCGTTGTTCCTAGTTTAATTCTAAGTGGAGGCAATGCTGCTCTTTTGAGTTTGAATAATGTATTTCAGTTGGTGAAATGTGGGAGTATTTCCTTCTAAGCATTAGTAATTTGGACTAAAACTTGTTTAACTAGGTAGTTTTCAAGACATGCATGGCTGTGAGATTGCTTAAATCATTTCATCATGCATGTCTCACAGATTTCACCCTATATATATTTCATAGATTTTAGGAAGGCCCTCTTATCTTATAAGAATATACCTAGCCCATCACTCTCCAATATTTCTTTAATATAAGCTTCCATCTCAAATATGGATTTATGATATCCTTTCTTTTTTCCAAAGCTTGAGATTGTGATTTAGCTTTTTTTTCATTTGTTCTTGAAATAAAATCATAGGAGAGGTTTGGTGTGCAAGGTCATAAGGGCTCTAAATATCCTTAATAGCTTGTGAAAAAGAGGGGTATTTGAGGCATGAGGATTTAATTTGAACATGTTGGGAAATTTTTGAGTAGTGGGAACTTATTCTAATAGAATTGGGTAGTGATCGAATTCTCCCCCCAAAAACATCCATTGATGAATACAAAGAATTTCTTCTAGTAGTTGTTTTGAGATCAATAAATGATTTAGTAATTTTACAATTTGGGCCTCAATGACTCCAATATTTTTTCATGTGGGTGATATCTTTGTAGGATGGACATCCACTAGTCCCACTCTCTCTATGAGATCTAGAAGATCATGTGATAATCGATCTCGAGGGGCCCTAAGGCCCCAGACTTCAATAGCCCCAATAACTAAGTTATGATCACCCCATAAAATTGTGCTTCCATAGCATAGCGAGGATGCTAGAAAGTTTGTTTCCATAATATTTTCCTATCAATATGAAGTCCATATAGGTTTGGGAAGAGGGGATTCAAGTACAATTATTGTGATTGTAGCTCAATAATCAATCTCAATTTTATGGACCATATAGGAATGTTTCATCTCATGGGAGTTTCATCTAGTTATGGAACCTCTTTATCTTCCAATAGCATCAATTGATGGAAAATCCCACCCACAAAGGGAATGAGAGAGTATTTGTGAAACATTATCTCCATACATCATGGTTTCTTAAAGAAAGATTAACTAGGAGAAATGGGACTCCACTAGAAAATGAATGACCAGTTTTTATGAGGTTATTCAATACCCAACACTTTAATGAGACGAGCTTCATTGGGGAGCCTATGCAAAGGCATACACTCTAAGAAGGTGTAATATATCTATTTTTTTTCCACTTCTAATCTCCCTTTTTGCTTAACTTTGAGCTCGAGAGATATTTTATTTGTGCCTTTGACCTTGGGTTTAAGCCATCTATCCCCATAGAGTCATAATAACCTCTCCAAAAAGAGTTATAGGGGCCGAGATATGGTGTTGGTTCTATAGAAAGTGGTATCTTCTACTTTATTTCGGGAGCAGAGATTGTAACCATGCCTTAAGGATGAGAATTCGAGATAGAGTTTAGGAGACTTAGAGGGGGGATAAGATTCCAATGTAGAGTAGGGAGGAAGGCTTGTGGGACGGGGGTTTAAAGGGGTGATGGGAATGACCTTGAGGGGTGGTGAGTTGCAGAGGAACTAAAAGGAAAGAAAAAATCATAAAAGCTCCATAATGTGTGTGGGTGCAAAGTAATGAATATAAGGAGATAAAGTTGAAAAAATAAGAGGGGCACTAGAACAAGAGAGATAATTGAGGGGGAGGAGGGAAGGACATAATTGTAATTTCTTCAAATAAATATCAGATAGCTTCTGAGGTTGATTCCAGATGAGTCTCCTCATATGAAAGAATAAGAAATGTTGGAAGAGGTATTGGTGAACTTGGAACTAGGGGATCTAGTGTCTCTAAAGGCACCATGAAAGTAGCAGTGATGTTATATGGAGGTTTCAAATAGGATCTAACCTGAAGGTGGGGATATCTGGATTTAAATATGGTGTTATCACTTTTATGGTTTTCTTCTTCCTCTACACCCAATTTTTCCTAGCCCTAGCAGTGGTACAATCCACAACCAAATGTTCATATACCCTACATTTCATACTCTCAAATGGAAAAACTTCATAGTCAAGTGGTTGGTAATAGAATAAGTTGTCTTATTTTATGGTGATGAAGTCTCCCATGCCCTATGCCAGGTTTAGACCCACCAGGGTTTTGGCTATGGCCATATATCTACTCACTAGAACTGAGAAGTTCACATTATAGAAAAACCCCAAACTATTTCCTATCTTTTGATTTTTTTTTTATAAAATAGAGATGAATAGGAAGTCCTAGCATATGCATCGAGATGGGGGTGACCTACAACTTCTCAGAATGGTTGTCAAATTGATTTTCCAACTCTCAAGATATAAGACTTAACTACCCCAAAACCATTGCTTATGCACTATTTTTCTCATGTTAACCCTTGAAGAAGTGACCTAGGCATACAATCTTATGGAAATTATGAGGAAACGTAGAGAGTATCCCAGCACTAAAAGAAACTTCTTTGTCATCCACTTCTTTAGATAATCAATTAACAAGCTTATGTTCGAAGATTGACCTACAATGGTGGAGTCATCCATATGTTGTATGTCATTAATTCTAATATCTCTCAGGATAATGTTGGGATCCTCCATTTTCCTCTTAAGAGATTTCATTTATCTTTCTTCTAGTCCCAAGGTAGGTGGTTCAAAATACTACTGCACTAGAGGGTTCATTTGTTATTTTTTGAATTATCCATTTAGTAGTTTTGACTAAAGGAAACTCCCAATAAACCATTCTAGTAGTTTAGATGATGGCTACACCAAAAAGAAATCAGATGTGAGGGAATATGGATTTCTTGTTATAGTGACAAACCCAGATTATGTCGCCAACAATGGAGGGGGAATAACATTTTTTGGGAGGATAGAATGTTTGTGAGATGGAAGGGAGTCATAATGGATGCAATCCAAGGAGATTGTGGTGGCTTCAAAACAGACATCATGTTGGGATGATAGAGGATCATTTAGGGAGTTGGTACCTATAGGAAAAATGTCATGTCAAGATGAAGGAAGAGCATTTGGGGAGGTAGAAGCTTGATTTGACAAATGAAAGGATCCTCCACTACTAGTTTGGATGCCAGGATTCACATCATCCAATAAGTGATGTGATAGGTCATCTGAGCACTAAGGGAAATAATCCCAAATGGAAATGCCTGTAGAAGGAATGTGATTTTCATTCATTCATTGATTGGTCACTAAATTTTTTGATGAGAGGAGATAAATTTGTTTTGGGAACTTCTTGTTCTGGAAATTCATCTTGGTAAGCAAGGCATGCATAAAAATTAGTAAGTTTTATATTTTGCACCCACCTTTACTTTAGTTTTATTGTATGAATACACTCAGAATGAGAAGGATAAATGATACATGTTTTGCAAAGAAATCCAATGGCACATCCTCGTACATTCCCATTGCACGAGGAGTGGTAAATCAAGTGGAAGACCACCTCAATTTTACCCAAAAAAAAAAAATTTGCCACCCATTCTAATAAACAAACGAAAACTTGAAAACATTTAAGATTTAGCTTTTGTCAAATATATGTTATACATAAATTTCATTCAATAGTTATCAAGCCAAATTAAAAACATCTTACCATAATATAGCACTGGTGCAAAATTGGATCATTGAATGAAGTTAACTCCTAAGCCAAGGTACCTAAGGCATCCCAAGGAATTTTTAGAAGGTTTTCAGGCATATTTTTTGGTCTAATTAGCCTAGAATCAGGTAGGGATTTTTTTGAATCACAAGTTTGAGTAGTGAAATCTATATATATAGTCAAAAACCTATTTCGAAAAACAAAGAACAAGATCTGACCCAAAAATTTTCACCCAATTCCAAAAAAACTACAAAACTTATAATGATTAGACAATGCCCAGGGAATCACACTCCTCTGAAACCATAAGGTGATCATCTTTTTCCATAGCACTAAAACCATGTTGAGAACCTGGAGGGGTTATAAATTCTCTTCTTGATAATTACTTGTGATCTTGTTTGCTTATGTATTCTTCTTAATTAATCCTTCATCAAGTAAATTACCAAAGAGTACAGGACACAAATGATTTAAGCAAAAATAATACTTTTATTATAGGAAGGTAAATCATAGATTTACCTTCCTTTCATTAGACTTCATAATTCATCACAACCCTTGCGATATATTCATTGTAACCTTGTAAGTATCCACACTGTATTCTTCTCAAACTAGCTTCATCAATCCATAGTCTATACCTTCAGTTTACACCTTCAGTCTACGCCTTCAGTTGCTTCTATTTCAGGTGAATCCGCATCCCTTTTAGCTGCTTTACCATCTCAAATAAATCCGCAAACTCTATCTTTGTTGACCTTTTAGCTAATGACATGACTGTCGATTGATAATTTGTTTTCTAATTTGTTTATGAGGGGCAGAAATTTGATTTGATACTATAGCAACAATGGCATCAGGCGATCCCTACAGAGACCCCTCCATGAGAGGAGGATTATCAGGTACATTGGTTTTTTAGTTATGTCATGTTTTCAAGTAGATTATATTTATTGTTCGTTGTGAAAATTTGATTAATGTGAAATTTTTTTGTCCTGCACAGGTGGACGCACTCATATGACTCATGCACCCAGACAGGAAATTGAAAAAGAGGAGCCCCATAGACCTGTTACCATTCACCCCCAATTTCATAGAGCCCATTCTGAGGATCATCTTATACACGGTATAGGTACACATTAGATCAGTTGCTAGTTAAAACGTTCAATTTTACGTTATATTCAATGTTGAACAAGTGAATTTTTTTTTCCAAATGACATGTGTTTAATGTGAAAACATTATGCTCCATAGGTACAAATGTAGGAGTTGGGGTTGACCCTATTGCTCGTGAGGGGAAAAGGAGAACAATTTCACAGCCTGTGGCATCCATCCCACACTTGGATACTTCTCCTCCAGGTAAAATCTAAAGGAAAATTTATTGTTTGATGTATGTTTAATGTGAAACTTATCATGTGTCTCATGTACTTGTGTTATAAAACAGTTTAATGTTTTGTATAGTGGGTGTTAGAGACGTTCATTCCTCGGAAGGTAACCATCCTAGTATGAGCGAAGAGGAAGAGATAGTTTTTTCACCAGGTATTTTCAAATGACCTGACAAGTTTTTTAAATACAAATTTTGCTTCTAAATTATTTAATTTTTAATATGTGCAATAATTTAACATGTTACAGGTGGTGGTGGTCGCCCTCCTAGGGGTAGAGGTCTAGGGTTCATGAGTTTGCTCGAAATCCAAGCTATGATCCCCTTTACACCCATCCCAGTGATATTCCTGAGCAGATGCCTTGGGAAGATACCATCTCCTTACTTACTATTGATGGGATGAGGGAGCATTCCACGAGATTGCGCAATGACTTGCAAAGTTGCAATCTCTCTGCCCCTAGTCGAAATTGTCTCCAAATTGTTTTGCACAATTTGGAGAGTTTGATAGAGACTTATCGTGGGGTTGGACCATCAACCCAAGTTTTTTTTGACATGATGCTAAGGAGGAGAGCATCGGTGATTGGTATCCAATCCTACAATGAAGTTAAAAGTAGGGTCACTAAAGAAATGGCCTTGTCACTATTTGACTTGTGGCTTGAAGACAAAAAACGTCTAAAGATTGCAAGATTCAATGATCCCAATATTGCACCTTATATTTATGAGAAGTTCTTGTATGCATATGGGAAGTTCCCAAATAATGATGAGGTTCTGCAATATTTTGTTAGGATGTTGTTTTCTCAATTCTGAGAGCACATGGACCCTAACTATACAGATACTGGGTCCAAATTCTATGAAGCTGGAAAAGGTAATACATATGAACGACTTGATGCTATGCGAGATGTTGGGTTTAGGCCTCTAGCACCTCGTTTAGCACCTCGACCACCTAGGGTAGTTACACTTCCAAAGGAGTTAGCCCTTATCTCCAGTGCTTCGTCACAAATGAGGGAGAAGATACAAGAACATATTGCAGCTGCTTTAGGAGGCGTGGAAGTCGGCTTAGGGACAAGCCAACCTTCATCTAGTGTAGGAGTTTGTTCATTTGTGAGTATTCCAGATGACGTGTTGAGGGAGATGGAGCGAGATGAGCTTATGGAGTATGCATCCTCATTTAAATACCTCTATGAGCAATCCATTACACGACAAAAGCACACCATGGGCGAGGTATGTACAAGCATGTTTTGATTTATTTTAAAATACACATTTATAAGATGAGCTATTTTTGTTGTATATACATTTAGTAGATCCAAAAACTTACGCCAATATATTTATTTAACTTATGCAGTTTACATCATTCTTAGAACAACATTGCCTTGCCCATGGTCCTCATTCTGTTGATCATGGACATGATCATGTACAGGTGCCACATTCATTTCTATCTATCTATATTTTTGTACTTCAAATTGAAATTGAATTTATGTCACATAATTTTATATGGTATGAGTATTAACATTATGGAATTTTTCAGGTTAGCGCTACACATCAAGGGCTGCCTGAAGAGATTATTCCTTCTTAGGTTCCAGTCGTGACACAGGTATCGATAATTTTCGTTAAGCATATTTATAATGTTTATTATATTTCTTTTCGCAAAATTTTCTATTAACTTTGGTTTCTACTTTTCAGGCTACACCCCATATTGACATGATGCAGACTGAGCCTCAAGGAGATCATGTAGGCTCTAGGTCAGAGAGTCTACATTAAACCATGGTAACCTCTTACCATTTCTTCATTGGTATCATTGCCACATTATAAACAAGTTATCTAGTGAATTTATAGACAGTTGAGAGGTTCCTTTATGTATCTAGTGAATGTTAAAACTAATATTTAATTTTCAGTAAAAAATTTAAGCCATGGTCAATTCACTAGGTTACTGAAAGTATAGGTGCTTCATTTGGTGTAGAGGAATATGAACATTTGTTTCCTTGACCATCTCAGACACTGTCACAATGTCAATATGTTGTACTTCCTACTCAAGTCCCTGCAAATACAAAAAGCAAACATACCAAGATATTTCATCTCTCACCATGGCCTTATCAGGTTACTCATGGTACAAGCTCTAAACAAAGCAAGAAAAACCTGGGAAGAAATCATTGCAACTCCAATGGTTGCAACTTCACTAAATGAGCCCAATGTTGTGTGACTCCATCCCTTGTAATTGCGAACGAGGAAGAATATATTGTCATGAATCCCTTGGCTACAAAGTACCTACTAATTCATATTAAGAAGAGACAAATTCTATTACACCATAGAAGTATAGTGATATTGACGTTGAGATAATTAGTAGCAAGCCAACCACCGAGAGAATGAGAGGGCATCAAAATATTCCCCCCTGTGTTCCGGGAAAGAAGAGGACATGATACATTCCTACCACCACCCAAACCCCTGCTACTCCAAAAAAACAAGTAAGGGAAAAAGAAATCCTAGAACACCAGGAAGACACTACCCCTACTAAAACATAAGAACTAGTAGAGTCAATGACCTAGGGTTGGAATAATTTGGTCTGGTGGCCTTGCTACTCCATAATAACTAGCAAGGAGCGCTCTACACTACATATTAATGCTTCAGAACTGTTTGCCTGTAATAATGTGGATGTGATCTCTCAAGGGAAACTCTGTAGCTATGACAGTGGAGTGCATTCCCCAACTATTTATAAGCCTATCACTTAGAGCCTTAGGTGCAGAACTGCCAGATGGGTTGCATTACTAGCACTTGTGGTGGCCTAATAATGGTTATGGAAGACTATGGAATCAATATTCCTTAAAAGACATAATTGCATATCATGCTTCCCTTGTGACAAGTTTTCATCTATCCAATATAGACCTTTAACAACAATCATTTGGAAAATATTATGTGCTCTCATGTGATGGAAAAATGGGAGTTTCAAGAAAAGGGGGCAGTATGTGGTTTGACAGAGTTCACAACAATCCTCTTCAGGATAGCTACACATATCTTGTGGCAGATCATGTCCACTGTTGCATCAAAATTGATGACCTTTTTCATTTGCAAGTACCCAGGTTCTATTGTAGCCCAGCAATGACAATATTCCATCCTGCAAACATTTTGGTTTCGAGGTTTCGTATTTTTGCATGATGACTAAGCACAAAGGAAAGGACCATTGTATCCATGAGGTGGCTACGTTAATTCACTAATTTCAACTGGCAACCTTATTTTGGCACATACTACAGTAGGATAGGAAATGAATAAGCTCTAATAAGTAGTATTTTACAGTAGAATAAGCTCTTTTGAGTAGTAGTCTTCAATTCTTAGATTCATAGGCTTTAATGTTTTGTGTTGTGGTTTTAAGGTTTATTCCTAATGACAAATCTGTGATCTCATTAAGGACTTAATCCTTCATGCCAATACTTAAACACTGTATGCTCAATCTGGGCACAAGTTTTCACAACAAGTTCTTAGTTTCATTGTCCATGGCATGAACAGTGGCAGCCCATTCTATTACCATGCAACCCCCGGGAAGATTGATATTTAGTTCTCAGCTTTGTTCTCCGTCCCATCTATTAAATTTGAAGGGCCAACTTGGTAGATATGTCACAGTGTTGCAAACTGGGATCCTTGTGCTACTTGAGAAGAGGACCCTCAACAGGATTTGGCTCTTTGTCATGGCATTGGAGTTGTCAAGCAGGGGAGTAATCTAGTATGGGTATGCACAAAGGTGAATACTTCAAATGGATATATCCATGTCTAATAGGAAGGAGCTTCAATGGTGTAAACACCAGGTAAGGCTAAGCGTAAATGAATTTAATGTTGGAGAGGAGAAGGTGTAGGGTTGTGGGCACCACCGAAGGAGGTCTAGGAATAATACTATGGCTCATAGAGGCTTCCCAAAGTGCAAGGTGGACCCAAGCATCTGACTGTGTAAGCAAAAGCCTGTAACAACTATACAAAATCCTAATAACATATCTACTTGTATTTACTTACAATGGTTTTGTTAGTTTGAAATAAGTTGTTACCCTTTATATTAGTTATTTCTTCAAGGAATCTCACTTTCTATTATTCTCATGCTCATTAATATGTGAAGGGTTCTAAGCATAATTTTATTTTTTTAGGCTCATTAAAAACTCATGAATAAAACACCTTGTACCAAGCATACCATTATCTCTCGGTTCACATCATTAAACAAAGAAGAAGACACTCAAATCGAGTATCCTTTTTTTTTGTGGGGGTTCATCAATGTAAACAAAAAATAAACTGTAAATATTACTTTTATTCTCTTTTGTGTTTTATAAACCATGAAGGAGATACCCAAAACTAAAAAGGGAGGGGAGGGTAATTGCTTTGATCACTCTATCAATAAAAGTGGCAATATCGATCACATCACCTTTAATGTTTCGCCTATTTGCATCAATACCTTAGTCAATGTTTCCAACTCATGTTTGCGTGATGTGAAACATTGTTGAAGGAATGTTTAAACATCATTTGGTGATCTATAGTTGTTATTAACCTTTTATGTTGACCATCCCTATGTCAATTATACTTGGTTATTATACCAAGAGGTATTTGTCAACTAATTATAATTGGTGTTATTAAAGATATTTCTCCTGGGAATGCAGTTTGTGGTTGGACTGGGTGATAAAGTCTCCCCTACTGATATTGAAGAAGGCATGCGTGTTGGGTCAGCTATTAAAAAAACCCCCCTTGCAAAACCATCCTTTTATGTTCACTTTGTCTTCTAGGGATTTTGTTTCCTTTAGAGTTGAGTGTGATATTATCCATCAATTCTAAGTGTCGCTAACATGTGAGATATCACTTTACTTCTTAGTGAAGCATTACTATGTTTCCATAACTAATGTTTTATGTGGTATACATTAATGTTAGTGTATGATTGTATTCTAGCATGTGGTGCACAATAGCTTAGTTGAGTTGAGATCATTGACCATGCTAGTTACTCTTCTAGGCTGCTAGCTCACTTTAATGTTCAAATCAAAACATGAGAACGTGGTCAAGAAGGATGATCTAAATTTTTAAAAATTTTGGAAGGTGTTGATGTTTACAACTCTACAATGTAATGTCTATAGGAACAACACAGTAGGCAAGTTTGGAATAGTAGAGAGATAGACTTTGAGAGGTAGTATCATGTTTTATTTCTCTAGTTATTTTATTGTATCATTACTTAAAACATAAAAGAGATCAAATTTTAAATTTCTTAGTTATTTTATTGTATCATTACTTATTTCTTATGCATGAATTTTCTTATTTCAAATTTTAGCGCTTGTGTACTATATGTAATGTATATTTATATATGGCTTATAAAATCACTGACATATATGTGGTCGAATTGAGTTTAAATGAATTTTTTTTTTGGGTGTAGACAAAAGCAAATTTTGACAAAGAGTGTAAAATTTGCACCAGACCATTTACAGTTTTTAGGTGGAGACCAAGCCATGATGCAAGGTACAAGAAAACATAGGTTTGCCAAACATGTTGTAAACTCAAAAACGTTTTTCAGGTGTGTCAGCTTGATCTTGAATATGGATTGCCAGTCCAAGTTTGAGATACAGCCTTGGCCATTAACTTCAATGAGGCTATTCCAAGGAGTGATGTTAATAAAGAGTATTTTGATGAGGAATAGGATTGCAAGGTGCATTTTTCTACTCCTGTCAATCTCTTAATTCTATTTTATGTATGAAAATCAATGGTAGATTCCAAGTGTAATGCTAGTCTCTAACTGCATTTTATTTAATTTTTTATCAGAATATATATAACTTCATGTTTTATGTTGTTTTATAGAAGGATTCTCTGTACTTCTACCTGTAGTTTTTTTGCTCTCATTTGTTATGATTATGTAATGATTCTCAAATAATAAATATACACCCATTTCTCCACCTTTTGTTGAATACATTGTCTTTAGAATCTAGCCAACTTGACAGTCCCACATAAATAGATAGATTTAGGAGCCATTTTAGGCATTGTACTTCTTTTTTCCAAGGAAAACCTTGTGGGAAACCCAAGGGAAGCTTCTTCACAATCATGGATGATATCCCTAATAAACCTTTCATTGTAGACTAGTGTGCCTCACCCTAGAGGATTCAAAGCAGGCACCTGCTGGCAGTGAACTAGACAAATGCCCAACGACATCAATGACAAAAGTTTGAGCTAACCCCTTGGGCTTTGGGAAGCATTTGTACATTTGTCTGGTATATAAATACAATAATAGGTGGCATCTCCTCAATTTTCTTGGAATTGTTTTAGATTTGTGGAGTATAGATCTAAATATGGTACTTTTATTCACCGTAATGCGTCTTTTGGGGAAACTCACATGGCATTTCCCCTCATCTTGGTACATAAGGTAAATTGGATTCTTCGGGGCTCAAGGCTAGATAACATCTCAACAACATTCGGATCATTAATAAACACTAGTTTTGATATAGCAATTTCAACCATGTCTACTTTGAGGGTCGAGTGAGTGTCCCCACCATGTTCGATTACATTATAGATGGTTCTCTAGTCATAGATATAAATTTTGATACCTGTGAGAATATACCCAATCAATGACGCATACAAGGCACTTGGTATGGCACTAAAAATCTTTAGGAAAGTACTCTGTCACACAACAACAATATGAAGTAGCCAAAATAAAGAGAAATACCATAATAACTTAGTACAAAATCACTTGAGTCATCACACACAATTATAAAAAGCAGCCAAGATAAAAGAGCAATGTCTCGAATTCCACGGAGTTAACCATTGACTCTTTGGTCCTAGTATATAGTCATATAAGTGTAATGTATTAAAAATGGGGCCAATATCAATTTATTCAAACATATCTTTGCAATAATAATATCACCTATCTAACAACTTCCTTATGTTCCACAACGATTACTTCTAGTATTTACAATTTGATGCACTTCACATTAGAAGCTACAACACCTTTCAGCATGAAACAACTCGCATCATTCATTACATTTTGATCTCTATCTAGATCCATGAATGGGTTGGAAAACAACTATGAAAACCAAAAATATATATGGAATAGAACTAGGTGGAACTGCTTTTAAATGGGAGCAAACAACCTCTAGCATCACTTCTGCGTATGTGAAAAATTGATTTCTTAAGTTTGGAAAGATCATGTCTAGCTCAAGGTAAAGAGCATGGGAAAATCCATCACAATCCGCTTGATCTAAATGATCACTTTTCTTAACAGGTTTCTCATGTTTATGTTTGTTCGATTCCAAAAGGGAGGCGTCTTGTAATTCTTCATTCTCATTCCCCTTACATCTTTTGATGGATGTGAGTTCATTAGAGAAAATAAATAGTAAGCTTGTAATTTGATGCATATCTTGTGCAAGGAGGATCCCTCTCTTCTGGTGTTCCTTTGCATAGCAATCCAATGCACAAGAGGGAGCCATCTCTTCTAGTTTTCCTTTGCACAACGAGCCAATGCCATCCAACCTATGTATCTAACCAAAGGAAATGAAGAGGTTGAAAAAATTGATATTATGTGTATCCATGAGGAGGCAGGAATCATTTTTCTAAACTGGAAGCCTTGTTTCCTACCATACTCATCATCCTCTGTCATGATGCCACTACCACTGGCAGCAGAAACTATAATTTGATGAAGTGTCCACTATCGCCTATCTCCAAGTATTTTTTCAAGGTTTTATTGGATGACTAAAATCCTTTTGATGATAATGAAGAGAGAAAAGCAATGTATTGAGATGCTCTGCAACATGTTATGTTGTTCCCTCTAAATCTACTGAATCATAAAAACATAGAGTAGAACTTGATGCTAGCATACAAGGGTAACAACATTTATAGACTCTCTATCGGGAAAATTTCTAAAACCATTTGGCCTTTCTTCAAAATCACAATTTACTTCTTTCTCATCATATGAACTATCTTTCAAAATAATAGATTGCATTTTTTAGTACCATTCTTCTACTTACATAAGACTATCAATTACAGTTTTGTCTCTCTTTTCTTTAATATTACCAATCATTTCGACTTTTGGCTTTATATTACTTGAAAATAGCTCATCAACCATCTTCCTACACGTGTGAAGATTTGTTTTTAGTGGCACTTTTGTTGATATCATAGTCACTGTCACTGGTGTTCATCATGAAATATGGATTCAGGAGACATTATAGTGCCAAAAGCAGTGCATCAATTGCAGTGTCATGAATCTCCAAGTTCATTTCAAACTATTGATGAAATTCCTCTGCGAAATGGTGAAAATCAAAGGCCCAAAGTTCATAGTCTTTATAATTCACAATTTGAAAATATTGTGTTTGAAAGTCAAGGTTTTTATATGCACCAGTAACATCTAACATTAAGTTGCTCATTGACCTACTATCTTTTCCATTGAGATGATTTCCATCAACCTTCACATTTATGGTACATTTCATCATATAATTGTTTGATCCTTTATTCTTGACCAACATTGAGATATCCCTCCAATATTACGTTGCACATCTTGGATTTAATACCAGTGTCACCATCCTTTTGCAACTCTGCAAAACCCCTCAGCCCTGTCCAAAATGCCACATTTAATCAAGGATTCAATATATATTTCATAAGCTTCCCAATTAGGTCGACACCTTGCCATAGATCAAAAAAATGTGTATTTTACTTCACGTTACATAGATAGCCACATATACATTTGCATCAAATCCACATATGATGTTTGCAATGCCTTCAGACCACTATCCTGAAATTTCTTCATAAAAGTTTCTGCATGTTCTACTTCTTTTTCTTGAGCTAGAATATCATCACCCTTATTTTTAGGGGAAGCCACAAAATCTCTGTAAAAAAGAAGCTCCTTTTTCGCTACCACGAGGTTTTTCTCTTCTTGCTGCAGGGTTGTCGTATTCCTCTGTTCAAAAACATCCTTTTTATCTTCAAGAAAATAAAGAAGGTCCTCCTCTTGTAAACAAGGGTAAAAATGGTCAAGTATGTATCAGTCTCTGTCACATCTAATTGATCTGAATATGTTTTGTTTCTTCATCCAGGTAGTGAGGTGCACGCAGATCATTAATCCAAAAACTGATGATTCCAAGTATGTCATAAATGTTAAACAAATTGCCAAGGTATGCCTATTTCTCCAGGTTGTGTTGTGATCATACAGTAAAGTCATTATTCTCTTATAAGTGCAGCAAGAATCAAAACTGCTACTTTACTCTTACACTAAAACTATAGTTGCAGTGATTAGTCTTTTTCTCGAAACAAAACTTATGAATTCAAAACCCAATGTTTCCCGAAAGCCACATTGACTTGCATGTAGTATTTACAAAGTTGTCTCTTTGGAATGCAGTTTGTGGTTGGACTGGGTGATAAAGTCTCCCCTATTGATATTGAAGAAGGCATGCATGTCAGGTTAGTTAATAAAAAATCCCCCTTGCAAAACCATCCTTTTATGTTCACTTTGTCTTCTAGGGAGTTTGTTTCCTTTAGAGTTGAGTGTGATATTATCCATCAATTCTAAGTGTCACTGACAAGTGAGATATCACATTACTTCTTAGTGAAGCATTACTATGTTTTCAACTCTAATGTTTTATGGTGTTTGCATTAATTTCATAAAAAAAATTAGAGATTGCTTCAGGTCACACCTTGTGGGTTTTGTCTGGAATGTAATGATTGATGGTCTTCTTTCTTTATGTAGGGTTGATCGCAATAAGTATCAGATTCAGATCCCTTTGCCTCCTAAGATTGATCCGAGTGTGACAATGATGACTATTGCAGAAAATCCAGATGCTACTTACAATGATGTTGGAGGTTGCAAAGAAAAAAATGAATAGATGCGAGAGGTTTGTCAATTCTGTTATAAGTCATCGTCTATTCAACAGAGTATTATGTCAATAAATGGTCAATATAAAAAGTCATTTATCATAACAGTTACAGGGATAACATTGGGTAATCTCATCCGAGACAAACTACTAATTTGTGATTTTGGTTGCTGATATATTGTGAATCAAGGATGCATTAAGCATCTATGTGATCTTCTAGTCTTTCCAAACCCAAGAATTGTAACTGTTTGTCTTGAAGGGCTAGAGAATATTTTGAAAGTTGGGGAAGCAGAGAAGGTTATGGGCAACACTGGAGGTGTAAATCTCTATGCACAATATATTGATGATGCTGAAGGACTTGAGAAGATTGAGAACCTGCAAAGTCATGACAATAATGAAATTTATGAGAAGGCAGTAAAGATTCTTGAAACTTATTGGCTAGAAGATGATGAAGATGACCAAACAGTCAATCTTTTAAGTTCAACATGAGTACTTTATTTGACCTTACAAGCAAACTTACAATTATTTACTATTTTTGTAGAAGCTCGGATGGAGTCTAGTTATCAAGTTGAAAGAAATTTCAAAATATGAGTGTTATGTTTGTCATCAAGAGAATAATTTCAAGTGATATTCTATCACTAATGAAATTTAATTTTGTAATATTTCTCCACCAAGCTATATAGATTCCAATCAATGATCTAATATTTCATAAGAGGTAAGTGATCTGTTTTGGAAAATGTTGGTTTAAATGTTTTGTTGCTTATCAATATCCTTGGTTGTTGATAATTTGCTTTAAATTTAATTTTAACTTTTAATTCTTCTTGAGCATTAATTTATGTTTTGAAACAGTTATTGAATTTTTCCAAGTATTTACTAACAATTACAACATGTTGTAGAGTATTGGTCCTTTCTGCTATCAACATGTATTTATGTGTCCCTTGCTATAGCTTAGGACAATGACAACATAAATTCGGACTTCTTAATTTTAGACAATCATCAAAAAGATTACCTTAGACTGTGGTGGAATCCTTAAGATTGTGGTGAACTCCTTACTGAAGCTGTGGTGAACTCCTAAGCTCAAATTGTGGAAGATTAAAATGATTCATGTGTAGTAACTACAACCGTATTGGACTGTGTATAGATTTTCTGCTCATTTCCTTGTTGGACAGTCTCAACACAGTGATACTACCTCTCAGAACGGTGGAGACCTTGATTGTTGTAATTGACCTAAATGTGTATCATCATTCTTTGCTCAGACTTCCTTGCTGGACAGTCAGAACACAATAATACTACCTCTCAGAACGTTGAAGACCTTGGTTGCTATAATTTCCTTGACTATGCATCATCATTCTTGGGTCGGTTTTCCTTGCTAGACAGTCACAACACAATAATACTACCTCTCGGAATGGTGAAGACCTTGGTTGCTGTAATTACCTTGACTGTGTATCATCACTCTTGGAACACAACAAATATTGTTGAAGTGTTGGAGTTGTCCAACATCAACGCCATTGTTGGAGACTTATTTTGGACAAGTGAGGCATTGGACAATGAACAATCAATGAAAGTTTTGGAAGCACCTATTAAGAATTCTGTGGAGATATATCTTACTTGGGAAAGGGTTATTGAAGAGACCCTTGAAAAATCCTTGAAGGGTTATCTTATGATTGATGCCTGCAAATGAACCTTGAACATCAATTTTCGTAATGGTTGTTTAATCATATGAATGATAATGATCCTAGAGTCATTAATCATAATAATTGAATTCATTCTTATTCCTTTAGTGATTTTAAACCCTTTTCAAAGTGCATATGCCTCTATTTGTTATGATTCCAATTTTATGCTCCATCAATAAAATATAAAATAATAAAGCTAATCCTTCTTCCAATTTTAAAAACTAGGAGTATTTTTTTTGAAGCTATCAATATATGCTCTATAAACTAGTTTGAGTAAATTTTCTCCTTAAATTTGAAATATACCAAACCATTTCTCTTCATCTTTATTGAAACATTGATGAGATTTGAGTTGTTTTCCTTTGGAAATAATAATTTCATCTAAAAAAAATTGGATTTATTGCTACAAGGGGTGGGATATCTATCTCTTAATATAAAAGTGTGAAATCCATTACTAGCGAAAATTTCCGATATACGAAATAAGTCATAGCTAAACACACCTTTATGAGTAGTTTTGACATTATTAACAGAAAGAAAGAAGGGTAAAAATTTTTGAGATTTACATGATGATTGATGATTATCTTGAAAATCCATTATTATGAGTAGTAGCATGCTTGGTGTTAGATCCATAGGTTACGTTATTTTAAAATACAATATTGCATAGAAAAATTCATGACACTTGAAAAGGATCATAAACAAAATTATTTTTAATTAGTTGTTGTTTATATTTGCTAAAAACCCATTTACAAATGGTAATTATGAAGGCAAAATTTGTTAAGGTCCCAATCAAGATTTGAGAAATCCATTGGAAGTGAAAGAACCTACACATAACTTAAAATTGTTATATGGAGGACCATGATCAACATAAAACAACCCACTAATGCAAATTTGGTTATATGGTGTGGTTATATCTCAATAAAAAATATTTTTAAGGATGACAATGACAAGTTGTACAACACATGGAAGAGAACACTTTCTAGTTTAATGCACCCATGCCCATGAGGTTGGATTATAATAATAATAGAGAAAAAATATTTAAACTATATTTGATACTTCCATGATGATTGACGAGGAAACCATTATTACAAGTAATAACATACATTATTCATGTGTTAGATTTATATATTATACTATTTAGAAATACAATTATGAATAAGAAAATTCATGATACTTGAAAAGAGTCATAAAAATGTTTCCAAAAGAAATTAAAATAGCAACTTCCAAGTAAAGGGAAATGGCTTGTACAAAATAAGGTATAAGAATGTTTTCCATACAACATGTTGAAACTTTCAAAATATTTAGAAAACAAAATATAGATTACAAGGGATGTGTACAATATTTAAACGATTAAAGACAAAATTTTGGAGAAATTTAACTAAATCTCGATTACAAGATGTTGAATATTCCTTTGTAGGATCTATTCCATATTGTGAACAATATTTTCCAAGCACATGTAAAATAGAAACATGTCAAATGAACATAGAAACATATGACATTTGACATTTGTAGGATACTTTTTTGAAGCTATCAATATGCGAGCTATAAGCTAGTTTGAATAAATTTTCTCCTTAAATTTGAAATTTACCAAACCATTTCTCTTCATCTATATTGAAACATTGATGAGAGTTGAGTTGTTTTCCCTTGGAAATAATAATTTCATCTAAAAAAATTTGGATTTATTGCGACAAGGGGTGGGCAGAGGGCGTCGTGCCTTAGGAAGGCACCCGATGAAATGAGTTCGGGTCGGGTCGTTTTGTTAGAGGACGCTCGTATCAAGTTTGCTAAGTTGTGACCGCACGGGTGCCTTGTGCACGTTCGTGCAGGCCATTTGCCATTTTCTCCCTTGTGCGTTCATTCGGTCGGGCGGAGGGCATCGCACCTTGGGAGGGCACCCGATGAAATGAGTTCGAGTCAGGTCGTTTTGTTAGAGGGTGCCTGTATCAGGTTTGCTAAGTTGTGACCGCACAGGCGCCTTGTGCATGTTCGTGTGGGTCGTTTGCCATTTTCTCCCTTGTGCGTTCGTTCGGTCAGGTGGAGGGTGTCGCACCTTGGGAGGGTGCCCAATGGAACGAGTTTGGGTCGAGTCGTTTCGTTTGAGGGCGCCCGTATCAAGTTTGCTAAGTTGTGACCGCACGGATGCCTTGTGCACGTTTGTGCGAGTCGTTTGTCATTTTCTCCCTTGCGCATTCATTCGGTCAGGCGGAGGGCGTCGCGCCTTGGGAGGGCACCTGATGAAACAAGTTCGGGTCGAGTCGTTTCGTTTGAGGGTGCCCGTATCAGGTTTGCTAAGTTGTGACCGCACGAGTGCCTTGTGCATGTTCGTGCGGGTCGTTTGCCGTTTTCTCCCTTATGCGTTCGTTCGGTTGGGTGGAGGGTGTCGCGCCTTGGGAGGGCACTCGATGAAACGAGTTCGGGTCGGGTCGTTTTGTTAGAGGGCGGATGTATCAGGTTTGCTAAGTTGTGACCACACGGGTGCCTTGTGCATGTTCGTGCAAGCCGTTTCTCGTTTTCTCCCTTCTGCATTTTTTCGGTCAGGCGGAGGGCGTCGCGCCTTGGGAGGGCGCTCGATGAAACAAGTTCGGGTCGGGTCGTTTCGTTTGAGGGCGCCCGTATCAGGTTTGCTAAGTTGTGACCGCACAGGTGCCTAGTGCACATTCGTGTGGGTCGTTTGCCATTTTCTCCCTTGTGCGTTCATTCGGTTGGGCGGAGGGCGTCGCGCCTTGGGAGGGCACCCGATGAAACGAGTTTGGTTTGGTTCATTTCATTTGAGGGCGCTCGTATTAGGTTTGCTAAGTTATGACCGCATGGGTGCCTTGTGCACGTTCGTACGGATCATTTGCCATTTTCTCCCTTGTGCATTCGTTTGGTCGAGCAGAGGGCGTCGCGCCTTGGGAGGGCACCCGATGAAACGAGTTCGGGTTGGATCGTTTCGTTTGAGGGCACCCGTATCAAGTTTGCTAAGTTGTGACCGCACAGGTGCCTTGTTCACATTCGTGCCGGCCGTTTGTCATTTTATCCCTTGTGCATTCGTTCGGTCGGGTGAAGGGCATCACGCCTTGGGAGGGCGCCCGATGAAACGAGTTCGGGTCGGGTCGTTTCGTTTGAGGGCGCCCATATCAGGTTTGCTAAGTTGTGACTACACGGGTGCCTTGTGCACGTTTGTGCGGGCCGTTTGCTGTTTTCTCCCTTGTGCGTTCGTTCGGTCGGGCGAAGGGCGTCACGCCTTGGGAGGGCGCCCGATGAAACGAGTTCGGGTCGGGTTGTTTCGTTTGAGGGTGCCCGTATCAGATTTGCTAAGTTGTGACCGCACAAGTGCCTTGTGCACATTCGTGCAGTCGTTTTCCGTTTTCTCCCTTGTGCGTTCGTTCGGTCGGGCGGAGGGCGTCGCGCCTTAGGAGGGCACCCGATGAAACGAGTTCGGGTCGGGTCATTTCATTTGAGTGCGCCCGTATCAAGTTTTCTAAGTTGTGATCGCACAGGTGCCTTCTTTACGTTCGTGCGGGCCATTTGCCGTTTTCTCCCTTGTGCGTTCATTCGGTCGGGCGGAGGGCATCGCGCCTTGGGAGGGCGCCCAATGAAACGAGTTCGAGTCGGGTCGTTTTGTTTGAGGGCGCACGTATCAGGTTTGCTAAGTTGTGACCGCACGAGTGCCTTGTGCACATTCATGCGGGTCGTTTGCCATTTTCTCCCTTGTGCGTTCGTTCAGTCGGGCGGAGGGCGTCGCGCCTTGGGAGGGCGCCCGATGAAACAAGTTCGGGTTGGGTCGTTTTGTTAGAGGGTGCCTGTATCAGGTTTTCTAAGTTGTGACTGCATGGGTGCCTTGTGCTCGTTCGTGCGGGCTATTTGTCATTTTCTCCCTTGTGCGTTCATTCGATCAAGCGGAGGGCATCGCACCTTGGGAGGGCGCCCGATGAAACGAGTTTGGGTCGGGTCATTTCGTTTGAGGGCACCCGTATCAGGTTTTCTAAGTTGTGACTGCACGAGTGCCTTCTGCAAGTTCATGTGGGCCGTTTTCCATTTTCTCCCTTGTGCGTTCGTTCGTTCGGGCAGAGGGCGTCGCGCCTTGGGAGGGCACCTAATGAAACGAGTTCGAGTTGGGTCGCTTCGTTTAAGGGCGCCCATATCAGTTTTGCTAAGTTGTGACTGCACGGGTGCCTTGTGCACGTTCATGTGGGTCATTTGTCGTTTTCTCCCTTGTGCATTGGTTCAGTTGGGCGGAGGGCGTTGCGCCTTGGGAGGGCGCCCGATGAAATGAGTTCGGGTCAGATCGTTTCATTTGAGGGCGCCCATATCAGGTTTGCTAAGTTGTGACCGCACGGGTCCCTTGTGCACGTTCGCGCGGGCCGTTTGCTATTTTCTCCCTTGTGCATTCGTACGGTTGGGTAGAGGGCATCGCACCTTGGAAGGATGCCCGATGAAACGAGTTCGGGTTGGGTCGTTATGTTATAGGGCGCCCGTATCGAGTTTGGTAAGTTTTGACCGCATGGGTGCCTTGGGAATTATTATATATATACATTTAACTAAAAATTCATTCATCACCATTATATCCATGCAAAAAAAGGGGCGAGTTAAGATCATTTAGGAGTAAACATGATGGACACATTAAATCACCATTAAATCCATTATTATATATATATATATATACATTTAACTAAATATTCATTCATCACCATCATATCCATGCAAAAAAAGGGGCGAGTTTTAATCATCTAGGAGTAAACATGATGGACACATTAAATCACCATAACTTAAAATTATCTAGCAAAGCACCCTAATCCAGTAGATCATAATATATTGTTCATACCAACACACATTTAACCATCCACATGTCCATTTATTTGAAAGAAATCCACAATATAGTCTTAAAATATATAAAGTCCAATGCATTGTAGCAAGTATATGTTCTAACCCTAGAATCAAAGTTCATTGTTCATCTTCAACAATGTGTTCCACTCATATGAAATGTGCTAGTGGTAAATTTTCAAGAATGGCATCATGATCATCTATCGATAACCTCCATTGTCATTTTTTTTTCTACTCTTCACTTGCTTCAACTGCAACCGAGTTGCTATGACCAACTGACTATATTGGGCATAAATAAGCTCTGGCTGGTAATCTTGAAAAATAATATGATCTTTACATTTCTTTACTTCTTCAAAGAAAAGTCCCATTAACACCATTGAACCAATTGGGTATGTATAATTTGATGGATCATTATACTCTTGCAGCAACGTGGATTTAGACATAGTGCATCGTAATAAATAATAATGCACTTTTTCTTGATTATTTTCTAGTGCAATGACAGCGAAGACATCGCCTTCTCTAACCATATCAGAAACACGATCATAATCATTGTCAATCACAACCACTTCATTGTCCATTTCCTTGTCAGTCACGTTTCCAAATGGGGGCAATGGTGTCAATTCTTTGTGTTTCCATGGTTTAACAAATTTCTCAATCTGGTTTTCACAGTCATCGATGGACTTTGTCTGATCAATACATGCAGAACAAAAGCAAGCGCACTTTCATTTCTCAATGCAATGTATATTTGTCATGTTCTTACTCCTAATTGAGTGTAAACTTCTTGTTTGAGGGATTCCAAGACAATTAAATGGCAACGACCTATCAACATCACCCATTACAATATTCCAAAAGTACCTACTTGAGAAAAACACACACACATGTATGAGTCAAATTTCGAACAATATTTAATATTTTTTTGATAACAAAATACACACATATATGTACACACACACACACACACACACACACACATATATATATCTAGACATGTATAATATATTGTTAGTTAAATTTGTACGCCTAACTCTGCACATCAGCCATCCTTGGGTTCGATACATGACTTAAATTGTCTTTGCACCAATTAACAACATCTAAAGAATTTACAAGTCGAGAAGCTGAGTGATTCAATTGATGCCTCCTAAGTGCACGTTTTACGCATGCCCCAGCACCATCGTGCTCTCCTTTTCCATGCCCTGTCTCAAATAAATTCCATGTCTGTGTAATGTTGGTTCTCTTATGAAGACAAGACAACCAAAAGAACGATCTTGCTGATTTAAATTGACGACCACAACCATCTGACCATACCTAATGTTCTTTAAAAGTGACCCTTCGTTTCAACAATTCATTATAAATAACATTAAAACAATGTTGAACAAAACATGTATCATGTGTTCGATCATCACTGATGTAGAAATGGTACTCCTTAATCACCTCACGATTATTTTCATCACTATCAAAACCATCGATAGCAAGCTCTGCATGTCTATACAAAATATATACAAATATAGATACTTGGTCTGAATGATAATACTCACTTTGTATCTCCTTTTGTGGACTAAACATATAATTCTCAGCGAAATCAACCACTGATAATATTGTTCCTTTTGGGAACACATCACGTGATTGCTAGAACTGTAAATCCTGCCATCGTGCTATATGACAATGCTTAATATATTTGTATATTTTCACCCTGAACTTCTCCATAAAAGATGTCACTGGAATCTCGTCATCAAGTAAAGTGATCTTTTTTGATGTTGTGCTTGAATCTACAACAGGAGTGTAAGTAACATTTTCATATCGCTTCCAATTTAGACTGAGATTTGACAGTTTGGGATCATTAGGATCAGTGGGATACTTTGCATCGTAGAGTGCCAAATGAGAACATTCTGCGCATTTTCTTCCACCAACACATTATTTTTTATAAAATAATTCATTATTCTCTCGTGCACATAATATCTTCGATAAAAATTCACTAACACTTGAAGGAGGGGGGTCATTTGACCAATATTTTATGCCAAAATTTACAAATGTCTCATAAAATAATTGGAATTCTACATGGTATCGACAACAACATGTGTCTTGAACAGTGATAGGCCTGACATACCATGGTTTAATCTTCACAAATGTGCTAAGGGAAATCTTCACATCAGTATTACTCTCCATAAAGTTCTGGAATAATTCTACTTGACTGACCTGTGTTATATGTTTGGAATGAGATTCATAAACTCCCTTAGATATACGGCGTCGCACATAATCCTTTTCATTTGGTGACACACGAGAATTCAAATCCCAAAACTCTTTTACCCTATCCCTCACACCATCAGGAAGTCTATCATGATATGGACGCCTGCAAATATTAGCTCAACATGCAAGTTCATCGTTCTCATCTAATTGAATTCTAAATTTTGTATGCCTCCATAAATTTTTTCTTGATGTTTTAAATAATTTTGAAGTTGCTGACATCAACCAACTTGATGAAGTTTGTTTCGTGACTACACATATTAAAAGTGCTCTACGAGCATTCTTTTCAACTTGAGATCACTTTTTGGCTAGTGTGGCAAGTGTCGACGTCACATTTTTTGATACCATTTCATTTGCTAAAACCTCTTTGTCACTTTTAATGCCCAATAATTCCACAACATTTTTGAGATATTTGTGCTTTAAAAATCCACGTAACATCTGAGCTTGTGTTATGATAGACTTACCTTCAGAAATATGTTTCAATCCAAAATTTACTTTATCTCTAACTATCCTTTTAGCCATTGGTGGTCCCAATTCTTCAATTTTAGTTGGATGCATATTTTCTAGAAACTTGTAGTTGTATACAACGTTCTTGGAACTTCCAATTAATTGCAGTGAAATTCGAGGTGTGGTAGTATTTTCTTGTGGTTCTAATGTTGTCCCTTCATAAAAAAAATATTAACTTCTAATTTGAAATTGACATATACATATTTTTAATTTTAAAACTATCTTGAACTACAATGTTTTTAAAAAAAAATACAAAATTCAAATTGAAGAACTATTGACTCACCAGTGAGATCGATATCAATATTCTCTTGGACATTTGTGTTTTCAATATTCTCGTTGACAAGTTCCTCAACATTTCTCATTTCCTCATCATTTTCATGCACCTCTACATCTATTTCATGATACTTTACCTCCACATTTATTTCATGGCTTAATCTTTCCCTTTCTTCTTGCCCTTTTTTTTGTAATCTCTCATTTTTATCCGCTGAATCAGTTCTTTTTTTATTGTGCCTTGATAGGAAATTCATTTGGTTTCCCATGTTCAAAAAATTTGAAACCTAAAATCCAATTCTATTTGGACCAAATACCCAAAAAAACATAAATACTTCAGAATAAGTACTTCATTCTTTCAATAAGAGAGAAAATTAAAAATAAATAATTAAAATCATAAAGACATTTTGTAAAAATACTTCATGCCTTCATAGAGACATTTTGAAAAAATACTCCATGTCTTCATAGAGCATTTTGAAAAAATAGTTCATGCATCCATGCACCCAAAAAAACTTCAAAAAAAATTTTGCACCCAGAAAAACTTTCAAAAAGATTTTCGCCAAAAAAATTTTGCACCCAAAAAAAATTAATTTTTTTTTTGCCAAAAAGAATTTTGCACACAGAAAATATTCGCACCTTGACAGAAAAAGAATTCGGACCCTCGCACCTTCGCAATTTTCGGACCCTTGCAACTTCGCAATTTTCGTTGGTTCAGAATGGTGTGTGGAATTAATCTTTTGAACGAGAGTATTTATATAAAACTCTCACCCGAAAGATTGCGTCGATTTTGAATTAACATTTAGAGATTAAAACATTCTCGTCTGAGAGTATAATAAACTCTCGGAAGAGAGTTTATAAAGCTCTCGGACGAGAGTTGGCTTGGGTAAACTCTTGGGCACAAACTCTCGGCCGAGAGTTTAGCCACGCAGTTAAATGTAACCTGTGGTGGTTTAAACTCTCAGTTGAGAGTTTTAAATTTTTCGGTCGAGAGTTTAATAAATATCCCGTCCGAAAAATTATCTTGGCCGAGAGTTTCTGGTCAATGAAAAACCCAGAAAATTCTGCAGTTTTCAGGAACCTGCAACTTTGGAGGGGCAGAACACTTACAAAAACAAAATGTTATATTTTAGACCAAGTACCATTAGATTCATCTTTGAATATAGTTTCTGATGATGTAATATTTTTTGAGTTTCATTAAAAATTTCAAATTTTTATTAATTTTATACTAAACTGTGTCACTGTGGAATTTCATTGTTCGGAAAATTGCACTGAATGAAAATTCAATAAATTTAAAATGGAAACACCAAAAAATTCAGAAAAATCATATTGCAATTCCTCTCCCTGTCTACTTCAAAAGGGTACTCTCAGTTTTCTTATTGACGATCACATTGAAAAGAAAATCTAGGGGTCATAAAATGTACTGAAACATCACCATTTTTTTGTCTTTGTCCATTTCAAAAAATAATAAAAAATAGTAATTTAATCTGAAAATTACTGAAAAATAGTCATTGCACTAGTGCAATATTTGTGGATTATGATGATATTTTTTATTTCCAAAAAATGAATGACCTTCCCTAAAAAAAGTTAGGGTTCAAAAAGTGACTATTTATGTTTGCCTCAAAATTTCAAATATATACAGTTAGTAAACAACAAATTTACCCCTCTATATGTCAATATTTTTTCCTTTAAAAAAATATGAGTATGGAGGTAAGACAATTCTCTACAAATCTTGTTTTTATGTCAAAGCATAATTTGCATTAAAAATATGAGTTTAATGGAGTTGAAGTTGAAAAAACATAGAAATTTACAATTTTCAATGTCAAAAAAGAGCAAAAAGTGTTTCCTAACTTCACATTTTCACCCGTTCAAGAGCTACTTGTCCATGGAAAACTCCATTAAAGTTTTTCACTGATGTAATCATGACATATATTAAGAGTGTTCAAGAAACAACGTGGCAGCAATGACAACACCATTCAATAGTTTCTATATTAGTGTTGCACCTCTCACCTTTATGGATAAGGCAAGGTCATTCATTGGAGCTCAAAGCATAAATTCCCTCTAAATTGAAAGTGGAGTTACCAAGTATTGATGTAGAGCCCAATCCTCCAATTTGAGAGGTTTAATATTCGATAGCTTTTTGACGTGGGAGACATTTTTCTTTAAGCATGTTGTTTCCATGTGCAAGCACTCAATGCAAACCCTGCAACAAAACATTATATGTCCATCACTCATTGGTTATGTCCAACTACAATCCTCATACTCACATAATTTTATTCCAAAGTCATTTTCATATATACATAGACACAAATTCAAGACCTATTCATATTTTCATAGATAGTTCATATTGCATGGCCAGAGATGACAAAAAAAAAAAAAATATTTCATGGTTTAAAAGTCAATATTCCATATCATCAAAAACTTGTCATTTTCATACAATTCCCCTGCAATGTCAATTTCTCACCACTACACCTTCCAGCGTTCCTTTGTCGGTGTTCTTTTGCGCCTCCTAATACAATTACTAGTTATCTAGTAATAAAAAGACTATTCTCTAAAAAATAATAACATAGTAGCTTAAAAAGACACTCCAAAATTAAAGAGCCCCCACCTCTTAATAAAGCCTAGAAAACAATTGCTCCACTATATAATCATACAATCCACCCATTTTAAGAAACTTCAGTGTTTCTCGTAATTTTATATGCTATTTTCTAGATTGTTGTCAAGTTTGCATGCGCTCCAACGAAGTCTCAATAATCTCCAAAACTTTTGACAAATATTTTGTAACACCCTTGCTTTGTCATTTATGGGGTTTCCACCCATTGAAATGTGTGCGCACGTGTCAAACCCTAAATACTTTCAGTTTTCTCGTCTGTCGTCCCTGGGGTGTCATGTGACTTGTCTGCGTCTACTTCTGTGTCATGTGACTTGTCTGCGTCTACTTCTACTTTGTAATTTGTAGGCGAGCCTTATTTCCACTGCCATAGGCCCCAGGCAGGGAATATTCGCAGCACGATGATCAACAGCGTTAATTTAATGGCAGGCATTTCTTGTCTAGACGCATTTATGGGTCTACGACAGTGGAAATAAAGCTCCTCTAATTTGTACATACGTATGTACGATTATTGTGCGCTGTACAATACGGCTACTTCGCTATCTGTCTACTCTGCACATAACCTGCACGAAGCCCACAAACAATGTGAAATACATTCACACATTATTTAATATTAAATTAAATTAGATAGTCTCATACACGGGGCTTCCGTTACTTCAACGGTCTTGGTCATTCTATAAATGAATTTGGCAAGGGACGTGCATTTTCATAAACATTTAAAATCTTCGAACAGAAAATGATATTAAATTTTGATTTTAGTATTCAGTTTTTTTAAGTGGTTATTTTACTTTGAATAATTAATTGAAAACGACATTAGTGATCATTTCTAATTGTTGGTCCCTAATTTCTAAACTGTTTAAATAAATCTAATTAATAACTAATAAAAATTTTACTTATTTATTTTAATTGGCCTATCAAATATAGCTTTGACGAATGTCATTTGTCAATGCCGATATACTCATCCAGATGGTCCTCTTTCATCATCATGTGAGCATAAATACAAATTTGTTTATTTATTTTTGTTTGTTTGTTGTATATGTACATAATTATATAATTTTAGATTTAATAAAATATTTATTTTAATTTTTTATTAAATAAAAGATTATTTAATTATTTATGTGAGTAAGTATATTTATTTTGAAATATTTTCAAAATTTTAATTTAATTATTAAGTGGATAGTAAGGATTTAATTTTATGGAATATTCTAGAATGTGTTTACTAGTATTTCTTTAAAATAGTTATTTTTTTTGTCTTTTAATTAAATTGATTAATTAAAAAAATAGCATATAAACAAGTGTCATATGAAATGAGCTATGTTTATCTGGCATGTGGTATTGACAAATTATGGTATTGGTCCATGGTATTGAAACAAAGTTTATTTACATATTAAGAATTTTCATAGTAAAGTGAGATAAATCTTCATAGTTAAGAATATTGTGACAATTCTTTTTAGATGTATATAGATTTAACTATATTAATTTTTTTATAATTAATAATAATAATAATCGCAATATCATGAATCAAATTACATCCAAATAAAAATAACAATAAAATTTATAATAATAATAATAACACTAATAATAATTAATTTCCTTAAGTCAATATTAACAACTATATTCTATTATATGTCATTTTTTGGAATTCAAGTGCATTAAGTAAGTCATTCATCTATGACCATTTCCATGAGATGTAGTCGTAACTAACTAATTTCTCATGAATTTTTAGTAGTCCACTTGCACTCATTGCATCGATGATGCTCACAGGGGTTATTTTCTTATATTGAAATAATATTTAATAATCGATCTATCTTTAAGTGCCACTTTTTGAAAAGTTTTCAGGTTTATTTTATGATCTAATTTGTGTAGATTCCCGCAAGGATTCATTGAAATCACAAGTTTGATGGGTGAACTCTGCACAATCAAAGAGCCAAAGGGATTTTTGAGGGTACTAAATTCATATATGCAGTCAAAAAACCAATTTAAACAACACAAATCAAGATTTCACCACAAATTTTTGTGCCCATTCAGCCAAAAGTCCACCATCTCCAAAAAGTCTCACTTAAAGACAACTCCTTTAATAATAGTTATTTAGTTAAATCTAAGTGTTAAATGTTTTTTCTCTCCATCTATTTAACTTAATGCCAAAATCTGAAATTTTTCTACCAGATCTGTCAAAAATCCTCCAGAAACTCCAAAAAGTTGCACTTAAAGACAACTCCTTTAATAATAGTTATTTAGTCAAATCCAACAGTTAATTATTCATGATATGGATCACAGAAACCTAAATTTTGATAGTAATAATAATAATGATAAAACATTTTGACTTGGTCAAATTTCATAAAACTAAAACTAAAAATAAATAAATAAAATATATATAGTTAAGCTCTATAATTATAATGTCCATGAGGTCTTGGATAGTTGGTGATTTGTGGGTTGTTAAGGCACTCCTAGATGTTAAGTCAATGATTCAATTCCCTGCCTTATTCAAGTGTTATTCTTGGACATGATAATGTGTAACCTCACCATTACCAAAGTTATAAAAAAATTCTTTATATTATAATCAGTTATAATTAATAATTAAAACTTATAAAAAAATTCTCTATATTATAATCAGTTATAATCTTAACTCAGGATCTACCAAGCCTTAATAGGGATCAAATATCTTGAGATTAAACATCTTTATAGTGAAAAGAGATGTAATCCTTCTTGATAAGTTCATTTAAAATATAATTATAATTTAGTTGATTTTTTTTTAATTTAGTAATGTGAGATGTATCATAAAATTAAGTGTTTTGATGCTTACTGTAGATAAAAGGATGAAAATTGTAATGTGATTATGCAAACCTAAACCTTTAATCGTGTGTGTGTGTGTGTGTATATATATATATATATATATATCATTTTTTTAATATTTTTATTATTATAGTTTTGAATAATATTTAGTTTCATAAATGCGATTACTATTAGATGTTATTAAAAAGTATGTCACCATATTAATGGTAATTTGAATGATGACCATAAGTGAAACATATTTTTTTGTAAATACAATTTTTACTAGAACCACTTCTAAAATTGCTTGTTAAAAGTTTATAGTCTTTGAATCCAAAGAAATAGGTTAACAACCTAAGACCTAAAAACATTGATTAACGACCCAAGATCTTAAAAAGTTTGGCATATATCCCTTTGTGGACCATTAATGTGTTATTCCCTTTACAATTAAATTAAAAAAAAAATGCAAATACTTTAAAATTCTCTACAAATTTTAGAGATGGGATGCATACATTATTGTTTCACCGTGTATATTAATGTATTCAGAGCATAAGCCCACATGAGGCAACCTAAATTGTGATCACCTTGATATTGAAGAATTTGGTCCCCAGAGATTTCGAGTTCAAGCATCAGTGGTTAAAAAAAAAAATCAATTATGTATCAGCCTACAAAAAAAAAATGTATTCATAACATAAACTTGCTTTGAGAACTCTAAATTTTTGTAAAGTGATTCTCGCAATTAAAATGGAAAAAATTCATAAAATAAAATAAAACAAGACAAAAATTTAGTGATTAAATAAATCAATCTGTACAACTCAAAATCCAACTGCTAACATTTTACTGCAACTTAAATATCAAAAAAATACATTTATAATATATCTTATGCCTTTCTCCTCAACTAATTAACGAGGAAGAAAGGGGCATAGTGGAGGCTCTGATTACCAAGGAGGAGGTATTGGGCATTTTGAAGGCATTGACGAAGGATTAGAGTCCAGGGGCGGATGGTTAGCCAGTGGAAATCTTTTTGCATTTTCAGGATATTATGTTGGAGAAATTGACCTCTATGGTGGAAGAATTAAGATGCTTATATGCACTCTCGGATGTTGTAAACTCTACTTTCATTACTCTCATAGCAAAGAAGGAAAACCTGTTGATTTTTTATTTTTTTTTGCCTTATTTCCCTCTGTAATTTGGTTTATAAAGTGATTTATAAACTCATTGCTAATCAAATTAAGCCTACTCTTTCTAAGCACATTACCTTGAAACAATTTGGCTTTCTAGAAAATCGAGAGATTCATGATTCCATCGCTATTACACAAGAGTGTTCCCATTCTTAAAAGCTATACAACTGGGGGATTATCTTTTGAAGATATATTTGGTCAAATCCTATGATTGTATGGACAGGGAGCTCCTTAGGTTGATACTAAACAAAAGGTTTTGACAAAGGCGATAAGATGGATTATGGCGTGTGTGACTTCAACTTATCTGGCATTCACTATAAATGGTCTTCCAACAAAGTTTTTCAAGGTGTCTAGAGGATTGAGACAGGGGTGTGCCTTATGCCCACTATTATTTTTTATTATGATCGATGGCCTCAGTAGGAGGATTTGGGATGTTAAGTCAAGGGGTATTATCACTAGTTGTAAGTTGTCCAGGAATGTTTCTATGATGATTTTAATGTTTGTTAACGACATTCTTCTACCAAGGGAGGGATCTTTTTTAGAATGGAAAAAAGAAATTCACATTTTTTAGGACTTTGGGCCGAAAGCATCTGGTTTGATTATGGATGTTGAGAATTCTGCTCTGTATGCACTAGAGCTAGAATCATCTTTGGCCAAGGATATTGCTGCCAATTTTGGGGTGAAGTCACTACCATTAGATGATTGATTTAGATATCTAGGTTTGTTCATTAAACCAAATCGGTATGTGAATAGTGATTGGGAATGGCTGGTGCAAAAATTTCACTGAATAAGCAAGTTTTCTTGGTCAAACAAATGGCTTTCGCTACGGGGCACCTGGTTATGATTAAGGTTGTGCTACAAAGAATTTTTATTTACTAGATGAACATAATATGTCTCCATGCTACCATTATTCAAAGGTTAAAGTCTATTATGGAAATTTTCCTTTGGGTGGGAGTTGGGGATAAAAAGAAGCTCCATCTTGTAACATTTGAGAAAATTTCCAGACATGTATCTTTGAGCGGTTTGGGTATTTCTCACTTGGCTACTTTTAACAGGGCCCTGCTGATAAAGAACCTATGGAGTTTTGTCAGCATGGATGGTATTTGGAACCAATTGATTAAAAGTAAATATTTAAAGCAACATTCTCTAATATTATGGATTAGATCAGGAGCCTCATCCCAACAAGTCACTTCGCTGACTTGGAGGATTATGTTGAAAATTGTTTGATGGTTAATCAAAAATCTGTAGTGGATTGTGGGCAATGGTGCAAATGCAGAGATTGGTCTAGAAACCATCATCGGCTTGCCCAAAAATATTATGATTTCTCCTATTTTATTACATACCCTTCACATCAGGGGTGTTATTCATTTCAAGGATGTCTATGTGGATGGGGGACATGAGGTATAGCGCAACACTTTGTAGAAATTTATTAATACTAATGTATTACCAGATCCTCCTGATCTAACAATATTTATCTTCTTGCTAAATACAGAATCCTTCCACTGTTAAGCTTGCGCAAATTTAAAACTCAATTGCAAACACATGTGAATAAAATCAAACGCACATAACACAGTTGTTTAACGGGAAAACTTAAAGCTAAAAACCCCAACTATCATATATTATGTATATCAATGGAATCATGTAATAATCTCATACAAAGCTTAGTACGTCAATCTCTCAGTACAATCAACAATCATTACACACTGTCATGCAGAAATTTGCATCTCCATGCACCAATTTCTTGCCTCCTGATAGCCTGCCTCCACTGCGCGATCCCTGTTGAAGAAGACCCCTGAATGAATTCGAATTGGCCTTGCCTTGACTGCGCAATCCTCATTGGCAACTCCAATGTGTGTCAGATGCATTGAATGCATCACTATAGTCACAATGGATAGTCCATCTCACCCTTTCACCTATCTCTCCATTAGGTCTCCACTGGAACTGACATGCATTGTAGTTAATTGTTGTATTTGTTCAGTTGTTAGTGAGTTATTAGTTGTGAATTAATTAACTAATGAATTCACTTAACTCTCACTATTGTATCTTTCAGTTAGACTAGATATAACTAGCTCAACTAAGTTTAACTCACTTAACTGAGTTAAACTAAATAATAACTCCTGTAACTACTCTTCCAACTATGTCATAACTTTGCCACTTCGGTTCTAACTGAGTCCTCCATGCATGAGCCACCAATAAACCCTAGGAATTGTGTAATTCCTTCAGCCCACTAATTTGCCAAATCTGTCCACTGAAATAAAGTGCTCCAAGAGAATAAGTTGATGTTTATTGTCGGATTATTATTAAGGGTTAACAATAATCGACATGCACCTATTTTTAGATCGACGATCTATAAATAGACTTAAGCGATATTAAAAATAAATTTGTATATTTTCCACATTTGACCAACCATCTACAAATAACATCATGCAACTTATAGAATATGCTCACCATGTCTAAAAATAGACATACACCTAAAAATAGCCTGCGGGCCCCACTTAGTGAAGGTGCTTACTTTTTACTAAGCTCATCATCTTGTTGAATCTCAACACACTTAGAAAGAGGCATGGGATATTGGCCTCTCTGGTGAAATCATGGGAGAATGGGAGGATTACACACTCCAACTGAAGATGGCAGGGATTACAATCTTTGAAGTGGTGGATTACATAGAATGGTCCCATGTTTAATGGGAAGATTACTGTAAAGGGAATGTATGCCTTCTTAATGCAAGACTAGTCAAGTGATCCTAAGTTTGGGTGATTCTTGTAGCGTGGAAATCAGATATTCCATAGAAATTGACATGTTTTTGTTGTCTGGTATTACGCCACAAAACCCTTACATGGTCAAACCTAATAAAGAGGGTATTTTTTGGACCAGGTAGATGTGATTTATGCATGGAACAATTGGAAGACAGTTTCCACCTATTCTTGAAGTGTTCATTTGTTTTTTAAGTATGGAAGAAGTTCCCTTATCATATCAATTTATCAGCAGCGTGGGATTAGTCCTCGATGGACACTTGTCTCAAAATAAGGTTTGCAGAAAATAAAGAATACAAAGCTATCCTTTTATAAATTATATGGGCATCTGGAGGGTGTGAAACACATTAATTTTTTACCAAAGGGAGTCGGTAGTGCGGGCTACAAAGATCACATCCTACTTCCTAGAGAAAGGTTTGGTATCCTATATTTATCCAAAAAGAAGCATTATGATGAAGGATGTGTGGCACAACTTTCTAGTCGAGTTATTTGATGGGGTTTCTTCTTAATGGGTCTGCGAAAGTGGGATGTTGATATTTAGGAGCCCTGATGACTTATATAAGTTTAAATGGTGAAGTGGATTTGGCACCAACACTAGGGATGAGCTCCTTGCATTTTGGGGCATCCTCTACTGTGTTTATTAGGTGGTTGGATATCGACGAGATTAACATATTTGGCGACTCTAAGTCGATCATTGATTGGGCAATCAGGAATCTTCTTTGCAGGCTCCAGCTCTTTCTCACTAGTTGGAAAGGATTAGCTCTTTATTTTCTTATTTTCATAGGGTATCAGTCTCCCAAATATATATAGAACAAAATGTGGATGTGGACATACTATCAAAAGAAGGATGTAGGGCGTCAGTGGATATGATCTATTTCCAGGCATATTACAAAGGCACCTTTACGAGGGATGGTCATTTGAATAAATGAGGGTTTCTTGCTACGTTGGTTCGATTTTGTAGTTTTTGGTCACAACTCCAAGTTTGAGTAGGGCGGAACATGGTTTTTGCAACATAAATAATGTGCACTATGTTTTTTGTTTTTTTTAGTTGTTATTATGTTGCATAGTGGTTATCATTTGTATGTGTTTTGGGAATGAGGTTATTTTGTCCTTTTTGGTGGGGTAATCAAGCAATCTTCAAAAGCAGGGTACTTCTCAGTGTTGAAACTATGTAGTTCATGCTTGTAGTTGATGTGCGAGGAATCTGAATGGTGTGTGTAATAAAATGTCTTAATTTGTTTATATGAGATCAACTAGGGATTTAGTGTCTTCATAAGACCCTGTTTCTGCTCTTGTTCAATTGGTGAATGTAAGTCCCTATATCTTTTCAAGTGAGATAGGTGGACACTGTAATGCCCGTTTGGAATAGATGTGGTTTTATTAGACACAATATAATTTGCAAAATTTTCAATTATAAATGAAAAATTCATTTTTTCCTCTGGAAAAATATATCTTATGCTTTTAATGTATTATTCTATTTCATGGATATATTTATAATATAAATAATATATAACTTGTAAATAAATAATATTATTTTCAACTATTTAAATTAACTTTGATTAATATTATTAATATTACTAATACATTATAGAGCCTATAACAAGACTAGTTAGCTCCTCCCACATCACGCCCTCCCCCTGAGTTGCTGCGACCTAAGATTCCCCTCTGCTCTCTTCCCTGATGGCCCCTCCAGAGTATGATATGGAGAGGGATAACCCTGCTCAAGTGGCCCCCTCTGATGTTGTTATTTTGGATTTCTCTAGCCTCATTTCTTCCCTTGGATCCCCCCATGAGCGTCCCTCAGTCTCCAAGTTCATCAAAATAATGGAAGATATCTCATAAATAAATTTGTCTCCCTCTATGCCTCGTAGAGAAGCTATTTCTCTGGCTGAGTGAGGTATATTTGGGAAGTTCAATGGCCTCTAGCCATCTCCAAAGATAGTACAGAAATGGGTGGAAAGGAACTGGGCTACAAAAACTCAAGGCCAAATCTCGATTCGTTTTTGTGGAAGGGGATATTTCACTTTCTATATTGAATCCAGGGAAGACCGAGATATTATCTTCAGAAATGGACAGTAATTCATGGACACCAGAGGACTATATCTGAATAGATGGACTCCATATTTTTATCCTAAACTTGAGGTCCCTAACGCAGTTTTGATTTGGGTTCATCTTCTTCATATTCCCCTTCACTGTTGGGGAGATGACTCTATAAAAGCTATTGGAAATGCCTTTGGAAAATACATCGACAGAAGTGAGCCAAAAGAAAATATGCATGCTTGTGCTCGAATCTGTGTGGAAGTCGACCTGGGCAAAGGACTACCAAAGTCTGTGAATATCAAGGTTGAAAATTGGGCTCACATTCAACAACTGGACAACAAGCAATTACCCTTCAAATGCAAGGTATGTCATGAATATGGTCATTTTGAAAAAATATGTCCAAAGCAAGAAACAAACGAAAAAATTGAAACACAAGAAACTCAATGGGAACCTGTCAAACATGAAAAATCTGGAAACAAACCTTCAAATAACTTTATCCCAACCTCTTCTAAACCTCATCCCCAGGCTACTACCCCCCCCCCCCCTCTCCTCTTCGTTTTCCCAGCCTTCAGACCCCAATCCTTTTGTCTCCTTGGCCCTTCCTCCTTACTTTCCCTCTATATGTGAGGGTGCAATGCCTTATATCCCTGAATCCTCTATTCCCTCTCCCCCTTCCTCTCCTCCTGCTCCACCCCTTCTCCCTCCCCCTCTCCCCCATATAGCCTCT
Organism: Pinus albicaulis; assembly: GCA_034641835.2. Classification (NCBI taxonomy): domain Eukaryota; kingdom Viridiplantae; phylum Streptophyta; class Pinopsida; order Pinales; family Pinaceae; genus Pinus; species Pinus albicaulis. Next base: position 1,225,154,582 of record CM076580.1, read on the forward strand.
CCAAGTCCCCCTTCGATTCCTCTTATTCCCTTATTCGAAAGGATTATCACTAGAAATCAATCCAAAGAAACTCTTGCTCCTCCCGAGAACCACAAAAAATATGGAAGGAAATCAAACAAGGAAATACAAGATAATGCAATGCAAAAATACATGGCCATGGGAACTCAACAACCAATGGACACCTTTATTGACAAAGGTACATGATAAAAGGAAATTTCAAATAAGGTAGTGAGAGGAAAAGGATATTGAGCTCCATATCATAGTAAATAATGAATCTGGTATCCTGGAATTGTAGAGGCCTTGGGCACCTCTCGAAAGTAAACGCAACAATAGATATTGTGAGAATATAATACCCCGATATTCTTCTACTTCAAGAGACCAAGTCAATAGAACAAGTAACGAATCAGATAATCCAAAAAATAAATAATTTCAAAGGAATATCAATAAACGCAAGAGGAGCTTCTTGGGGTATTTGTACAATGTGGAAACACTCCTAGGAACTAATTTCTTCGATTAAGAAGAAGCACTGATTAAAATAGAAATAAAAAATAAAATCTCTGGAAATCAAATCATCATCTTCAACCTCTATGCCCCCTCTCATTTCAGAGATAAGGACCAATGTTGGAAATCCTTAGATGATCAACTAGACTCAAAAATCAATAGAAAAGTAATAATTGGAGGTGATCTCTACTTGATATTCAATGCAAAAGAAAAGCGTGGAGGCAGCTTCCAACTAGATCCATTCATAGACAAGCTTGGGAGCATAATAGAAGCCCAAAATCTAATGGATATCATCCCTAAGAATGGAAAATTTACCTGTAACAACAGAAGAACAGGTCCATGCAATATAAAAGAAAGATTGGACATGTTTCTAATTCAAGTCGGCCTCATTTCTGGCATTATACCAGTGATCTCAAAAATTATATCTTTGGCAACTTCTGGTCATAAGCCCATCTCTCAAAGATTTGGTGAAAATGAAAACTTGGGGCCACTCCCTTTCTGATATAATCCTTTGTGGTCTTCCATCGAAGAGGTCAAAAATTTGGTGACTTCATATGGAAACTAAGCATCAATGTATCTCCAAGCTACGTATGGGAAACTAAGCTAAAAAAATTCGGGATTGAACTAAAAGAGTGGGCAAGATCCCACTGCAAAGAGCCAAAACAAAAGAAACTCGATCTTCAATCAGAGTTAGATCAAGTCCAGAAAAGTATGGAAGTTGGAGAGGTTAAAAAACAAATGCAATTCAAAGAAAAAGAGATCTATTTGGAAATCTACAAGACCAATAGAAGAGAGGGGGAAACATGGAGATTAAAATCTAGGAATTTATGGGTATAGGTTGGTGACAAGAATACTGCTTACTTTTATAACCTTACCAAAATGTAAAGTGTTAAGAATCGCATAGAGATAATCCTGGGAGAAGGGAATTTTGAAATCAAAGGGCAGGAAGAAATTAAAGAAGAAGTACATCATCACCTCAAAAGATTGCTAGTTGTTGAAGAAGAGAACACCATTTATGAATACTTCATAAGACATATCCCAAATTTAGTCTCGGATGAAGCTAATGTTGCTTTAACTAAGCCAATGGAAGAAGAGGAACTCCAAATCGCAATATGGAACCTTCACCCTGATAAAGCTCCGAGGCAAATGGTTTCTCTATTTCCTTTTATCGCTCACTCTGGGAGCTCATCAAAAAATACCTCCTAAAGATGATTCATTTGGCTTTTCAAAAATGAAAAATCAGAGGCAATGCCAGCTCTAATTTCTTAGGCCTTATTCCTAAAGAAACCAGACCCTCCTCTTTCCATTGTTTTATACTAATATCCTTTTGCAATTCATCTTACAAGATCATAACTAAGATTTTAGAAAATAGAATCAAATCCCTCCTCCCTCTCTTGATTTCTGAAAATAAAGGAGGCTTTGTTCCAAATAGACAAATAGTTGATAATATTCTACTGGTCCAAGAAGCTATCCATTATATTCTATCCAGAAAAGAGCAAGGCTTCATATTGAAGCTTGACACGGCCAATGCCTTTGATAGGTTTAGCCATCCCTTCATCATAGATGTCCTCCAAAAATTTGTTTTTTCCTCTGACTTCATTGACCTTATAAAATCTTGTATCCAAGGGCCTTGGATAGCTCCCTTAATTAATGGAAGACCAAGATTTTTTTTTCAAATCTCTATAGGCCTCAGGCAAGGCAGCCCTATTTCTCCCTTTCTCTATATTATAATGGTTGAATATCTAAGCAGAAAGCTAGAGCACAACAGACAGTGTGGTCTTATCACTGGGATCCAACTCAGTAAGGGAGTTAAGGGTATAAATCATTCTCAATTTTCTGATGATACCTTGTTCATGGGTGGATCCTCTTGCATTGTTGCTAGGATATTTAAAGTCATTTTGGATCAATTTTTGGAGGCCTCGACGGTCTTCTAAATAATGAAAAGAGTAGTATATTTGGATGGAATTCCCCAATTAGAAATCTTCAATGTATCTCCCAAATTTTTTGTATCCCCTTCAAATCAAACTGGTCGCATTTCAAGCATTTAGGCTTGCCAATCTCAAAAGATGTCATGAAGGTTGAGGTTTGGTATGCCACAATAGACAAAATGAAGAAGAATTTGGGAATGAAATGGCTCAATTTGGCTTGGAGAATAACTCTGATTAAACCAATCCTATCATCCCTCCCATTATATCAACTCACAATTATTCAAGTTATAACTGGAATAGAAAAAGAAAATTGAATTAATTATTGTTGAGGAGGTAAATCCCCTCTGCGGACAGAGGCGATCCCTACTAGCCCAGCAGGGGTCTAGCAACAAACAAACAATGCTATGACGCAAGCTCCTAGTTACGAATGAAAGACTTGGGATAAGAGCCTACCTGGATTCCAACGCTAGATCTGAAGAAGAGATGTCCCCGTCCTTCAGCCCTGGCAAATCACAATCCTTCCACGATCCCCGCGGATGAACACCTGCACACAGAAGAAACGAACAGATACAAGCATAGGAACCAGCATACGTAACTAAACATCGGTCAGAAAATATATTACTCGCATTAACATGATGGAAAAAGGAGTGGAACCATAATCATAGTCATCTATTAAATGATAAACGAATAGAAGTTACAACCAAGTTCTGACGTCGCAGCCTCCTTCGAACGGGTCTCCGGTCGTCCACGTCTCGCAAAGCTCGCCAAGGAAAGGGAAAACCTCTCCAGAGTCTCGTAACAATGGTCTCCTCGCTTAAATGGGCCTTAAGGGAAAGAAGGGATTCTTTACAGCACAAAGGCACTTGAGAATAGGGAGATGCAAAGCTTCAGCACTTCAAGACTAGCTTGCCATGGATCTGAGCAGGCTTTTATAGATGGGGAAGGAGGGAGTTGGGATCCCTATTATTATGGGATTGGCCCTATCAACAAGGAAGGTTCCATGGGAGGTGGCAAAACCAATTCCCTTCCATAGAACTCCCGCGGCCAAACCTCCCAACTCAAGATAGGCAGTGGTTTGTGAGTTTGTTTGAACTCAACTTCCGTCATCCATATTTAAAAAACAGTCCCTAAAATGGGTGGCGCGATTGCTGCTCTATGACAGAGCGCCAAGTGGCGCGACCTCTTTACAGGATTTCCCTGAGTGGCGCGAGTACTGAACTGTCTACCCGCGCCAATGCAAAAAGAGCTGGTTTTCATGGATTTTGCAAGGAGATGTCTCAAGGGGAAATGAAGCTCATACTCAGAGGGATGCATTGATGATGTTTTCAAGGCATGACAGTGTTCACAGGTCACATAATGGGTCCTCCATTGTGCGGGACGGGGAATGGTAGGGACGGTGACAAATTACTGTGTAACAATTATAAGAAAAATTTTATGGTAGGTAGGAAAAAAAAGACTAAGAAATTTAGTCTAGTCAGTTGGAAACAAGTTATAACCCCTATGAGAAGGGAGGAACTTGTATTTGACTCCTCAGAATGATGAATATTGCTCTGGGAGTAGAACTCATATGAAGGCTTATCTTAGGTGAGACTTATTTATTGAAGATTGCAACAAGAAACAGTGAAGGAGGCATCCTGAAACATCTTTCCTGATCCTAGTTGGAAAGTGATCACCAAAACTAGGTGGGGGCCACACAGGTGATTTTTGGCGCAAAGTCTATTTTTAGACTATGTCATTTTTAGACATATGGATCATGGTCTATGAGTTGCAGGATGTTATTTGTGGATGATTGGTCAAGTTGGTAAAAATATATGGACTTCTATTTTTAGACATACTGGGCGGAGTCTATTTTTAGACTGCCAGTCTAAAAATAGATCAGTCGAATATTATTAGCTCTTAATAATATTTGGACTATAAACATTATCTTATCCTCTTGCATCACTTCAGTTCGAGCTACGGATGTGGCACATGCAGCTGACAGAAGGAATTACACTATTCCTATGGGTTAGTTGAGCTATTGCATGGTTGACTTCAGTTAGAACTCATGTGGCAGAGTTTGGTGGAGTTGATGAGACAATTGATGGAGTTGTGTTTGGTTTAACTTAGTTGAACTAGTTGTATTTAGTCTAACTGATAAATACACTAGTGATGAGTGGCGTGAATTAATTATTAATTAATTCACTAATTATTAACTCATAAATCAACTAAAGAATACATCAGTTAACTGCAGTGCATGGACAGTTCAGTGGAGACCAGTGTTAGAGGTGGGTGAAAGGGTGAGTCTACTATCAGTTGTGACTATACTTGTGCATGAGATTTGCACACACATTGATTGAGATTGCCAATGAGGATTGCGCAATATAAGCTAGTGGGATTTGAACTTGGATCTTATTCATTCTCATCTTGGATTGCGCAGTAGAGGCAGGAAAACAGTGGAGGAGATTTGAACCTGTGACTTGTTCAGATCTGAGCTAGTTTGTGTGTAACAATTGGAGATAGCGCTGAGAGCTTGTGAGGAGTTTGTGCTATGTATTGTTACATGTTCTCTATCATTATAATATACAGATAGTTGGGGGTTTTCAGCTGTAAGCTTTCCCCATTACATACTGTGTTATATGTGTGCTTGATTATGTTTTAATGTGCGCATGCGACTGCTTCTATTTCTGCAAATTGATGATCAATTGTAGAAGAGGTTATGTATTATGCATGAAGCTTAAATAGTGTGTAATCATGATAATATCGGTGAATAATTCAGCTATTATTCAAATTTCTACATTCTTGGTGGAAATAAGTGCTTGAGCTCAAATATATGAACTCTTCTCGACACCATCTTCTCTCTTCAGAGCTACCCACCAAACCTTGTTCACAAATATGGAAACATTGAAAAAAGGATCTGCCTTTAATCAAAGATAACACCTATAGAATCCCTAGGGGGAGGGCATGCCATAAATATTTGGATTGATAGCATCATGGGAAATCCCTCTCTCTCTCTGAACTTCAAGGTATTCTCCCTCTCAAGACTTGGATGAAAATCAAAGGAATCTTAACTTTTTATCAAATTTCCTCTTGGAATAAACATGATAATTCACGGGATGGTTGGAATCCAACGACGTCCCCCCAATCTTATTCAACAATGTAATATTATTCTACACCATCTTTAAAAGCAAACCCAATTAGCTTCACACAACAAGTCTAATTTACATGGAATCCAGCAGGTCGTAAATATTCAATTAAGCCTGGGTATGGGAAACTACAAGAAGATAATAAGAAACACGTTTGGCCTCTCTGGAAGTTAGTATGGAAATCTGCGAGCCTCCCCAAAATCAATTTTTTTATATGGACCATGCTTAAGGGGGGAATTATTACCGCATATAATCTTAGAAAAATAGGTATTCAGGGTCCTTCCATCTATCGCTTATGCTCTAAAGCGGATTAAATCATTCATCACTTATTTATCACTTGTGAATTCTCTACTTGGTGAACCCTAGTTAGCCCTCTTGAAGTACATTTCAACTCTAATCTTAGCTTATCTGAGTTTTTGCTAAGTGGAATTCTAGCTATCCCTGTCCCTTTAAAAACAAGAACACGTTGAAGAGATTTTGGACCTACCTTCCTTCTTTCTTATGTTGGCAGATCTAGTTAACAAGAAACAAGTACATCTTTCAAAGGTTAAAGCCTAAAGTTCAAAAAAATATGGCCAAAACTTGGAGCCTTTCAATGTAAGTCATCCTATCAAAAGGGGAGAAAAATGGATGAAAAACTCGTTCAAGAGGAAGAAAGACTTTGACTCAAATTTGTTTCGAATAGTCCATCAAGCTTAGTTTGTCTTCCCAAAATAACTCCCTCATATTTGATAAATGCAAGGTTCAGTTGAAAGAGAAGGATTTCTAAATTTGGTTAAAATATCTCAAGAGGCCCTGTCTCTTCTTTGATGGCACCTCCAAATCAAATCTCGGTTTTGTTGGAGCTTGAGTTATTATAATCGATCATTTGGGATCAAATTATGTTACATTTGAGTGGGGTTTGAGTATCAAGTCAAATAATAGGGATGAGGCCTATGGTTTCTTGTTGGGATCACAGATTCTTAACAATGGAAATTATATGAATCCAATCGTATTTGGTGACTCAATTATTCTTATCCAGTAGATGGTCAAGAAAACGAAACCCAAGAATGCTGACCTAGCCCAAATTGTTTCCAGAATACAACATTATATGAACAATCTTGGAGACATCTCATTCTATCATGTTCTCAGAGAAAACAATAAAAGAGATTATGATCTTGCAAATAAATCTTGTACCAGAGCCCAAGGAGAGGTCATAATTAATCAGGAAATATTTCTAAAATTCATTCCATAATCTCTCATCCTTTCATATGCACAATTGGACTTTAGAAAAATCCAAAACCAGTCCCCTCCTTTCTAAGGCCTTTCACTGTATAAATCTCAATGAAATTTCACTTAGTCAAAGCTCCTTATCCCAAGTTGATAAGAGACCCTCCTTTTTTTCGCTTCCCCCGTCTTTATGAAAGATGAGTTTCATTGTGTGGAGCTTCGCTCGGCTCACGGGTTCCCTTTCAGATCTCACCTCTCTTTATATTCTCTCATAGCTTCACTCCTTTCATCGCACTACCTTTTGTGTCCCATCCCTCGAAGCTTTGAGTAGCCTTACATCTCTCTTTCCTCCTCCATGCAATGAGACTCCCCTCCTCATCTATGCGCTCCCTAGCAGTGTACCTTCCCTTCTCTTCTCCTCACTTCCCTGCAGCTCCCTCTCTCCACTCTCTTTTTTTCATTGTTCTGAGCTTTCCGAGCCCCTGATCCTATTTCAATGGATCCGAAACAGTGTTGTCCTCACTATAAATCTATCAAAGTCGTGCTAGATCAAATCATGTTTTTGCATAACCAATGGAAGGAATGATGCTCATGGGAAATTGGGTTTCTTAATTATCAATGCACCAAGCACAAAAATTTCATTGACAAACTAAATGAGTGTTGCGCTCATATTGAGCATGCCCTACAATCTCTGCAAGAAATGGTGGGAAAGAAGTTCTGGGAGAACTCAAACTCGAATGATCACTGAAATGGATTGCAGAAGGAGGAAAAATCAATCAACAAAGAATGAAAGGAAGAGAAAACTCCTGTCTTTTTCTCTAAACTTATCAGAACCTGTTCTCTCACAATCAGAATGCACTTCCTAAATCTCTTTTTGAATCTCTTGCTAGTTAATCATGAACAACAAATGTACTCTTTTACTTCATTAGTATGTTAGAATTTATAAACCAAGTGTATTAGGAAAGTTAGGAATTTTCGAGCTTCATGTAAAAGCAGGAATCAACAAATCAAGGAATTTGTTCAATCTTCCTTCCTGCTCAAATATTTTGTATCTCGGAGTTTATCTCCCTTCCTTTTTCAAATGAATATATCGTAACCGACTTTGTTAGTATATATATTATTTTTATAAAAAAAATAATGTTATAATACTAATAGTCCACGGGGTCTTGGATAGATGGTATTATTTTTATAAAAAAAATAATTTTATAATACTAATAGTCCACGGGGTCTTGGATAGATAGTGATTGGGTGCGCTGTCAAAACACTCCTTGATGTGAAGTCACTGGTTCAATTCCCCACCTCGATTGAGGTGTTGTATTTGGACAAGATAATGAAGATATAGTCCTACCTAGCTTATATATATATATATATATATATGATTGCAATATTCATGCATTATTTTAGAGTTGTGTTGTGAATTTTTATTCTTAAGCTTTGAAGGAAGTAAATAACATATTTACCATTAGTTACTTCCCACCATAATTTAAGCAAGACTTCCCATAAAAAATGGATATGAATGAGATGTAAATAAATATATGAGTTATTTCTCACTATCATTTATCTTTTCCTAAACACTTGTGTAAGAGTAAAACTATAAATGTGTAAATTTACTAGTGGTTACTACCACCCACCAAAATTTGTGCAAGTCCATATGCTTGAGCAAGCATATCCACTTCACATATCAATTCATTAGTTCCTCGGGAGGTAAGACTATAGGATTTCATTTTCCTATTAAACATTATTAATATAGCTAACATTGAGCAATGTAGGGTATACTTTTTTATGTAATTTTTCCCATAATATAATTTTTAATTTGAGTGATAAGGACTAAGATACCCTGCAAGGTTTGTTTAAAACACATTTTTAAATGTATAAATAGATTGAGCACCTTGAAAAAACCTTTATGGCATTTAATATTTACAGTTTAAACAAATTAAACTTATGATTCTTAAAAATTTCTATTGGCACAAAATGGACTACAAAAAATGTTTAAAAAGATCATTTTATTTAAAAATCATTTCAAATTAAACTAGGCTTAAAATTTATTTTTATTTAAATATAAATGTAGTAAATATAAATGATTTATATATTTATATTTTATTATTGAATTAGAATTTTTATTTTTATTTTTATTTAAATTTGGGTTATAATTGTATTTTCTAAATCAAAATTTATTTAAACAAATATTAATATTATAAAATTAATTATTAAAATTTTATAATTAAAATATAATAAAGATTTTTAATGAGATAGAATTTATTTATACATTCATAAATATAATTTTAATAATAAAAAATGATATAACTTAATTATAATAATTAATATTTTTTTAAATAGTATGATATTTAGAATTTTTAAAATACAAATTTCAAATTCATTAAATTTAATATGAAATGATAATTAATTTAAAAATTATATAAATTTGTCATTATTAAAAGTTTTAATATTTAATTTTTTTTTACTAATGAAATTATTAATAAATAAGGACATAATCTAATTTATAGATGAAATGACTTTTTTCAACGGCCATACAATTTCAAGTAAGATTGTGATCTTTTCAAATAAGATTGTGATCTTTTGTGATTTAAAATACATTTTTGAATGCATAAATGGATTTGGCACCTAAAAATCCCTAGGGCACTCAAATTCTACATATTAAAAACTTAAACTCAAGTTTTTAAAAATCTCCCAATTTTGGTTAAAATTAATGAGAAAAAATGTCCTCAATAGAGTCATTTCATTTATTAATTAGACTACGCTTTTATGAATTACCATAAATTAATTGTCATATGAATATTGTTTAATGACAAAGCCTAAACATTTTATATTAAAATTTACTAAATATTATTTGTATTTAATAAATACTCTATGTCATGATGATGAAACACATTGGGTGGAAGGTTGAATTATCACAAGACAGTCAAATTATATAAATTTAATTGTTTAAATTTAGAAATTCAACAATTTCTAAATAAAATTAATAAAAAATATACCTATTTAAAGCATTCCATTAGATTACTGCAAATTTACATAGAGTACAAGTATGTGAATTCTTCTTCGGACAACATCCTAATTGAGCAAATGCAAAAAACAAAAAAAATGCTTAGAATTACCATTGTGCATAGTGCATGGCATGTGCATGACTTGAGGATGGTTATCTTCCCATAAATGGGAAACTAGATAGCCTCCCTAAATGTTATGACAATTGTTGTAACTACAAAAAACCAAAAGTAGACTGAAAAAGAGTAACATAGGCTGAAGGAGTGTTTGTTGATTCCTTGAAGAAGGTAAGGCCAGGCTAAGAATTAGCTGAAGGGATTGCCTCGATCTTCTTTCAGCCATAGAGGTCTTTCCCACACAATTGTCGTTTTGTTGAAGCAAGTGTCTACCTTCAAATGCAAATTCACATCCTCTTATTTGTCTTTTTCTACAACCTTGTTGTTAATAGCATGTCCCCCCACCTTGTTGCTCAGAGGCTCAAGTATTTTAGTGGTTTTCTCCATTTTACATTCTAGCCTGAGCCATTCTAGCTTCAACCTCTCAAGATTAGGGGGTTCTCCACCTACAAAAACTGAGTCAAAAGGACTTGAAGAAGAAGTATTTGGGTTGTCCAAGGAGTTGGAGGGTGCAGGAGGCAAGGGACGAGGAAACTCAATTCCCATGGCATCGACCAAGACACACAAAGCAACTTGCGCTTGGACAAGATGAAAATATAGACCCATAATGCGGCCTTCCACCACCCACAAAACCTCCTCCTGATCACACAAAAGTTGACCAAGCAGGTTCTTGAGTGCCTAGTGGCCATCCCCTGTATTTCTAGTCTTCGTCGCTTCCATATTTGCTATCATCCTTCGAATGTGCCCATGAAGATCCTTATCAAATTGCTCAACTCCAAGACCATGTCAGGGAGGAGGAGGTTAACGGCCCCTGCCTCTCTCCCCACACCTAGAACAACCACACTCTCAGACCAGGGTTGCCGACTGGTAGCAACATGAATTCTCTTTACTAGAATTTCCTTGTGGCATTGTGAATTGTCGACTTATGGCATCGTGAGTTTCCCCTGCACTCGCACTACCAGACTTCTCTCTATTTGCAACAATGTGAATATTATACCAATATAAGACTAGCATAGCAAAGTGAAATTTTGCATCCCAAATCTGCATTGAATGCTCATTTAGTATCGTCCATTCACCCCAACTCATGTTGTGAACAAAACCAATGATGATCCTCCTATGTCATCCCACAACCATTAATACTAGCAAGTTAGCTATCATAAAAACTCATAATGCCTTCAAACTCCACTCGTACACCCGAATCCAAGGCTTGAACTACACTTTATTAACTATTAAAAAATAAATAATAATTATAATTATAATATAAATAATATTTTTTTTTAATGACACAATACATTAAACACTAATGTCTTTCTCAAAATGCAAAGTTCAAATTTAATAATTTGATTAAAAAAATTAAAATATATAAGTTTAATTTAATGATATCCATAATGAAAGATCCTTGCAGAAATACCCTACGAATTAATGCTCCTCCAATATCTATTCCTCCAATATCGCATCACTGAGTGTAGTGACATCGCCAGCAATTTCAGTATGTTAGCTTTAACCTTAGTCATTGCACATAATATTTATATTTGCTAGCTAACACTATACTGTCACATGGGGTGTATGATCAGATTTTTTCCATATTAATATGCTTGCTTTCTGTTTCAACTTTGATTTCAGTCCTTGATTAGCCCTATGGCCAAGAAACTCGGTCCGTAGGCTCTCGGTCGCATGGAAAGCTAGATCAACCGCTAAATCCCAAACTGCCTTAACTGCATTTTAAAGAGGCAAAAAGATCTCAGCAATTTCAGTCAAAGCGGCCCCAATGCTGATGGCCACAGGCTCAAATCCTCTCAGGCTTATCAAAAATGTCTGGGATTTCCGGGGCGGGAATAATAAGTTCTGCAGGTGGTCATTTAGTGCATTTTGGTTCAAATTCGGGTAGAGTTGCCGCAGTTTTTCGGTCGGTTTGGCTAAATTTCGCAATATTTGTTATAATATATTAAAAGTATATAAAAGAAATTTTGTTTATGACTATTAAAAATATATATATATATATAGTTTTTAGGGTTAGGTTTCACTATTCTTGCTCACAACGTGTGATTGAATATGGCACCTTGTCAACTAGGAAATTTTATCCAATTTTCTAGCCTAGGGAACCTCCACAAGTTCCCATGGCACCCTATCAACTAGGAAATTTTATCCAACTTCCTAGCCTAGGGAACCTCCACAAGTTCCCATGGCACCCTGTCAACTAGGAAAGTTTATCCAACTTCCTAGCCTAAGGAACCTCCACAAGTTCTCTAGCCCTTGAGCCCAAGTCCAAACCACAGTCGTAGTGTGTTTGAGATCATCACTCCAACACCCCTCCAATGTCCAACCCCAAATCCACCTCTCTATAACAACCCCAAATCTTTTCACTCCTATGTGCCAAAACCAAAAATCAACAGAAAAAGCAATGGAAAATCCTCCCAAACCTCCCCATAATAATCCTCTCTCTCCAAAAAGAATCCCCTGACCAAAACCACCCCTTACACTTACCTTCCCCCTCCTTAATGTTACCAACCTTCATTAATTCCTTGAAGTCGGTCCCACCTATCCTCTTATCTTAATTAGAGGGGATTAGATCTTGAAGACAATAAAATATCAAAATAATAATTGTTGAAGTTTGCAACAAGAAACGGTGAAATTGGCATCTGGAAACAACATTCAGCACCCACGCCCAGTGCATTAAGCACCTACACTAGGGTGGGGTCCACAGGGTTATTTGTGGTGCATGTCTATTTTTATTATTTCTTAATTTAGATGGACATTAAACTGTAATCTATTCTCAATGTGGACTTGAAATAGTTAATTGAAGTGGAAAAATCAGTTAGCCAGTGAATTTTGAGTTAGAGGTTAGTTCGTGGGACATGCAAAGTAATTCTAGTTGTAACAGAGTTCGAAGTGCAGTGGTGCATTAGTTAATGCAAGTTGTAAATCAATTTAACTCAGTTAAGTGAGTTAAAGTCAGTTGTGCTAGTTTTAACTGCAGATACACTAGTGAGAGATCAAGTCAATTAAATATTAATTAATTCACATGCAGTGATCTCACATGCAACTGATGTTTTACTATTATTAGCTACATGCATGTCAGATCCAGTGGAGACCCAATTGAGTTCTAGGTGAAAGGGAAGTTGACTGTTAGTTGTGACATTATCTTCTTGCACATATGCAGGCAAACACCCATTGGAGTGCCCATGATATTTGCACAGTCAAGGCAGGAAAGATCATCCATCATTCAGGGATCTTTACCATCAAGGATTGCACAGTGAAGGCAGGTTGTCTAGAGGCAGTAAATTGGCTAAGGGATTTGCCAATTTTTGTATGATAGTGTGAGACAGTTAGTTGATGTATTGAGGGCTCTTGTGAGAAGATTTTTGTATGCAATTGTTTCATGATCCAAGATACAATATACAATAGAAGATAATGGGGGTTTTAGCTATAATCTTTCCCCGCGAAATTATCTGTGTTGTGTATGATTAATCTTTCTTCATGTTCATGTGATTAGCGATTGTGTTTTTAATTCCCAAAAATATTTGTAGAAGCGATTCAGTATTTAACTTTAGTACATTGTTAGATCGGGTGAATCCAATATATACATGCATGTTGTATAGTTTCTACAATAATCATAAATAATAAACTAATACGTTTTGCTTAAGGTTAGTCAAATTGATGCAAGAGCATCCAGCTCAGGGTGAACAAAAACACAAGTGTTTGTCTCACAGGTTACAGGTTTACAGGTTTATAGGTCATTTTACCTGACTTTTCTTTAAATTTCCTTAGTTTCTAGCATTTAAGACTTAAAGGCAAGTTATGTTTTAATTTCATTATAATTTCTTTTTAGTTACTATTTTAAATTAAGTACATAATTTAGGTGAACATGAATTAACAGTTATCCAATGTAACTACATGTAACTGTTGACAATTTCTAAAATTGTTCAACAAATCATACAAAAAGGGAAAAATGAGACATTTGTAGGGGGGATTCCATCATAGCAGAAAAATGAATAAAATCATACAAGAGGTTTTGAAAAATCATCTGAATCCATTCACAGCTAAATAAAATTTCTTTCTGTTTCATAATAAATTGAATGCATTTACAAACAGTGGCAAGAACTGGCAGAACATTATTATTTTTACAGGCATTTAAGAAACAATAGAATTAACGAAGCCGAGAGCAGGTGGGAGTGACTACATCAAACATACGAACGAGGCTACAGACAAGTGCCGAGACATTCATTAATGACGGAGATCTACAGTCATAGAAACACGCTGAGCATTGTGGCAAAGAAAATCACCATAGTAGACGGAGGGTTTCACAATGAAATAATTCCATTATAGCAAAGAGAACGTAATAATCACAGGTAACATTCAAACTGAAACAATATACTTTCCTTTCGAGCATTATCCAAGTAATTTTATACAAATATCAAAATCGTTGCAGTCCAAATATATAACCAAATACATTGCATGTTCAACTAAGGAACCAAGTTCGAAACCCCAGTATTGAAACCCTACAAACTAGTGGCGAATATCAAAACCTGAGTCTAAAAACCCTGACTAGAAAGTTAAGAGCCGCGACCGCATACAGGTCCAAACCACTTACAGACAGAAGAGTACCCATACCAAACTACTAACAGATAAATCAACACAGAAGACGACTGACGGGGGAGATGAGGCTCATACCCTTAAAACCCTAACTACTAGTAAGTGACTACAGGAAAAGACCCTACCCGTTTGGGCTAGCAACAGCAGAACCGAAGTCCACACCTGGAGTGCCCAACAAATCACGTGCAAGGACAACACCCCAATGTTAGAATTGTGAGAAAATTAAAACCCTAAGACAGAGAAATGCACGGTGAGGGTTTGTAAGCCTATGCTTACCAGAAGAGCAGCGTCGAACTGGAGGAAGGATTCGACCAGTCACCAACCAGCAAGGGAACCCTGCTCACAAAGGAGCAAGTCCCTTAGCATAACCAGAAAAAACCAATTGAATAGCTAAAGCAGAGAAAGAGGACTTACCACTGTGTAGCCGATGAGTTGAGGTTGAATGTCGAGTCCCCCGATGGCTGTGACCTAACATACCCCAGTCAAATAACCAGTGAAACAGCAGAGCACATACGGCGAGAGGATAAAACAGTACAGGAACAAATGCATTCAGGAAATAGCACCCACAAAACCTTCAGGGCAGAGGAGCCCATTTGCAGATTACAGAGAATCAAGTCTCGAAACCCTCGAGCTCATTGACGGAGTGAGAAATATAAACATAGCCATTACACCAATAGAACCCAGCTAGCAAAGCAAAGTTGTGGTTAAAGATTTCAAATAGAGCCCAGTGAATAGAGGTTAGGCGCGTAAGCTAAGGGCAGGATAGCGAATTCCAAGGACGGGACAGGTGTCCCCCTCACACCAACCACAAGTACCAGTAATTAATCGAACAATCAAAAATATCAACCACCAAATCACCGAGAGCCTGATAATTGCAATCACCATATTAATCATAACTTAACTATTGACTAATTGTGGGGTTTAAAAAGGGCTGGACCCATCATTTTTGGTATCAGAGCCAAGTTTGAGTTTTTTTTTTATCGAAATGGAAGTTGGAAGGCAAGGACGTGGGAGAGCTATTCGGAGAGTAGCAGATGAAGGACTGAGAGAAGAGATTAGGATCCTAAACGCCCGTTTGGCGACAGTAGAAGCAGAAAGAAGAAGGGATCCTGATGGAGGAGATGATAGTGATGAGGAAGCTGCAACGACAATAGATGGATCATATGAGGAAGGACCTAAGATTAGGTTGTTGAAATCAGTCTTGTTGGCTAATAGTAAGTCAAAGCCTAAGATTTCGAATTATGATGGAAGTTTTTCAGCAGAGGTACTGTTGGATTGGCTCAGTGAGCTGAATAAGTATTTTGAGTATGAGGAGATCAATGAAGATAAGAGATTTAAATTCGCTGCCACCAAGTTGCAAGGGCATGCAGCCTTATGGTGGGATAGTGTACAAGCCGAGAGGAATAGGTTGAATAAGCAGCCTATCAAAAAATGGACCAGGATGGAAGCCAAGTTGAAGGGTAAATTTTTACCCAAAGATTATCAGATTGTTATGTACAGGCAGGTATAGAATCTGAAACAGAAGGGAATGATTTTAAAGGAGTACATTGAAGAATTCTATCGGGTGAACCTGAGAGCAAGTTATGTGGAGGTCACCCCAGAAAAAACAGCGAGATTTGTAAATGGTTTAAGGCTAGAAATATTGGATGAGATAAGTATTCTTTCACCTATAACCATATATGAGGCTTATCAGAGTGCCTTGAAGGCAGAGGAGAAGATAAACAGGAAACAGAATGCCAGAAGAGGAGGAGGATCTGGCAGAGGGAAAGGAAAAACCTTTGGCAGAGGTAGAGCTGTCAACCCCAACGACGAAGGCAGCAGCTCGAAGGCTTCAGGGACAGCAAAGAAGGACAGTAGCACTAGGGGAGAAAGGTCATACCAGCGCGGAAGAGGTAGTGGCAGAGGCAGAGGAGCTGCCATCCTGTGTTACAAGTGCCACAAGTGGGGGCACAAGTCCTATGAGTGTCCTGAAGGAGAACAGGCTGGAATAAGAGGAGCATATGTTGCTCAGACGGAGGAGGCAAAGGCACCACCCCAAGAGGTAGAGAATGTGCCAGAGATAGGGGAGGCCTTATTTTTGAATAAGGTACTACTGAAACCAACAAAGGAGAGAGCTGACCCAACTCAAAGGAAGGCATTATTCCGGACAGTTTGTAAGTCACACGGAAAATGTTGCAAGTTGATTATCGACAGTGGGAGCATAGATAATCTAGTTGCCACAAAGATGGTGGAGAAGTTGGGATTGAAAAGGTTGAAGCACCCCACTCCTTACAAGGTGTCGTGGTTACAGAAAGGACATCAACTGTTAGTTGATAAACAATGTGAGGTTGAGTTCCATATTGGAAAATACAGGGATAAGGTTGTTTGTGATATTATGCCTATGGACGTGTGTCACATACTACTAGGAAGACCATGGCAGTGTGACAGAAAGGTAGTGCATGATGGAAAGACAAACTATTACAAGTTTTTCAAGGATGGGATTAAGCACACGCTTGTACCCATCAAGGAGGAAGAGACAACAGAAACTAGTGGAGTTAAAGCATTTCTGGTGCGAGGAAAGTAATTTTTGAAACAGATTGAAGATAGCGAGATAAAATATGTTGTTGTAAGGAGGCCAAAAATAGTGTTGTTACACACTGAAATTGCAGATTTTCCTTAAGAAATTCAGGACATGTTGCAGGAGTTCAGCGACATTGTAGTGGATGATTTGCCAGATAAATTGCCTCCTAAGAGAAGTATCAGTCATCACATAGAATTTATACCCAGAGCTAGTTTACCAAACAAGGCAGTGTACCGAATGAGTCCTAAGGACAACGAGGAGATCAGAAAACAAGTACAGGAATTGCTGGATAAGGGGTTGATAAGGGAGAGTTTAAGTCCCTGTGTAGTTCTGACAGTTTTAGCTCCCAAGAAAGGAGGAGAGTGGCGAATGTGCACAGATTCGAGAGCCATTAATAAGATTACCATCAGGTATATGTTCCCATTGCCACGCATGGATGACATGATGGACTGCTTAAGTGGAGCAGCGTATTTCTCAAAAATCGATCTGAAGAGTGGATACCACTAGATCCGAATCAGAGAGGGGGAAGAATGGAAAACAGCTTTTAAAACTAATGAAGGACTGTATGAGTGGTTGGTGATGCCATTCGGGTTAAGTAACGCCCCTAGTACCTTTATGTGCCTAATGAACGAAATGATGAAAGAGTTCATTGGGAAGTTCGTGATTGTATGTCTTGATGATATACTAATTTTCAGCAAGACTAAAGAAGAACATTTTCGACATGTTCGGAGTGTGCTGGAGAAATTGCAGCAAAACAAGTTGCTGATAAATTTGAAAAAATGTTATTTTTTTCAGAGGGAATTAGTTTATTTGGGCTTTGTGGTTGCAGAAAATGAGTTGAAAATGGACCTAGAGAAAGTTGCAGTTATCGTTAGCTAGCCATCCCCAAAGAGCCTGTTCAAGGTTCGTAGTTTTCATGGGTTGGCAAGTTTCTATCGTAAGTTCATAAGGAATTTTAGTGAGATCTACGCACCTATGTTCGACACAATCAAAAAGGGAAGTCAGCCTTTCTGTTGGACTGAAGCGGCAGAAAAAAACTTCCATACCTTGAAGAAGAAGATCACTGAAAGACCAATTTTGAGGTTGCCTAATTTTAACAAATTGTTCCAAGTTCGTTGTGATGCCAGTGGTATAGCCATTGGGGCTGTACTCAGCCAGGAAGACAAACCTGTTGCTTATTTCAGTGAAAATTTGAATGAAAGCAGGCAGAAGTACTCGTCTTATGACAAGGAGTTTTATGTTGTCGTCTAAGCATTGAAGCATTGGAGACAGTATTTGTTGGGTAATGAATTTGTTTTATTTTCTGATAATTCTGCATTGCAGTACGTTATGCAGCAGCATAGACTAAACCACAAGCATGCAAAGTGGGTTGAGTACTTTCAGAGCTTCACGTTCGTATTGAAGCATATTAGTGGACAGGCCAACAAGGTAGCAGATGTGTTGAGCAGGACATCATGATATAAGTGCTGGGTTTTGAACACCTGAAAGACTTGTATCAGAAAGATGCGGATTTCAAGGAGGATTATGAAGCCTGCCAGAATCCTTTGTTGAGGAATAATAGTCCATGGCTGGACTATAACTTACAGGAGAAACTTCTGTTTAAAGGAGGACAACTATGTATTCCCGATTGTTCGATGAGGGAGAACATCATCTAAGAGAAGCACAACGGAGGTCTTGCCAGAAATTTTGGCATTGATAAGACCTTAGATCAGCTCAGTCACTTTTATTACTAGCCAAAGATGTGAAGGGATGTGCAGCGATTTGTAACCAGGTGTAAATTTTTTCAGTTGGCGAAAGGACACAGTCAGAATACGGGACTCTACACACCACTGCCTATTCCATGTAGACCGTGGGACTCAATCATCTTGGACTTTGTCTTGGGTCTGCCAAGAAAACAATGCAGTTATGACTTTGTGATGGTGGTAGTGGACCGGTTCTTGAAAATGGCACATTTCATTCCTTGTAGAAAAACTAGTGATGCCACTCACGTAGCACACTTGTTTTTCACGGAGATTGTCAGACTGCACGGTTTGCCTAAGTCCATTGTTTTTTACAGGGATGTGAAGTTCACATGACATTTCTGGCGCACCCTGTGGAAAAATTTGGACACACGGTTGAACTTCAGCTCCGCTTATCACCCACAGACTGATGGGCAGTCGGAGGTGGTGAACAGGAGCTTGGGAAACCTGCTACGGAGCTTGATTGGAGAAAATTCATGAATGTGGGATCGTGTACTTGCCCAGGAAGAATTCGCTTACAACGATTCATTGAATCGAAGCACATGATACAGTCCTTTTCAGATCTTGTATGGCATGCATCCTCGCGGAGTGCATGAGTTACGAGATCTGGGACAGTTGGAAAGGAGTGCTGATGGGGAAGATTTCACCAAAGCAATGAATGACCTACATGAGCAGGTAAAATCTAAGTTGTAGGATAGCAGTCAAAGGTATAAACAGTAAGTAGATCTAAAATGGTGAGAGGTACAGTTTATGTGGGAGATGACGTTCTCGCACATTTATGCAGAGAAAGGTTCCCTAAGGGTGAGTACAACAAATTGAAGTTTAAAAAAATTGGCCCTTGCAAAATTCTGCGTAAATTCTCTGTGAATGCCTATGAATTACAGTTGCCCCCAGGAATAGGCATATCACCTATCTTCAACGTGGCAGATCTGTTTCCATACACTGCCAGTCCTGAAGATGACAGTTCAGCATGACCAGAATGGGACACCCAGATGGAAAGCGGTTCTTGGATGAGGCAAATGCCTTCGGCTCCGCCCCTTAAGATCGAGAGAATTCTCAACACACAGGTGGCCAAGAGAACTCACAGAATTCGCTTGACACGGGACAAATACAACATGCAGGATATTTTGTTGAGGAGCTCATGGAACAGAGCCATGAATTTTTGTTACCCCGGGAGCCTGATGCAGGAGCATCCAGCTCAGGGTGAACAAAAACACAAGTGTTTGTCTCACAGGTTACAGGTTTACAGGTTTACAGGTCATTTTACCCGAGTTTTCTTTAAATTTCCTTAGTTTCTAGCATTTAGGACTTAACGGCAAGTTATGTTTTAATTTCATTATAATTTCTTTTTAGTTACTGTTTTAAATTAAGTACAGAATTTAGGTGAATGGGAATTAACAGTTATCCAATGTAACTACATGTAATTGTTGACAGTTTCTAAAACTATTCAACAAATCATACAAAAAGGGAAAAATGAGACATTTGTAGGGGGGATTCCATCATAGCAGAAAAATGAATAAAATCATACAAGAGGTTTTGAAAAATCATTTGAATCCATTCGCAACTAAATACAATTTCTTTATGTTTCACAATAAATTGAATGCATTTACAAATAGTGGCAAGAACTGGCAGAATATTTTTATTTTTTTACAGGCATTTAAGAAACAACATAATTAATGAAGCCGAGAGCAGGTGGGAGTGACTACATCAAACATACAAATGAGGCTACAGACAAGTGCCGAGACATTCATTAACGATAGAGATCTACAGTCATAGAAACACGTTGAGCATTGTGGCAAAGAAAATCACCAGAGTAGACGGAGGGTTTCACAACGAAATAATTCCATTATAGCAAAGAGAACGCATTAATCACAGGTATCATTCAAACTGAAACAATATACTTTCCTTTCGAGCATTATCCAAGTAATTTTATACAAATATCAGAATCGTTGCAGTCCAAAGATATAACCAAATACAATGCACGTTTGACTAAGGAATCGGGTTCGAAACCCCAGTATTGAAACACTACAAACCAGTGGCGAATACCAAAACTTGAGTCTAAAAACCCTGACTGGCAAGTTAAGGGTTGCGACCGCATACAGGTCCAAACCACTTACAGACAGAAGAGTACCCATACCAAACTACTAACAGAGAAATCAACACAGAAGACGACTGGAAGGGGAGCCGAGGCTCACACCCTTAAAACCCTAACTGCCAGTAAGTGACTACAGGAAAAGACCCTACCCGTTTGGGCCAGCAACAGCAAAACCGAATTCCACACCTGGATCGCCCAACAAATCACCTGCAAGGAAAACACCCCGATGTTAGAATTGTAAGAAAATTAAAACCCTGAGACAGAGAAATGCACGGTGAGAGTTTGTAAGCCTATGCTTACCAGAAGAGCAGCATCGAACTGGAGGAAGGATTCTACCGGTCAACAACTAGCAAGGGAACCCTGCTCACAAAGGAGCAAGTCCCTTAGCATAACCAGAAAAAACCAACTGAATAGCTAAAACAGAGAAAGAGGACTTACCACTGTGTAGCCGACGAGTTGAGGTCGAATGTCGAGTCCCCTGATGGCTGCGACCTGACATACCCAAGTCAAATAACCAGTTAAACAGCAGAGCACATAGGGCGAGAGGATAAAACAGTACAGGAACAAATGCATTCAGGAAATAGCACCCACAAAACCTTCAGGGCAGAGGAGCCCATTTGCATATGACAGAGAACCAAGTCTCGAAACCCTCAAGCTCATTGATGGAGTGAGAAATATAAACAGAGCCATTACACCAACAGAACCCAGCTAGCAGAGCAGAGCTATGGTTAAAGATTGCAAACAGAGCCCAGTGAACAGAGGCTAGGTGCGTAAGCTAAAAGCAGGATAGCGAATTCCAAGGACGGGACAGGTGCCCCCCTCACACCAACCACAAGTACCAGTAATTAATCGAACAATCAAAAATATCAACCACCAAATCACCGAGAGCCTAATAATTGCAATCACCAGAACTTAACTATTGACTAATCGCAAGGTTTAAAAAGGGTTGGACCCATCACAAATCAAAGTGGGTTTATGAAAATCTTGATTAATCCAATATTAATTTAATCATAATAATTATAAATCATTAATTATTTATTAAGGGTTAATCATTTAATTATCCACTAATCAAGCTTAAATATCAATCAAACTTAAGACAAATCCAAGCTTAAAACTAATCCTAGAATATTAATGTATTCATGTGAGGTGTGGGTATGTAGCTAGCATACACATACCTCGTACTTATACTAATTTTTCTTATAAGAATCAAACACAAAAGTCAAATATTGAGCAGGTAGGCTATTAACCTTATATAAGAGAATATGATCAAGAAGTGGGCATTACACTACACATTTTATATGTTTGAGATAGTCAATATACATAATATATTATAAGTTAGGAGTGTGTTAAAACTAGATATGTAGGGCGTGGATTTTCATTTATTGTTCTAGCTCGTGTCACCTTTTTAATGTTTAATGAGACCTGGATAAGACATTGGTTGTGGGAATCATGGAAAGAACTCACTTTGTCTTATTTTTAGCTAGGCCTGACATTGAAGATCGAATGTTAATTAATGCAATTGTATTTTATGCAGTGAAATATGACAGGGGTCCTTTAATTGTCTTGGTCACAACATCATAACTTTGAAACTCTTAGAATTGTTATTTTATCCTTGGTTCAATTATAGTTAACGTTCATTCTCTAGTTCTCCTGTGACTTAGTAAACATGGGAGAGTGAAGGGGTTTCCCTCAACCAATGGCTTCTCCAATGTTGGGATTTCTACTCCCTGCGCAAATTTCTTTCTCTTTGTATGAATCCACCCATTGTCATCCTTGTCCCCCTTGTTTTTTTATTATACTGATTAGATGCAATATTTACTTCTCTTGTGATAAACTTTCACTTTGATTTGCTTTGGCCTATACAAATGGAAAGGGTCATTAGTGGTTAGAATTAGGAGCTTGATTTTAAAAATGTACGGTAGAAGGCCTAAACAATTACGCATAGTTTCTTTCCCCATAAAGCTTTATATCACCAAAAGGCTGATAAAAGTGCCAATTTGGTAGCTAGGAACTTCCATTTTAGATTTCCCTCTTGGGTCATTGAAGAAATAACCCAAATGGAGGATTCAAGTAGGTAGAAAAGAAAAATTATCCTTGGTTTTTCTTGAATTAGAGATACAAATATAATTATACTAATAAAATTGTATTGGTTGAATAAGGCTTTCATTGCCCAAGTAGTGGAGGAAAAATATCTCCAATAGTAGACCATCTTCCACAAATTGAATTCACTCGGAAATAAATTTGAAGTAGTGTTCAAAGTTACTATTTCGTATTAATACCATAATCAAATAGTCCTAAAATATCAACAATAATCATAGAGTAAGGTGTGACTAGAGTGGGAGGGTTTATTCTTTGCCTCGATGAAAAAATAGAATAAACCTTCTCCTAGGGGCTTGGGAAAAGATTAAACAATCAAGCAAAATCCTATGCCTTGTACCATGGATTGATGCTAGCAACTAAGTAAGGGATCCAATGTTTAACCATCTTGGGAGATTCCCAAATGGTCCTTCAAAGTTTACAAAAGAGATCACTCCCTAAAGAAATTCACCTAGAGGCCATAATAAAAAAAATGAAGGGGAAATTATCAAGGATGGAAAAATATGAAGTCTATCACATTCTTAGGCAACACAATCAATTACCAGATTCGCTCACCAATGAAGGAGTTGGGTTGCCTCTTGGAATATTAAAGTGGAAAAACTCAAGAAAACTATGTACAATCCCATGAAATATAAGTTTAATTCAAAGGGGACTTATCCCCAAGTTAGAGAGGGTCAAAGGGAAACCTCTCCTTCGCCATTGTATGTATGCAAGCCCCCCTTAAACAAATATATTCTGGGACTGAATCCCTCCTTGCATTCAATCTGGTACACAAATAATATGCTTGGTTCGAATGGCACAGGGTGGAAGTACATCACCATGGTGTGGTTAAGATGTCTAATTAAGGTTGCAACAACTAATATGAGCTTTAACATGGTGCTCCTTGTGGGTTGGCACACTCAAAATAGACCTGCAGTATTAGAACTCATGCGAAGGTTCAGGGTCACTATGGAAGATTTCCCCTAGTATGTTAAAAATGAAGAGACACCAAAATTTTCACTTGATCCCTATTCTAGATGTGCTATAGTGGTGTAGAGAAGTTCCATGTCTTGAGAGGTAATGTTTGAAACCAACTCCAAAAATAGAAGAAAAGAGAGATCAACGCCTTAGAAATAGCCACTTCGAAGGGGCAACCTCCAATACATTACATAAATGAACAATTCTTGGATGATACAAATGACAAAACCTCCTCTTTATATATAGGAGTCCATGGGGCCACAATGTAATCCTAGTGGGGCCACAATGTAATCCTAGCCGACCTAACAATAATAATGTAAGGGCACAATAATAACAATATGGGGGTTACAGGGGTACAAGAATAACAATAAGGGGGTTACACTAACAACAATAATGCAATATACTAGTAATATAAGTACCTAACATGCTCTTCTCCTTCAAAAAAGTGTTGTCCTCAACGCTTGAGTAGCTTCGAGTGCTTTTGTATAAAATTCTCATCCTACCATGTAGAAGACCTGAATAAGATGAGCCGTAACATCTGGAAAGGCTCGAAGGTTATGGTGGTGGACATGAGGGGAATGGTTTGCAGGATAAGCATTTTATGGAACCCCAGAGTGGTAAGCCTCTCGGACTTTGTGGTTTTCCCCCACACCCTCTCTATCCACTTTCATGTCCTCGACACCTCTGTTTGGGGGGTGATGTCGAACGTTTATGGGCCTTTTCAAATGGCTTTGAAACTAGCGTTTTTAGAAGGCATAAAAAAACTTAGGCACTGGGTGCATGACAAGCATTGGGTGTTAGGCGGGGATTTCAACCTTATCATAAATCTGGGAGAGAAAAAGGGGAGAATCAGGACCCTCAGTGGCATGAGTGAATGATTTAATGAATTTATTGAAGAACTGCACTTGGTGGACGTGCAGACTACCAACAGCTTATTTACCTGGCAAAAAAAGCATGCAGGCTCCTGACACATTTCCTCTTGGCTAGATCGGTTCCCAGTGTCAGAATTTGTTTTGACGGGGGGGGATAGAGAGAGATTGGGGCCATCGTCCTCCTGGCTGCTGGGTCAGACCACTGGCTAGCTTATCTATATTGGCATCGGCTAGGCAAGAACCTAAAATGACCCTTTCGGTTTGAAATATTCTAGTTGTCGCACTCTTATTTCCACAATCTTATCAAGGAGTGGTGGGAGGGATATGAGGCCCCCTCTAGCTCTAAAATATATTGCCTACAACAAAAACTCAAGTTTATAAAAGAACGACTGAAGAGGTGGAATAAATAATCCTTTGGCAATATTCAAGATGAGAAACAGGGAATAGAAGGACAGATTGAGGACCTTCAGCAACAGGTAATGCTCAGTGGCTATATTGATGAGGAGAGGGAAATGGAATCCAGACTCCTCCAAGAGCTTTCTCAGCGTGAAAGGTAGGAGGAGATTTTGTGGCAGCATAAATCTAGAAAGCTTTGGCTCAGGGATGGGTACAGGAACACCAGGTTATTTCACAGAGCTACAATCCAACGCCATCAAGGAAACTGCATAACCCACTTAAAAATTTCCAATGGCCAATATGTGGAAACGCGGGAAGGTCTAGAGCGAAGCCTTAACCATTATTTATCTATGCTGCTTCATGAGACAGAAGAAGACAGAGGACTTGATATAGAAAATATAATTTCCAATATACCTTGTCTGGTGTCGGTGAAGAATAACATGATGCTGATGCATAGAATCGAAATGGCCGAGGTGGAGGAAGCAGTCAAATAGATGGAAGGAGGGAAATCCCCATGCCCGGATGGGTTCATGACCAACTTCTTTCAAAACTGTTGGGATTTAGTGAAGGATGAATTTTTGGACATTGTAGAGGACTTAGAGAACAGGAATAATTTTAAAGGCCTTCAACTCCACTTTCCTCACCCTTATTCCAAAAGAGCATGGGGCGGAAGAGCCAAGTAAATTCAGGCCAATCACCTTATGTAATGTCATCTATAAAATTATCACGAAGGTAATGGTAAATAGATTAAAACCCCTTATCCTAAAGCTAATATCCTTGGAACAAGATGGCTTTGTGGAGGGAAGACAGATTCTGGATGGTATCATCCTTACCCATGAAGTGATCCATTCCTTCAAAAATTCTAGGAATCCCGGATGATGATAAAACTTGATTTGGCCAAAGCCTACGACAAACTGAGTTGGAAATATATCAGGAAGATGTTAAAATCTTTTCGGTTTTTCCATGACTGGGTTAAATGGGTCCTTAACCTGGTCTCCTCATCTTTTTACTCCATTCTTGTTAATGGCACTCCTTAGGATACTTTCAAGGCATCGAGGGGCATCAGGCAGGGGGATCCCCTGTCCCCGTTTTTTTTCATATTGATGGTGGAAGGGCTGGGCAGAAATTTGAAGGCTAGCCAAGAGGATGGGAGGATTTCTGGCATTGGGCTACACGAGGGGTTGCCCATCATACTCACCAACAATTCGTGGATGATACGATTTTGATGGTTCAGGCCACAGTCAAAGAGGCTAGAGGCTTAAAAGAGATCCTGCAATTTTTCAAAA
Organism: Pinus albicaulis; assembly: GCA_034641835.2. Classification (NCBI taxonomy): domain Eukaryota; kingdom Viridiplantae; phylum Streptophyta; class Pinopsida; order Pinales; family Pinaceae; genus Pinus; species Pinus albicaulis. Next base: position 1,225,181,053 of record CM076580.1, read on the forward strand.
GAGCGAGTGGCCTAGAGGTAAATGAAGGGAAATAGCAAGTCTTCTTCTTCAATACTCCACTGATAACACGAAGAAACATTATCAGAATCCTTGGTTTCTTGAAAGGTTCCCTTCCTTCTAAATACTTGGGGGCCCCATTGCTGGACTTTAAGGTTGGACAAAGCACCTGGAAAGATCTCCTGGATAAGTTGACAACCAAACTGGGAAAATGGACCCATCGGGCGCTAAACTTTCCTAGTTGTCTAACTCTGGGGAATTTGGTGCTCCAGTCCATGCCTATGTACCTCTTCTCGGTCTTAGCAGGCCCTAAATTGGTTCTTAAGAAGATCAGGGCCATCCAGAGAAATTTCCTTTGGGGTAGCACGAAGAACAAGCAGAAATGGGTCTTGGTCGACTAGACTACGATTTGTCTCCCCATGAAATTTTTAGGCCTGGGGCTCAGGGATACACAAGTAATTAATTAGGTGCTTAGGTCGAAAATATGGTGGCGGTGGATCTCAAACAAGTCAGAACCATCGGCGAATCTATGGACGTGTAAATATGCTAGAGGTTGGAACAGCCAAAACTTGATTAGATACAATGAGAACACCTTGGGATCCTTGATTTGGAGGGCAGCTAATGCTAACCGTAACTTGTTCAAAGAGCACAGCTTTTCGGAAATTTGGGACAGCGTGGAGGCAGACTTCTTTAGGGATGCTTGGCAACAATTACCTAATATCCAGGGGCTGGTGGGGATTCCAAGGCTACAGGAACAACTGAAAAGGGAGGGTATGACAAGAGTCAAGGATTTATGGGACACTGATGTTGAGGACAACCCTTTCCACTAGTGGTTGAAATGGGAGTGGTTCAGGACTCGTTGTCCAATGGAATAAACAAGTAACCTAATGCAAGTGCTAAGCGAAAAAAAAGATAAAAAAGTTTCAGCACTCAGATAAAATTAGATGGGGGTACAACACAGCTAGCTAGTTCAACATTAAAGAAGCCTCTAGATTAGCTAAGAACCACCATTTTCTATCATCTGAGAAAAAATGGAGTAGAGTGTGGGGCCTAGGTCTTTGGTCTATATCCACCTTCCTCTGGTTGTTGTTGAAAGGAAGAGTGTTGACATGGGAGAACCTCCACAAGAGAGGGATAGCATGGCCTTCCATTTGCGTTCTATGTCTATCATTGGAAGAGACCATGAATCACCTGTTCAACGAGTGCATCTGGACCTCTAACTTTTGGAACAAGGGAGCTCATATTTTCAAAAGCTCCAACCGGGTCCCATGATGCCCGTAGACCACAATTGTTAACTGGGAGGAGGGCCCCTTTAATAATAACTTGTTAAATAGAATTTGAGAGCTTTCCCTGAGGTTCATGTTATGGGAGATCTGGAAAGAGAGGAACCACTGTATCTTTAATGGTACGAAAATATCGCAAGAGGAAGTCTGGACTAGCATCCAAGTCCATGTGCGAGAAACCTTGGGCCTCATGAGATGGGGATTGGGAAATATGAAGACTATTAGGGAGGAACTTCGAATTCTTCACGAATGGAAGGTTTAGGAGCCCTAGCATTATATCGGAAAGGCCAGTAATAGACTCGACAAACCTTAGAGCTCAGATGTTCAAGTTGAATTTCGATGGGGCATTGAAACGTAACCCAAGGGCGGCTGGAGACGATGGAGTAATACATGATTGTAACAGGGAGATCCAAGGAATCTCCTGGGGTTTCCTGGGGTAGACCTCTAACAATGTTGCAGAGCTTGAGGGACTTCTAGCAGGGTTGGAATTAGCAATTCAACATCAGTGGTTTCCTCTGATCATTGAGGGAGACTATAAAATCATTGTTGATCTAGCTCTTAGATTTCTAAACGGGTCCCAGGTAAGAAAGGTTACAAAAAATTGGAAGATGGAAAACAACTTGGAATGCCTGAGCTCCCTCCTTCGGATGCATTCAGAGGTCCAACTCAATCATGTGAGGCGAAAATATAATAGTCTTGCAGACTTGCTCGCCAACCACGGGGTCCAGACGAGGGAAGAAATTCAATCAAGGAAGTGGGGATACATTTCCAAATTATACCTTAAGGAACAATGAAAAATGATAATGTTGAAGGATCAAGGGTGCCTCAGATGCGGGTGACCAGGGTCCCCGAGCGGCAGGCTGGGTGTCATGTACCTACTGCGGGGGTGAGCAAAATAGATACCTCATGCGAGATGTGACATGGATGGTTTCATGAGCGGAGGTGAGAGTTTAATGGTGGGAAGGACGGTGTTAATGGTTTGCATTTGGTACTATGGGAGAATGGAGGCAGAGGCGATGGGGGTGTCGTATCCCGAGCGAGGGAGGTACCACCTATGTCCATGTTCGCTCGAGCAAGTAGTTATTATGGACGAAGGGTGGAAGGGAGATGTTACCAAATGTAGCGGAGGCCTGAATGTTCCTTTGTGTGTGCAGAGGGGCATGTTTGGAAGTTTTTCAGTCCAGTGTAGCCGTGTGTCCAAGCCAGTGTTGCACGATCCTTCCCCCCAAGGATCCAAGGTCGGAACTGCGTCCTGTACTGATCCTTGGGCGATCCTCGAACGGAACCGTGGATCCGAAAATCAGATCCGTGGTTCCGCCGTTTTGAGGCGATTTTTGGAAATTTGGAACCACATAAGACTGATCCATGGTTCTGAATTCCTGATCCGCAAATCCAGAAAAGGATCCGTTGGGGATCCATGGAGGTTCGGGCACGGATCTCTGTGGATAGCTAGTGGATCTAGAGGGAGATGAACGGTTCCACGAGGTTCTAAATTGTTTTAAAAAAAATTCTTTGACTTCAATTGGGATGGGGCTTCCTGGACACTCCCAAGGTGCTCCCTTGATGCTCCATAGATGCTTCCTAGATGCCCCGTCATGGTAATGTTTAAAAATAAGTAAAAGAGACGTTCTCCTTTATCTTTCATTTTCATCCTTTTACTTAAATTTTTAACATTACCATGAAATGACTCATGATGTTTGAGAGTGGTTACAGCCCCATCGGGCTTCATATGGAGAAAATAGAATTTCATATCCTATTCAAAATTCAACAGACTTAACAGTTTTAAGGAATTCAGGATCAATGAGATTGTGGCTTTTCATTAGATTACATCATGTATGAGGGTATGTGATTGGCATTTAATCAAGAGCACCAAGCCCTCTATGTGCTCATGAACCCTAGTGTTGGTGGTGTTAATTGTTGAAATCCTTTGTCATGGCCTTAGCAAAAAATTACCTTTCAATCAAGTCAAAATCATTGATCAAGCACGTTAAGCTTTTTTCACCATATTTTAAGGCTTGGATTAGGTAGTTTGATTAAAATTGGGAAAGGTTGACTAATATCCTTGGACAATCGAGGCAGAGGCAAAGGCGAGACAAGAGGAGAAGAATCTAGATTCTAGATGGTTGATGCTCGAATAATTAACCAGTGATGTACAATGGATGCCATATCTATCTTGATTTGTATACAAATATGCATGTTTTCATATCTTCTACAACTAGTTTGGTATTTTGGATGCTTTTTTTAATATAAATGCAATATATATATATAGTAGATGGTTCCGAGACGCTTCGCTTCCTAGATTTTTGGGAAATGACGTTTCCGTGTATCCGCTTCCAAAAAATGTCCACGCTTCATCCCCGCTTCGTGCAACATTGGTCGGAGCTGAGAAGAGGAGGAGTCTCTGGTGTTGTGCAGGCGGTTGCGGCTGGGGTTTGTTGGTGTTCCCTTCTGGAAGAGACTATGGCGGGCTGCCCTTTTCCGGGTCATCGCTGTGTGTGTCGTGGAAAAGGAGGTGACAACAAAGCGTCGACCATAGGAGGAAAGACCCCTCAACCGTCCCAGTCAGAGAATTGGGGTGGCAGACTTGATTGGGAAGCCTTGTTCCTTACGGAAAATGATGACAATGATGCCAATGCCATTTCAAAAGTGGAGGCTAAGTTGGTTAATTCGTTGTGTCTTGAGTACGAGGAGGGGTTGAGGTGCACTTGGTTTGGGTGTCAAGGATCCTCCTGTGTTGTTTGATGCGCGAGAGGAGGAGAATTGGGAAATTTTTCGAGGACGATCTCAAAAGAACCAGGAAAGCACTGGACAAAATCCTTGGTAAACTGCAGGATATCTCATATATGGCAGGAATCTTGACATTCCGCAGCTTGTTAGTGTGCTCCCGCTGGAATCCGCTGGGGATGGGGAAGACGAGGAGGAAGTGACATATTCCATGTCGGGAAGCCCAGCAAGGGAGGACCAGGACCGAGACTAATCAGGTGCCTCGACTCTTTTTTGATGTGTTAAGCTAATGTGTGATTGCATCCCTATCATGTTTATAGTGCATAGTCTTAGCAGGTTTAGTTGGTTACAAGTTGGAGTTCTGGCTCTTTTACCTTTGTTAGGGGCCATCAGACTAGACTTTCCTCTAGTTTCCCGGTATGGGCGGAGATGTTTTTGTAATTCTGGACATTCTCGGTATGGTTTCTAGCATGTCGGCAGACCACTGTATGTACTTATTTAAATAGTTAATAGAATGAGGCCTATATTTGTTGACAAAAAAAAAAAAAATTCTTACTAGAAACATAAATTAACTATAAACCATGGAGAAAAGAAAGAATTTATAGCCAATGCATAAGTTATAGAGAAGGAATGTATCTTATTAAATTAATTATAGAACCAAAAAATATTGCATTTTGACTAAAATAGTCATGGATCGACAATTGACAAATTGATTAAGGAAGAAACCAGGGCAGAAAATTATAGATAATCACCTAAGAAATAAAACCCATCATTTATCTTCATACGCTTAAGAATAGTATCAATCCATACAAGTCTCAGATACAACTTATGAAACAAAAACATGGTTAAACCCATTAACTAATTCAGTCATAACTTGGAAAATCAGTTAAGGAATTACAAATAAAGTTTGTTGTTCCAATAGAACACCACGATGTCGTTTAACTGTAATAAGGTTCATAATGAAGACCAAAATTAATCATTCGGTCCTTCAGTTCAAGAAGAAAATAAAATAAAGAACTATTCTGACTAACAACGATACAAAGAAAAGGGGGTGAAACCCTGGAATATTTATCAGATTTTAATGAAACTAAACGCCAAGCCATAACTGACACAAAACAACCGTATTAAGGGTATTCTCTTATGTTTTAAGCCTAACCTAGATATTCTCTGTAAGGGAATGAAGCAAACTCTTAGCATATAAAAGTAAATAGAACCTGGGAAACGAAAGAATGAGTTTGTAAGTAGATGATGCACGATCATGACCCAAACTCGTTAGGAAAATGGAAGATTTCTGAATCAAAACCTAACCTCCTAGCAAATAAAGAGTTATTGTTAGAAGGTTTCTAACTGGGGTCAAATAAAAATGCAAGTACGAGTTAAAAACATTATAGGTGGTGTGTCGTTGGGGCCGCATTGTGCAATTAAACCTATGGCACAATGGTTCACGAAGTAAACACCAGATTCTTTCTACTTTCCCTCTTAAGTTAGGTCAGACCGAATTCCACTATGGAAATACATTTTATAAGGATTTTTGCTTGAGGAAATGTCTTGATTCTTGCCTCTCTCTTGCCAGTGGGCGAGTATCTGAGACCTGAAGAAGCTACCTGCACTAAAAAATCGATTAGGGTTAAGTTAATAAAATCTACAAAGAGCTATAAGATAACCCACCATATAATTTATCGAATAAGGATATGAAATATACCTGAAGGTGGGAAGTAGACCAACAACCGAAACCCTCCTTCGCCATGGAGATAGTTGTAGAGAGCTTGAAACGCTAACTCGAAAGAACCAAATGAGCCTCGACTTCAAAGCCGAAAGAGAGAGTTAGTTACCTCAACCTAATCCCTATCGCTCTCGACCATCAGATCAACCTTGATAAAATGCACAATGGATAGGGTTCCATGTGTCCGGGATCAGATGATCCTTCCAAAATTTGGTACATAGGAGATAAGGTGTCATAAATTGTTGGACATGCAACCTTGGGTGGGGTGAAATATTAGGTTCATACCCTGGTATGAACATTTAACCAATTAAATTAAAACATTAAGTTTGTGTTATAATCAGCTATTGATTTGTCTTATGACATAAATTTATTATAATTCTTATATGCGAGAATGAGAGGGATAAATTATATTAAAAGTAGTCATGGTGTAATGTAAATTTTCTTTTAGGTTGTTATGTTTGTTACATAGGATATATAGGAAAACACTTTGAGAATTTGAGGAAAAAGGCTTTATATGATATTGACGTCTCAAAAGTTTTATCTGGTTTAGTTCCTCAATTTTGTTTGATTCTCTCGACACACTAACTTCATTTTTGTGCCAGAAGTGCATTCTACAACCCAATATGAGGGAAATGTGTGATTCCATTCATGCTCAACATGGATTTGACACATGTACCTAAAAAAAATACTCTAAATAAAAATACAATATTGGTTATAATAAAAACACAAATGATTATATATATTTGGAAAGTTTTAATTAAAAGCCTTATAAAACATCAACAATCCCAATTTCATTGTGTTCATCTCTTTCGTTGTTAATATTACAATAACGTGTGAAGGAGATACATGGTAATAATATTTCACTCTCACTCTTAGAGTTGTAAATAAAATATTTCATTGTTTATGTTAAATAATATAATTTTATATCAACTTTGTAAGACAACAAACTAGAAACAAACTCAACAATATATTAATGAATGTCTCAATAATTGATATACATGATGTACATATAAAAACAACAAGAAACCGTTGAATCACTTCTTGGGTTTTACTGGACTCTAATAACCAATTACCCTAACACAAACTAACCCGAGGATTAGTTGTCTAACATTCGCCCATCAATCCGAAGGGATATACCAAAGTCTAAGAATGAGAGCTCAAAATGAAAAAATGCATCTCAGCCAAGAACTAAATTTCTCTCAGAAATGATTTTTAAGGATGATCACAAACCAAGATGGGAGAACTCAAGGTCTCAATCAACACCAATTATGGAACCTACATAGCAATTCTTAGAACAACAAAAAATCTGGTTTTAAGGTGACCACAAACTTTGGAACAATCACAACATTTCCTCGAACAATTCCAAATCTGGAAGTGCTTGTTCACAAACAGCTCAATCAATTGAACTCTCACAAATTTGGCTCTAACTGGTACATGTTGTAGCTCAATATGTGGATCTATGAATCAGGCTCGCTTCACATGTCGAACCTATAGAAGACCGCCAAAGAGTCCTCCCTTGTCAGAAACAAGGTGAGAAGTATTCTTCATCACTACAAGGCTTGTCAACACTCTCGAACAAATCACACAGTATGATTTGTAAAGACAAAAAACTGGAAACAAACTCAAAAATTTATTAATGAATGTCTCAATGAATGATGTAGACGATGTACATATAAATACAACAAGAAACTGTTGAATCAGTTCTCGGGTTTTCTTGGACTCTAATAACCAATTACCCTAACACAAACTAACCTAAGGATTAGTTCTATAACATTCCCCCCCTAATCCGAAGGGATATACCAAATTCCAAGAATGAGAGCTCAAAATGCATAAATGCATCACAGACAAGAGTTGAATGTATCTCATCAATGGTTTTTAAGGATGACCACAAACCAAGATGGGAGAACTAAAGGTATAAACCAACACTAATTCTAGAACCTACATAGAAGTTCTCGGAACAACAAAAAATGTGGTTTTAATGTGACCACAAACTCTGAAACAATCACAATAGTTCCTCAAACAATTTCGAATCTGGAAGTGCTCATTCACAAACAGCTCAATCAAGTGAACTCTCACAACTCTGGATTCAACTAGTACAGGTTGTGGCTCAGGATGTGGATCTCTGACTCAGGTTTGATTGAATCTCGAACCTGTAGCAGACCACCAACAATTCCCCCTTGTCAGATACAGGGTGAGAAGTATTCTTCATCACTGTAAGGCTCGTCAACACTCTCAAACAAATCCTGTGGTATGATTTGTAAATATTCTTGTCTTCTTTTGACTATTCCCAAGAATCAATCCATCTGAAGTTTAGCTTCTCTCTTGCAATACTCTTCTTTCTATAACATCTGTATGAATGGTGATTTCGCTTTCCACAATGCTCACATGGGTGAAGATCAAAACACCGATATTTCACATGTCCAATGTTGTTACACAATTGGCATCAATCAACTTGTTCTAGAATAACACCATCCAGAAATCCAACACTTTGAAATCATATAGGTTTAGAAAAATCAGGCATGTGAAAAGATACATCGATGACATCTTTGTTATAACCCAAACTAGTTCTATGTTTTTTATGCGTCATCTCTTCCCACGGTCTTATAATAGGTTTCACATTAGAACTTTTAATTTCATCTAAATTTTCTCCTAAAATCACATCATTTTTCTGATCATTCTCTAACTAATGATCATTCTCAAACAAAGTGTTGTTCTGAACAAACACCAGTTCAGAAGCACAATTTTTCTTCTAAAGTTTGTCTCGTTGTAATTGCGAATCAACCTCGATAAATTCAATTGTCTTCAATGCATCATGTAAACGATTTTTGATATCAACAAGATTTAATTTGATGACATTTACAGTTTCATGAGTAGTGGAACTAATGATTTTTCTTAAAATTTTTAATACATTTTTAATTTGAGTCATTTTAGTCAATCTTGGGTGTCGATTACCACCAAGAATGCACCCGTTTACAAAGCAAATTCAACAAGTAAAATCTCACCAATACTAGGTGTTCAAAACAACAAGCGTCCATCAATACGATGTACAACAATCACAAGCATAATTTTCATTCTGCAATCTCTAGATCAATATAAACTTTCACAACTTATCGCTCACAATCATCAATATTTCCCAAAAAACAGTAATAATCATCCACAACATACAATGAACCAAGGCTCCACTATCAACTAAAACTCAATGCAGATTAGTCAAGAAATTAAACTTCAATCCTCAATTTAATTGCTTGGATAAACTTATTTGTTGTGCAGAAAGATCCTTAACAACTATGTCCTTTCGTATTTGCTTCACCTACATAAAATGTTTCAAACTAATAAAACACGAACCTTTGACTGGTTTCCCTGGAAGGATAAAACCTTAATACCAAATAATATGATTAGTGTTTGAAAAAAAAAATATCAGTCCTCAACAAGTAAACTATCACGCCACAAAATCAACTAACATTACAACTATAGAAATAACCACACCACTTAAAGAACCCTCAACAAATTTCATTATCTACTTAAAAATGTATAGTTGATTAGGTTCTTCTAGCACCACCTATTATAAATATTTCAATTTTTTAAATTAAACATACACCATACATAATGATGCATGACCGAAAATAGTGCGTTGTGAATTAACTACTGGAGTAAGCAAACGAGTGGTTCACTCACCAATGCAACATCCTGAACTTCAAAACTTTACGAAATGGCCATTGATATTTTTTGTGCTATTCACTATTTTACTTTCCATCTCATGGCTATAATCTGAAGATAAATCTCGACCATAACCAAAATGCAAAAAAAATGCACCTGAATAAGTTTAGGAGGTTGAACAGTTTCGCAAATCTCCAAAACTCGCCTCCGGAAGGTCCCGCGCAACACGCTGTAGACTGCAGTGGAAGGTTTCAGATTTGGAATTGCTACTCATAACTCAATATATGCATCATCCATCCAACTCTGCTCAACCATTTATGCCCAATGCACTCACAAGCTCATCATCCTTCTCAGTTCAAAAATCCCATAGTAGTTTCCAAAACCAAATAATGTTACCAGATGTGTGTTTCATATCAAAACACATACGAGTATGTTCCTGTAGTTGAAAACATATTTTTGTGCCATTAATTATTTGGATCTCAACAAAGACCGACAGACCCCTTTCGATTTTTTTCTTGTAGAACCCCCGGGTTTGAAACTGTCACTTTTTTTAAATCACCCCCTTTCGCCTAAAAGTTTCAAAACCTTTGTGTCTCTCCTTGACGACGTGCATAAAGATAAGCCATCAAATTTCTGTCTTTTCCATACATGTCAGATTGTCATTTCCACTCCAGGCAGTACACTCTCTAATACCACTGTAACACAAAAAACTGGAAACAAACTCAGAAATATATTAATGAATATATCAATGAATGATGTACATATAAATACAACAAGAAATCATTGAATCAATTCTCGGGTTTTCTTGGAATCTAATAACCAATTACCCTAACACAAACTAACCCGAGGATTAGTTGTCTAACAAAATTACAAATATAAAGCAATTAAAAGTAAAAAAATTCTTCTATTTTCTCTTATACCTATTTCAATATAGAACTTAAATAAATTGTTTGAATATCCACACACACACACACACATATATAAGTTTCGTTTATACAACGCCCAACAGGTCTTCATTTGGTTGCAATAATTGAAAATGATGCCACCGGGAGGAACTATTCTGAATAACCCCTTCCTTCTTATTGCTAGCATACTCATCCCCATCAAACTAGAAAGTAGGTGCCACGATATACCCTGTGGAAGGAACATATATATATTTATTTTATTTTATATCATTATATAAAGTAATTAAAAGTAAAAAATTCTTTTATTTCTCTTATAAACATTTCAATATAGAACTTAAATAAATTGTTTGAATATCCATATTAACTTTGAGAGAGTATATCCCCTGATCGGGGTGCTAAGTGGGAAGCGGCTTGGTGCGATGTGGCGAACATACGTGCGAGCCATACGGTGGAAGGTGATGACGCATGGTGACAACTGTAGACGGTTCCACCCATGCCGAGTAATGTCGACATTTAAAGAAGTTGGTAGACAGCGAGGCTTGTCAGGAGTGTCTACAGGAAAACGTCGGCGCGGGAGGATGTGGAGGGCCGTTAAAAACATTTGTTTGCTTGTTTTTGGATTATTGTTGATCAGGGTATACAAGACACTGGGAAGAAGATAGATGAACAACTGAGGGTGCTAGAAACAACGTTGTGTCGTCTTCGTGGGTATGTTTCTACCTTAATCCTCGGTATATCTGTCTTTGAGATGAAGAATACTGCTGGTTTGTATGTTATGGTTCTTTGGTCCTGGTTTGGTATGATTTCATACTAGTCTCCCATGAATGATGGGTTGGTTGAGAGGAATGGGATGATGTTTGGAAAGGTTGATAGGATCTGCATGACTGATTTCTGGGTCTTAATTGGGTTTCGTAAGCCTGTCTTGTTTAATTTTCATGAGTCCCCTTCAGTTCTGCAAATGGCTGGTTGTATTTTGTTGAGCCTTCTGGGCATGGAAATTGCAGAGGAGGTGATGGTTCTTTGTCATGATCATTGTCAGTTTAAATGCCCTCTTCACTTTGCATGCTATATGAATGCTCTTGCATGTTAGTATTATATTGATTTATATTTTTCTGTAACCCTTGCATGTCATCTTCATGACACTACATGTGAGTCTTACATCCCTGATTGTCGTCCTCTCTATCTGGAAATCCAATTTCACAGTACTGATTTTGATTTTTTTTATCCCTGCTGGATATTTCCGTAGTCTGCATGGTCCTGTTGATAATACTATAGGAAAATTTCATACTTTCTCCTGCAACTGTTTTGATTTTCTTCGGCAATTATGGGAAATTGATTGCATGTCACACAATGACAAATTCGAGGTTAGAGGTTCGGTTAATAATGGCAATACTGATTCAGGCAACAAAGGTGTTAGAGGCTTGGTCAATACCAATAGCGACATCAAGGATAGTAGAACTGGTAAAACAATTCCTGGGCTAGTCAGGGGGGGGTTTATTTCATCTTCTGTCTGGGTCTGCATGGGAGTCACTGCAAAGATTATCAGGGTCCTTTATAGTCTTGTATCTCTCCTCAAGAGGGTAAAAATCGGGAAGGGTAAGCGTAATGATATTTGGGAAGCTGCGACCTGTCTGGGTGGTAGGGGTTCTCGAAATATTGTAATTATGAAGAAGGATATAACCTATGGCCAACTTGACAGAAAAATGTTGGCTCCCAGCAAGCAGGCCATCATTGTAAAACACATTTTTGATTTCAATACTATTATGTTGTCTCTGTTTGCAGGTCTTCCTAACAATTTTCACCCTCAGGGCATTGCACATCGGGTCAAAACCCCAGTGTGGAGCCGGTTGAATGCACATTTGCTGGGAGACCAGTTTCAAGTCAAAATGGTTAAAGCGCAGTCGGGAAGAAAGGAAGGAAAGGATAAAGGGAAGACCAAAGCGGGAACAAGCAGAAGAGGAAGGAAGTCTGAGAAAAAAATCATGGAGAATCTATTTCAGGCTTATGTAGAAGGGACACCAAGCCATGTTAAATCTTTGATTTCTAGGTGGGAACAAGATCTCAGAACTAAGGTCGAGGAAGACCTTCCTGAGGAAGAGATGGATCCAATTATAACGGATCTTGGTCATACCAGAGGTAAAATGTCGCTTTTTAAACAGTCTATTCATATTTTCTGGACCCTGAAGTGTTTATTGGCTAAAGCGATTGTTACAATGCAAGAGATTGGGGGGGATCCGAAGGTTGCCTCAATTATGGCTGAAATCCGCAAAGACATCCAAGAGATTCATCTACAACAGCATCATCAGAACATCTGCCTTGGACGAATTGATAGGCAGCTCCAGTATCTGCACTAGGTTGACATGCCCGGTTCAAGTGTCAAAGACCCGACACCTATTGAATCATCTGAAGACTGAATTTTTTGAATACCTATTTTTTTGTTGATATGCATACTACAGATAGCATTTAATTTTTTTTTATATGTTAAGATAGACAATAGACCTCTTAAGATAGCAAGAGACTGCTTTAAACTCTTTAAATTTTGGATGGCCTATAACTCTCTAAGATGGCCAACGAACCTAGTTTCCTACGGGCAGGTTGAGGCCAACATAAATACATATTGATGTAACCTGCATTTTGTCAAAATACATGAATAGCGGGTACTACTAAGTTTACAAAAAAAAGCTTTAAGAGAGTATATATCTATACACACACACTAGCTAAAGTACGTGTGTGTATCTATGTTAATGTTGACCCTACTAAAATATTTCAATATTCAAAAGGAAAAGTAATTAAAAGTAAAATAATTTAGTTATGAAAATGTGTAATTCATTCAACTTTTAATATAATTTTTTATAATAAAAAAATATTAAAAAATGCATATATATATATATATATATATATATATATATATATATATATATATATATATATATATATATATATATATATATCCTACTAAAATAATTCAATGCTCAAAAGGAAAAGTAATTAAAAGTAAAATAATTTATAGTTATGAAAATGGATAATTCATTCAACTTTTAATATAATTTTTTATAACAATAAAATATTTAAAAATACAATTTTATATATATATATTAACCACAGATGTATCTAGTGCCTAAGGGATCGAATCTTTTGATGTACATATATGTTTGTAGAATGTAAAACTTGAAAAAAAAAATTACATTTCAAGAGATTTAATCCCTTTTGGTGCTTGATAAATCTGTAGTGAGGATGGATCTATAGTAGATTTACTCTCTCTCTCTTTATAGATTAAATCCCTTGAGATCTTTTTTTTTTAAGTTTTACATTTTAAAAACAAATTTGCATATCAAGAGATTTGATCCCTTTCTGCACTTGATAGATCTGTGATTAAAATAGACCTATATATGAGAGAGAGTAATTACTATATATTCATCCTGACAACAATTTATCAAACACGAAAATGAATTAAATCTCTTCTGAAAAGATATTTACATATAAGAAAAAGATTAAATCTTTTTAGATATAAACATTTTTTCAAATTTTACATTCTGAAAAAAAAATTTACATATGAAAATTTTGAATTCCTTTCTACACTTAATAAAATCTATAATTAAAATAAATTTATACTAACTTATACAAATTTAAAATAATAAAAAAACTATTCTCTTACCTATTAAAAATAATAATAAACTAACCTACAAAACCTTTCCAAATTTTAAAAAAAATAACTAATGCTAATAAAATAATTACTCAAAGATATAATCTTCCAATCCAACCATTTTATAAAAACTTTACTCTTCTTATAACTTTATATGCTATTTTCTAGAATTTTATCAAGCTTGAGTGAGCTCCAACGAAGTCTCAATAATTTCCAAAACGTTCGACAAATATTCTGTTAACACCCCTGCTTTGTCATTTATGGGTTTTCCACCCATTCGAATGGGTGTGCACGTGTCGAACCCCAGACACTTTAGGTTTTCTTGCCTGTCATCCCTGGCGTGTCATGTGACTTGTCTGCTTCTATTTTTACTTTGTAGTTTGTACACACATACGTACGGCTATCGTGCGCTGCATGATAGGACTACTTCTCTCTCTATTGGTCTACTCTGCACATACGTTGCATCATGCCCACAAACCAACCGGAAATACATTCACACATTATTTAATATTAAATTTGATAGGCTCATACACGGGTTTTGGGTTACTTCAACGGTTTTGGCCATATTCTTTGAAAATAACATGTTTGTCATCTTTCTTGATATGCATTTTATAAATAATTAAAATTTTGCAGAGAAAATGTTATAACTTTTTTATAATAAAATTAAAAATTGATTTTTGAATAGTTTATTTAGCCTTTATTATATTGGATTATGTATTTTGGAAATTTCTCAATACTTAAATTAAAAATTAATTTTATTATTAATATATATATTTTTTAAATGGCTATTTTTATTTTGAAGTATCTAAGTGAAAATGAAATAAGTGATAGTTGTGGGTCGAAATTAGTAAACTATTTAAATTAAATCTAATTAATTATTCAGAAAAAAATTACTTTATTTAATAAGTGATAGTTGTTGGTTTCAATTAGCAAACTATTTAAATTAAATATAATTAATTATAAATAAAAATTTATTTTAATTGATCTATCAAATAATAGATTAACGTATGTCATTTGCTAATGCCTTATCATTGAAGGAATATTTCATTTATATAATTATTTTTTATTAATTATGTAAGCATAATATATTTAAAAAATCATCTTTACACTTATATTATTTTTATAAATGTTCACAATTAATTTAAATAATTAGCCTAGATCCATCTTAATTTTGGAACTATTACGTGTGGAGAAGGACCACATGGATCACATCTCTTTTCATTTGGAGAAGGACCATATCTCTTTTCACTTTAAACGAAGTTTGCATCTCAAGATAATTGGTAGATTCAAAGTTAAGATGGATCTAAGCTAATTTAATTATTAATTTTATGTTTTTTTTAATTATTTTTATTTAAGTTAATTTGATTGAACCAAAATATTTTATTGATAATTATGATTATTAAAACATAATTATAATTAGTAGTTAATAATTATTTTTATTTTTACGTACATTGCCTAATTCAAAATGTTTAACATAACATTACATTACAACATCTTTACCATAATGGGTTGGAAAACATTTTTTGGCTTAATGATACTTACACCTTCTACATAATTTTTTTTAGATATCCACAATCATATAATTTTAGACTCTTATATATATATATATATATATATATATATATATATAACAAAAGATTAATTAAAATATGATGATGGTTAATTTCTTACATTATAATGTTGGAAAGATGAGAATCATGATGCGATGATTATGCAAGGCTAGATTTTTTATCAAAATTTTAAGATTACATATTTTTGGGTCTGAAGGCACTCTATTCAATAGGGGGAGATGTTGTAGTGTTAAGAAGGGGAGACAAGATTAAGGTTAGGTTTTACTAAAAGCACAAGACTATATTCATGATAATTTGAATAAGATTATAAAATAAATTCACTTTTTGTAAAAATAATTTCGGTTCAAACTAGCTTTTAGTTCTAAAGTAAGACCTAAAATTATTTTTGATTGGTTAAAAGTTCATATTCTTTGAATCCAAGGAAAATAATTTTTTAGAATGAGTCAATGAGACTACCATTATACTCCCGAGATTAGGGCAACTGCCCATAAGCCTCACTAAACAAGTAAATAGTGTTTCACAGGGTGAAGGCCCCTATATTGGTTGACAAGAGTAAGCCCCTATATTGGTTGACAAACTCATTGTGGAACTTACAGGGAAATAGATTAACAACCAAAAACCTAAAAACATCATATAATAAAAAATATTTGATATATATCTTATGATACACCAAAATAGATCCATCTTAACTCGGGATCAGGAATCAAATCTCCAAGAGGTTTGCATTTGAAGAGAATCTTTCTTAGAGTGAAAGTAGATTTGATCCCTCTTGGGATCAAGAGTTAAGATGGACATATGCTGATTTAACTCCCCAATTTAGTCTCTATTCCACATAAATACGATGGGTTCTCATAAACCTTAAGCTCAAAATCCAACTATAATCATTTATAAAAATGAATAAAAATAATAATTTATTTTTGCTTTTATTTTATTTTTATTTTTCATTTTACTTTTACTTTGACCAAGTTAAAATGTTTATAGTACATTACATTACACTATACCATACTGAGCAAGTGACTCTTGACCCAATTAATTTTATTATCTTATATTATTTTATTCTTTAATTTAATTTTATATAATTTGATCTAATCAAAACATTAAGAAAACAAAACATTATAACATTTTTCCATATTAAACTCAAAAACTCTTAACACAATTATCAATAAATTATTTTGATTTAAAATTAAATAATTTTTATAAATATTTCAAAATAATTTATCGATTTACTAGAAAAAATACCCATGCATGCTGATGTATAGATCATAAACTTGCTTTAGAGTGCAAAGAAATAATTTATAAATTCATTAAAAAAACAACAAAAAGACAGATATGTAATGAGTAAGCAAATAAGTGTTTTCAACTCAAAATCCCACTACTAACATTTCAATTACAACAACTTAATTGTCAAAGAATGCATTTGTGACGTCTCTCATGTTTTCTATATGTTATTCTATTTTCATGGGTATTATTATAATAAAAATAATAATGATGACCAAATAGATGATTTTCTGCAATCCAGAAATGACTTTGCAAGCACAAAACAAAGTTTGAGATTTGAAAGAAATAATTCTACTGAAAAAGAAACTCCCAAAACAGAGCTTCCATTTGATGATGATATAAACCACCTTCAAAACCCTTGTGTTGCAGAAGTATTTGATAAATCAGATCAAAGAGAACTTGAAACTCTGCAGTACAAAGATAACACCTTGCCAAGAGGCCTTACACCACTAGAAGAGTTGTTTGATTTTAATGATGTAGCTAAAAAACCCAAGATGGAACCCACTGAAACAAATGTAGAAGAGTGTAACATTGGAGGGATGAAAGAGCCCAAAATAATCAAGTTGTCCAAAACTCTCCCATCTCACACAAAACAGAAATACATTGAGCTTTTTAGAGAATTTAAAGATGTGTTTGCTTGGGGGTATGAAGACTTGAAATCCTGTGACACCAAAATCATCCAACATAAAATTCCTCTCAAAGAAAATTAGAAACCATTTAAACAAAATTTGAGAAGAATAAACCCCCTCTTGTTACCCTCAGTTGAGAAAGAAATCAAAAAGATGTACGATGTCGGGATCATAGTCCCTGTCTGATACTCAGAATGGGTGTCCAACCTTGTGTCAGTTAGGAAAAAGACCGGGGAAATTAGGCTTTGTATTGAATTCAAAAAATTGAACAAAGCCTCCTTGAAAGACAATTACCCCTTGCCTAAAATGGATCACATACTCCAAAAAGTAGTTGGTTCACAAAGAATCTCATTACTAGATGGCTTCTCAAGTTATAACCAAGTTCTAGTCTTTCCAAGTGACCAACTTAAAACTGCTTTCACTACACCTTGGGGTATGTTCATGTATGTTAAAATGTCATTCAGTTTAATGAATGCAGGGGCTACTTTCCAAAGGGCAATGGACATAGCTTTTTCAGAATACATAGGTTACTTCATAGTCATATACCTTGATGACATCACTGTCTACTCTAAGACTGATGAGGAGCACTTAGTCCACTTGAGAAAAGTTTTTGAGAAATGTAGGAAATATGGCTTATCTTTGAATCCCAAAAAGACACTCTTTGGTCTCCAAGAAGGAAAACTTCTTGGCCGCATAATTTCTGAAGAGGGAATCAAAGTAGACCCTAAAAGGATTGATGGCATACTGAAAATCAACCATCCTAGAAACCTCAAATAATTACAATCTTTCATTGGGAAGATAAATTTTTTAAGGAGATTCATCCCCAACCTTGCTGAGCTATTGAGAAATATCAAAAACATGCTAAAGAAAGAGATAGGTGTTAAATGGACAATACAAGCTAAACAGTCATTTAAACTAGTGAAACAAGCTCTTACTCAAACACCAGTTCTTATAAGTCCTTATTTCACCAAAGATTTCTACATCTTTTCTTTTGCATTTGAACACACAATAGCTGCAGTATTACTACAGAAGAACATCATGGGGAAAGAACAATCAATATCCTTTTTTAGTAAGGCCTTAAGAGATGCTCCACTTAAATATAATATCATGGAGAAACAAGCCTTAGCCTTAGTAAAAGCATTGAAAGACTTTAGAGTCTACATTTTACATTCTCACATCATTGCTTTTGTCCCATATATTGTTTTCAAGGACATTCTAAGTCAAGACCCTGATGGTGAAAGGGGAAAATGGATTGCTATTATTCTAGAATATGACTTACAAATCAGGTCAACCAAACTAATCAAAGGGCAGGGATTAGCAAAACTCATGGCTGAGTCAAACTTCCAAGCTTTAGATATGAATATGGTTGATATTTTGGAAGAAACAGAAGAATTCACAGCTCCATTTATTGAATAAACTTTTGTGAATTCACCTTGGTATGCTGATATTATATACATGTTGCTCTATCTAAATACCCCTCCTTCTTTGTCTAAAACTAAAGCTAGATTCTTGAAACAGAAGGCTTTAAATTATTGCATATTAGATGGGGTTTTGTATTGGAAGAATGCTGTTGGAATATTGCTTAAATGTTTGCTTGAGATTGATGCAGGAAAAATCATGCATGAGCTGCATGAGGGAGAATGTGGAGGACATATTTACTGGAAGACTACAGCAAATAAAATTTTCAGATCTGGTTACTATTGGCCCACCCTTTTCCCAGATACTCAGAAGCTTGTCATGTCCTACCATAAGTGTCAATTTTTTGATGGCAAGAGAAAACTCCTACCTTTACCCTTACATCCCATCAGTGTTGAGGCTCCCTTTCAACAATGGGGCTTGGACTTCATTAGGGAAATTCACCCATCTTCTTTAGCCCAACATAAGTGGATCCTCACTGCCACTAATTATTTTACCAAGTGGATAGAAGCCATACCTTCTAGGAATGCTACTGACTCTGTCATTATCAAGTTCCTTGAAACCAATATACTATCCAGATTTGGTTTTCCTAGAAAAATTATCACATACAATGCTGCTGCCTTCAAGTCTAAAAGAATGGTTGAATTTTTCTATAACTATCATATCACATAGGGTCATTCTACTGCCTACTATCCCCAAGGAAATGGATTAGCTGAATCCTCCAACAAAAGCCTTGTCAATATTGTCAAAAAACTGTTGGAGCAAAATCATAAATCATGGCATAGTAAGCTTATTCATGCTTTATGGGATGATAGATTAACCACCAAAAAGTCAATAAATATGTCTCCCTATCAGCTGGTTTATCGTATGGATGCAGTCTTCCCAACATCCTTAGGAGTTCCAGTCATGAAACTTCTTCAAGAAGTACAAGCTGAAGAGAATGATATGCAGAGAAGGATCAATCAAACCATTCATTTATAGCAGTCAAGAGAGGAAGTGTACAAAAGAACACAAATAGTCCAAGCAAACATCAAGAAACTATTTGACAAAAGGATTAAAGCAAATGATTTCCAAGTTGGAAATATAGTTCTAAAGTGGGATTCTAGAAGGGAAGAGAAAGGAAAGCATGGAAAATTTGAGAATCTGTGGAAAGGGCCCTACATCATTCATTCTATAAGGGGCCATAATGCATTATTCCTGCAATAACTGAATGGAGAATATTTATTTGGAGGTCCTGTCAATGGCAGAATGTTCAAACATTATTTCTGCCAAGAGTCCTAGTTTTAAAGTTTTTTTTTTTCATTGTACATAACATAGTTTACAAAAGGAGATCATAGAAAATACAAAAACAATCAAAGAAAGTACAGAAAAGGAGGGCAAATTCAAAAGAGGTACAGCCCCATACCCACAAAAGAGAAATTCTGAAAATGTGCAAGTCTAGATGCCACTACTATGAAAAAGAACTCTTACTTAATCATACAGCCTAATCATGATTGAGTAAATTTGAATTTTTGTTGATAGGTTAGTGAAGAAGATTTTCCAAACTGTATAATCTTGGATTATCAGTTTAATAGATTAGGATAGAAAAATATGGCTCTAAATAGACCAAAACTTGAGCCAAAGTAACAAATAAATAAGATGGTTCTAACATGCTAAAAATCTGAACCAAGAAAAGAAGACAAAGATAGCTCAAAAAGATCAAAATCAGAGCTAAAAAAGGAAAGAAGGATATTCATAATTTTCAGATCTTAAGCCTTCACAAATTTTGTTTTAAAGTTTCTGCAAATAAAGTCTATGTGCAGCTTGTACATAATTCCATAGACATCATAGTAAATCAGATTGTCTAATCCTAATTTGACTACATTTTAAATTTCTATTTTAGAATATAGAGAATACAGATCTGTTGAACAGCTTAATCTTGACATATAGTAGCTTAGGTAGAGAAATATTGAGTTCAACTGTCTAATCTGAACCCATGGAAGAAATAAGAGTAGAAATAGATTAGCTTTTCCCATTTTCAGAAGAATAAATTGTTGATGTCAAAGAGTTTGCCAGTCCAAGTGCACTCAAAAGAAGAAAAAATGCTAGGACAAGTAGGATTGGGTAGGTAGTGATGTTGTTTCAAAGTGAATACATGTTGCAGATTGCTGGAAAATCATCAGATTTAAAGAAAATCAGCAAAGGAAAGGGAAGAATTCTGCCCAACGGATAAGGCACTGGTCCGCTGAACGCCAGAAGGTTGATAAACTGAGGTTCTTGACACCTAAAAAGACAGTTGTCCTCCCCAAGTGGAGCCACTGTTAGCCATCTATAAATTATGTTATACCTAATCATGGCTAGATCAATCCATAAGATTTCCAAAACAAGATTTCTATGAAAATCTATGGGTTTTGGAAATCTCACTGTGTTCATTATCCCTTAGTTATCCATTTTCTCATAAAATCTTCATTTAAAGCCCTCAAATTTACCCTGCTGATTCAAAAAGACTCTTTCAAAACCTCCATTTCCATCAATTCACCTTCATTCACTCCTCCAAGCATCCCTCCATTTCACTCTCGTTCACTTATCCTAAACAAGTGTTTCTTCTCTTCAAAAGATACTCATTCCCCTTTATTTTCCATAAGGCCCCCTTAAAAGGCTATCAAAACCCGTTCAGACCATTTATTCTTCTTTTACTTGGTCTAATTTGGCCCTTATAACCCACTGAAACCTTTGAAAATGCTTAAAAAGCTTTCTTTTAGCCTAAAAAGCACTTTCTCAACACATAGGGCTTAAACATTTTTCGACTTAAACCCTTAGCCCTTTCGCCATATGATTACGCACCCGAGGCCTGGCGCTAAACCTTAGCCCTTCGCTCTCGGTCACCTTATCTCTCCACGGGACCGTCTCCTCCACCTTATCTCCTAAGCTCCTTTCCCTTTATTATTTCCCGCAATCCCCGTTTTCCTTTGTAAATCTTCGACGCTCGACCTTTCCCCCCTGATCGGATTTGCACCATCGGTCTGGTAGATCTGACGGTCATCAGGCCCCTCCCCGTTTCTCGCTTCCACAACCCCTCCATCCACCGCTCTAGCCCTGCTTTGATCTACATCGTTGATCCACCAAGATCAACGGTCCGCACTTAACAACACCTTATAATCCGCCAATTGACCCATCCACTAAATGCCAAAACTAATGACGTTACGACCCATGGCCCACCTATCTCCCGCCCGAGCATCTTCCTCCCATCGCGCTCACTTACCACCATTGATCTGCATCCCTGCAGATCAGACAGCTGATGCGCTCCAATCGCCCAAAGCCTCCAACGTGCATCTCTGACGCGAAATAGGTGGTTTTAGAGGGACACGCGTCAACCTCTAAACCGTATCACGTTCCCGGGGGCAAAACCACAAACCACCTATCGGCAGTGCGAAAACCGTCGGTGGTTTTCCGAAACCACTTTCGCCCAGTTTCGTGCCAAACCTGTTTTAAACCTCGTTTGTGCATTTTTCCACCCATAAACCCTCCATTGCTACATTTCACTCCTCTGTAAATGCTCCTCCGCCCTCGCCATCGCCTTTATAAGCAATAAAACCCCCGAACACAGGTTTTCATGACATTGTTTGTTTTTTTACAGATTTTTATTATGGTGAACAAGGCATGAAGCCATCCCACAGTCAAGAAAGTGGCCCCAGGCCGAGGGTGACGATCCTCGGGCCTGTTTTAAATGCAAAAGGAACCAACAGGGTTAAATTTCCATGTTTAAGTCAATGGATCATGACCATTGAGCATCATATCAAAACCCTCCAATGCGCCAAGCCACCTATACATCAGCAGACAATAAAGGGCGAAGATCAAAGGAAGAAAAGGAAGATTAAGGTCTTAAAAGATGATTAAAAAGACCAAGGACATAGTTAAAGATGAACAGAGAAGGAGTTTAAAGCAATCTATTAAGGATTAAAGACAACATGTTAATTTATGAAAGCAAAAGGCAAATTAGGCCTAAAGATAGCCTTGAACACATCAAAAGGGAGCAGTTATTTCATCAGAAATATCAACTGACTCCTTTGGCCATTCTTTATCTGTAAAGGAAAACAAGCAGTTATTACACAAAAGAATATATTTTAAACTGTCAGAACAGTTATTGTAAAGATAGGGTAGAGGCTTAAAAGTCAATCTTTTCCACCTATCTTTATCTCAGAAATTAAAACAAAGTTATTTAATAGAGAAGTAGTTGCAGATATTCGTACCTTATGCCCTACATGGTTTTCAAGGCTAGGAATGCATTTACTTTGTAATTAATAACATTTTGAACCCTAGAAGAATTTCACCTCCTCATTAGCCCTGCATATTGTTGCCACTGAAATATTCCGTTCTTGGAATCATCTCTTTAAAGCAGCTTTGTCTAGGTTTGTCAAAGAAGTCTGTTTAAAATCATGCTCTTTGCCTTTACTTAGCCAAATTTGTTTTAAGGAAACCTTATAGCTGTAAATTTGGATGTTAGAGTTTTCTCTCCTTCTATGGTTATAGTTACTTGTGTATCTTAAATGTTTTTTTGCTCTAGATGATAAAAGCTCTGAAAGTTGGATAAGTTTCTTACCTTTCTAAATTTTCATCTAAATGTTTGTCTTGGTTAATTATCTGTTTTCAGTCTAAAATCAAATGGATTAGGTTTTGCTTATACCTTTGATTCTCTTGTTGTTCTTATCAATTTTCTAACTCCCTCAGTTTACAAGTATATAAAGGATACAGTTTCAGCCCTTTATTAGTTTGTTGTTCTCAATCTTTATGTCCATTTCATAAATCTTTCATAACCTTAAAATATCCACCAACCAGGTAAACTTTCCCTGCAAATGCTCTTAAACACCATTGACGAACTTATCTGGACCTTGTTAGACTCTATTGCCCAATGAATTAACAATATTCCATGTTTCCTATCTAAAATCTATCAAAGTATCATACCCAACCAAAAAACAATCAAAATACCTTGCACTTAACATCTAGCCTAAAATCAACCCTCATCAGTAAACAAGACATATCTTTGCACACATTGAGAGATCCCTCTCTGAATCCAGAAAGGCTAGGTCCTTGGATTCCAAAGCTTGGTTTGATGTTACCCTTGTCAATTTGTATCTCAATCAATCTAGAAAATTACAGGGAGCTAACAGATATATCGCCTACACGTGAGAAGACTACCGAGTTCAGGCTACCCTCAAGCCATGGGAACAATGGCGCAAGCTCCTCATTTAGTGGTTCTCGACAGTATTTGGGTTCCGCCAGGGTATGCAGCCCACCATGGCCATGAAGCTCCCAACTCTACACTACATTACCTAACATCGACTTTCAATCACATGTAGCTCGCTACTATCGCCAACGCCCGCTTGCCATTGATGGGAATTCCCTGCAGGAATTTTGCACTTCTTATAGCATAAACCAAGTGGAATCGTCGTCTCAGCCTCACTCAAATGGATCAACACAGTCATCATTCAAGCATGAGCATGGAGGCAGATCAAGATGTCAAATCAAGCTTGAGAATTCATTCCAGCTGGAAAGAAAAATAAATGGGAAATTTTGTAAGGGGCCCTCAGCTCTAATTTCTGGCCCCTGATGAAGAAAAGTACCAGGTAGTGCCCACTCAAACTGCAACCAGATTCCCAAGTACATTCAATTATGATTATTCCCATCTTCTACAATCTCACTACTCACATATTTCATTTGGCCTTTTCGGATCCAATCCATCTCATTTGAGATTAGAAAGGGCGGTTTCCTTTTAGTGAGCTAACCTTACACTTTGATGCTTAAATGTCTATCCACTCATGACACAGTTTCTGCTATAAAAATTTATCTAACACAAATTTTGAAAATACAATTGTAATATTTATTTGCCTATGGTTCTCTGGTTGTCTAGTGTGTTTTTTTCGATGTAAATTGACACAATTGTGAAAACTGTTGTATGAATTTGTGTTATGGGTGATTAATTAAGTGTATGGAAGGGAGTTGAAGCGTGTTGTCTCGAGGAATGTCATGGCTTTTTATTTATGCAGATAATGATATAAATAAATATTGAAAGTCATCATAAGAATTTGTACCAATATAATTGCTATGTATGTCTAATAAACGTAATGCGATGAAGATAAATGCAATAGTGAAAGTAGAGAAGTGCACATGAAATCTAGCAGGACCATAAAATGAAAAAAAAAGAAAGAAAGAAAGTGGATAGTAACAATTATAGGTAATGATAAGAACAAAGAGTTGAGCATAATAATTATGTATGAAAAATGTGGTTTGTAGTTTGGTTCAATGCCCCGTTTAAAGGGATTGAAACTTGAATATGTGTTATTTTGGTTCAGAGTAAGTGCAACCAAGCATAAAAAGTTGTAGTAGCAAGGGGAAAGCATGGAGTGTGCTTGTAGCCTACTTATAAATGGCTAGTTTATGTCTTCTTCTTTGGAAGTATAAATACGAGTTTGATCCCAAATATAATGTATTATTGTCGTGTTTTCCTCTCATGTTACTAAATTTTTATGCGATTAGATATTTCCAGAGATGATCAATAAAGTTGGTTGCGTTGTTGGTATTGTCGTTCATGTTGATTTTTATTGTAGAAGTCCATCGTTAAAGCTTCACATCAGTAGTCTATTTATAAAGAATTTGTATCTAAAATGTTGGGGGAATATGAAGTATAACTTGGAGCATCAATGGAAAACACATGAACGTATCAGGCATGTTTCTTTTCAATAGTTTCAATATCTACTAGTCTTGGAAGTTGGCATTTGATACAGAATGCTTAACTTTGTCTCGTAGGTCTTTGTGTTGGACTTTGTAGATAGAATGATCACTCAATGTACTTTTCCTACAGATGCTAGATGATAATTTAATTTGGTTGTTCAAATTTCAATTCTAGTATGCTTGAAGTATTTCACTGATCCCATTGCAACTCAAGAAAAAAGAATATACCATATGTTTTTATGGAAAGGATTTTTCCCTTTTTATTTTGATTGTCTTCATCTTGAGATGTTATGGCCAAATTGATGACACATTGCATGTGAGAAAAGTATCACTTTTTTATGGTTTCACATAATGTTTGATTGGGTGCAGAGTTGATATATTTGTTTATTCAACTTTGGTCTCATTTCTCTATGTGTTGTTTATTTGGTGTGTGTGAACAGTTAAGTTAGATGATAAATGACTTTTCATAAATGCTTCTATGACTGTACAATACCCTATCCCTACTCTACAAAGTGCAATGACTTGACAATTTTCATGTCTAAATGGATGTTGTTCATGAGGATGATGTTCTTGATTGGCATTAGCTCTGAAAGGTCTTTTTTGGGAATGGAATGATCCAGATACACCTCTCAATGTCAATACTGGTTACCCTTCTGGGTATTACTTCTTACTATCTTTTCATTCAGCCTATTATTTATTGTTAGAGCTTGAGCTGAATTAAACATATTAATATTAATTTTCATGTTTTTACTATTATCAATTCTAGAGTACAAGTTCTAGGTGGATGGTTTCTCGATTATGATTGAATATATGACTATCATTGATATACTAAGGACTGAGCTTTTTTCAAGAGTTCAATGGTAATTCTATTATCAAAAAAAATTCTCCATATTTTGCAAATACTTATTAGCATAAATCTATGTTAACTTTGGATTTTATCAAGCATAGAGAGGGATCAAATCTCTGAAAGTGTAATACTCTTTCAAAATGCAAAACTTGAAGAAATGTTTATACCAATATTGCATGGTCGGTATTCGTATAAGACTCGTCTGGCTATTGACTCAATGACCCGTATAAGACTCGGAAAAGCCTCAATCTAATGGATCACCACAGTCATCCTCAAGCATGAGCATGGAGGTAGATCAAGATGGAAAATCAGGCTTGAGAATTCATGGTAGCTGGAAAGAAAAAGAAATGGGAAATTTTGTAAAGGGCCCTCAGCTCTAATTTGTGGCCCTTGACTAAGAAAAGTACCAGGCAGTGCCCACTCAGACTACAACCAGATTCCAAAGTACATTCAATTATGATTATTCCCATCTTCTACAATTTCATTGCACATAGATTTCATTTGGCCTTTTCGGATCCAATCCATCTCATTTGACATTAGCAAGGGTGGTTGCCTTTTGGTGACTATAACAATTTATCTAACACAAATTTTGCAAATACTACCGTAATATTTATTAGCCTATGGTTCTCTGGCTGTCTGGTGTGTTTTTTTCGATGTAAATCAACACAATTGTGAAAACTATTGTATGAATTTGTGTTATGGGTGATTAATTAAGTGTATGGAAGGGAGTTGAAGCATGTTTTCTCGAGGAATGTGAAGGATTTTTATTTATGCAGAGAATGATAAAAATAAATATTGAAGGTCCAAAGTGATCGAGGTTTGTTCTTTAATTTAAAGTTTGTTTCATTGATCTCTTTAAAAAGCGAAAAATCTTGTTCAAGATCGGGAAGAGGAAAATTTCTCATGGATTTAGCATAAATATCCCTTTGGAACGTGGCTTTTACAACGAGAATTACATATACTTTGGATCTTTTTTTTGTTAGGGAACATACATCAAGTTGCATCACATCAAAGTGGTTGGGCTTGTGAGGAACTTTTTGGATGAAAATGTTTGACAACAAAGTGGACCAACGTTTTGAACATTCATTCTAATTCAATGTCGGAATCACCATAAATAAGCTTTCATTTTTCTGAACTCAAAAACCATAATCATAGTAACCTAAATCATTTTGATTTAATAGAACACTTGTTTAGACATCAAATGGTGAGTTGCCACATCATCTTGGTGTTAGGGTTTTAGATCACAAGATAGGGCATAAACTTTAAATGCCAATATTTCCTCAATCGTGAGGAGTTACAATACATGCTATACACCATTGGAATCGGCTCGACGAGGAGCATCCAAAAATGATGAGCTTGAGATTAAATTCACTAATATTTAGCTTCAAAACCTTCAACAAATGTGGGGCTACTAGGGATTCTTGCCATCCTTCCAGGGCTACTTGTCCATGGAAAACTCCATTGAAGTTTTCCACTGATGTTATCATGACATATATTAGGAGTGTTCTTCAAGGGCTACTTGTCCATGGAAAACTCCATTAAAGTTTTCCACTAATGTAATCATGACATATATTAAGAGTGTTCAAGAAACAACGTTGGCATCAATGACAACACCATTCAATAGTTTCTATATTAGTGTTGCACCTCTCACCTTTATGGATAAGGCGAGGTCATTCATTGGAGCTCAAAGCATAAATCCCCTCTAAATTGAAAGTGGAGTTACTAAGTATTGATGTAGAGCCTAATCCTCCAATTTGAGAGGTTTAATATTCGATAGCTTTTTGACGTGGGAGACCTTTTTCTTTAAGCATGTTGTTTCCATGTGCAAGCACTCATTGCAAACCCTGCAACAAAACATTATATGTCCATCACTCATTAGTTATTTCCAACTACGATCCTCATACTCGCATAATTTTATTCCAAAGTCATTTTCATATATACATAGACACAAATTCAAGACCTATTCATATTTACATAGACAATTCATATTGCGTGGCCAGGGATGACACAAAAAATATATATTTCATGGTTTAAAATTCAATATTCCATATCGTCGAAAACTTGTCCTTTTCATACAATTTCCCCTGCAATGTCAGTTTCTCACCACTCCACCTTCCAGCGTTCCTTTGCACCTCCTAGTGCAATTACTAGTTATCTAGTAATAAAAAAGCTATTCTCTAAAAAATAATAATAACATAATAGCTTTAAAAAATAATAATGTAGTAGCTTAAAAAGACTTTCCAAAATTAAAAATTAGTCACTCTAATACTATACTTACTCATAAAGAGCTCCTACCTCTTAATAAAGCCCAAAAATAATTGCTCCACTATATAATCATACAATCCACCCATTTTATGAAACTTTGCTCTTTCTCGTAATTTTATATGCTATTTTCTAGATTGTTATCAAGCTTGCATGCGCTCCAACGAAGTCTCAATAATTTCCAAAACTTTTGACAAATATTCTGTAACACCCTTGCTTTGTCATTTATGGGTTTTCCACCCATTCAAATGCGTGTGCACGTGTCAAACCCTAAAAACTTTCAGTTTTATTGTCTATCGTCCCTAGCGTGTCATGTGACTCGTCTGCTTCTACTTTTACTTTGTGGTTTGTACATACGTATGTACGGCTATCGTTTGCTGT
This sequence comes from Pinus albicaulis, assembly GCA_034641835.2. Lineage (NCBI taxonomy): Eukaryota > Viridiplantae > Streptophyta > Pinopsida > Pinales > Pinaceae > Pinus > Pinus albicaulis. Next base: position 1,225,210,077 of record CM076580.1, read on the forward strand.
ATAATACGGCTACTTCGCTATCTATCTACTCTGCACATACCCTGCACGATGCCCACAAACCAACGTGAAATACATTCACGCATTATTTATTTAATATTAAACTAGCAATTTCACCGGGAGGTGCAAGGGAACGCCGAAAGGAGGCATGAATTGTGTTGTGCTATCAATAAGAGAAAAATGGCCTTGATAGTTTGTTGAGAAAACATTACTTGAGCTCGCATTAGTGACGCTCATTGACCTATTTGAGTAGAAAGATACAGAAATGGTTGTCAATCCCTCTCAAACCTCTAGAAATCGAATTGATATTGGTTGCCACAAACTGAAGCTCGTGCTAATTAACAACGAATACCGATTGCAGTCATGATTCAGCCCTGCAGATAGTTACATGTCAAACCATTCAAATTCCATTCCCCCAGAGTCTGAATAGGTAGTTTAGGGCCATATACAACTTTTGGGTGATTTATATGGAAAAGGATCCATGTCATGGCGGATTAGTTATGCACCCATTAAAAGCTATTTCACCCATAAAAGGGAACTGCCTGTGATGTCGAGCCCCTTCAACCCACTTATGGTGCTTATTAAAATAAAAGTAATATAAAATCAACATAAAATAAATAAAAAAATAGCACAAAAGAAAACCCAAAATATTTATTAAAAAAACACTTACACCAAGAGACCGGATAGATATGGAGTTCTCCTTGGAGGACAACAAAACCTGAACTTCACCAGTGCTTGGCTCCTCCATTTCCCCTGTTTCCCCGGCAATCTTGGACTTCAGTCCAACTAAAACCTCTGCAGCTGCCGGCTCAAACTGACAACATCACGAAACAAACCCATATGAAACTCGAGACACTTTGAAACTCAAACAGAACCATTTACAATAACTAATAAATTCAGTTTTAGGGTTTTTTAGAACTTTACCAGAGGTAAGAACTCGGCGGCAAGTTTCAGTGGGATTTAAATTAAGTTAATTAGAAAGCATTTATTTTTTTATCAAGTCAGCACCGACATTTTTTAGAAACCAGAAAACTTCCATTTAAATTAAACCAAATTCTTCGACATTTACATGTCCTCAAAGGACTTTGCGAATTCCTTAAAGAAATTATGGTCACAAAATCTAATTCAATGCAACAGATTATTTTTTACACGGTAATTAATTTTCAGTAACAATGGGAGACTTGACAGATTTAAGATAATGTAGGTACCTTTTTTCTTCTCCTTCTCAAGACTGACTTCTCCCTGTGACCATCCGCCATGAGCATCACGCTACAAAGGCTCTGTATTTGACCAAGACTTGCAGGTAATCGTTCCATTACGACGCCCAATGTCGGGCCTCCCAACAGTGTTAGGGTTCCATTTCCCAGCAATGCGAACAGGGGAAACAAGCCAAACCCCTTGCCCTAGAATGCACCTTTTATCTAATAGCACATGCATCTGCAATGTATAATCCATCTTGTAAACCCCGAATTTAACCTTCTACGGTTAAGAACGGTACGCGTTCCTCCTACAATGACGGAATGAACTCCTTGAACTTGCGCAGGGCAGAGTGGCATGTGAGGGCACCATGATCGGGATCTCCTCTGGGAAATTGGGCTTGATCACTGTAAAAGATAGGGCCTTCATCCCACACAGGCATGGCTTGCTACAATAGTCTGGACGTCGATGGGGTAGATCTGTTATGTTCACGGGCTCGATTTCAAACAAACACCTACTTAGACCAGCTCGACACAGCAGTGAAACCATTGTTTTAAGCCTGCAAATGTGAGAAATTATGTGGGCAACAAGGGAAGGAAACGAACGATGGATGGGAATCGAACCTCGAAACGTACTTTTCAAACTACAGTTGGTAACAGAGCCAAATGGAAGATTTTCATTGGTTGGAAGAGGTGCCACATGTTTAAATTTGACTGGATGGAAGGGCGATAAGAAAGGCTTCTCATTGGCTGGGGTGAACAGTGTTTGCTCACCCCAAGCCAACAAAGAAAACGCCTCCGGCGTAATTAAATTAGATAGTCTCATACACGGGGCTTCGGTTACTTCAACGGTCTTGGCCATATTCTTTGAAAGTAATATGTTTGTCATCATTTTATAAATGAATTTGGCAAGGGACGTGCATTTTCATAAACAATTAATTTTTTTGGCCAAAACAAATAAAAATAAAAATAACAATAAAATTTATATTAATAATAATAATAATTAATTTCTTTAAGTCAATATTAACAACTATATTCTATTATATATCATTTTTTGGAATTCAAGTGCATTAAGTAAGTCATTCATCTATGAACATTTCTATGAGATGTAGTCGTAACTAAATAATTTCTCATGAATTTTTAGTAGTCCACTTGCACTCATTGCATCACGTGATGCTCACAAGGGTTATTTTCTTATATTTAAATAATATTTAATAATCGATTTGTCTTTAAGTGCCACTTTTTGAAAAAATTTCAAGTTTATTTTATGATCTAATTTGTGTAGAATCTCGCACTGATTCATTGAAATCACAAGTTTGATGGGTGAACTCTGCACAATCGAAGAGCCAAAGGGGTTTTTGAGGGTACTGAATTCATATATGCAACCAAAAAACCAATTTAAACAACACAAATCAAGATTTCACCACAAATTTTTGTGCCCATTCCGACCAAAAATCCACCATCGCCAAAAAGTCTCACTTAAAGACAACTCCTTTAATAATAGTTATTTAGTTAAATCTAAGTGTTAAATGTTTTTTCTCTCCATCTATTTAACTTAATGCCAAAATCTGAAATTTTTCTACCGGATCTGCCAAAAATCCACCAGAAACTCCAAAAACTTGCACTTAAAGACAACTCCTTTAATAATAGTTATTTAGTCAAATCTAATTGTTAAAATTTGTTTCTCTTCATCTATTTAACTTGATGACAAGATTTTATTCTTCATCTTGCCAAAATCCCACCAGAAACTCCAAAAATTCACACATAAAGACAACTCCTTTAATAATAGTTATTTAGTCAAATCTAACTGTTAAAATTTGTTTCTCTTCATCTATTTAACTTGATGACAAGATCTGATTCTTCATCTTGCCAAAAATCTACCAGAAAATCCTTTAATAATAGTTATTTAGTCAAATCTAATTGTTAAAATTTGTTTCTCTTCATCTATTTAACTTGATGACAAGATCTATATCTGATTCTTCATCTTGTCTGGATGAACGACCATGGAGGGTTCAAAAAGCCCACAATATATTTCCAATGTGATTTCTAGTGAAAGATTTCCAATTATTCATGATATGGATCACAGAAACCTAAATTTTGATAATAGTAATAATAATGATAAAACATTTTGACTAGGTCAAATTACATAAAACTAAAACTAAAAATAAATAAATAAAATATATATAGTTAAGCTCTATAATTATAATGTCCATGACATTTTGGATAGTTAGTGATTTGTGTGTTGTTAAGGCACTCCTATATGTTAAGTCATTGATTCAATTCCCCGCCCTATTTAGGTGTTATTATTGGACATGATAATGATGTAACCTCACCATTACCAAACTGAGTGAAAAGAGATATAATCCTTCTCGATAAGATCATTTAAAATAAAATTATAATTTAGTTGATTTTTATTTATTTTTTAGTAATGTGAGATGTATCATAAAAATAAGTGTTTTGATGCTTACTATAGATAAAAGGATGAAAATTGTAATGTGATTATGCAAACCTAAACCTTTAATCCATTATATATATATATATATATATATATATATATATATATATATATATATATATATATATATATATATATATATATATATATATATATATATATATATATATATATATATATATATATATATATATATATATATATATATATATATATATATATATATCATTTTTTTAATATTTTTATTATTATAGTTTTGAATAATATTTAGTTTCATAAATGAGATTACTATTAGATGTTATAAAAAAGTATATCACCATATTAATGGAAATTTGAATGATGACCATAAGAGAAACATATTTTTTTGTAAATACAATTTTTACTAGAACTAGTTCTAAAATTACTTGTTAAAAGTTTATAGTCTTTGAATCCAAAGAAATAGGTTAACAACTTAAAACCTAAAAACATTGATTAATGACCCAAGATCTTAAAAAGTTTGGCATATATCCCTTTGTGGACCATTAACGTGTTATTCCCTTTACAATTAAATTAAAAAAAACATGCAAATACTTTAAAATTCTCTACAAATTTTAGAGATGGGATGCATACATTATTGTTTCACCATGTATATTAATGTATTCAGAGCATAAGCCCACATGAGGAAACCTAAATTGTGATCACCTTGATATCGAAGACTTTGGTCCCTAGAGATTTCGAGTTCAAGCCTCAGTGGGTCAAAAAAAAAATCAATTATGTATCAGTCTACAAAAAAAAATGTATTCAGAACATAAACTTGCTTTGAGAACTCTAACTTTTGTAAGGTGATTCTCTCAATTAAAATGGAAAAAATTCATAAAATAAAATAAAACAAGACAAAAATTTAGTGAGTAAATAAATCAATCTATACAACTCAAAATCCAACTGCTAACATTTTACTGCAACTTAAATATAAAAAAAATACATTTATAATATATCTTATGTCTTTCTCCTCAATTGATTAATGAGGAAGAGAGGGGCATAGTGGAGGCTCTGATTACCAAGGAGGAGGTATTGGGCATTTTGAAGGCATTGACGAAGGATTAGAGTCTAGGGGCGGATGGTTAGCTAGTGGAACTCTTTTTTCATTTTCAGGATATCATGTTGGACAAATTGACCTGTATGGTGGAAGAATTAAGATGCTTATATGCACTCTCGGATGTTGTAAACTCTACTTTCATTACTCTCATAGCAAAGAAGGAAAACCTGTTGATTTTTTTTTTCGTCTTATTTCCCTCTGTAATTTGGTTTATAAAGTGATTTCTAAACTCATTGCTAATCAGATTAAGCCTGCTCTTTCTAAGCACATTACCTTGAAACAATTTGGCTTTCTGGAAAATTGAGAGATTCATGATTCCATCGCTATTACACAAGAGTGTTCCCATTCTTAAAATCTATACAACTGGGGGATTATATTTTGAAGATATATGTGGTCAAAGCCTATGATTGTATGGACGGGGAGCTCCTTAGGTTGATACTAAACAAAAGGTTTTGACAAAGGCAGTAAGATGGATTATGGCGTGTGTGACTTTGGCTTATCTGGCATTCATTATAAATGGTCTTCCAACAAAGTTTTTCAAGGTGTCTAGAGGATTGAGACGGGGGTTTGCCTTATGCCCACTATTATTTTTTATTATGATCGATGGCCTCAGTAGGAGGATTTGGGATGTTAGGTCAAGGGGTATTATCATTAGTTGTAAGTAGTCCAGGAATGTTTCTATGATGATTTTAATGTTTGTTAACGACATTCTTCTACTAAGGGAGGGATATTTTTAGAATGGAAATATTTTTTTTCACATTTTTGAGGACTTTGGGCCAGAAGCATCTAGTTTGATTATGGATGTTGAGAATTCTGCTCTGTATGCACTAGAGCTAGAATCATCTTTGGCTAGGGATATTGCTGCCAATTTTGGGGTGAAGTCATTACCATTGGATGATGGATTTAGATATCTAGGTTTTTTCATTAAACCAAATCGGTATGTGAATAGTGACTGGGAATGGCTGGTGCAAAAATTTCACTAAATAGGCAAGTTTTCTTGGTCAAACAAATGGCTTTTGCTAGGGGGCACCTAGTTATGATTAAGGTTGTGCTACAGAGAATTTTTATTTACTAGATGCTCATAATATGTCTCCATGCTACCATTATTCAAAGGTTAAAGTCTATTATGGAAATTTTCCTTTGGGTGGGAGTTGGGGATAAAAAGAAGCCCCATCTTGTAACATTTGAGAAAATTTCCAAACATGTATCTTTGAGTGGTTTGGGTATTTCTGACTTGGCCACTTTTAATAGGGCCCTGCTGATAAAGAACCTATGGAGGTTTGTCAGCATGGATGGTCTTTGGCACCAATTGATTAAAAGTAAATATTTAAAGCAACATTCTCTAATATCATGGATTAGATCAGGAGCCTCATCCCAACAAGTTGCTTCGCTGACTTGGAGGAGTATGTTGAAAATTGTTCCATGGTTAATCAACAATCTGTAGTGGATTGTGGGCAATGGTGCAAATGCAGAGATTGGTCTGGAAACCATCATCAGCTTGCCCAAAAATATTATGATTTCTCCTATTTTATTACATACCCTTCACAGCAAGGGTTTTATTCATTTCAACGATGTCTATGTGGATGGGGGACATGAGGTATGGCGCAACACTTTGTAGAAATTTATTAATACTAATGTATTACCGGATCCTCCTGATTTAACAATAGTTATCTTCTTGCTAAATACAAAATCATTCCACTGTTAAACTTGCAGAAATTTAAAACTCAATTGCAAACACATGTGAATAAATTCAATCGCACATAACACAGTTGTTTAACGGGAAAACTTAAATCTAAAAACCCCAACTATCATATATTATGTATATCAATGGAATCATGTAATAATATCATACAAAGCTTAGTACATCAAGCTCTCAGTACAATCAACAATCATTACACACTGTCATGCAGAAATTTGCATCTCCATGCACCAATTTCTTGCCTCCTGACAGCCTGCCTCCACTGCGCAATCCCTGTTGAAGAAGATCCCTGAATGAATTCGAATTGGCCTAGCCTTTACTGCGCAATCCTCATTGGCAACTCCAATGTGTGTCAGATGCATTGAATGCATCACTATAGTCACAACGGATAGTCCATCTCACCCTTTCACCTATCTCTCCACTGGGTCTCCACTGGAACTGACATGCACTGTAGTTAACTACTGTATTTGTTCAGTTGTTAGTGAGTTATTAGTTGTGAATTAATTAACTAATGAATTCACTTAACTCTCACTAATGTATCTTTCAGATAGACTAGATACAACTAGCTCAACTGAGTTTAACTCACTTAACTGAGTTAAACTAAATAACAACTCCTGTAACTACTCTTCCAACTCTGTCATAACTTTTCCACTTCATTTCTAACTGAGTCCTCCATGCATGAGCCACCAATAAACCATAGGAATTGCATAATTCCTTCAGCCCACTGATTTGCCAAATCTGTCCACTGAAATAAAGTGCTCCAAGAGAATAAGTTGATGTTTATTGTTAGATTATTATTAAGGGTTAATAATAATCGACATGCACCTATTTTTAGATCGATGATCTATAAATAGACTCCGGCCAATATTCTAAAAATAGAATTTCATCTATTCTCCACATTTGACCAACCATCTACAAATAACATCCTGCAACTTATAGAATATGCTCACCGTGTCTAAAAATAGACATACACCTAAAAATAGCCTACGGGCCCCACTTAGTGAAGGTGCTTACTTTTCACTAAGCTCATCATCTTATGGAATCTCAACACACTTAGAAAGAGGCATGGGATATTGGTCTCTCTGGTGAACTCATGGGAGAATGGGAGGATTACACACTCCAACTGAAGATGGCAGGGATTACAATCTTTGAAGTGGAGGATTGACTTACATAGAATGGTCCCATGTCTAATTGGAAGATTACTGTAAAGGGAATGTATGCCTTATTAATGGTAGACTAGTCAAGTGATCCTAAGTTTGGGTGATTCTAGTAGCGTGGAAATCGGATATTCCATAGAAATTGACATGTTTTTATTGTCTGGTGTTACACCACAAAACCCTTACATGGTCAAACCTAATAAAGAGGGTATTTTTTGGACCAAGTAGATTTTATTTATGCATGGAACAATTGGAAGACATTTTCCACCTATTCTTGAAGTGTTCATTTGTTTTTTAAGTACGGAAGAAGTTCCCCTATCATCTCAATTTAGCAGTGTGGGATTAGTCCTCGATGGACACTTGTCTCACAAATAGGTTTGTAGACAATAAGGAATACAAAGCTATCCTTTTCTAAATTATATGAGCATCTGGAGGGTGTGAAACACATTAATTTTTTACCAAAGGGAGTCGATAGTGCGGGCTACAAAGATCACATCCTACTTCCTAGAGAAAGGGTCGGTATCCTATATTTATCCAAAAATAAGAATTATGATGAAGGATGTGTGGCACAACTTTCTAGTCGATTTATTTGATGGGGTTTCCTCTTCATGGGTCTGCGAAAGTGGGATGTTGATATTTAGGAGCCCTGATGACTTATATAAGTTGAAATGGTGTAGTGGATTTGGCACCAACACTAGGGATGAGCTCCTTGCATTTTGGGGCATCCTCTACTGTGTTTATTAGGTGGTTAGATATCAACGAGATTAACATATTTGGCGACTCTAAGTCTATCATTGATTGGGCCAATCAGAAATCTTCTTTGCAGGCTCCAGCTCTTTCTCACTAGTTGGAAAGGATTATCTCTTTATTTTCTTATTTTCATAGGGTATCAGTCTCCCACATATATATATAGAACAAAATGTGGATGTGAACATACTATCAAAAGAAGGATGCAGGGCGTCAATGGATATGATCTATTTCCAGGCATATTACAAAGGCACCTTTACGAGGGATGGTCATTTGAATATATGAGGGTTTCCTGCTACATTGGTTCGATTTTGTAGTTTTTGGTCACAACTCCAAGTTTGAGTAGGGCGGAACATGGTTTTTGCAACATAAATAATGTGCACTATGTTTTTTGTTTTTTTAGTTGTCATTATGTTGCATAGTGGTTATCATTTGTATGTGTTTTGGGAATGAGGTTATTTTGTCCTTTTTGGTGGGGTAATCAAGAAATCTTCAAAAGAAGGGTACTTCTCAGTGTTGGAACTATGTATTTCATGATTGTAGTTGATGTGCGAGGAATCTGAATGGTGTGTGTAATAAAATGTCTTAGTTTTTATATGAGATCTACTAGGGATTTAGTGTCTTCATAAGACCCTGTTTCTGCTCCTGTTCAATTGGTGAATGTAAGTCCCTATATCTTTTCACGTGAGATAGGTGTACACTCTAATGCCCGTTTGGAATAGATGTGGTTTTATTAGACACAATATAATTTGCAAAATTTTCAATTATAAATGAAAAATTCTTTTTTTCCTCTGGAAAAATATATCTTATGCTTTTCATGTATTATTCTATTTCATGGATATATTTATAATATAAATAATATATAATTAGTAAATAAATAATATTATTTTCAACTATTTAAATTAACTTTAATTAATATTATTAATATTAATAATACATTATAGAGCCTATAACAAGACTAGTTAGCTCCTCCCACATCACGCCCTCCCCCTAAGTTGCTGCGACCTAAGCTTCTCCTCTGCTCCCTTCCCTGATGGCCCCTCCAGAGTCTGATATGGAGAGGGATCACCCTGCTCAAGTGGCCCCCTCTGATGTTGTTACTTTGGATTTCTCTAGCCTCATTTCTTCCCTTGGATCCCCCCATGAGCGTCCCTCAGTCTCCAAGTTCATCAAAATAATGGAAGATATCTCATAAATCAATTTGTCTCCCTCTATGCCTCGTAGAGAAGCAATTTCTCTGGCTGAGCGAGGTATATTTGGGAAGTTCAATGGCCTCTAGCCATCTCCAAAGATAGTGCAGAAATGGGTGGAAAGGAACTGGGCTGCAAAAACTCAAGGCCAAATCTCGATTTGTTTTTGTGGAAGGGGATATTTCACTTTATATATTGAATCCAGGGAAGATCAAGATATTATCTTCAGAAATGGACAGTGATTCATGGACACCAGAGGACTATATCTGAATAGATGGACTCCATATTTTTATCCTGAACTTGATGTCCCTAACGCAGTTTTGGTTTGGGTTCGTTTTCTTCATATTCCCCTTCACTATTGGGGAGATGACCCTATAAAAGCTATTGGAAATGCCTTTGGAAAATACATCGACAGAAGTAAGCCAAAAGAAAAGATGCATGCATGTGCTCGAATCTATGTGGAAGTCGACCTGGGAAAAGGACTACCAAAGGTTGTGAAGATCAAGGTTGAAAATTGGGCTCACATTCAACAAATGGACAACAAGCAACTACCCTTCAAATGCAAGGTATTTCATGAATATGGTCATTTTGAAAAAAGATGTCCAAAGCAAGAAACAAACGAAAAAATTGAAACACAAGAAACTCAATGGGAACCTGTCAAACATGAAAAATATGGAAACAAACCTTCAAATAACTCTATCCCAACCTCTTCTAAACCCCCTCCCCGGGCTACTGCACCCCCCCCCCCCTCCTCTTCGTTTTCCCAACCTTCAGACCCCAATCCTTTTGTCTCCTTGGCCCTTCCTCCTTACTTTCCCTCTATATGTGAGGGTGCAATGCCTTATATCCCTAAACCCTCTATTCCCTCTCCCCCTTCCTCTCCTCCTGCTCCACCCCTTCTCCCTCCTACTCTCCCCCATATAGCCTCTCCAGGTCCCCCCTTCGATTCCTCTTATTCCCTCATTCGAAAGGATTATCACTAGAAATCAATCCAAAGAAACTCTTGCTCCTCCCGAGAACCACAAAAAATATGGAAGGAAATCAAACAAGGAAATACAAGATAATGCAGTGCAAAAATACATGGCCATGGGAACTCAACAACCAATGGAAACCTATATTGACAAAGGTACATGATGAAAGGAAATTTCAAATAAGGTAGTGAGAGGAAAAGGATCTTGAGCTCCATATCATAGTAAATAATGAATCTGGTATCCTGGAATTGTAGAGGGCTTGGGCACCCCTCGAAAGTAAACGCAACAATAGATATTGTGAGAATATAATACCCCAATATTCTTCTACTTCAGGAGACCAAGTCAATAGAACAAGAAACAAATCAGTTAATCCAAAAAATAAATAATTTCGAAGAATTATCAATAAATGCAAGAGGAGCTTCTTGAGGTATTTGTACAATGTGGAAACACTCCTCCTAGGAACTAATTTGTTCGATTAAGAAGAAGCGTTGATTAAAACAGAAATAAAAAATAAAATATCTGGAAATCAAATCATCGTCTTCAACCTCTATGCCCCCTCTCATTTCAAAGATAAGGACCAATGTTGGCAATCCTTAGATGATCAACTAGACTCAAAAATCAATAGAAAATTAATAATTGGAGGTGATCTCTACTTGATATTCAATGCAAAAGAAAAGTGTGGAGGCAGCTTCCAACTAGATCCATTCAGAGACAAGCTTGGGAGCATAATATAAGCCCAATAGCTTCCTCCCTCTCTTGATTTCTGAAAATCAAGGAGGCTTTGTTCCAAACAGACAAATAGTTGATAATATTCTACTGGTCCAAGAAGCTATCCATTCTATTCTATCCAGAAAAGAGCAAGGCTTCATGTTGAAACTTGACATGGCCAATGCCTTTGATAGGGTTAGCCATCCCTTCATCATAGATGTCCTCCAAAAATTTGGTTTTTCCTCTGACTTCATTGACCTTATAAAATCTTGTATCCAAGGGCCTTGGATAGCTCCCTTAATTAATGGAAGACCAAGATTTTTTTTTCAAATCTTCATAGGCCTCACGCAAGGCAGCCTTATTTCTCCCTTTCTCTATATTATAATGGTTGAATATCTAAGTAGAAAGCTAGAGAAAAACAGGCAGTGTGGTCTTATCACTGGGATCCAACTCAGTAAAGGAGTTAAGGGTATAAATCATTCTCAATTTTCTGATGATACCTTGTTCATGGGTGGATCCTCTTACATTATTGCTAGGATATTTAAAGTCATTTTGGATCAATTTTTGGAGGCCTCGGGCGGTCTTCTAAATAATGCAAAGAGTAGTATATTTGGATGGAATTCCCTAATTAGAACTCTTCAATGTATCTCCCAAATTGTTGGTATCCCCTTCAAATCAAACTCGTCTCATTTCAAGCATTTAGGCTTGCAAATCTCAAAAGATGTCATGAAGGTTGAGGTTAGGTATGCCACAATAGACAAAATGAAGAAGAAAATGCAGAATTTGGGAATGAAATGGCTCAATTTGGCTTGGAGAATAACTCTGATTAAACCAATCCTATCATCCCTCACATTATATCAATTCACAATTATTCAAGTTATAACTGGAATAAAAAAAGCAAATTGAATTAATTATAAGAAACTTTTTGTGGTGGGGAGGAAAAAAAAGACCAAGAAATTTAGTTTGGTCAATTGGAAACAAGTTATAACCCCTATGAGAAGGGAAGAACTTGTATTCGACTCCTCAGAATGATGAATATTGCTCTGGGAGCATAACTCATATGGAGGCTTATCTTAGGTGAGACCTCTTGGTGGAAAAAAGTGCTTGAGCTCAAATATATCAACTCTTCTCGACATCATCTTCTCTCTTCAGAGCTACCCACCAAACCTTGTTCACAAATATGGAAAATTTGAAAAAGGGATCTACCTTTAATCAAATATAACACCTCTATAATCCCTGCGGGAGGGCATGCCATAAATATTTGGATTGATAGCATCATGGGAAATCCCTCTCTCTCTGAACTTCAAGGTATTCTCCCTCTCAAGACTTGGATGAAAATCAAAGGAATCTTAACTTTTTATCAAATTTCCTCTTGGAATAAACATGATAATTCACGAGATGGTTTGAATCCAACGACGTCCCCCCTGATCTTATTCAATAATGTAATACTCTTCTACACCATCTTTAGGGAGCAACCCCAATTAGCTTCAGACAACAAGACAAATTTACATGGAATCCAACAGGTCGTAAATATTCAATTAAGTTTGGGTATGGGAAACTACAAGAAGATAATAAGAAACCTATTTGGCCTCTCTAGAAGTTAGTATGGAAATCTGAGAACCTCCCCAAGATCAAAGTTTTTATATGGACCATGCTTAAGGGGGGAATTCTTACCCCATATAATCTTAGAAAAATAGGTATTCAGGGTTCTTCCATCTATCGCTTATGTTCTAAAGCGGATTAAATCATTCATCACGTATTTATAACTTGTGAATTCTCTACTTGGTGAACCCTAGTCAGCCCTCTTGAAGTACAGATCAACTCTAATCTTAGTTTATATGAGTTTTTTCTAAGTGGAATTCTAGCTATCCCAGTCCCTTTAAAAACAAGAACATGTTGAAGAGATTTGGACCAACCTTCCTTCTTTCTTATGTTGGCAGATCTAGTTAGAAAGAAACAAGAACATCTTTCAAAGGTTAAAGCCTGAAGTTCAAAAAAAATTGGCCAAAACTTGGAGCCTTTCAATGGAAGTCATCCTATCAAAAGGGGAAAAAAATGGATGAAAAACTCGTTGAAAAGGAAGAAAGACTTTGACTCAAATTTGTTTCAGATAGTCCGTCAAGCTTAGTTTGTATTCCCAAAATAACTCCCTCATATTTGATAAATGCAAGGTTCAGTTGAAAGAGAAGGATTTCTAATTTTGGTTAAAATATCTCAAGAGGCCCTGTCTCTTCTTTGATGGCACCTCCAAATCAAATCTCGGTTTTGTTGGAGCTTGAGTTATTATAATCGATCATTTGGGATCAAATTATGTTACATTTGAGTGGGGTTTGGGTATCAAGTCAAATAATAGGGATGAGGCCTATGGTTTCTTGTTGGGATCACAGATTCTTAACAATTGAAATTATATGAATCCAATCATATTTGGTGACTTAGTTATTCTTATCCAATAGATGGTCAAGAAAACGAAACCCAAGAATGCTGACCTAGCCCAAATTCTTTCCAGAATACAATGTTATATGAACAATCTTGGAGACATCTCATTCTATCATGTTCTCAGAGAAAACAATAAAAGAGATGATGATCTTGCAAATAAATCTTGTACCAGACCCCAAGGAGAGGTCATAATTAATCAGGAAATATTTCTAAAATTCATTCCATAATCTCTCATCCTTTCACATGCACAATTGGACTTTAGAAAAATCCAAAACCAGTCCCCTCCTTTCTAAGACATGTCACTGTAGAAATCTCAATGAAATTTCACTTAGTCAAAGCTCCTTATCCCAAGTTGATAAGAGACCCTCCTTGTTTTCACTTCCCCCATCTTTATGCAAGATGATTTTTAATGTGTGGAGCTTTGCTCGGCTCACGGGTTCCCTTTCAGATCTCACCTCTCTTTATATTCTCTCCATTTTACTCCTTTCATCACGCTACCTTTTGTGTCCCATCCCTCGAAGCTTCGAGTAGCCTTACATATCCCTTTCCTCCTCCCTGCAATGAGACTCCCCTCCTCATCTATTCGCTCCCTAGCAGCGTGCCTTCTCTTCTCCTCACTTCCCTGCAGCTCCCTCTCTCCACTCTATTTTTTTCATTGTTTTGAGCTTTCCGAGCCCCTAATCCTATTTCAATGGATCCGAACCAGTGTTATCCTCACTATATTTCTATCAAAGTCGTGCTGGATCAAATCATGTTTTTGCATAACCAATGGAAGGAATGATGCTCATGTGAAATTGGGTTTCTTAATTATCAATGCACCAAGCACAAAAAATTTATTGACAAACTCAATGAGTGTTGTGCTCATATTGAGCATACCCTACAATCTCTGCAAGAAATGATGGGAAAGAAGTTTCAGGAGAACTCAAACTCGAATGATCACTGAAATGGATTCCAGAAGGAGGAAAAATCAATCAACAAAGAATGAAAGGAAGAGAAAACTCCTGTCTTTGTCTCTAAACTTATCAGAACCTGTTCTCTCATAATCAGAATGCACTTCCTACATCTCTTTTTGAATCTCTTCCTAGTTAACCATGAACAACAAATGAACTCTTTTACTTCATTAGTATGTTAGAATTTATAAACCAAGTGTATTAGGAAAGTTAGGAATTTTCGAGCTTCATGTAAAAGCAGGAATCAACATATCAAGGAATTTTGTTCAATCTTCCTTCCTGCTCAAATATTTTGTATCTCGGAGTTTATCTCCCTTCCTTTTTCAAATGAATATATCATAATCGACTTTGTTAGTATATATATTATTTTTATAAAAAAAATAATGTTATAATACTAATAGTCCATGGGGTCTTGGATAGACGATGATTGGGTGTGTTGTTAAAACAGTCCCTGATATGGAGTCACCGGTTCAATTCCCCGCCCCAATTGGGGTGTTGTATTTGAACATGACGATGAAGATATAGTCCTACCTAGCTTTTATATATATATATATATATATATATATATATATATATATATATATATATATATATTATTTACAAAAATGTGTAAAAATAAATAAATAAATAAATAAAAATTTAGTGAAGTTTTGGTATATTATGATCTTGATGTTAATAAAAATATTATAAATATGTGAATATATTATATTTCGATGATAATAAAGGTAGCGTTAAGGGAGTTTCATTTTTAATTAACATCAAATTTTAATGATAATGTTGGTATGTAAATAATGGCCAATTATAATATGAATATTTTTATTATTTTTTATTTAAATATAAGTGTTTTAAATATATAATTTAAGATAAATATAAGATGAAATGTTTTTTTTGTGAAAATTTGGCAATATAATTTCTAGTAAGATTGTGTTTTTTTCTTATGAGTCTTTGCCAAGGCAGGATTCTAGCAATCAATTTGGTTGTTGACTACTATCAGTTTAACATTGACCAATATAACTTATAATGTTTAATTTTGAAAAATAAATATTTATTTTTCAATATTATTAAAATAACTAATTTGGCAAGAACTTTAAGATATTATTGTAGCCTTTGCCCAAGATAATGTCACGCCTCACATATGTTATGGCATAGTTTATGGATATGGTTGCAATATTCATGCATTATTTTAGAGTTGCGTTGTGAGTTTTTATTCTTAAGGTTTGAAGGAAGTAAATAACATATTTACCATTAGTTACTTCCCACCATAATTTAGGCAAGGCTTCCCATAAAAAATGGATATGAATGAGATGTAAATAAATATACGAGTTATTTCTCACTATCATTTATGTTTTCCTAAACACTTGTGTAGGAGTAAAACTATAAATGTGTAAATTTATTAGTGGTTACTACCACTCACCAAAATTTGTGCAAGTCCATATGCTTGAGCAAGCATATCCACTTCACATATCAATTTATTAGTTCCTCCGGAGGTAAGACTATAGGATTTCATTTTCCTATTAAACACTATTAATATAGCTAACATTGAGTAATGAAGGGTATACGTTTTTATGTAATTTTTCCCATTATAATATAATTTTTAATTTGAGTGATAAGGGCTAAGATGCCCTACAAGGTTTGTTTAAAACACGTTGTTGTAGTGTGTTTGGTGCACGTATGTATGAAATCACACCAACTTAAGGGGTGTGGTCTACCCACTTAAGTTATTGGTAATAGGCAGAAAAAGAAGTGGAGTCAAGCAAGTTAGTGGAACAAGCTAGAATCATAAGCATACTAGATAGAGAAATAGCATGCATATATAAACTAAAAACTAAAAACAAATAAACACGAGCTCTGAAAAGAGTCAAACGACAACAATAATATGAACGGTGGCTCTAGGCCCCTCTTATTGAGTGCTATTAGTAATAAGAGTGAGACTTTACCCTCTTGCCAAAGGGCCCCTAGAAAATGGTTCTAGGTCCCGATGCAAGGATGTTTTTATCCCAAGCTTGCCTCGGTGCAGTCTCCCTCTCTCTCTACTGTGTTGGACTGAACTTTTTGGATGGCCAACAATTGAGTCCCCTCTATCTTTAGCTCCGACTCACACACTTCTGGTATTGCTTGGAAAATTCTGGCCAGCATAACAATGTGTTCACCAATTCTTCATCTCATGGTGGCCTTATATAGGAGATTTAAAATCCTCCCTTTCCTCTCTTGGTACATGGAGGATGGTGACCCAAGAGAGGGGTATGATTCCTTTGTGTGCTCCAAATATTCCATTTTGTGCTCACATAGTGTCTAAGGAGGCGTTGGTGGCCGCCCTTAGGATTCCCGAATAGTGACATTTCGCCACTCCCAGGATTGCGTGCATATCGGGAAAAAAGGCGCGCGGAAGGCGCTCTTCACGAAGGATTATGCACGCAAATAGCATTTATGACTAGTTCAAATTTGATTTTCCTCAGACCTTAGATATTTTTAAATAATTTCTAGATTCTGTAATGTCGTCCAACCCTATAAATCCTTTTTCCTGACATTAATTAATGTCATCTTCTACTGTACAAATTTCCAGTGTTAACAGTTTCCCCCTAATGTGTGAGGTCTAGGAAGAACTGTATAGTCAAAATACATTATAGTTTCTTTTCTGTATCACACGTAGAGAGAGAGAGAGACCTGCGTGAAGCTTGGAATTGAAAACACCCTGCACCGTTTCCAAGAATGACCATGTCCTAGGGGTTCCCTGTAAGCAAATACAATTTAAAATACATATAAAAAATTTCTATGAGGCGGGTATGTCCCATGCTCGTGATGATGTGGCTAGTTAAACAAAACTATTTTGACAGATACATGTTATGTCAGTATCACTGATGTGGTAGTGATCTGGTGGTTGCTGACGACGACTGTTGATGCCCTCAGGGGCATTTTTTCTTTGAAAATAAGTGGAATATGGTATACCCATATGCGTAAACTTGGTATGGCATATAGCTACGTATTGTAGGCATAGGTGTTGGCTAGGACCTTCCCGTGTAATAATTTTTGACAGAGACGCTTATGGAGACACATGTCTTCGACGGATTGGATCAAAGTGCAATGGTTGTAAGGTATGATACCATCTTGACATGAAAGCTTTTGTTGAAGTCGAATGTCAGGAGGATCGATGACATCTGTGGAAAATTATGTCTCCCACGGTTCCACCCGAGGATGCCCCTTGTATGGAGAGGGGTGATCCAAGATACCGCTTCCTTTTTGGAAAATAGGTGTCGAAGTCGAGAAAAGGGAAGCCTCAACCAAACGAGGGGTCGCTAACATAAGGGGTCAGGGACCTAGATGTGATGGGTTTAACATAGGCATGTAGGCGAGGGGTGACTGAAAACTGATGATGGGGATTTAGTGGCCCAAGGTCAGAGTATACTAAGAAGATTAGCAGCAGTCATAGTTATTTCTGATGGGGAAATCCCTAGAGTCAGTAGGAATTCCAAGTCGGGTATAAACCAACTATGAATGTCATGATCGTGTGTGCGTGGGGGGTGGGGTGATACTCCGATCAAGGGTGTTCAGGGACTATTGCCGTGGGAGAAAAGATGAAATGAGAGGGTGAAGGACGTAGTGCACCGTTCGGGGTCTTTGTACACTTACCAAAAGAATAAAATAATGGGTTTTTGTTTGTACAAAACACAGAGACAGGTACCCCAAAACATGAAAGTGTTCGCTCATTGATGCTGTGAGGAAGGTGTTTTGCTGAGGGTGGGGGTCCCATTGGTTGGTATCATATGCGGGGTTGATGAAGCGGATGAAAAAGTATCACATATGGGATTATGATGGTGGAGGTATGGTGGGCCAAATGCGAGGCATGGTGGTGCGCTCTTGATCTGCTTGTACAACCTGGTCATCCGAGAAGGCGGTTTTAGCTTGTATGGTAAACTTAACATTATGCATGGTGAATGGATAGGCATGAGGTGCTTCCCAGACTGAAGTGGTGTGGCCATGGCTTTACTTTTGTTGTGATATATGGTCGACTGTGGGTGACAATCGCCATGGAGGGGAGGCTCTACCGACCAACACAGATGTTTATCATGTGCAGGGTGAGGTGATGATAAACACGGTCGGATGTGGAGACCCTATGGTTTATTTCTGATGGAGAAATGATGTTAGGATATGCAGAGTTTACTGGGACTCTATCATGTTGGGGGTAGAATGATACCTGCTCTAGAACTTTCAGGAGATAACGTTGTGGATGGTTTGCGAACTTTTCCTACAAAAACAACTACCTCAAGTGAAAGCATATTCTTGGTCAAATATTATTGAAAGTTATGAGCTTTAAAAAAGAAGATGAGAGAGGGCATACTTGTCGACGCTGAAAAATTACTTTTTCGAGAGTGCGAATGTTTGGCATCGCCTCTGTTCATCATGGAGTGTTGATTATGAAGCAACTTACGGTTCGGAGAACAGACCTTTTGATCTATCGTTATGGTCCTCCAAAGTTTTTGAAAATGGAAATATATAGGTGGATATGGCCCTAACACAATTCATTTGTACTCGCTGAGTTTTTGAGAGGTCAGAGGACTCTACGTAGCTTTTCTTGTCGTTGCGGTCAGCCTGAGCACCAGGGATTCGCGAGAGCATGCCTAAGTAACCTTCATGACATCTTGTACTTGAATTTTTTCAGTTTGATGGTGTTGGGGTCCATACAGACTGGGTTTGTATGGATTCTAAGTGTTTTTTTCCCTAGATTGCAACGAAGATTAGGGAAAAGGTGTGCCCCCTATGCACTTTTTTGGGGGATAAGCACGCTAATGCACTCATTTCCCCTTTTTTAGCATCCCTGTCTGAGGGACAGGTGCACAAAGCCTAGGTAGAAAATATTTTTGGATTTTTTCTTATTTTTGGGTTTTTCCTGTACTAATGGGTACCTGTTTTGATGACAGGTTATTGTGGATGGAGCGAGATTGGCCCGAGCTCTGTACTAAGCTGGCTACTGATGCTGGGGCGTGCCATCAGCTGGCACTATGGGGACTCCTAAAGTTCATGGAGAACGAGCTTCTTCAATTGTAGGACCGACTTCTACGTTACGTGATCCGTCATTGGCGCATGAGGCACAACATGTTCATGTTGCAAGGGACACACCTGGTCATCCGTCCTGAGATAGATGTTTACTTTTTGACCGGGTTACTACCTCAAGGTGAGACATTGAGATATCCACTCCCTACTGGGAGAGTGGAATTGGAGATATTTCGGAGACGCCACTGTGGTGGGGCGCCTCTTATAGAAGGATGCATCAACATTGCATCAGTTACAGATTTGGAAGAGCGATGTGCTCTGGCAGTGATTGTGAGACTGGCAAGGTAGGTTGCTCCACATCGGGCATCAGGCCCGCAGGTTGGAGTGTTGCGCTAGTTGAGGTCCGGGCATTTTTTCGACTCTGCCCGTTTCTGTTTTGACGGGATGGTGTCGCAACTCAACAAGGTACAACATGGATCTAAGTCGTTTGCGTACGCCAGTATCTTGTGCAGAATTATGTACGAGAGGGTAGTGCTGTTGAGGCCAGTAGTGGCGGTGCCTCCTGGGGGGCCAAGGGAGCCTCAGATGAGGAGATGGGCTCTGGTGATGCCGCGAGGCAGTAGGGGCATGGTGGGGCGTTATTGGAATGCCACGACAGAGGCCTAGTTTGAGGCCAACCCGCAGATGTTCCCCCCATACCCATATGCAGGGATGCACTTCCGAGGGGATCCATACATGGGTCTCCCTTTCGGTTATGCTTGCGGGCCTACAGGTATGTTGTGTATGTTTTCTACATTTATTTGAGTATACATGTACTTATGTGTTTTGCTAGTGACATTAACATTATTTTGGTTACTCTTGCAGATGTTGGCGAGGTGGGTCGCCCCGTGGCTCGGTTGGGTGGCCACGATCCTATACAGCGACCTAGGGGTGATCAGGGAGGAGGTGCTGCTGGGGGACCTGGCGGTGGTGCTGGTCCTTCAAGGGAGGGTAGTAGCTCGGCTGCTGGAGAGATTGCGGCTAAGCGAGCTCGTGCCAATGCGATAGTGGCTCGCGCAGATACGACAGATGCTCGTATTGCGGAACTGACAGCTCAGGTGTCAGTTCTTGAGGATTTCTGGGGTCGAGTGGATCGCTTGACCCAGGGGATGCCTACTCGAGGTTTCATGGATGACTTCGATGAGGTCTGGTTAGAGACTGTGATGGCCCGCAAGAGGGAGTATCGGCTCATTCTATGTTGGGTGGCGATCGCGGTTGCGATGGCAGCTCCAGTGGTGGCACCGGGAGCAGTGGTGGGTCCAGGTGCCCCTCCTGAGGGGGCACCACCCTAGAGTATACTTATACACTGGGGAAGCACCCATTATGAGGATGCTTCCCTTATTTTTGATGAATTTTGTATCTTTGGGCTAGCAGTTGGGCCAGTGACACGATTTTTGTACTCAGACATACATATTGTGATATATATATATGAGAGATATTTTTTGCAGCTCTACATGATGTGTCACCTGTTTTCGGTTTATGTATGATGTTTGTGCTGATGGATATCTACTTTTTTGGTTTTTTATGTATGATGGTTTATTCAAGATGCATTACAGTTTAGGATATTGTTAGCTATGCGATCAACTGTTTAGTTTTGACTCCTTGTTACATGTGTAAATGTGATATAATCAAATTGTCTGCTTAATCTTTTGGCATGTAAATATTTTCTAAACAGATGTGTATCTCTTATCTCAAATGTTTGTTTTAACTGCGACACTACTAACTAGGAATTGAGGTATATACACATATGACGTATACCTTGATGGAGGGAATCTCATATAAGTCCGATGACGACGTCTTACTCTGCCTAATTGTTTGTTGTTGAACCGATGCACACACCATTTGAGAAATGTGGTGATCGGTCAGAGTGGTAAATGACCCAGGAAGCTGTGGCTAAACTTTGAGACCATCTTGATGCTCCATCAACAAATCCAAAATAGGGTTCAGGTGGGTGTTCCATGGTGGCACTTTGAG
The DNA here is from genome assembly GCA_034641835.2 of Pinus albicaulis. Classification (NCBI taxonomy): domain Eukaryota; kingdom Viridiplantae; phylum Streptophyta; class Pinopsida; order Pinales; family Pinaceae; genus Pinus; species Pinus albicaulis. Next base: position 1,225,231,660 of record CM076580.1, read on the forward strand.
CACTTTTTAAATAAGTCCTTTGGTCAAAAATGGTGAGTGGTGGGGGGTTTGTGTACGTTCACTCTAGGGAAGGGTCATCTTGGCCCTTATGGGTATAATTTCTTGAGTTAAAGGTCGTTGACAGGGTTATTGATGCAGGTCCCATTCGGTTCCGTCAAGATGTATGCCCCCTGTCGGAGGCAATGTTTGATGATGTAGGGTCCTTTCCACAAGGTTTCGAACTTTCCTGGCCCTAGGGCTTCTTTTGCGACATCGTAGCAGAGAACTAATTCTCCCTCGGTGAATGATCGAGGGGTGATGTGGCGGTCGAATGATGCTTTTACCCTTTTCTTATAGGCCTCGTTGTGTTGCAGCGACTATCATCGACTTTCGTCGACAAGCTCTAGTTGTATTAGGCGTTGTTCTAGAGGCTGGGTGTCGTCAAGTAGTTCGATGGTGGCATGTAAATTTGGGATCTTAAGGAAATCAATGTAAAAGCGTAAGGTACCTTGAGATTTTCCGAAAGGAATGGGGTGGAAATCCTAGGACGCGGGGGCGGCTAGAATCCTATCTCTGATATGTGATGATATAAATTGTATATGGTGGATTGTGTCATCGACGTTCGGTGGGGGAAGAATCTTCATAATGGGATTCTGTGTGAGCGCAAAGTTGGGTTCCCCTCTAGGATGGTCAATTTCCGGTAGGTGGAAATTTTGCCTGCCGCAAAGGTGCCTGAATGTTTCCATTAGTGGGCATACCTCTGGTGTGTGATTTTGGCCGGTGCAAATAGTGCATGGTATCACTGTGCCAACATAGTAGATTGTGTGAGATTCTACACTACTCGTTGTTCCTGATGTGGACGCTTGGAAAGGATCTTTCATAGAAGAGGTTGTCTTCTATTTCCATTTCTGTATTGTTGGCTTGGGTGTGTCTACCTCTTTGGGGGAGTGTAGACTCAACGTTGCTCTTTCCGCTCTTAGCTTGGGGAGGTGTACACATTTATTATATGGTGAAAGTGTGAACAAATCTGACAATAGGTACACATGATTTTCTCTTGGTTAGAGAGAAATTTATGAGGGAGAGAAGAGACTATACGAAAATTGTTTGCAAGGTGCTTCAGTTCTCTGCACTGGTTGACCCTGTGGTCGTTCATGTCGCATATTCTGCATGTTATCCTAGGCTTGGTCGGGGTCATGCTTGGTTGGTGTGTTGTCTTAGATTGCCTGGTACGCCACTATGGGGGTGGGGACATTGACCTGACGATGTAATTTTTATGCCATTCTCAGAGGTTGTCCTATCTCTTCTCTATGGTATGAATCATGTCGATGGTGGGACGAAGTTGTGAGGCATAAGTACAATGTCGCTCATAATGATTTCCTTGACATATAAGGCAAAATATCCTTTATATGAGGGTTCCGTCGTGCTCAGTTTGAGGTCTGGAAGGGAACCAACGTTGTAACACTGTTAAATAAGGATAATGGATGACCGCATGATTGGGAGTTTTTCATAACTTGCATGTTGGTCTTTTCTGTGGAGGGCGGTTAGGGGTAACTAGGGGTTCCCTAATCGATCGCTCTTCGATAGACAAGAACATGGTGGATCTTCTCGTCACATCTTCCGGGGTTGTGGAGCTTTCTGTGGACTCCGCATCCATGTCATCTTCTTGGGAGAGGCGGACTATGGCAGAGCGTAAGCTAGCAACGGCTAGCCGAAATCGGGGGATATAGTGACAATTCTCCAAAAGGTGATTGTCGACGCATATCGGACATGTCAATTGCACTACCCACAATCCAATGTAGTAAACCATTTCTATAAGATACCATCTGTGGATGAGTTCCAGGGCTGCACACTCTTCGAGGAAGTGACCACGTTCATTGCATAGCATGCAATGTATAACGGGCATGACTGGGGGTCTTTCTTGTGCCCTTCATTGTTCCTCCTATAGGTACAGGATGGTACGAGGTTCACTTTTGGATGCCTGGGTGGAGGGGTCCTCTTGATAGGATCGCTCGATGGCGTGTAAGGCATCCCTATATCATGGGATCTCTGGGCAATGATGGATATAGTGCCCATAGTTGCTGCAGAGATCGCATGTGTGATTGGTACGCAGCACTTTTCCTTTACCTTTGGTGGTAGGTTACTTTTTACGGGAATGCGGTGTCGCGATGTCTGTCTTAGATCCAAGGAGTGGTTTTAATTCATCCAGCTCTGGACAGACATGGGTAGGGTGAATGATTACGTCTCATATGGCGCAAACTAGTGATTCTCGTTGAATGGTGGGGGTCACCATCTTCTTTCCTCTCTTCTCAGTTTTCTTAGACGTAAACACCGGTTTTGCAATGGGAATTTCCTTTGCAGGGGTGGTTTTGATTGTTTGTTGGATTAGTGTGGCCTCCTCAACACTAATGGGCTTCAATCCTATGGCAATAACGTGGGTGGCTCCTGTTCCTGCAGGGGGAACGAGGTACCAAACTCGGATTTCCAACGATATGTTGGGTAATACCAGTGTTGCAAAAACCTGTTGGGAGACTAAGCCAGCTGGGGGGTAGAGGAAAGGGGTTTGGGAGGTGGCGTACGCTAGAGAGGCTGTCGTGGCCGATGACTCGGTGCCATTACTGCTTGTGTCTATGTCCTAACTTGCTTCAGCGCTTAATGTGGACATCATGCACACTGGATCCCCTATGACATCGGGTGATAACTCAAGGATTATGGGAGGATCTCCTAGGAGTGACCCTAGAACGGACGACGGTTTGAATTGGCCGGGGCCATATTCTTGGTACCGTGAGAGAGAATCCAAGGATGTATCTACATAGGGTAGAATTGCATCAGTGTTTTTTAGGGGACGCTTCTCGATGTGCGTCAGTTGGTCTACAGTAATGATGCGGTCATCATGGGGGAACATCATGATGTGGAAGATGGAGGAGGCTATGGCAGACATGGCATACATATAACTCTGCCCAAGGAGTATATTGTAGTCCAGGTGAGCGTCCAAGACTTCAATGTCTATGGAGATCGTCTTTCTGGCTAAGTAGACCGAGACATTTTGGTAGAGGTCGACGGGGGTCGATGGACGACCGTCATATGCTCGAAGCATGATGACTGGGGGTTTTAGTTCGGGAGAACCTAACTTTTGCCAAACATTTTTGGACATGATGCACGTGGATGCACCCTCGTCTATGACACATCAGTGAATAGTGATATTCTGGACTGACACTGGTATCTGGAAGGTGACCATGGAAGGAAGCCTAGGGGTGGCTTTGTCTAAGTCAAAATCCATTGGGCACGTATCGGCAGGGTCGATAGCGCATAACGCGGAAAGTAGGGCTTTCCGTTGTTTTGGGCATGACTACAATACTTCCAAAGCTGACATAGTAGCGAGAGATTGTGCAAAATCGTCCACGATTCTATAATTATGGGCCACTTTGGAGTATTTTACTGCTCGCTTATTAGGTCTCTTCGCCATCTTTGGCAATGGTTATATAGGCATCTTTGAAATTGTCAAAGGTGCATTCGGTGCACTAGTACTTTCCCCTGATGTATTGGTGTCCGGTGGAGTGTCGTAATTGCATTTCCGTGTTTGGAAAAACATCTCTTCGTTAGTCATGTAGATTTCATGGTTGATTTTCCCGGAGTCGTCTGTATTTGGTTGTTGAGTGCTTACCGTCCCTTGATTGGGGAAAGGTTCTTGCATCACAGCTAGTTGCTGGGAAGATCCTCCTTGTCCTCAGTTACTCTATAGCTTCTTCAGCTCAGGGAGATCAGGATAATGGTGAGTATAGTGACTGTACTCACCATATATCGAACAGGAATGGTTTTTTCGAAGAGGTGGCCTTTTTCTCTACCATTGGGCATTGCTCAGCTCCTGGTTCTAATTCCGGTTGGATTTGCCTCCAACTTGGGATCATGATGGGCGCTGCTGGTTGTTTCCCCCCTATCCAGGATTCCCTTTTGGCTTGTTTTTTGATTTTTTCTTCACCACGTTAGGTGGGTATTTCTCTTGGTTGTATTGGTGTGGTTGGTTTTAGGATGGCTGCACAAAGTTCACCTATGCATTGGTCTGCATAGGTGGGTCGTGTGCTTGGGACTGAGCATAATGCAGTCCTTGGTTTGTACCTGGTTGTTGGAGGGGAGCTCTTTCGTCAGTGTTTCTTTCTGCATACTGATTCCCCTGAGCCGGAGGATAAGGTCCTCCCTAGTGATACGCTGACACACTATTGGTCAAATTTTGCTGAGGCATATGATGAATTTGAAAACCCGGTTGAGGTACGTTCTGGGTATAACTGTATGTGTAACCAGGGTTTTGACTGCTGCTTCCTAGGTAACCTTAGGTCAATGACCCAATTAGTCCTTCTATAGAGTTTGATGCACCTGGAAATTCTTTATAAGTTTGCAGGCACGGGACATTAAGCAGGATGTTATAAATGTATCATGACTGTGTTTAAATCAGCTCAAGCTGTTGGGCTTTGTTGATTGTGTCCTTTTCGAATGTGGGCTTCTGTTGCACCACATCCTTGGAAATCTCTGTTGTAAGAGTTTTCAAGAAAAAATCTAAGAGAACCTGGTCATCGAGTTTACCTTTACATAAACTGCGACGCCGCCTCCATTCATGGAGATGGTCTGAGATGTGGACGGCAAGGTTTTGTCTAAAATGCATCAGTAATTCCATTCCGAAATCATGGTAAATGGGTAACTGAAAATATGTTAGGAACGCGGTAGCGAGGGCACTAAGGGTTCCATGTGAAGTTGAGGGTTGCTCCACATACCACTTCGCGACTACTCCTGTCAGAGTGCGTTGAAATAATGTCAATCGAATAGTGTCGTCAATGGTACTATTCGATGAGCACCACAGGTGAAAGGTCATGATATGATTACCTGGGTCTTCCGCTTGCTTGCCTTCGAATTTTGGAAAATCTGAAGGGAGCTTCGTGGGCATGGGAGGCCATGTAGGATCGTGTGTGATGGGGTCATTCGTCAGATTGGTTAAATCGGGTAGATTCAACGAAGCTAAGAAAGGTGACTGGGAGGTTGACGCCATTGCAATGTGCGAAAACACAAAGTTCTTGTTAGGAAGAGGGTTATTCTGTGACCTACCTTGTTGTGTATTCGACTAGCTTCCTGAATGGGATGCACTCCTCTGCCCCCTAGGGGTCATGGGAGGAGTGGTGTGTGGTGTGGCGTTGGGAGACCGACTAGGGTTCCCAACTATGGTTGCCTAAATAAAGGACGAACCAATAATGGTGGAAGCGTTCCGTCTTTGATGCCTGAATGGTGAAAGACCTGGAACCCCTCCCGGTAATGGGAGGAGGTCCAAAAGACACCTGGATCGACAAGGTTTTGTTGGGATTGTTTAGGTGTCGTTCAGGTTTGGTTTTGGAAAAAATTGAGAGGATAGAGTCTATGATCAAAGAAAAATTCTTGTCACATACATAAAACAAAGCGAAAAATAAAATAAATTTCCCTTTAAATTAATCTATGTGATCAAGAAATCAAAAAAGTGGTTTTTTGTTTGTTTGCGTCTAATACTAAAAATCCTAGAAGACCTATTCGTCCTCACACACTCAAATTTAACCGGGCCTTGAGAATATTTCTTGCGAGTGCTGGCACAACGTCCCGTAAGAGCTGGCGATGCCCCCAATCAGCCGAAGAGAATCCACCAAGGTAAGGGTAGAGGGTCTGGCGCTTGCCTGCACCATCACTTATAGGGAAAAGGTTGCCCTAGTTTTTGGCCACTAAGAACCACCTTCCCACGTGAGCGTTCGACTCTTGGGCTTCTTGGTATTCAGCTAACAATACCGAGTATGAGCCAAGTCAGGTAGCCCTGACTGATACCTTCCCGCATTGCGCCTAAGCCTAACCCCCTCTGAAAAAGGTCTCTGCCGCGCTTGGGTTTTCTTTGTCGTGGGCTGATAGGTGTATTTGAAGCTCCCTAAATACACAACTTCTATGTTTCATTATGAAGTATGATCAAGGTGGCTTATGGGATGCCTACCCCCTTGATCCTAACTTAAGCTATAAATTCTTTTGTGGCCCCTGTGGGGAGAATTTAGTGAGTTTGGCTAAGTTAGTTTTAGGTGTTTTTGCTTCGCTTAGTGGGTGAGTGTGTGTGAGCACAAAGTGGACAAGCACATAGTTTTAACGTGTGGATATCGATGATCCTTTACAAAATCCCCTATTTAAACTATGTTGTATTCTTCCTGGCTCAAATGAAAAACATGTGCGGATAATGGGCTGCTTTCTATTTTTCCTAGTTAATCTATGGGACTAACTATAGCGAGATGGAAAGTTTTGAATAGGGAGTGTTCATATGCTTACCTAGGATCACCGGAGGGTTCAAAGGTAGTAGAGATTACTTGCTCTTCTATAAACAATTCAATCCTAGTCCCAAAATTCCTAGTGCAAAAATTGAACTAAACTAAAACTTTTACACTAGAAAAAAGAAAACTAACTATGCATGTGTGGTCTTGGGCCACTTAATTGGGCTAGTTATCTAGGTGTGTAAGTACCAAAATTTGCAAAACATAAAAAAAATTCGGAATGAAAGTTATTTTTCCACCCTACTTAAACTATGTGTGAACTTTGCAAAAATCAACATGAAGTAAAACTGACACTAAGCCTACAAAAAGCAGCTAAGAGTGAGCTTTAACAAGCTACGAAGTACCACAACCAATGCTGGCAAGTGTATTAGGGGCTTCCAAGCACTTTAGAGGCAAGAAAAGACAGAAATAAGGGAGAAAAATCTCATTCTATATTTTGCATGCAAAAGGCTGAGACAGGCGCACTGTCTGCGCGTGAGTCAGCTCTGAACGCGCACCCTGCGCTTCTGTGAGGAGAAAACACACGCAAATTCCTGCAAGAAAATTTTTTGGAGTTTTTCTGCTTCAGTCTGTCACTTGGGATGAACTCGGGACTGCAAGAGAAATCAGGGGAAGTGTAATGTTCCTTTTTCAGAACATTGTCAACAATAATGAGAATATTTCAAGATATTCTAAAGTTGGAGTTCCAGCAATAAGCAAGCACAATAGTGGTGCAGCAGCAACACTCAACTCATAAAAACATGAGAGAAATCCATAGCTTTCTTATTAAGAAATAGCAGCAACAAATAGATACAAGATCTTGAGGAAAATGATACTCAAGATGAGCCATGCTCAGCCTCAAAGAACAAGTACATCAACCATGAAAAAACCACTGCTACATATGTATCATCAAGCTATGACTGTGCAGTCTATGAGGGGAAACTACTGCATAAAAGTGTCAATACACAAATATATCAATATTTGGTTCAAATACAATAGGGGGAGCAAGATTTCAACCCCTGGAAACAATAATGCACAATCCCTAAAAGGATTGGCTACAAAACATACAAAATGGCAATTCCACAGAAATGCCGGAGTTGCTGGGTTGCTGCAGCAACTCAGAAATAGAACTGGATGGAGATGGCTGAATATGATGCTCAAACTGAATGTGCCTCCTCCAACGGATCTTTCAAGTGAAAGGCTGATCCCTTCACTAAAGATCTCTCCCTCCAATACTCTGCAAGAGCCCCACTGCAAATGATCCTCTCAAAATAATGTAGTCTCTGAATGGAACTACGTTGTAGGGCTATGGAAAGAGTTGGCCTTGATGCCAAAGTCTGCAATATGCTCCGGAAATCCTCCAAACTGATATCCCAAAGGAAATAGGGACTCCTCCTCTGAAAAATATCTGAAGGGGATAGTGTAGTGAACCCTCACTGCAACACCCAGCAACACTACAGTCTTCCTCCTCTTTGCACTAGCTTTCTGAAATAGAGAAGGGTGTGTGCCTCTCATCACCTAATGCTTCTCTTCCTCCCTTCCTCCTTCTCCTAGATGCAGTGCTGCATAATCATGTTTCTCCTTGATTGTGCTTGGACCTCCATGTATGAGATCTTGGGGACTTCCTTGCAACGCTGCAATAATCCCTCTAGTTGGAGCAAGGGCTCCTCCTTCCTCTGCATGAGGTACTAGATCAACTCTAGAATTGACAGCGTTGTTGCCCTCAACATGATTGGGCAACTCTCCAATGATTGGATCCTCTTTCAAAAAAGAGATCCCTTTGCCTCCTTGTGCCAAAAATTAAGATCTTGCCTCTAAATAAGCATCATGCAAGATATCAGCCTCCTTCATGGCTTTCTGAAATGTTTTTGAGTCTATGGTTTCCTCCATCATATGCAAGGGTTTTGTTTTTTTGAATGTGTTTGTTTCCTTTACATGCATTTCAGAATCAAATCTCTTCATCAAAGTTCTAATGAACATTGCATATGAAGAGTTATTTTCATTTTTCAAAGTAAAAGACTCAAATAACCACCATGAATAGAATTTACCTCCCAAAAGCAGCTCTGCTACTCTAATGGCTTCATCTTCAAGAATATGATGTTGCTGCAAAAAGGTGTCTAGCTCTTCAATCCAAGCCTTGGCTGAACAAGTAGGAGAACCATCAAAGACAGATAGAAGAAATCTATCCTCATCATGCTGCTTGCTCCTCCTCACCATGATCTTGCAAAACTCTGGGAAAGTAATATGATCTCTAAACTTCTGGGTTTGAGATTCATACTCATGCAAGAAACCTCTAAGAGTTCCTTTCTTCGGCATTTCTTCTTCTTCTTAATGAGCATGTGACTGCGCTGTGTATTATAGGGTGTAGCTGCATGCTTACATCCCCTACAAGAAAATCTAGAGTTTGACTCAATTTCAAACCCTTTTGGATATCCTGTACAAATCTCCCTCCTTATCTTCTCAAATTCTTCATGAATGCCCAGTAAGGATCTTGGAAGTAGCTTTGTAAGCTTTCCTTCCCTCTTTTCTCCATATGATGGAGCCTTCATTTTCTCTCTCTTTGATAGCACTGGAAAGTTCCCAGCTTAGGAATATCGAAATTCTATTCCAGAGATTGACTGCAGGGGCATTTACTGGATATGTCACCTTTGAAAAAAAGGATGAGATACAGAGGCTACCTGGCCATCTGCAGACTCTGTCTATAGAGTTCGAAATATTCCCCCTTCAGGGAGTCAGCACTTTGGCTTGAAGTCACAGGCTGAGCCAAAGATCATGCTCTGATACCACTGTAATGTTCCTTTTTTAGAACATTGTCAACAACAATGAGACTATCTCAAGATATTCTAAAGTTGGAGTTCCAACAATAAGCAAGCACAATAGTGGTGCAGCAGTAACACTCAACTCATAAAAACATGAGAGAAATCCATAGCTTTCTTATTAAAAAATAGCAACAACAAATAGATACAAGATCTTGAGGAAAATGATACTCAAGATGAGCCATGCTCAGCCTCAAAGAACAATTACATCAACCATGACAAAACCACTGCTACATATGTATCATCAAGCTATGATTGCACAGTCTATGAGGGGAAACTGCTGCATACAAGTGTCAATACACAAATATATCAATATGTGGCTCAAATAAAATACGGGGAGAAATATCTCAACCCCTGGAAACAATAATGCACAATCCATAAAAGGATTGGCTGCAAAACATACAAAATGGCAATTCCACAGAAATGCCAGAGTTGCTGGGTTGCTGCAACAACTCAGAAATAGAACTGGATGGAGATGGTTGAATATGATGCTCAAACTGAATGTGCCTCCTCCAATGGATATTTCAAGTGAAAGTATAATCCCTTCACTAAAAATCTCTCCCTCCAATACTCTGCAAGAGCCCCACTACAAATGCTCCTCTCAAAATAATGCAGTATCTGAATGGAGCTGTGTTGTAGGGCTATGGAAAGAGTTGGCCTTGATGCTAAAGTCTACAATATGCTCCGGAAAGCCTCCAAACTGATATCCCAAAGGAAAGAGGGACTCCTCCTCTAAAAAATAGCTGAAGGGGATGGCGTAGTGAACCTTCACTGCAGCACCCAGCAACACAACATTAATTTGCTGCAGAAATAATGTTGTCCTGATGGAGGATGCTTGGCCTCAAGCCTGTATGTGAGGAAAATGAAGAAAAATCCCTCAAGAGACCTCTCAAGAAGGAGAAGGAATCCTAAATAGGAATTCCTCCGACAATTCTTGCTAAGCAGCAAAGAATGCACAATTGTCTCACAAGACAACGAGATGAATAATCATAAGCATGAGAAACAATGGTTGCCTTGTCCTCCTTTTAAACAAATGAAAGCTCCTCTCCATGGGTCCCACTTCTTTAGGGTTTTCTCCACCAAATAACCCTTTCCTCATTCATACTATGCTGGCTTCCTAAGTAAGACACTCCTCCTATGGCAGCGTTGTTGACTTGGTCAAACTTAACCAAGCCTCCTTGCAAATAACCTTGTTCACACATGAGGGTGTGCAAACCAGCTCCAAAGATGATCCCCTTTCATATTATGAGGGATTTTATTGAGAATATCATTATGCATGGGCCTCCTTACCCACTTATTCTCCTCCTAAGTGAAATCAGCAAAATTTAATGTTCCAAATTATTGTCGGAAAATTTTGGAACATTACAATCCTCCCGTCCCAAATGTTGCTTGTCCTCAAGCAACTACAAGGATAGAATTGAAAATCCTTCTCTCAAGGCATGGAGTATATGTAGTGTTGAGGAGCATCTTCCTCATGTGGATCCTCCATCCCCAAGCAATCATCCATACAAAATGAGCTACCTCCCAACTAGGCAACTCCTGGAAACTATCCTCCACCTTTTGCTCCGGCAAAGTAGGTGGGATGAAAATATGCTCATGGTAGACAATGTAGCCTACCCCACGATGTCCTTCTCCACACTCAAGATAAGTGTAGAGAAAGTGCTGATCCTGGGCTGCAAAATACTTGCCCTCAAGTGGCAAGACGAAGACTAGATCCCTAAGGACCTCTCCTCCAACGCTGCAAATCATGCTGGCCCAAGTCTCTCCAAATATGATGAGTTGGATGTCATCATCATAAGGCATCTCATTCCTCATATGGATCACCTCATAAATAAACAATTGAGCTGCTATAGTGGCCATACCATCTCCCATGCTCCCTTTAGAACATGTAGTGCAAACTATGTGGGAGTTTTCTCCCTCCAAGGACACATCCACCCAATGTGTCTCTCCTCCAATCATGCTCCCAAGGAAATCTCTAGAAATATCAATCAAGGGAACCATAAGGAGAATCATGCTGGCTGCCATGTGAAGTAAAGGATTAGGACAATGGTCCCTCAAATGTAGCCAACGCAGTTTGACTCTCCACTGCCATAGAAAATAAAATGATGGGTGGCCTACCCACCATTTTCTTGCTGCCCCATTCTTTTGGAGAAAGTGGATGATGTGATGTGAAATGTATGTATTTTCTCCATGAGAAATTTCCTCCCCATCTCCTCTTAGGGAGTGATCATCCATAATGGCCTCATGTAGACCATCAAATCTAGAAGGAAGAATATCCTTCCTTTGAGCAAATCCCTGCACATATATGGTTAAGAGGTGCATAGAAAAATCATCATGCAAATCAACAATACTATCACCATATGTTTTTCTCATATAAATGGAGTGGCTCATAGATGAGTCTCCACTCATCCTCAAAGGGAGAAGAGTTGACTGTGCTAACTCCTCCAACTCCTTATGATCCATGGAGTGCCTCCTCAAAGTCTTCAAGTGGTTTTTCCCACAAGAAGGAAAGAAATGCAATGTGGCCCTCATGGTTGACCCATGGTTTCTCCTAAAATGTACAACATGTATAGTAAGGAGAGCCATGCTCCCAATGGGCATCCTCAATCTCAATCCCACTCTCCAATAAATGCCTCCCATGAACATATACACATCAGCAATACATGGAAGCAAAAACCAATAGAAACAAGTTGTCACATGACAACCGGAAAGTGGATCAAGGTCCCACACAAGGAACTAGCATAGTGCATGCCCTACCTGCATCAAATCAAGCAAAAAAAAGTGCTCTCCCAGCCACTTTTTTGCTGCCACAATCATGTTACAAGATATAAACATGGAAGTACAAAAATGTGTCAATGGTGCACACCAAAAATCATGTGGCTTTCCCCACAAACCACCAATGAGATAGCCAATCTCAATGCTACAAATGGCTCCAAGTACATCATGATACGATATGCAAGAAGGAATAATCCTCCTTGATACAATATGCTGCTCATAAAATGAAAAGAAGTACAAAACATAAGGTGGAATTTTACATTCTCCATCATGCACTAGAAGACTTGAGCTGAAATGGCTCAACTGAAAATGCTCCCTTTCTCTCCATGAGTAGGAAGGTGGCTGTGACCTACTCTCCATCATCATTCGGGCTCTGCATCTGTCCATATGCTGAAATTTGTCTTGCTGAATGCCCTCCCAAATGAACTCCTCTGCCAAGGCAAGATATGCATCAAAGTGCATGGAAAATAAGTCCTCCTGTGCTACATGCAACAAATTCTCCTTGAGACTAGAATCTCTAGTCAATAAGACTCTACCATGGGAATATATGACCATATCATCCATCATATACTCATCATCTCTACCTGGGTCATCTAGAATCATACATGCATCAAGATCCTTAGAGTACTCAACTTGAGATCTCCAGCAAGGATCAATCCTCCTAAGAGACAGCGCTGGTGATCTGGCATGTGTAGCTCTCCTCATGCTGTTGTCTACTACTTTGACATCCCCCATGCCAAATTTTTCCTCCAAACTATTCACCTCTTCGGAATCCAAGAGCGGTGAATCCAAAGACAAAATGTCTCTCATCAATGATAGATCAGGTGGCCTCCCTGGTAGAATGCCTCTATGTAGTGAGACATCAATTTCAAGAGTGGATTGTACATATGGTTGGGAAATCTATCCCTTGCTCTCAAAGCACAATACAGTCTTCCTCCTCTTTGCACTAGCTTTCTAAAATAGAGGGTGTGTGCCTCTCATCACCTGATGCTGCTCTTCCTCCCTTCCTCCTTCTCCTAGCTGCAGTGCTGCACAATCATGTTGCTCATTGATTGTGCTTGGACCTCCATGTATGAGATCTTGGGGACTTCCTTGCAACACTGCAATAATCCCTCTAGTTGGAGCAAGGGCTCCTCCTTCCTCTGCATGAGGTACTAGATCAACTCTAGAATTGACAGTGATGTTGCCCTCAACATGATTGAGCAACTCTCCAATGATTGGATCCTCTTTTGAAAAAGAGATCCCTTTGCCTCCTTGTGCCAAAAATGAAGATCTTGCTTCTAAATAAGCATCATGCAAGATATCAGCCTCCTTCATGGATTTCTGAAATGTTTTTGAGTCTATGGTTTCCTCCATCATATGCAAGGGTTTTGTTTGTTTGAATGTGTTTGTTTCCTTTACATGCATTTCATAATCAAATCTCTTCATCAAAGTTCTAACGAACATTGAATATGAAGAGGTATTTTCATTTTTCAAAGTAAAAGACTCAAATAACCACCATGCATAGACTTTACCTCCCAAGTGCAGCGCTGCTACTCTAATGGCTTCATCTTCAGGAATTTGATGTTGCTGCAAAAAGGTGTCTAGCTCTTGAATCCAAACCTTGGCTGAACAAGTAGGAGAACCATCAAATACAGATAGAAGAAATCTATCCTCATCATGCTGCTTGCTCCTCCTCACCATGATCTTGCAAAACTCCGGGAAAGTAATATGATCTCTAAACCTCTGGGTTTGAGATTCATACTCATGCAAGAAACCTCTAAGAGTTCCTTTCTTCGGCATTTCTTCTTCTTATTCTCTTCTCATGGAAAAGTTGGCCATGTGACTGCGATGTGTATTATAGGGTGTAGCTGCATGCTTACATCCCCTACAAGAAAATCTAGAGTTTGACTCAATTTCAACCCTTTTGGAGATCCTGTACAAATCTCCCTCCTTATCTTCTCAAATTCTTCATGAATGCCCAGTAAGGATCTTGGAAGTAGCTTTGTAATCTTTCCTTCCCTCTTTTCTCCATATGATGGAGCCTTCATTTTCTCTCTCTTTGATAGCACTGGAAAGTTCCCGTCTTAGGAATATCAGAGATTGACTGCAGGGGCATTTACTAGATATGTCACCTTTGAAAAAAAGGATGAGATCTAGAGGCTACCTGGCCATCTACAGACTCTGTCTATAGAGTTCGAAATATTCCCCCTTCAGGGAGTCAGCACTTTGGCTTGAAGCCACAGGCTGAGCCAAAGATCATGCTCTAATACCACTGTAATTCTCCTTTTTCAGAACATTGTCAACAACAATGAGAATATCTCAAGATATTCTAATGTTGGAGTTCCAACAATAAGCAAGCACAATAGTGGTGCAGCAGCAACACTCAACTCATAAAAACATGAGAGAAATCCATAGCTTTCTTATTAAGAAATAGCAGCAACAAATAGATACAAGATCTTGAGGAAAATGATACTCAAGATGAGCCATGCTCAACCTCAAAGAACAATTACATCAACCATGACAAAACCACTGCTACATATGTATCATCAAGCTATGACTGCACAGTCTATGAGGGGAAACTGCTGCATAAAAGTGTCAATACACAAATATATCAATATGTGGCTCAAATACAATAAGGGGAGCAATATCTCAACCCCTGGAAACAATAATGCACAATCCATAAAAGGATTGGCTGAAAAACATACAAAATGGCAATTCCACAGAAATGCCGGAGTTGCTGGGTTGCTGCAGCAACTCAGAAATAGAACTAGATGGAAATGGCTGAATATGATTCTCAAACTGAATGTGCCTCCTCCAATGGATCTTTCAAGTGAAAGGTTGATCCCTTCACTAAATATCTCTCCCTCCAATACTCTGAAAGAGCCCGATTGCAAATGCTCCTCTCAAAATAATGCAGTCTCTGAATGGAACTGCACTGTAGGGCTATGGAAAGAGTTGGCCTTGATGCCAAAGTCTGCAATATGCTCCGGAAAGCCCCCAAACTGATATCCCAAAGGAAAGAGGGACTCCTCCTCTGAAAAATATCTGAAGGGGATGGTGTAGTGAACCCTCACTGCAACACCCAGCAACACAACATTAATCTACTACAGAAATAATGTTGTCCTGATGGAGGATGCTTGGCCTCAAGCCTGGATGTGAGGAAAATGAAGAACAATCCCTCAAGAGACCTCTCAAGAAGGAGAAGGAATCCTAAACAGGAATTCCTCCGACAATTCTTGCTAAGCAGCAAAGAATGCACAATTGTCTCACAAGACAATGAGATGAATAATCATAAGCATGAGAAATAATGGTTGCCTTGTCCTCCTTTTAAACAAATGAAAGCCCCTCTCCATGGGTCCCACTGCTTTAGGGTTTTCTCCACCAAATAACCCTTTCCTCATTCATACTATGCTGGCTTCCTAAGTAAGCCACTCCTCCTATGGCAGTGTTGTTGACTTGGTCAAACTTAACCAAGCCTCTTTGCAAATAACCTTGTTCACACATGAGGGTGTGCAAACCATCTCCAAAGATGATCCCCTTTCATATTATGAGGGATTTTATTGAGAATATCATTATGCATGGGCCTCCTTACCCACTTATTCTCCTCCTAATTGAAATCAGCAAAATTTAATGTTCCAAATTATTGTCAGAAAATTTTGGAACATTACAAGAAGTTCAACTCCACTCCACATCACAAACAGAGGTCTCTGCAAAAAAGGCACAAACCACATAAAATTGGTAATAAAACATTAGTGGAGTCGCCAATCATGTTGTAGTGTATTTGGTGCACGTATGTACGAAAACACACCAACTTAAGTTGTGTGGTCTACCCACTTAATTTATTAGTAACAGGTAGAAAAAGAAGAGTCAAGCAAGTTAGTGGAACAAGCTAGAATCATAAGCATACTAGATAGAGAAATAGCATGCATATATAAACTAAAAACTAAAAACAAATAAACACGAGCTCTGAAAAGAGTCAAACGACAATATACGAATTTATTAACACTGATAGTATTACCGGATCCTCCTGATCTAACAAATTAATCTTATGTTAAATACAGAATCCTTCCACTTAAGTGTGTGCAGAAATTAAATCGCCAATTGCAAAACACATGTGAAGAAAATCAATTGCACATAAACACAGTTGTTTAATGGGAAAGCTTAAAGCTAAAAACCCCAACTATCATATATTATGTATATCAATGGAATCATGTAACAATCTCATACAAAGCTTAGTACATCAAGCTCTCAGTACAATCAACGATCATTACACACTGTCATGCAAAAATTTGCATATATATATATATGCACCAATTTCTTGCCTTCTAACAGCCCGCCTCCACTGTGCAATCCCTGCTAAGGAAGACCCCTGAATGAATTCGAAGTGTCCTTGCCTTGACTGCGCAATCCTCATTGGCATCTCCAATGTGTGTTAGATGCATTGAATGCATCACTATAGTCACAACGGATAGTCAATCTCACCCTTTCACCTATCTCTCCACTGGGTCTCCACTGGAACTGACATGCAAGTAGTTAACTGTTGTATTTGTTCAATTGTTAGTGAGTTATTAATTGTGAATTAATTAACTAATTAATTCACTAAACTCTCACTAGTGTATCTTTCAGTTAGACTAGATACAACTAGCTCAATTGAGTTTAACTCACTTAACTGAGTTAAACTAAATAACAACTCCCATAACTACTCTTCCAACGATGTCATAACTTTGCCACTTCAGTTCTAACTGAGTCCTCCATGCATGAGCCACCAATAACCCTAGGAATTGCGTAATTCCTTCAGCCTACTGATTTTCCAAATCTGTTCACTGAAATAAAGTGCTTCAAGAGAATAAGTTGATATTTATTGTCGGATTATTATTAAGGGCTAATAATAATCGACATGCACCTATTTTTAGATTGACGATCTATAAATAGACTTCGCCCAATATTCTAAAAATAAAATTTCATCTATTTTTCACATTTGACCAACCATCTACAAATATCATCGTGCAACTAATAGAATATGCTCACCATGTCTAAAAATAGACATACACCTAAAAATATCCCGCGGGCCCCACTTAGTGAAGGTGCTTACTTTTCGCTAAGCTCATCATCTTGTTGAATCTCAACACTCCCTCTCAAAAAGATAGGGATTATCCTTCACCTCGATCCTGCCTCTATGGTATTCAAATTTGCTCCTGTTGAGCGCCTTCGTCAGAATATCCACATTCTGATCTTCCGTAGGAATGTACTGAAGCAACATGATCTTCTGCTGCACACAATCTCTAATATGATGATACCAGATATCAATATGTTTAGATATATCATGAAACACAGGATTAATCGAGAGTTTAATGCAACTTTGATTATCACAATGTATCAATGTAGGATCTAAATGTGAAACGAAAAAACCGACCAGGATCTTCCTCATCCAGATAGCCTCACATGCAGCTTGACTTGCTGCCATGTATTCTGCTTCCGATGAACTGAGGTGCCATGGTGAAGATGGCCCAATATCCTGTGCCATAATTCACCCTCATCTCGGCTCACCACTTCTTCTACTTTTCCCATCATTGCAATGCAACCATCTACCTCCAGCTTGTAGAGATTCTTAAGTCGAATACCTATCCTCTTGGTTTGACCCGTTGTTTTATGTTGCAAGAAAGCTTTTCCCTCACTGAAAACAACGTCATAACCTCTGTCCTCCAAAATAGCCATCGAGACCAAGTTCTTCTTCAGACCTGGAACATGCATAACATCTTTCAACAGAAATGGTTTACCTGACTCCCTCTCAAAGGTAATGGTTCCAATGTCGGTCGCACTGTATCTACCATCGTCACCCATCTCTATATGCATTTGGAGATCCTTCTCCTCCAAGTCACTAAAGAACTCCTTGTCTCCCGTCATATGGAAGGAAGCACCACTATCAAGATACCACACTGATCCCATAGCGCTTGAAACCAAGCATGCGATCAAAGAGAAATCAAGTTCAAATTGTGAGGCTAAGGCCTCTCCAGCTGCAGCTCCAATAAAATTCTTTTTCTTCTTTTTATGTGGGCAGTTAGTGGCGAGATGCCCATGTTCGTGACAGTGAAAACACTTCACCTTGGACAAATCTAGCTTCTTTCCTTTAGCCTCGGATTTTGGATGGAATTTCTTCCACTTCCCTTTCCTTGATTTGGTAGCCAAAGCGCAATTCTCTTCATCATCATTATTTGATGAAGATCCATCCCTGGTATTCCGCCTTATCTCCTCCTACACAAGATCTAACCAAAGTCGCTCCCAATCCGGCAGTTTCTCCTGTCCATTGATAGAGTCTTCGTAGCTGTGCCAACTCTTTGAAAGCCCAAGGAGCCAAGCTCACCAAGTCATCATCCACAACTGTAATCCCCACACTTCCCAGCTCATCCCTACATGGGAAAAACTTCGTGAGATATTTCGGAATACTGTCTCCCTTCTCCATTTTGATTTTTCTAAGCTTATCTTTCAGCGCCAACTTCCTATGGTCGCTGCTGCTTTGGAAAAGATCTTTCAAAGCCTTCCACATTGAAAATGGAGTGGATTTCTCGTGAAGGCTTGACACAATATGGTCTTTCACACCTTCCAAAATAATTATTATTTTCTTCGCTACCTTCTTTTTCCATGCGTCAAGTAATGCAGCATCGCTAGAAGTAGGCTTAGGAACATCGCTATCGATGAAATCCTTCAGTCCATTATCTTCAAGCACCGCCTCCATCCTGTCCTTCCAGGCTATGTAATTCGAGCTACCCTCAAGGGCATACTCCAATCACAACCCATTGAAAGACGTTTCAATGAATACTCAACTGTCGCACCAAGAAATTTCTACAGCAAATTCGAATTGTCCACCAGCACAAAACTCAACACCTCTTCACAATTGCAATCTCCATTGATTAACACTACTCCGATACCGTGTAGAAATTTATTAATACTGATAGTATTACTGGATCCTCCTTATCTAACAAATTAATCTTATGTTAAATACAAAATCCTTCCACTTAATTCTTTGCAGAAATTAAATCGCCAATTGCAAAACACATGTGAAGAAAATCAATCGCACATAAACACAATTTTTTAACGAGAAAGCTTAAAGCTAAAAACCCCAACTATCATATATTATGTATATCAATGGAATCATGTAACAATCTCATACAAAGCTTAGTACATCAAGCTCTCAGTACAATCAACAATCATTACACACTGTCATGCAGAAATTTGCATATCTATGCACCAATTTCTTGCCTCCTACAGCCTGCCTCCACTACGCAATCCCTGCTGAAGAAGACCCCTGAATGAATTCGAATTGGCCTTGCCTTGACTGTGCAATCCTCATTAGCATCTCCAATGTGTGTTAGATGCATTGATTGCATCACTATAGTCACAACAGATAGTCCATCTCACCCTTTCACCTATCTATCCACTGGGTCTCCACTGGAACTGAGATGCAAGTAGTTAATTGTTGTATTTTTTCAGTTGTTAGTGAGTTATTAGTTGGAAATTAGTTAACTAATTAATTCACTAAACTCTCACTAGTGTATCTTTCAGTTAGACTATATACAACTAGCTCAACTGAGTTTAACTCACTTAACTGAGTTAAACTAAATAACAACTCCCATAAATACCCTTCCAACTCTGTCATAACTTTGCCACTTCAGTTCTAACTGAGTCCTCCATGCATGAGCCACCAATAACCCTAGGAATTGCGTAATTCCTTCAGCCCATTGATTTGCCAAATCTATTCACTGAAATAAAGTGCTCCAAGAGAATAAGTTGATATTTATTGTCGGATTATTATTAATGGCTAATAATAATCGACATGCACCTATTCTTAGAATGACGATCTATAAATAGACTTCGCCCAATATTCTAAAAATAGAATTTCATCTATTTTTCACATTTGACCAACCATCTACAAATAGCATCCTAAAACTTATAGAATATGCTCACCATGTCTAAAAATAGACATACACCTACAAATAGCCTGCGGGCTCCACTTAGTGAAGGTGCTTACTTTCCACTAAGCTGATCATCTTGTTGACTCTCAACAGACAAAAATGATACGAATGGTGGCTCTAGGCCCCTCTTATTGAGTGCTGGTAGTAATAAGAGTGAAACTTTACCCTCTTGCCAAAGGGCCCCTAGACAATGGTTCTAGGTCCCGATGCAAGGATGTTTTTATCCCAAGCTTGCCTCGGTGCACTCTCTCTCTCTCTCTATTGTGTTGGACTGAACTTGTTGGATGGCCAACAATTGAGTCCCCTCTATTTTCAGCTCCGGCTCACACACTGCTGATATTGCTTGGGAAATTCTGGCCAGCATAACAATGTGTTCACCAATTATTCATCTCATGGCGGCCTTATATAGGAGATTTCAAATCCTCCCTTCCCTCTCTTGGTAAATGGAGGATGGTGACCCAAGAGAGGGGTATGATTCCTTTGTGTGCTCCAAATATTCCATTGAGTGCTCACATAGTGTCTAAGGAGGCATTGGTGGCTGTCCTTAGGCGGCTTCAAGTAAGGAATCACTTGTCCTTTGCTTTGTGTGGTCCCGGATAGTGACATTTCGCCACTCCCAGGATTGCGTGCATATCGGGCAAAAAGGCGCTCTTCACGAAGGATTATGCGCGCAAATAGCATTTAGGACTAGTTCAAATTTAATTTTCCTCAGACCTTAGAGATTTTTAAATACTTTCCAGATTCTGTAATGTCTTCCAGCCCTATAAATCCTTTTGCCTAACATTAATTAATGTCGTCTTCTGTTGTACGATTTTCTAGTGTTAACACACGTTTTTAAATGTACAAATGGATTGAGCACCTTGAAAAAACCCTTATGGCATTCAATCTTTACAGTTTAAAAAACTTAAAATTATGATTCTTAAAAATCTCTATCGGGACAAAATTGACCACAAAAAGAGTTTAAAAAGGCCATTTCATATATTAATTAAATTAGGCTTAAAATTTATTTTTATTTAAATATAAATGTAGTAAATATAAATCATTTTTCTATTTATATTTTATTATTGAATTATAATTTATTATTTTTTTTTTTTTAAAGTTGGTTATAATTGTATTTTTTAAATCAAAATTTAAAAAAAAAATATTAATATTATAAAATTAATTATTAAAATTTTATAATTAAAATATAATAAAGATTTTTAATGAGATAGAATTTATTTATACATTCAAAAATATAATTTTAATAATAAAAAATTATATAACTTAATTATAATAATTAATATATTTTTTTAAATAGTATAATATTTAGAATTTTTAAAATACAAATTTCAAATTCATTAAATTAATTGAGAAATGATAATTAATTTTAAAATTATATAAATTTGTTATCATTAAAAGTTTTAATATTTAGTAGTTCTTTTACTAATGAAATTATTAATAAATAAGGACATAGTCTAACTTATAGATGAAATGACTTTTTCAACTACCATACAATTTCAAGTAAGATTGTGATCTTTTCAAATAAGATTGTGATCTTTTGTGATTTAAAATACATTTTTGAATGCATAAAAGGATTTGACACTTAAAAATCCTTAGGGCACTCAAATTCTACATGTTAAAAACTTAAACTCAAGATTTTAAAAATCTCTGCCGAATTTTGGTTAAAATTAACGAGAAAAAATACCCTCAAAAGAGTCATTTCATCTATTAATTAGGCTACGCTTTTATGATTACCATAAATTAATTGTCATATGAATATTGTTTAATGACAAAGCCTAGACATTTTATATTAAAATTTAATAAATATTATTTTTATTTAATAAATGCTCTCTATCTTTTTCATAATGATGAAGCACATTGGGTGGAAGGTTGAATTATCACAAGAGAGCCAAATTATATAAATTTAATTGTTTAAATTTAGAAATTCAACAATTTCTAAATAAAATTAATAAAAAATATACCTATTTAAAACATTCCATTAGATTACTGCAAATTTACATAGAGTACAAGTATGTGAATTCTTATTCGGACAACATCCTGATTGAGCATATGCAAAAAAAAAAAAAGTTTGGAATTACCATTGTGCATAGTGCGTGGCATGTGCATGACTTGAGGATGGTTATCTTCCCATAAATGGGAAACTAGATAGCCTCCCTAAATGTTATGACACTTGTTGTAACTGCAAAAAACCAAACATAGATTGAAAAAGAGTAACATAGGCTGAAGGAGTATTTGTTGATTCCTTGAAGCAGGCAAGGCCAGGCTAAGAATTAGCTGAAGGGATTGGCCCGATCTTCTTTCAGCCATGGAGGTCTTTCCCACACGATTGTCGTTTTGTCGAAGCTAGTGCCTGTCACATCCTCTTATTTGTCTTTTTCTACAACCTTGTTGTTAGTAGCATGTCCCCCCACCTTGTTGCTTAGAGGCTCAAGAATTTTAGTGGTCTTCTCCATTTTACTTTCTAGCTTCAACCTCTCAAGACTAGGAGGTTTTGCACCTGGAAAAACTGAGTTTGAAGGACTTGACGAAGAAGTATTTGGCTTGTCCAAGGAGTTGGAGGGTGCAGGAGGCAAGGGACAAGGAAACTGAATGCCCATGGCATCGACCAAGACACACAAAGAAACTCACTGTTGAACAAGATGAAAATATAGACCCATAATGCGGCCTTCCACCACCCACAAAACCTCCTCCCGATCACACAAAAGTTGACCAAGCAAGTTCTTGAGTGCCCAATGGCCATCCCCTGTATTTCTAGTCTTTTCCACTTCTATATTTGTTATCATCCTTCGAATGTGCCCACGAAGATCCTTATCAAATTGCTCAGTTCCAAGACCATGTCAGGGAGGAGGAGGTTAACAGCCCCTGCCTCTCCCCCCACTCCTAGAACAACCACACTCTCAGACCAAGGTTGCCAACTGGTGGCAACATGAGTTCTCTTTACTAGAATTTCCTTGTGGCGTTGTGAATTGTCGACTTATGGTGTCGTGAGTTTCCCCTGCACTCGCACTACCAGACTTCTCTCCGTTCACAACAATGTGAATAGCAGACCAACATGGGACTAGCATAGTAATGCAAAGTCTCGCATCCCAAGTCTGTAGGCTTAAACCACACTTTGTTAACTATTATAAAATAAACAACAAATATAATTCTAATATAAATAATAATTATAAAAATTTTTAAATCACACTAAATACAAACTATTTCTCATGTCTTTCACAAAATGCAAAGTTCAAATTATATATAAGTCTAGTGACATTGCCAGCAATTTCGGTATGTATGTTGAATGCTCGTTCATTGTCGTCGAGTCACCCCAACTCATGTTGTGGACAAAGCAGATAGGGATCCTCGGCTGTCATCCAACACCCATTAATGGTTGCAAGTTATGTGATATGAAGACTCATAATGCCTTTAGACTCCACCTATACACTCAAATCCAAGGCTTAAACTACCCTTTATTAACTATTATAAAATAAGCAATAAATATAATTATAATCTAAATAATAATTATAATTTTTTTTAAATGGCACTGAATACAAACTATTTCTTCACAAAGTTCAAATTTAATATATATATATATATATATATATATATATATATATATATATATATATATATATATATATATCAGTCTAGTGACATCGCTAGCAATTTATTTATATTTGCTAGCTAACGCTATACTGTCACATGGAGTGTATGATAAGAATTTTTCCATATTAATCTGCTTGGTTTCTGTTTCAACTTTGATTTCAGTCCTTGATTAGCCCTATGGCCAAGAAACTCGGTCCGTAGGCTCTCGGTCGCAGGGAAAGCTAGATCAACAGCTAAATCCCAAACTGCCTTAACTGCATTTTAAAGAGGCAAAAAGATCTCAGCAATTTCAGTCAAAGCGGCCCCAATGCTGATGGCCACAGGCTCAAATCCTCTCAGGCTTATCGAAAATGTCTGGGATTTCCGGGGCGGGAATAATAAGTTCTGCAGGTGGTCATTTAGTGCATTTTGGTTCAGATTCGGTCGGTTTGGCTAAATTTCGCAAGCGGTTGAAGGGACAAGCACTAATGCACGTTTGTTCAATTCTATAATTAAATGCATTCTCTCTTTGCTTTTTTTTTTACATTCAAATATCTGAGAAATTCAATTTATAAGAAATTTATAACATCGTGATATAAGCATGATTTTGAATTGCACAATGATATATTATTGGATTTTTTGGATTACACAAGGCTGAAACTAGCGTAGTGGTGCATGTAGGTGGCTTTTAAGGTTTAGATTAAAGTTGGGTTTTCAATATAATTTTTACTTAATGATTTCATAATAAAATAAAATAAAATGTATTTAACAACTCAATATATATTTGTCATAATATATTTAAAGCATGTAAAATAAATTTTGTTTATGGGTATTTCAAAATTAAAGCAACAAGAAGAATATCTAGTTTTTATGGCTAGGTTTCATTACTCTTGCTCAGAGTACATGATTGAATATGGCACCCTGCCAAGTAGGAAAGTTTATCCAACTTTCTATCCTAGGGAATCTCCACAAGTTCCCTAGCCCTTGAGCCCAAGTCCAAACCACAATCGTAGTGTGTTTGAGATCATCGTTCCAATACCCCTTTAATGTCCAACCCCAAATCCACCTCTCTATGACAACCCCAAATCTTTGCACTCCTATGTGCCAAAACCAAAAATCAACGAAAAAAGCAATGGAAAATCCTCCCAAACCTCCCCATAAGAATCTTCCCTCTCCAAAAAGAATCCCCTGACCAAATCCATTCCTTGCACTTACCTTCCCCCTCCTTAATGTTACCAACCTTCATTAATTCCTTGAAGTCCATCCCACCTATCCTCATATCTTAATTAGAGGGGATTAGGTCTTGAAGACAATAAAATATTAAACTAATACTATTTGCTTAAGGTTAGTGAAATCAAAGTGGGTTAATGAAAATCTTGATTAATACAATAATTTAATCATAATAAATATAAATCATTAATTATTTATTAAGGGTTAATCACTTAATTAACCACTAATCAAGCTTAACTATCAATCAAGCTTAAGACAAATCCAAGTTTAAAACTAATCCTAGAATATTAATGTATTCATGTGAGGTGTGGGTATGTAGCTAGCATACACATACCTGGTACGTATACTAATATTTCTTATAAGAATCAATCACAAAAGTCAATTATTGAGCAGGTAGGCTATTAACTTTATATAAGATAATATGATCAAGAAGTGGGCATTACACTACGCATTGTATATGTTTGATGATAGTCAATATACATAATATATTATAAGTTAGGAGTGTGTTAAAACTAGATATGTGGGGGGTGGATTTTCATTTATTATTCTAGCTCGTGTAACCTTTTTATTGTGTAATGAGACTTGGATAAGACATTGGTTGTGGGAATCATGGAAATAACTCACTTTGTTTTATTTTTGGCTAAGCCTGGCATTGAAGATCGAATGTTAATGAATGGAATTGTAGCTTATGCAGTGAAATATGACAAGGATACTTTAATGGTCTTGGTCACAACATCACAACTCTGAAACTCTTAGACTTGTTATTTTATCCTTGGTTCAATTATAGTTAACCTCCATTCTCTAGTTCTCATCTGACTTAGTATGCTTGGGAGAGTGAAGGGGTTTCCCTCAACCAATGGCTTCTCCAATGTTGGGATTTCTAATCCCTTCGGAAATTTCTTTCTCTTTGTATGAATCCACCCATTTTCATCCTTGCCCCCCTTGTTTTTTTATTATACTGATTAGATGCAATCTTTACTTCTCTTGTGATAAACTTTCACTTTGATTTGTTGTGGCCTCTACAAATGGAAAGGGTCATTAGTGGTTAGGACTAAGAGTTTGATAAAAAAATGTACGGTAGAGGGCCTAAACAATTACCCATAGTTTCTTTCCCCATAAAGATTTATATTTCCAAAAGGCAGATAAGAGTGCCAATTTGGTATCTAGGAACTTCCATTTTAGATTTCCCTCTCGGGTCATTGAAGAAATAGCCCAAATGGAAGATTCAAGTAGGTAGAAGAGAAAAATTCTCCTTGGTTTTTCTTAAATTAGAGATACAAATATAATTAGACTAATAAAATTGTATTGGTTGAATAAGGCTTTCATTACCCAAGTAGTGAAGGAAAAATATCTCCAACAGTAGACCATCTTCCACAAATTGAATTCACTAGGAAATAAATTTGAAGCAATGTTCAAAGTTACTATTTCGTATTAATACCATAATCAAACAATCCTAAAATAGTAACAATAATGACATAGTAAGGTGTTACCAAAGTGGGAGGGTTTATTCTTTGCCTCGATGAAAAAATAGAATGAACCTTCTCTTAGGGGCTTGGGAAAAGATTAAACAATCAAGCAGAACCCTATGCCTTGTACCATGGATTGATGCTAGCAACTAAGCAAGGGATCCAATGTTTAACCATATTTGGATATTCCCAAATGGTACTTCAAATTTTACAAAAGAGATCACTCCCTAAATACATTCACCTAGAGGCCATAATAAAAAAAATGGAGGGGAAATTATCAAGGATGGAAAAATACGAAGTCTATCACATTCTTAGGCAACAAAATCAACTCCCAGATTCACTCCCCAATGAAGGAGTTGGGTTGCCTCTTGGAATATTAAAGTGGAAAAACTCAAGAAAACTATGTACAATCCCATGAAATATAAGGTCAATTCAAAGGGGACTTATCCCCAAGTTAGAGAGGGCCAAAGGACAACCTCTCCTTCACCATTGTATGTATTCAAGCCCCCCTTAAATAAATATAGTCTTGGACTCAATCCCTCCTTGCATTCAATTTGGTACACAGATAATATGCTTGGTTCGGATCGCACAGGGTGGAAGTACATCACCGCGATGCGGTTCAAATGTATAATTGAGGCATCAACAACTAATATGAGTTTAACATGGTGCTCCTTGTGGGTTGGCACACTCAAAATAGACCTGCAGTAGCAGAACTCATGCGAAGGTTTAGGGTCACTATGGAATATGTCGCCTAGTATGTTAAAATGAAGAGACACCAAACTTTTCACGTGATCCCTGTTCTAGCTATGCTATAGTGGTGTAGAGAAGTTCCATGTCTTGAGAGGTAATGTTATGAAACCAACTCCAAAAATAGAAGAAAAGAGAGATCAAAGCCTTAGAAATAGCCACTTCGAGGGGGCAACCTCCAATACATTACATAAATGAACAATTCTTGGATGATACAAATGAAAAAACCTCCTCTTTATATATAGGAGTCCATGGGGCCACAATGTAATCCTAGTGGGGCCATAATGTAATCCTAGCCGACCTAACAATAATAATGTAAGGGCACAATAATAACAATATGGGGGTTACGGGGGTACAACAATAACAATAAGGGGGTTACACTAACAACAATAATGGAATATACTAGTAATATAAGTACCTAACATGCTCCTCTCCTTCAAAAAAGTGTTGTCCTCAACGCTTCAGTAGCTCCGAGTGCTTTTGTATAAAATTATCATCCTCCCATGTAGAATCTTCAGTGGGTAAGTTCTTCCATTTGATGAGATACTCTAAAATTGATCGATTTTGTAGCTATCGAGTTCTTGTTTCCGTGACTACTTCGGATTCCAATATGGTTTTTCCTTCCTCATCAAGTTCTGGCAATATTGTTTGAACTAGAAGTTTGTCCCCTATAACCTTTTTTAAGCATGAAACATGGAAAACTAGATGCACCTGTTGAGCCCCAAAGATGTCCTTTTCCTTCACCAAATTTCACTTCATTTCCTTTGTCCCTTATCAATTACAGGCTTAAATGGTCAATAGGATTGGTTAAAGACACTTTAGGAATGTATACAATGACTGACTTGCTATATTTTCATGGTTTTGTTATTTTAGTAATTTTTTACTAGACTCAGCTACAGAATGCAGCCATTCTGTAGCTAGTCGCCTAACTATCTTCATGTTCTCATAGGTTACATGTGTCACTTCAGAGAAAAACGCATATGGTTGAATTCCACAACGCTCCCACATCATTTATTGCTCTCTACGAAGTCTGAGCAAGAATCTACAGGTGGTTATGCACGTGGAAGAGATCAAAGCTAAGAAGCAGATTCCTACCAGGACAGGGACTCTACAGATGTCTCCAGCAAAGTACGAGGCTTCCATAAGAGTTCTAATTTGATTTTGATTGAAAAAGACATTTGTTCCTATTTATTCTCAAGGGTAGTTATGTATTTCTTTTATAAGAATGACTCGGGAGACCGAGGGACAGTTAGCTAGATTGATGTTTTGTTGCTAGATCTCAAAAGACCGTAATACTCTGTTTTTGAAATACTTTTCCTTTAATGAAAGAAGCACCACTTTATTGCAAGATCTGAGGCAATCTTGAGGAGATTTGTATGCTAATCCGGTGGTAGAGGGCCCCTACTGCCCGAGAAGCTTTGTGCACATTGTCTAGATAAGTAACTTTAGCCTTGTTGCATTCCTAGTTTAAGCAATTTTCTGAACTTTGTGTTTTATACTCACTTGCATTGGATGCTACAGTCTAGCCTTGTTCTTACGAATTATTCCAAAATATCACTAATATTGAATGAGATATAACTGTAGTATTTTAGGAATTAGTTGCCTTTTTCTGAACTTTACATTTTTGTGCTCAAAGAATTACATCAGTACCATTCATTAGACTTGTTCTTCGAATTGTTCCAAAGAAATATCACTATTATCTTGATGAATGAACATACATATTTTAGAGATCAGATTTGCATTATATTGTAGTTGTAACTTAGGAGGTCCTTGGTGTCTAATTTCAATTTCTATTGTGTATTTCAATTTAGATTAATAGCATAGTTGGTTTAATTGCTGTCATTTAGATTAGGATATGTAGCATTCATTAGGTTGTGAATCTTTGTATTTCAAGTTTGAATGATTGCATTCTAGTTCAGCTTTATCCATTGTATTTTTAGTTTTATTAGTCAGTTGTATGCTAGTTTTGTTCCATTAGACTTCAAGGCCTTCATTATTTACAAACTACTCTTGTTATTAATCTCTTCCAACACATCATCATATGGACATGAATTAGTGATATTAGTTCAAGGCCTTGACTGTTCTGCAATCTCTTATAATTTTACAAATAGCCTTTTCCAAAACTATTCCAAAAGATTTCTAACTTTCGAATGAGGCTTAGTAGTGACAATTTGAGTTGCAGAATGGATTAATTTTAGTGTCATAGGTTAATTTAGAGTAGAATTCCTTACTATGCTACAAATAATCTTTTCCAATTGTGTTCCAATAAATTTCTAACCATGGATGAGATTTTTGTGATATTGTAAGTCATTGTTTACTTAGAAGAACCTCATTGCATTAAAATTATCCTTTTCTCAAGATATTCCAATATATTTCTAATGAATGAATGGGACTGAGTTCATGTTATGAGTTATTGAGTTCATGTTATGAGTTATGTAGTTCTTGCTATGAGTTATTTTTCTTGTTAAAGTATTGCATTTTCTGTTCTCAAGTGCCATACATAATTTAGAATAGGATTTGCTCTGTTTTAGTGTGACCAACAACTTCTCTTTTCCAAAACATAGTTCTTTTCCTCTTAGAATAAAAACACAAAACCAAAAACATTGGAAAAACACTAAACACAACGTAGTGAGAAGCAAATACCTAGGCACAAGGCACATATGTTTGCCATTCAACGATTTCAAACCTGGTTGACAATTTATGGCGACTCAATTTGGGAACACTAAATTTGGCAGACAACACCTAAAGCGAAGAAGTAGGAAGCTCCAATTTGTATGCCATAGTACCAATCTTTTGCAACACCTTGTAAGGACCATGGTACTTTGGTGATAATTTATTATCCTTCTTAGCTTGCTTGAGGGACATTTGTTTGTATGGTTGTAGCCGTAAAAATACCCAATCTCCTACATCAAAACTTCTCTCGCTGCGATGTTGATCTGCCTGTTGTTTTATTCGATTTTGTGCCAAAGTCAGGTTATCCTTTAAGAGTTGGAGAACTTCTTGCTGATGCTCGATGTGATCTTCCACTGCTTGAACCTTCGAATTTTCTCTTAAATATGATGTGATGGATGGTGGATGATATCCTCAGAAGTATAAATGGAATATTTTGATCAGTATAGGAAAATATTCTCTACCATTGACAGAAGTAACATGACCCATTGCTTTCTTATGAGATAAAATTATGAGAATGTCTTCCAAACATTTATTCAATATCTCTCTGTTTAGGCACAGCAGTTTAATGAGTATAAGATGAACGACTAGTGAGATTCCAAGTACCCAAACAAGAAAATAATTTCGTCCAAAAATTTCCTGTAAAAATGGGATCTCTGTCACTTACAATAATCTTTAGGTTTCCATGTAGCTTTTGAATTGTTTCCATAAATGCAGTAGCAACTGTACTTGCTTTAAATGGATGAGATAATGCACAAAAGTGTGCATACTTGGTAAGTCTATCAACTACCACCATGATGACACTCTTTCCTTCGGACTTAGGTAAGCATGTGATAAAATCCATTGAAATCTCCTCCAAACGTTGACTTGGAATGGATAAAGGTTGAAACAGGAGTCTTAATTGTCTAACTTTATTTTTAAACAAATAAACATTATCATACAAACTTAAGATAACATCTCTTCAGGCCATCCCAAAAAAATTACTTTCTTTATTAGTAATTTTAAAAATCCAGGAGTGTAAATGTCCTCTAAAGGAGAAGTGTTACAATTCCAAAGAATGTCTTGTGTCTTTTATTACAAGTTGGTTTTCTTTCAAATATATATAGCGATCTTTACTATACATAAAGAAAGAGGAAAGAAGAAGAAAGAGAGAAAGAAAGAGGAAGGAATCATTTTTTTTTTTTTTTTTAACTAAATACAGTGCTGGATCTTACCGCACAAATGAGTGTCCACACTTCTTCGTCCTTCTTCAATTCATCTCTTGGTTCGGTTATCCAATCTGGTTGGATAATAGAAATGGCACAAAGCAATGCTTCCACCTCTTCATTCTTTCTTGAGAGTGCATCTGCAACAACATTTAACTTCCCCTTTTTGTAGATTATTTCAAAACCATAACCCAACATCTTTGAGACCCATTTTTGCTGCTCTTTTGAAGATAGTTTGTTCAGAAGTGAAAGAGGTCAGCATGTAAAATCCAATTCATGGGGGCAATCTCCAATACATTACATAAATGAACAATTCTTGGATGATACAAATGAAAAACCTCCTCTCTAGGAGTCCATGGAGCCATAACAATGCAATCCTGGCAGGCCAACAAAGATAATGTAAAGACCTGATAATAATAATAACATTAGGGGAGTTATAAATTTGTGCAATGTAATATAGAGAGTTTATAACGTAACAAAGCCTAAGAAGTTACTAGCCAATATAAGTACCAACGGTGGACCAACAACTAGAGTTGTGTGTAACTCAGTATATTCAAGGTATAAATAAGTATCATCTGAACAATAGTGGATTACATTTTCAATTCATTAGTGGCAATTAGACAATTAAAAATCTAATATAACGACACTTTGTATTCAACCACCTCAAGGACGGGGAAGGATGATCTCATCTACAAATTATTCTTAAGCAAAGGAAATATGTGAATTCCTTCAATTAGCGAAGTTTGCGGGTTTGTGAGCCTATAGGTTATTAAGTGGGGGGCCCTCGGGAGTCGGTGTCATAATACTGTCATAACTTTGTCCTCCTAGCATCCTTAGTTTACCTCAAGCCAACGTGTTTTAGGCTCAAGGGTATTATGAACTAGGTTTCTTTGTGTTAGGAAACTCTCCATCCTCCTTTTTCAAGTAGAAGGATAAGACTTCAAGATGATTGGGTCTTGGTCCAAATGGCCAATTAAAAAATTGAAAAAATCAGGCTTCTTTGGGAAAAGGTAAAGCAATTACAAGAGGAAATTCTCACTCTGCAATTGAATCATAATCAATCTGTCTCAAGCGTCACAATAGTCACAAACATCATAGTGGAGCAAAGGAGCGCCATCAACATAAATGAGGATGAGATGTTTTTTAGCATCAACAAATTGAAAACCTCCAATTAACATTGGATGGAGGGCTAACCGAACCAACTTATCTAACAACAAATAGCCTACCATAGCTCAACTACTCCCAAATATGAATTCCATAGAATGATCTCACCAGGAAGAAACCAAGAAGCAAGGTGGTTCCTCTAAATAGACTTCTTACATGTTTCTCTGTAAATGTTGTTCAACTTTATATTTTTGTTGGCATATATATGTGTATAATGAAAGTAGGATGTAACAACCCTAAGATACTTTACTAAAGTTACTGCTATTGTTTTTACTTTTATTTTGTTTTATCTTATAAACACAATGACTCGTGGCTTGGAAAATGCCTAATTAAGTTTTGTGATGCAAGATAATAAATGGAAAATAAATTAATTTCAAGAAAGGAATTTTAGTTAATGAAACCTCTAGAAAGTTATGGACGGTTATCAGTTTCTTTCTTACCTAGAGAGGAGGAAGAAAACCTCAAACTCAATGGGAAAAGGGATCCAATGATAGAAAGGTAAGCTAGAGGGTCGAGAGAGAGAAAAGTTGAAACTATAACCTTGTACAGAACTGTCAAGGTGGGCAGGATACTGCCAGAAAAGGTGTTCTTGAGCTGGGCTTGCAACTAGTGGAACCCTTGGAGGAACCCTTGAGGCATTGAATTTTGAACTAGACTTGTATGGTCTTGATGTTCAAAATTTCTTAACTTAATACTGAGTTCCTACACTGTCTAGAGGGGAAGGGGCTCGGGGAGAGACTGGACGTCATTTCCAATCTCATGGTTGGGTGGTGAGATATTCTTGAT
Organism: Pinus albicaulis; assembly: GCA_034641835.2. Classification (NCBI taxonomy): domain Eukaryota; kingdom Viridiplantae; phylum Streptophyta; class Pinopsida; order Pinales; family Pinaceae; genus Pinus; species Pinus albicaulis. The sequence goes on from CM076580.1 coordinate 1,225,264,310, forward strand.
GGACTTCCTGTCACAGTAAGATTAGAATAGATAATTGCTTAAAACTTCTTAATATCTACTCAATTGCTAATGAATGGTAATCCTACACTGTCTGTGTAACTAAAGTTCTTATGAAATGGGAATTTTGTTATCAATGTTTTTGAAGAGATTCTTTTTTATTTTCTTTTTAGAAGGAAAACATTTTGTATTTATGCAACATTTAATCTAAAAAAAATAGGACATGTGTCCTTGCCTTAGAATCATGTGCTAATGATTAAATATTTAAGACTGATGTAGGTCGACCAGGTCGAAGTTAAGCACATAATTGACTGAAGAATAGAGGTGTAGAAGCAAAGTATCATGGTAATTGTTAAATCTGACCAAGTACATGAATAAGAACTAAAATATGTAAAGTAACATTTCAAATATGTTTTGAGACAAGTAAAACAAATTATGGGGTTAAACCCTGATCTCAATCCAATCTCTACACAAGCTAAGAGCATTGGTATTAAACCTAGGAAGCTTTTGGGGTTTGGTTATGTGAGCCATGTGACCCACTGTCTAGCTCACGACTGACACTAGTAAACCATAGAGTGGTCATAAAAACAAGAAGAAAATAATTAAAAGATTTAGATATGGTTAATACTTCTTACCATAAATGAGCAAGCGGTCGGTTGGAGGAAAACCCTAGGTCATGGCGAAGTGAGGTGGGAAGTTGCAGGTGGGGACTGTGGCAGGAGGCAACACCTCTGGGCCTGAGAGGCTCGATATGTTGGCAACCGGTATGTGAGGTGGGTGTGGCCCTTCTACGAGCCCTTCTACAGGCCCCATGGTGACAGAGCACCCGACGATAGAAAAAAAGGACTCGGGGACAATAGGGGGGTCTGAGAAGGAGTAGGCTTCAGAACATGTGATTGATGGTGGGAAGAAAAAGAAGCTCATGTGCCTTTTCCAATGCCTACCAAAGACAAAAGAGATACTCCAAGTTTGCATCAAATCGGATGGCATGGGCCCTCATATCCAATACATGAAATACCACACCCTAATAGGGAAGTTTGTCGGTATATGGCCACCATAAAAGTCCCTTATCTGGTGGATCAATACAACCTGGAAACAAAAAGGCCACTATAACTTTCAGTTAGGGTCAAAGGGCTTCTTCACGATAATATTCTTTAACCTGGAAGACAAAAATAGGGTGTTTGACGGAGGACCCTATTTCTACAATTTAGCAGGGTTGTATTTAACCTTATGGAGGAAGTGATTCAACCCAGACAAGGAGGATCTATCGGTGGCCCCAGTTTGGCTGAGACTCTACTCCCTTCTGGCAGAATTCTGGCAACCCGATATTCGCGAAGATATAAGTAACGCCTTGGGGCCTTTTATTAAGGTTGCTGAGTATACCAATAAATTGAGGTATGTATCATATGCCCACATTTGTGTGTACTTAGATATTTAGAAGGAACTGCTAGAAGGAGTGAACCTGACTGTTGCCAAGCAATAGACTATGATCACATCCCATTTAGGTGCAGGCGGTGCCATGAATATGGCCACTTCTTTCGCGAATGCCCTCTGAACTCCTCGCCTACCACATCCAAGAACACTAGTGGGGAGAAAGATGCAGAAGGGTTCGAAAATGTCGTCAATAGAAAAAGATAGGCGAAAAGAAACCCTAGGCTGGAGGTGCATAAGAAACCACAGATCCATAATAAGTTTGAGGCCTTGAACAAGGTTAGTGAGGTTGGGACCAGTGATGTGATGGGAGTTCAATCGAATAACAAGGAGCAAGGAGAGAAAGGTAAAAAATTGGAGACTTCTAATTCAGAGACCAAAGAAGAGATGACTCGGGGAGACGAGAGGCAAGGGGAAGAGGCAGAGAATATGGATATAGGGGATTTAGACCTCGACGAGATCGAGCAAGCTTGTGTAGACCCAAAAATTGGGTACATCCCTTTCCAACAATTTGCGCTCTTAAGTGAGGCGATCATTAAATATAAGAGCTTGAGGACATTAGGAGTGGTTTCAAAATCCTTAAAGGTCTCTGAAGGAAAAATATGAGGGAGACAAAGCAATACTCAAAGGATCCAAGAAGTGGGGGGTAAGCAGGTGGCATCAGGGTAATATCCAACTATTGAGGACGCCTTTCTCCCTGACTCCAAATATCCCTCATGAAAGTGCTAACCTGGAATATAAGGGGCTGTAATAGTCAACTCAAAAAAAGAATTACTAAAAGGAAAATAAAAGTGGAGAAACCTTCGATCCTCTTTCTCCAAGAAAATAAGTGCAACAATGAAGACCTGAATAAGATGAGCCGTAACATCTGGAAAGGTTCGAAGGTGATGGCGGTGGACATGAGGGGAATGGTTTGCGGGATAAGCATTTTATGGAACCCCAGAGTGGTAAGCCTCTCGGACTTTGTGGTTTTCCCCCACACCCTCTCTGCCCACTTTCATGTCCTCAACACCTCTGTTTGGGGGGTGATGTCGAACGTTTATGGGCCTTTTCAAATGGCTCTAAAACTAGCATTTTTAGAAGGCATACAAAACCTTAGGCACTGGGTGCGTGACAAGCATTGGGTGCTAGGCGGGGATTTCAACCTTATCATAAATCTGGGAAAGAAAAAGGGGGGAATCAGGACCCTCAGTGGCATGAGTGAATGGTTCAATGAATTTATTGAAGAATTGCACTTGGTGGATGTGAAAACTACCAACAGCTTATTTACCTAGCAAAAAAAGCGTGCAGGCTCCCGACACATTTCCTCTCGGTTAGATCGGCTCCTAATGTCAGAATTTGTTTTGACGGGGGGGGAGAGAGAGATTGGGGCCATCGTCCTCCTGGCTGCTGGGTCATACCATTGGCCAGTTTATCTGGATTGGCATCGGCTAGGCAAGAACCTAAAATGACCCTTTCGGTTTGAAATATTATAGTTGTCGCACTCTTATTTCCACGATCTTATCAAGGAGTGGTGGGAGGGATACGAGGTCCCCTCTGGCTCTAAAATGTATTGCCTACAACAGAAAATCAAGTTTATAAAAGAACGACTGAAGAGGTGGAATAAATAATCCTTTGGAAATATTCAAGACGAGAAATAGAGAATAGAAGGATAGATTGAGGACCTTCAGCAATAGGTAATGCTCAGCGGCTATAGTGATGAGGAGAGGGAAATGGAATCCAGAATCCTCCAAGAGCTTTCTCAGTGTGAAAGGCAGGAGGAGATTTTGTGGCAGCATAAATCTAGAAAACTTTGGCTCAGGGATGGGGACAGGAACACCAGGTTCTTTCACAGAGCTACAATCCAATGCCATCAAGGAAACCGCATAGCCCACTTAAAAATTTCCAATGGCCAATATATGGAAATGCAGGAAGGTCTAGAGCGAAGCCTTAACCATTATTTATATGTGCTGCTTCATGAGACATAGGAAGACAGAGGACTTGATATAGAAAAGATAATTTCCAATATACCTTGTCTAGTGTCTGTGGAGAATAACATGATGCTGATGCGTAGAATCGAAATGGCTGAGGTGGAGGAAGCAGTCAAACAGATGGAAGGAGGGAAATCCCCAGGCCCGGATGGGTTCACAACCAACTTCTTTCAAAACTGTTGGGATTTAGTGAAGGATGAATTTTTGAACATTGTAGAGGACTTAGAGAATGGGAAGAATTTTGAAGGCCTTCAACTCCACTTTATTCACCCTTATTCCAAAAGAGCATGGGGCGGAAGAGCTAAGTAAATTCAGGCCAATCGCCTTATGTAATGTCATCTATAAACTTATCACGAAGATAATGATAAATAGATTAAAACCCCTGCTCCTAAAGCTAATATCCTTGGAACAAGATGGCTTTGTGGAGGGAAGACAGATTCTGGATGGTATCATCCTTACCCATGAGGTGATCCATTCCTTAAAAAATTCTACGAATTCCGAATGATGATAAAACTTAATTTGGCCAAAGCTTACGACAAACTGAGTTGGAAATATATCAGGAAGATGTTAAAATCTTCCGGGTTTTGCCATGACTGGGTTAAATGTGTCCTTAACCTGGTCTCCTCATCTTCTTACTCTATTCTTGTTAATGGCACTCCTTAGGATAATTTCAAGGCATCGAGGGGCATCAGGCAGGGGGATCCCCTGTCCCCGTTTCTTTTCATATTGATGGTGGAAGGGCTGGGCAGAACTTTGAAGGCTAACCAAGAGGATGGGAGGATTTCTGGCATTGGGCTACACGAGGGGGTTGCCCATCATACTCACCAACAATTCGTGGATGATACGATTTTGATGGGTCAGGCCACGGTCAAAGAGGCTAGAGGCTTAAAAGAGATCCTGCAGTTTTTCAAAAGAGTGAGTGGCCTAGAGGTAAATGAAGGGAAATCGCAAGTCTTCTTCTTCAATACTCCACTGATAACACGAAGAAAAATTATCAAAATCCTTGGTTTCTCGGAAGGTTCCCTTCCTTCTAAATAATTGGGGGGCCCATTGCTGGACTTTAAGGTTGGACAAAGCACCTGGAAAGATCACCTGGATAAGTTGACAACCAAACTGGGAAAATGGACCCACCAGGAGCTAAAATTTCCTAGCTGTCTAACTCTGGGGAAGTCGGTGCTTCAGTCCATTCCCATGTACCTCTTCTCGATCTTAGCGGGCCCTAAATTGGTTCTTAAGAAGATCAGGGCCACCCAGAGAAATTTCCTTTGGGGTAGCACAAAGAACAAGTAGAAATGGGTCTTGGTCGACTGGACTACGGTTTGTCTCCCCAAGAAAGTTGGAGGCCTAGGGCTCAGGGACCCAAAAGTAAGTAATTAGGTGCTTAGGTCGAAAATCTGGTGGCGGTGGATCTCAAACAAGTCAGAACCATGGGCGGATCTATGGATGTGTAAATATGCTAGAGGTTGGAACAGCCAGAACCTGATCAGATACAATGAGGACACCTTGGGATCCTTGATTTGGAGGGCGGCTAATGCCAACCGTAACTTGGTCAAAGAACACAAATTTTGGGAAATTGGGGACGACGCAGAGGCAGACTTCTTTAGGGATGCTTGGCAACAATTACCTAGTATCCAGGGGCTGGTGGGGATTCCAGGGCTACAGGAACACCTGAAAATGGAGGGTATGACAAGAGTTAAGGATTTCTAGGACACTGATGTTGAGGACAACCCTTTCCACCAGTGGTTGAAATGGGAGTGGTTCAGGACTCGTTGTCCAATGGAATACACAAGTAACCTAATGCAGGTGCTAAGCGAAAGGAATATAAAAAAGTTTCAGCACTTAGATAAAATTATATGGGGGTACAACACAGCTTGGCCAGTTCAACATTAAATAAGCCTCTAGATTAGCTAAGAACCACCATTTGCTGCCATCTGAGAAAAAATGGAGTAGAGTGTGGGGCCTAGGTCTTTGGCCTATATCCACCTTCCTCTGGTTGCTGTTGAAAGGAAGAGTGTTGACGTGGGAGAATCTCCACAAGAGAGGGATAGCATGGCCTTTCATTTGTGTTCTATGTCTATCAATGGAAGAGACCATGAATCACCTGTTCAATGAGTGCAGCTGGACCTCTAACTTTTGTAACAAGGGAGCTCATATTTTCAAAAGCTCCAACCAAGTCCCAGGATGCTCGCCGACCACAATTGTTAACTGGGTGGAGGGCCCCTTTATTAATAACTTGTTAAATTGAATTTGGGAGCTTGCCCTGAGGTTCCTGTTATGGGAGATATGGAAAGAGAGGAACCACCGTATCTTTAATGGTAGGAAAATATCGAACGCATCATGAGATGGGGATTAGGCAATATGAAGACTAGTAGGGAGGAACTTCGGATGCTTCACAAATGGAAGGTTTAGGAGCCCCCGCATTATATCGGAAAGGCCAGTAACGGACCCGACAAACCTTAGAGCTCAGATGTTCAAGTTGAATTTCGATGGGGCATCGAAAGGTAACCCAGGGGCGGCTGGGGATGATGGAGTAATACATTATTGTAACAGGGAGATCTAAGGAATCTCCTGGGGTTACTTGGGGTAGACCTATAACAATTTTGGGAGCTTGAGAGACTTCTGGCAGGGCTGGAATTAGCAATTCAACATCAGTGGTTTCCTATGATCATTGAGGGAGACTATAGAATCATTGTTGATCTAGCCCTTAGATTGCTAAATGGGTCGCAGGTGAGTAAGGTTACTAAAAACTGGAAGATGGAAAATAACTTGGAACGCCTGAGCTCCCTCCTTCGGATGCATTCAGAGGTCCAGCTCAATCATGTGAGGTGAAAAGATAATAGTCTTGCAAACTTGCTCGCCAACCATGGGGTCTTGGCGAGGGAAGAAATTCAATCAAGGAAGTGGGGATACATTTCCGAATTATACCTTAAGGAACAATGCAAAAGGATAATGTTGAAGGATCAGGGGTGCCCCAGATGGGGGTGACCAGGGTCCCCGGGCGACAAGCTGGGTGTCATGTACCTACTGGAGGGGCGAGCAAAACAGATACCTCATGCGAGATGCGACATGGATGGTGGCATGAGCGGAGGTGAGAGTTTAATGGTGGGAAGGATAGTGTTAATGGTTTGCATTTGGTACTATGGGAGAATGGAGGAAGAGGTGATGGGGGTGTCGGATCCCGAGGGAGGGAGGTACCACCTATGTCCATGTTCGCTCGAGCAAGTAGTTATTATGGACAAAGGGTGGAAGGGAGATGTTACCGAATGTAGCGGAGGCCTGAATGTTCCTCTGTGTGTGTAGAGGGGCATGGTTGGAAGTTTTTCAGTCTAGTGTAGCCATGTGTCCGAGCTAGTGTTGCACGATCCTTCCCCCCCCCCAAGGATCCAAGGTCAGAACCGCGTCCCGTACCGATCCTTGGGCGATCCTCCGACGGAACCGTGGATCCGAAAATTAGATCCGCGGTTCTGCCATTTTGAGGCGATTCTTGGAAATCTGGAACCACACAAGCTTGATCCATGGTTCTGGATTCCTGATCCGCGAATCCAGAAAAGGATCCGTTGGGGATCCATGGAGGTTCGGGCACGGATCCCCATGGATCACCAGTGGATCCAGAGGGAGATGGGCGGTTCCACGAGGTTCTAAATTATTTTTAAAAAAATTCTTTGACTTAAGTTGGGATGGGGCTTCCTGGACACTCCCAAGGTGCTCCCTTGATGCTTCATAGATGTTTCCTAGATGCCCCGTCATGGTAATGTTTAAAAATAAGTAAAAGAGACGTTATCCTTTATATTTCATTTTCATCCTTTTACTTAAATTTTTAACATTACCATGAAATGACTCATGATGTTTGAGAGTGGTTCCAGCCCCATCAAGCTTCATATGGAGAAAATAGAATTTCATATCCGATTCAAAATTCAACAGACTTAATAGTTTTAAGGAATTCAAGATCAATGAGATTGTGGCTTTTCATTAGATTATATCATGTATGAGGGTATGTGATTGGCATTTAATCAAGAGCACCAAGCCCTATACGTGCTCATGAACCCTAGTGTTGGTGGTGTTAATTGTTGAAATCCTTTCTCATGGCCTTAGCAAAAAATTACCTTTAAATGAAGTCTAAATCATTGATCAAACACGTTAAGCTTTTTACACCATATTTTAAGGCTTGGATTAGGTAATTTGATTAAAATTGGGAAATGTTGTCTAATATCCCTGGACAATTGAGGCAGAGGAAAAGGCGAGACAAGAGGAGAAGAATCTAGATTCTAGATGGTTGATGCTCGAATAATTAACCATTGATGTACAATGGATGCCATATCTATCTTGATTTGTATATAAATATGCATGTTTTCATATCTTCTACAACTAGTTTGGTATTTTGGATGTTTTTTTAATATAAATGCAAAAAAATATAAATATATATATATATAGTAGACGGTTCCGAGACACTTCGCTTCCCAGATTTTTGGGAAATGACGTTTCCTTGTATCCGCTTCCAAAAAACGTCCACGCTTCGTCCCCGCTTTTTGCAACATTGGTCCGAGCTGAGAAGAGGAGGAGTCTCTGGTGTTGTGCAGGCGGTTGCGGCTGGGGTTTGTTGGCGTTCCCTTCTGGAAGAGACTATGGTGGGCCGCCCTTTTCCGGGTCGTTGCTGTGTGGGTCATGGAAAAGGCAGTGGCAACAGAGCATCGACCATAGGAGGAAAGACCCCTCAACCGTCCCAGTCAAAGAATTGGGGTGGCAGACTTGATTGGGAAGCCTTGTTCCTTGCGGAAAATGATGACAATGATTCCAATGCCATTTCAAAAGTGGAGGCTAATTTGGTCAATTCGTTGCGTCTTAAGTACGAGGAGGGGTTGAGGTGCACCCGGTTTGGGTGTCAAGGATCCTCCTACGTTTTCTGATGCGCGAGAGGAGGAGAATTGGGAAAGCTGTTGGGGATGATCTCAACAGCACTAAGAAAGTGTTGGACAAAAGCCTTGGTAAACTATAGGATATCTCAGATATGGCAGGATTCTCGACATTCTGCAGCTCGTTAATGTGCTCCTATTGGAATTCGCTGGGGATGGGGAAGACGAGGAGGACGTGACAGATTCCATGTCGGGAAGCCCGACAGGGGAAGACCAGGACCGAGACTGATCAGGTGCCTCGACTCTTTTTTGTTGTGTTAAGCTAATGTGTGATTGTATCCCTGTCATGTTTATAGTGCGTAGTCTTAGCAGGTTTAGTTAGTTACAAGTTGGAGTTTTGGCTCTTTTACCTTTGTTAGGGGCCATCAGACTAGACTTTCCTCTAGTTTCCCAGTATGGGCGGAGATGTTTTTGTAATTCTGGACACTCTCGGTATGGTTTCCAACATGTCGGCAGGCCATTGTATGTACTTATTTAAATAGTTAATAGAAGGAGGCCTATATTTGCTGACAAAAAAAATTACTTCTTACTAGAAACATAAATTAACTATAAACCATGGAGAAAAGCAAGACTTTCTAACCAATACATAAGTTATAGAGAAGGAATGTATCTCATTAAATTAATTATAGAACCAAAAACTCTTGCATTGAGACTAAAATAGTCATGGATCGACAATTGACAAATTGATTGAGGAAGAAACCAGGGCAGAAAATTATAGATAATCACCTAAGAAATAAAACCCATCATTTATCTTCATATGCTTAAGAATAATATCAATCCATACAAGTCTCAGATACAACTTATGAAACCAAAACATGGTTAAACCCATAAACTAATTCATTCATAACTTGGAAAATCAGTTAAGGAATTACAAATAAAGTTTGTTGTTCCAATAGAACACCACGATGTCATTTAACTGTAATAAGGTTCATAATGAAGACCAAAATTAATAATTCGGTCCCTCAGTCCAGGAAGAAAATAAAAAAAAATAACTATTCTGACTAACAACGATACAAAGAAAAGGGGATGAAACCCTGGAATATTTATCAGATTTTAATGAAACTAAACGCCAAGCCATAACTGACACAAAACAACCATATTAAGGGTATTCTATTATGTTTTAATCCTGACCTAGATATTCTTTGTAAGAGAATGAAGCAAACTCTTAGCATATAAAATTAAATCGAACCTGGGAAATGGAAGAACGAGTTTGTAAGTAGATGATGCATGACCATGACCCAAACTCGTCAGAAAAAAGGAAGATTTATGAATCAAAACCTAACCTCCCAGCAAATAAAGAGTTATTGTTAGAAGGTTTTTAACTGGGGTCAAATAAAAATGCAAGCACAAGTTAAAAACATTATAGGTGGTGTGTCATTGGGGCCGCGTTGTGCAATTCAACCTATGACACAATGGTTCACAAAGTAAACACCAGACTCTTTCTACTTTCCCTCTTAAGTTAGGTCAGACCAAGTGCCACTATGGAAATACATCTTCTAAGGATTTTTTCTTGAGGAAATGTCTTGATTCTTGCCTCTCTCTTGCCAGTGGACGAGTATCTGAGACTTGAAGAAGCTACCTGCACAGAAAAACCGATTGGGGTTAAGTTAATAAAATCTGCAAAGAGCTATAAGATAACCCACTAGAGAATTTATCGAATAAGGATATGAAATATACTTGAAGGTGGGAAGTAGACCAACAACCGAAACCCTCCTTCGCCATGGAGATAGTTGTAGAGAGCTTGAAACCCTAACTCGAAAGGACCAAATGAGCCTCAAATTCAAAGCCAAAAGAGAGAGTTAGTTACCTCAACCTAATCCCTATGACTCTCGACCATTAGATCAACCTTGATAAAATGCACGATGGATAGGGTTCCATGTGTCCGCGATCAGATGATCCTTCCAAACTTTGGTACATAGGAGATAAGGTGTCATAAATTGTTGAACATGCAACCTTGGGTGGGGCGAAATATTAGGTTCATACCCTAGTATGAACACTTAACCAATTAAATTAAAACGTTAAGTTTGTGTTATAATCCGCTATTGATTTGTCTTATGACATAACTTTATTATAATTCTTATATGCGAGAAAGAGAGGGATAAATTCTATTAAAAGTAGTCATGGTGTAATGTAAATTTTCTTTTGGGTTGTTATGTTTGTTATATAGGATATATAGGAAAACACTTTGAGATTTTGAGGAAAAGGGCTTTATATGATATCGACGTCTCAAAAGTTTTATCTGGTTTAGTTCCTCAATTTTGTTTGATTCTCTCGACACACTAACTTCATTTTTGTGCCAGAAGTGCATTCTACAACCCAATATGAGGGAAATGTGTGATTCCATTCGTGCTCAACATGGAGTTGACACATGTCCCTAAAAAAAATACTCTAAATAAAAATACAATATTGGTTATAATAAAAACACAAATGATTATATATATTTGGAAAGTTTTAATTAAAAGCCTTATAAAACATCAATAATCCCAATTTCATTGTGTTCATCTATTTTGTTGTTAATATTACAATAATGTGTGAAGGAGATCCATGGTAATAATATTTCACTCTCACTCTTAGAGTTGTAAATAAAATATTTCAATGTTCATGTTTAATAATATAATTTTATATCAACTTTGTAAGACAACAAACTGGAAACAAACTCAACAATATATTAATTAATGTCTCAATAATTGATGTACATGATGTACATATAAATACAACAAGAAACCGTTGAATCACTTCTTGGGTTTTACTGGACTCTAATAACAAATTACCCTAACACAAACTAACCCGAGGATTAGTTGTCTAACATTCACCCATCAATCCGAAGGGATATACCAAAGTCTAAGAGTGAGAGCTCAAAATGCAAAAATGCATCTCAGCCAAGAGCTAAATGTCTCTCAGAAATGATTTTTAAGGATGATCACAAACCAAGATGGGAGAACTCAAAGTCTCAACCAACACTAATTCTGGAACCTACATAGCAATTCTCTGGGGAACAAAAAATATTGTTTTAAGGTGACCAAAAACTTTGGAACAATCACAACATTTCCTCAAACAATTCCAAATCTGGAAGTGCTTGTTCACAAACAGCTCAATCAATTGAACTCTCACAAATTTGGCTCTAACTGGTGCATGTTGTAGCTCAATATGTGGATCTATGACTCAGGCTCGCTTGACATGTCGAACCTGTAGAAGACAGCCAAAGAGTCCCCCATTGTCAAAAACAGGGTGAGAAGTATTCTTCATCACTGCAAGGCTTGTCAACACTCTCGAACAAATCACATAGTATGATTTGTAAAGACAAAAAACTGGAAACAAACTCAAAAATATATTAATGAATGTCTCAATGAATGATGTAGACGATGTACATATAAATACAAGAAGAAACTGTTGAATCAGTTCTCGACTCTAGTAACCAATTAACCTAACACAAACTAACCTGAGGATTAGTTCTATAACATTCCCCCCCTAATCCAAAGGGATATACCAAAGTCCAAGAATGAGAGCTCAAAATGCACAAATGCATCACAAACAAGAGCTGAATGTATCTCATAAATGGTTTTTAAGGATGACCACAAACCAAGATGGGAGAACTGAAGGTACAAACCAACACTAATTCTGGAACCTACATAGAAGTTCTCAGAACAACAAAAAATGTGGTTTTAAGGTGACCACAAACTCTGAAACAATCACAATAGTTCCTCAAACAATTTTGAATCTGGAAGTGTTAATTCACAAACAGCTCAATCAACTGAACTCTCACAACTCTGGATCCAACTAGTACAAGTTGTGGCTCAGGATGTGGATCTCTGACTCAGGTTCAATTGACATCTCGAACCTGTAGCAGACCACTAGCAATTCCCCCCTTGTCAAATACAGGGTGAGAATTATTCTTCATCAATGTAAGGCTCGTCAACACTCTCAAACAAATCCTGCGGTATGATTTGTAAATATTCTTGTCTGCTTTTGAATATTCCCAAGAATCAATCCATCTGAAGTTTAGCTCCTCTCTTGCAATACTCTTCTTTCTATAACATCGTATGACTGGTGATTTCACTTTCCATAATGCTCACATGGGTGAAGATCAAAACACCGATCTTTCACATGTCCAATTCTGTTACACAATTGGCATCGATCAACTTGTTCTAGAATAACACCATCCAGAAATCCAACACTTTGAAATTGTATAGGTTTAGAAAAATCAGGCATGTGAAAAGATACATCGATGACATCTTTGTTATAACCCAAACTAGTTCTGTGTTTTTTATGCGTCATCTCTTCCCATGGTCTTATAATAGGTTTCACATTAGAACTTTTAATTTCATCCAAATTTTCTCCTAAAATCACATCATTTCTCTAATCATTCTCTGACTGATGATCATGCTCAAACAAAGTGTTGTTGTGAAAAAACACCAGTCCAGAATCAAAATTTTTCTTCTAAAGTTTGTCTTGTTATAATTGCAACTCAATCTCGAGAAATTCAATTGTCTTCACTGCATCATGTAAACGATTTTTGATATCAACAAGATTTACTTTGATGACATTTACAGTTTCATGAGTAGTGGAACTAATGAGTTTGCTTAAAATTTCTAATACATTTTTAATTTGAGTCATTTTAGTCAATCTTGGGTGTCGGTTACCACCGAGAATGCACCCGTTTACAAAGAAAATTCGACAAGTAAAAGCTCACCAATACTAGGTGCTCAAAACAACAAGTGTTCATCAATACGATGTACAACAATCACAAGCATAATTTTCATTGTGCAATCTCTAGATCAATATAAACTTTCACAACTTATCGCTCACAATCATCAATATTTCACAAAAAACAGTAATAATCATCCACAACATACAATGAACCAAGGCTCCACTATCAACTAAAACTCAATGCAGATTAGTCAAGAAATTAAACTTCAATCCTCAATTCGATTGCTTGGATAAACTTATTTGTTGTGCAGAAAGATCCTTAACAACTATGTCCTTTCGTATTTGCTTCACCTACAGAAAGTGTTTCAAACTAATAAAACACGAACCTTTGACTGGTTTCCCTGGAAGGATAAAACCTTAAGACCAAATAATATGATTAGTTTTTGAAAAAAAAAATATCAGTCCTCTACAAGTAAACTATCCCGCCACAAAATCAACTAACATTGCAACTATAGAAATATCCACTTATGCATAACCACACAACTTAAAGAACCCTCAACAAATTTCGTTATCTGCTTAAAAATGTATAGTTGATTAGGTTCTTCTAGCACCACCTATTATAAATATTTCAATTGTTTAAATTAAACATACACCATACATAATGATGCATGACCGAAAACAATGCGTTGTGAATTAACTACTGGAGTAGGCAAACGAGTGGTTCACTTACCAATGCAACATCTTGAACTTCAAAACTTTACAAAATAGCCATTAATAGTTTTTGCGCTATTCACTATTGTACTTTCGATCTCACATCTATAATCTGAAGATAAATCTCAACCATAACCAAAATGCAAAAAAAATGCACTTGAATAAGTTTAGGAGGTTGAACAGTTTCGCAAATCTCCAAAAATCGCCTCCGGGAGTTCCCACGCAACACGCTGTAGACTGTAGTGGAAGGTTTCAGATTTGGAATTGCTACTCATAACTCATTATATGCATCATCCATCCAACTCTGCTCAACCATTTATGCCCAATGCACTCACAGGCTCATCATCCTTCTCAGTTCAAAAATCCCATAGTAGTTTCCAAAACCAAATAATGTTACCAGATGTGTGTTTCATATCAAAACACATACGAGTATGTTCCTGTAGTTGAGAATATCTTTTTGTGCCATTAATTATTTGGATCTCAACAAAGACCGACAGACCCCTTTCAATTTTTTTCTTGTAGAACCCCCGGGTTTGAAACTGTCACTTTTTTAAATCACCCCCTTCCGCTTAAAAGTTTCAAAACCTTTGTGTCTCTCCTTGACGACGTGCATAAAGATAAGCCATCAAATTTCTATCTTTTCCATACATGTTAGATTGTCATTTCCACTCCAGGCAGTACACTCTCTGATACCACTGTAAGACAACAAACTGGAAACAAACCCAGAAATATATTAATGAATGATGTACATATAAATACAACAAGAAATCGTTGAATCAATTCTCGGGTTTTCTTGGAATCTAATAACCAATTACCCTAACACAAACTAACCCGAGGATTAGTTGTCTAACAAACTTACAAATATAAAGCAATTAAAAGTAAAAAAGTTCTTCTATTTTCTCTTATACCTATTTCAATATAGAACTTAAATAAATTGTTTGAATATCCACACACACACACATATATAAGTTTCGTTTATACAAGGCCCAACAGGTCTGCGTTTGGTTGCAATAATTGAAAATGATGCCACCGGGAGGAACTATTCTGAATAACCCCTTCCTTCTTATTGCTAGCATACTCATCCCCATCAAACTAGAAATTAGGTGCCACGATATACCCTGTGGAAGGAACATATATATACTTACTTTATTTTATATCATGGATATAAAGTAATTAAAAGTAAAAAAATATTTTATTTCTCTTATAAACATTTCAATATAGAAGTTAAATAAATTGTTTGAATATCCATATTAACTTTGAGAGAGTATATCCCCTGATCGGGGTGCTAAGTGGGAAGCGGCTTGGTGCGATGTGAATAACATATATGTGAGCCATATTGTTGAGATTCAACAAGATGATGAGCTTAGTGAAAAGATTCGCCTTCACTAAGTGGGCCCGCAGGCTATTTTTGGCGCAAATCTATTTTTAGACTATGTCTATTTTTCGACATGGTGATCATATTTCAGAAGTTGCAGGATGCTATTTGTGGATGGTTGATCAAGTTGGAAAAATAGATGAAATTCTATTTTTAGAATATTGGGCGAAGTCTATTTATAGATCGTCAATCTAAAAATAGATGCATGTCGATTATTATTAGCTCTTAATAATAATCAGACTCTAAACATCAACTTATTCTCTTGGAGCACTTCAGTTCAGTGCACAGATGTGGCACATCAGCTGACAGAAGGAATTACGCAATTCCTAAGGGTTTACTGGAGCTAATGCATGGAGGACTCGGTTAGAACTCAAGTGGCAGAGTTATGACACAGTTGGAAGAAGTAGTTATGGAGTTGTATTCAGTTTAACTCAGTTAGACTCAGTTGAGCTAGTTGTATCTAGTCTAACTGATTGATACACTAGTGAGAGTGGAGTGAATTAATTAGTTAATTAATTCACAAATAATAACTCATTAATCAACTGAACAATACAATAGTTAACTATAGTGCATGGCAGTTTCTGTGGAGACCCAGTGGAGAGATAGGTGAAAGGGCAAGATGGACTATCTGTTGTGACTATAGTGATGCATTGATTGCATCACACACACATTGGAGTTGCCAATGAGGATTGCGCAGTCAAGGAAAGAGTAATTCGAATTCATTCAGAGCTATTCTTTAGCAGGGATTGCGCAGTGGAGGTAGGCTAGCAGGGGGCAAAGATCGGTGCATGGATTTGCAGATTTTTCCTGATTAGTGTTTGACGATTGTATTGTACTAAGAGCTTGATGTACTAAGATTTGTATGAGGATTGTTACATGATCTCCATGATACATAATATATGATAGTTGGGGTTTTCAGCTTCAGGCTTTCCCGTTAAGCAACTGTGTTATGTGCGATTGTTTTTATTTATGCTTCACATGTGTGTGCAATTAATTTTCCGCAAAATATTAATAGTGGAATCATTCTGTATTTTGCAAGAATTTAAATATTGTGATATTAGGGGAATCTAGGACATATGCATGCTTAATGTATATAATTTATACATGGTATTAGAGCATTGTTAATTCTTGAAGATTGCAATTGTGAAGGATTGGTCGGTTTGTGCTGGTGGACAATTCGAATTTGCTACAGAAGATTCTTGGTGCAGAAGTTGAGTATACATTGAAATGGCTTTCAATGGGTTTCGATTGGAGTATTCCCTTGATGGGAGCTCGAATTACATAGCCTGGAAGGACAGGATGGAAGTGGTGCTGGAGGATAATGGACTGAAGGAGTTCATCGATAGTGATGTTCCTAAGCTGGGATCTAGCGATGCTGCATTACTTGACGCATGGCAAAAGAAGACAGCAAAGACGAGAAGAATTCTATTGGAAGATGTGAAGGACCATATTATGTCCAGCCTTCACAGGAAAGCCACTCCATTCTTAATGTGGAAGAATTTGACAGAATTTTTCCAAAGCAGAAGTGACCAGAGGAAGTTGGCGCTTAAATACAAGCTCAGAAAAATAAAAATGGATAAGGGCGACAGTATTCCAAAATACCTCACGAAGTTTGTCCACTGCAAGGATGAACTGGGAAGTGTAGGGGTTACTGTTGATGATGAAGACTTTGTGAGCTTGGCTCTCCTTGGGCTTTCGAAGAGTTGGCATAGCTACGAAGACTCTGTCAATGGATGGGAGAAACTGCCGGGATGGGAGCGACTTTGGTCGGATCTTGTGTAGGAGGAGATAAGGCGGGGTACTAGAGATGGCTCTTCATCAAAGAATGAAGATGAAGAGAATTTCGCTTTGACTGCCAAAGCAAGGAAAGGGATAGGGAAGAAATTTCCATCAAATCCGAAGCTAAGGGCAAGAAGCAGGATTTGTCCAAAGTGAAGTGTTTTCACTGTCACGAACATGGGCATTTCGCCACTAATTATCCACAAAAGAAGAAGAACAAGAAGGTTGTTGGAGCTGCAGTTGGACAGGCCTTAGCCTCGTAATTTGAACTTGATTTCTCCTTGATCTCATGCTTGGTTTCAAGCTGTATGGGATCGGTGTGGTATCTTGATAGTGGTGCGTCTTTCCATATGACGGGAGACAAGGAGTTGTTTAGTGACTTGGAGGAGAAGTACCTCCAGATGCATATAGAGATGGGCGACGATGGTCGGTACAGTGCGACTGGCATTGGGACCATTACCTTTGAGAGGGATTCCAGTAATCCATTCTTGTTGAAGAATGTTATGCATGTTCCAGGTCTGAAGAAGAACTTCGTCTCGGTCGCAATGCTAGAAGACAAAGGTTATGATGTTGTTTTTAGTGAGGGAAAAGCCTTCCTTCGACAAAAAACAACGGGTCAAACCAAGAAGATAGGGGTTCGAATTAAGAATCTCTACAAGCTGGAGGTAGATGGCTGCGCTACAATGGTGGGAAAAGCAAAAGAAGTGGTGAGCCGGGATGAGGGCGAATTATGGCACAGGAGATTGGGCCATCTTCACCATGGTGCTTTGAAGATTTTGCAGCAAATTTCTACTAGACTTCCCATGGGTACTCTTACGCAGTCAGATCAATGCAAGGGATGTACTATGGGTAAGTTTGTGAAGACCACCTTTAATGAGAAGGAGAACCGTGCTTCGGTGATCCTTGAGAGAATTCACACAGACGTGTGTGGACCTTTCTCGGTTGCTTCAACAACAAAACACAGGTATTATGTTATATTTGTTGATGAATATTCTCGTAGATGCTGGATCTTATTCATGCAGAAGAAGAGTGAAACGTTCTCAAAGTTCTGTGAGTTCAAAGCATTGGTGGAGAAGGAGTCGGGGATGCAAGTGAAAGCTCTACAAAGCGATAATGGTGGTGAATAAATCTCAGGCGAATTCAAAGACTTCTGTAGAAAATAAGGAATTCGAAGAGAACTCATAGCGCCTCATAACCCACAACAGAATGGGGTCACTGAGAGGAAGAACATAATGATCGTGGGTATTGCACGAGCAATGTTGCATGACCAGGGCCTACCGATGCACTTGTGGGCAGAAGCATGCAACACTGCGGTTTATGTGCAAAACCGTTGTCCTCATAGAATACTTGGCATGAGTACACCTGAAGAAGCTTTATCTGGTAAGAAGCCCGATATTTATCATTTGAAGATTTTTGGCTCATCTGTTTACATTCATGTGACAAAGGACGCCAGGAAGAAGTTGGAGCCGACTACAGAAGTTGGGATATTTGTGGGGTACACAGAAACACCCCATAATTATCGTGTGTATTTTCCAGACAGTCGAATGACTGTGGTGCGACGGGATATCAAATTCAATGAGGTGAAAGCCATGAAGTTGTCGCTTGAGAGGGAGCTACACTTGCATGCGGAGGAGGAACTTCTTGTTCCCAAAGATGAGCCTCTAGATGTGGATCAGCCACAGGAGGAGATTCAAGGAGTGGAGGAGTCCACTCATGTAGAACCAAACATCATACAAGACAGAAAGCGGACCACGGAAGCTGAGAGATTGAAGTTTGATGCAGCACAGAATGTAGGAGTCCCTACATCACAGCGCAAATAGACAGTCACCTGACCGATTTACTGGATACATGGCTCTTATGAGCAAGTGTATCGTGACAGATCCATCTTCTTTTGAATAAGTAGTTCAGGAGCCCACATGGGTAGATGCCATGGTGGAGGAGTATGACTCCATTGTCAGAAACAGTGCTTGGGAGATTATTCCAAGACCGGTGGGAAAATCAGTTGTAGGATCAATATGCATCTACAAGGTAAAGCAAGCTGTCGATGGGAGCGTCGAGAAGTATAAGGAAAGATTTGTTGCCCAGGGCTTCTCACAGATCAAGGGGATTGAATATGAAGAAACCTTTGCACCTGTCGCATGGTATTCTTCCATACGGACCATCCTTGCTCTCTCAGCGCAGATGGGTTGGCACATTCATCATATGGATGTGAAGACTGTGTTCCTTAATGGGATCATTGAGGAAGAGGTGTACATTGAGCAGCCTGAAGGATTTGATATCTCACACGTAGTCGCATGTGTGTGTGCTCAAAAGAGTGTATGGGAGTGTTGTATGGGTCAAAATAAACACCACGTGCTTCGTACACCTTGACGTTATAATCTATTTCACTGACTCGCAGACTAACTCTGGCCAAGGATGCAAACCCCACTGAATTGTGGGGAGGGTAAGCTTTTAATCATTGTAATTTATGTTGATGATTTAATACTAACAGGTGATGAGAAGTTGATACACTCATGCAAGGTAGATCTTGCAAAGGATTTTGAGATGAAGGATTTGGGCCTCCTTCATTATTTCCTTGGATTGGAAATATGGCAGCGGGAAGGTGAACTATTTGTGTCTCAAGGCAAGTATGCCCGGGAGATACTCGAGAAGTTTCACATGCAAGGCTGCAAGCCTATCGACACTCCTCTTCCAGGAAATTGGAGGAAAGAGGATGCTACATTGGTAGAGGTAGTGTGGAATGGACCGTTTATCGACAGTTGGTGGGTTCGCTCATGTATTTAGTCAATACAAGACCGGACATATGCTATGCGGTGAACCAAATTTCACAAGCGATGGTTAAGCCTACCAAGCTCTTTTGGAAGGCAGGCAAGCATGTCCTGAGATATCTCAGGGGCACATCTGAGTATGGTTTATGGTACATACAGATGGATGAGGTGAAGTTGCATGGCTTCACGGATGCAGATTGGGTAGGAAGCCCAATAGACAGAAAGAGCACATCAGGAGGGATTTTCAATATCGGATCTACGACAATTTCTTGGTACAGCAGGAAACAAAGATCCGTGGCACTCAGTTCAACGGAAGCAGAATACATGGCAGCAAGTCAAGCTGCATGTAAGGCTATCTAGATGAGGAAGATCCTGGTCGATTTGTTCGGTTCACATTTAGATCCCATAGTGATACATTGTGATAATCAGAGTTGCATTAAACTCTCGGTTAATCCTGTGTTTCATGATAGATCTAAACATATTGATATCCGGTATCATCATATCAGAGATTGTGTGCAGCGGAAGATCATGTTGCTTTAGTACATTCCTATGGAGGATCAGGATGCAGATATTTTGATGAAGGCGCTCACCAAGAGAAAATTCGAATACCATAGAGGCATGATTGGGGTGAAGGATAATCCCTATCTTGTTGAGAGGGAGTGTTGAGATTCAACAAGATGATGAGCTTAGTGAAAAGAGTCGCCTTCACTGAGTGGGTCCGCAGGCTATTTTTAGCGCAAGTCTATTTGTAGACTATGTCTATTTTTAGACATGGTGATCATATTTTAGAAGTCGCAGGATGCTATTAGTGGATGGTTGATCAAGTTGGAAAAATAGATGAAATTCTATTTTTAAAATATTGGGCGAAGTCTATTTATAGATCATCGATCTAAAAATAGATGCATGTCGATTATTATTAGCTCTTAATAATAATCAATGGATTGAGGGAATTACGCATAGATATGGTAAATCAATGGATTGAGGGAATTACGCAATTCCCAAGGGCAACTGGAGGTTCATGCATGGAGGAATCAGTTAGAACTCAAGTGGCAAAGTTATGACAGAGTTGGAAGAGTAGTTTATGGAGTTGTATTCAGTTTAACTCAGTTGAGCTAGTTGTATCTATTCTAACTTAATGATACACTAGTGAGAGTGGAGTGAATTAATTCACAAATAATAACTCATTAATCAACTGACCAATACAGAAGTTAACTACAGTGCATGGCAGTTCCAGTGGAGACCCAGTAGAGAGATAGGTGAAAGGGCAAGATGGATTATATGTTGTGACTATAGTGATGCATTGATTGCATCACACACACATTGGAGTTGCCAATGAGGATTTCGCAGTCAAGTAAAGAGTAATTCGAATTCATTTAGAGTTATTCTTCATCAGGGATTGCGCAGTGGAGGCATGCTAGCAGGGGGCAAAGATCGGTGCATGGATTTGCAGATTTTTCCTGATTAGTGTGTGACGATTGTATTGTACTGAGAGCTTGATGTACTAAGCTTTGTATGAGGATTGTTACATGATCTCCATGATACATAATATATGATAGTTGGGGTTTTCAGCTTCAGGCTTTCCCGTTAAGCAACTATGTTATGTGCGATTGTTTTTATTTATGCTTCACATGTGTGTGCAATTAATTTTCCACAAAATATTAACAGTGGAATGATTATGTATTTTGCAAGAAGTTAAATATTGTGAGATCAGGGGAATCTAGGACATATGCATGCTTAATGTATATAATTTCTACACATATGGTGGAAGGTGATGACACGTGGTGACAACTGTAGATGACTCCACCCATGCCAAGTAATGTCAACATTTAAAGAAGTTGGCAGACAACGAGGCTTGTCAGGAGAGTCTAGGGGAAAACGCCGACGCGGGAGGATGTGGAGGCCCGTTAAAAACATTTTGTTTTCTGGTTTTTGGATTATTGCTGATCAGGGTATGCAGGACACTTGGAAGAAGATAGAGGAACAACTGAGGGTGCTAGCAACAACGTTGTGTCGTCTCCGTGGGTATGTATCTACCTTATTCCTCGATATATCTGTCCTTGAGATGAAGAATACTGCTGGTTTGTATGCTATGGTTCTTCGGTCCTGGTTTGGTATGATTTCATACTAGTCTCCCATGAACGATGGGTTGGTTGAGAGGAATGGATGATGTTTGGAAAGGTTGATAGGATCTACATGACTGATTTCTGGGTCTTAATTAGGTTTCGTAAGGCTGTCTTGGTTAATTTTCATGAGTCCACTTTAGTTCTGCAAATGGCTGGTTGTATTTTGTTGAGCCTTCTGGGCATGGAAATTGCAGAGGAGGTGATGGTTCTTTGTCATGATCATTGTCAATTTAAATGCCCTCTTCACTTTGCATGCTATATGAATGCTCCTGCATGTCAGTATTATATTGATTTATATTTTTCTGTAACCCTTGCATGTCATCTTCATGACACTGCATGTGAGTCTTACATCCCTGATTGTCATCCTCTCACTCTGGAAATCCAATTTCATAGTACTACTTTTGATTTTTTTATCCCTGCTGGATATTCCCATAGTCTGCATGGTCCTGTTGACAATACTATAGGTAAATTTAATACTTCCTCCTGCAACTGTTTTGATTTTCTTCGGCAATTATGGGAAATTGATTGCATGTCACACAATGACAAATTCGAGGTTAGAGGTTCAGTTAATAATGGAAATACCGATTCAGGCAACAAAGGTGTTAGAGGCTTGGTCAATACCAATAGTGACATCAAGGATAGTAGAACTGGTAAAACAATTCCCGGGCTAGTCGGGGGGGGGGGGGTTATTTCACCTTCTGTCTGGGTCTGCATGGGAGTCACTGCAAAGATTATCGGGGTCCTTTATAGTCTTGTATCTCCCCTCATGAGGGTAAAAATCGAGAAGGGTAAGCGTAATGATATTTGGGAAGCTGCGACCTGTATGGGTGGTAGGGGGTCTCGAAATATTGTAATTATGAAGAAGGATATAACCTATGGCCAGCTTGACAGAAAAATGTTGGCTCCCAGCAAGCAGGCCATCATTGTAAAACACATTTTTGATTTCAATATTATTATGTTGTCTCTGTTTGCAGGTCTTCCTAGCAATTTTCACCCTCAGGCCATTGCATGTCGGGTCAAAACCCCGGTGTGGAGCTAGTTGAATGCACATTTGCTGGGAGACCAGTTTCAAGTCAAAATGGTTAAAGTACAGTCAGGAAGAAAGGAAGGAAAGGATAAAGGGAAGACCAAAGCAAGAACAAGCAGAAGAGGAAGGAAGTCTGGGAAAGAAATCATGGAGAATCTGTTTGAGGCTTATGTAGAAGGGACACCAAGCCATGTTAAATCTCTGATTACTGGGTGGGAATAAGATCTCAAAACTAAGGTCGAGGAAGACCTTCTTGAGGAAGAGATGGATCCAATTTTAACGGATCTTGGTCATACCAGAGGTAAACTGTCGCTTTTTAAACATTCTATTCATATTTACTGGACCCTGAAGTGTTTATTGGCTAATGCGATTGTTACAGTGCAAGAGGTTGGGGGGGATCCGAAGGTTGCCTCAATTATGGCTGAAATCCGCAAATACATCCAAGAGATTCATCTACAACAGCATCATCAGAACGTCTGCCTTGGACGAATTGATAGGCAGCTCCAGTATCTGCACTAGGTTGACATGCCCTGGTCAAGTGTCAAAGACCCGACACCTATTGAATCATTTGAAGACTGAATTTTTGGAATACCTACTTTTTTTTTTTTTATATGCATACTACAGATAGCATTTACTTTTTTATTATATGTTTATATATGTTAAGATAGACAATAAACCTCTTAAGATAGCAAGAGACCGCTTTAAACTCTTTAAATTTTGGATGGCCTATAACTCTCTGAGATGACCAACGGACTTGGTTGCCAACGAACCTAGTTCCCTACGGGCAGGTTGAGGCCAACATAAATACATATTGATGTAACCTGCATTTTGTCAAAATACATGAATAGCGAGGTACTACTAAGTTTACAAAAAAAAAACTTTGAGAGAGTATATATCTATACACACACACACTAGCTAAAGTATGTGTGTGTATCTATGTTAATGTTGACCCTATTAAAATATTTCAATATTCAAAAGGAAAAGTAATTAAAAGTAAAATAATTTAGTTATGAAAATGTGTAATTCATTCAACTTTTAATATAATTTTTTATAATAACAAAATATTAAAAATGCAAATATATATATATATATATATATATATATATATATATATATATATATAATTCAATGCTGAAAAGGAGGAAAAGTAATTAAAAGTAAAATAATTTATAGTTATGATAATGTATAATTCATTCAACTTTTAATATAATTTTTTATAATAATAAAATATTTAAAAATACAATTTTATATATATATATATATATATATATATATATATATATATATATTAACCACAGATGTATCAAGTGCCTAAGGGATCGAATCTTTTGATGTACAAATATGTTTGTAGAATGTAAAACTTGAAAAAAAAAATACATTTCAAGAGATTTAATCCCTTTTGGTGCTTGATAAATCTGTAGTGAGGATGGATCTATAGAGGATTTACTCTCTCTCTCTTTATAGATTAAATCCCTTGAGATCTTTTTTTTTTTTTAAGTTTTACATTTTAAAAACAAATTTGCATATCAAGAGATTTGATCCCTTTCTGCACTTGATAGATCTGTGATTAAAATAGACCTATATATGAGAGAGAGTAATTACTATATATTCATCCTAACAACAATTTATCAAACATGAAAATGAATTAAATCTCTTCTGAAAAGATATTTACATATAAGAAAAAGATTAAATCTCTTTAAATATAAACATTTTTTCAAATTTTACATTCTGAAAAGAAATTTACATATGAAAATTTTGAATTCCTTTCTACCCTTCATAAAATCTATAATTAAAATAAATTTATACTAACTTATACAAATTTAAAATAATAAAAAAACTATTCTCTTACCCATTAAAAATAAAAATAATAATAATAAACTAACCTACAAAAACTTCCAAATAAAAAAAAAAAAAAAAAAAAAATAATAATAATAATAATAATAATAATAATAATAATAATAATTACTCAAAGATATAATCTTCCAATCCAACCATTTTAAAAAACCTTTACTCTTCTTATAACTTTATATGCTATTTTCTAGATTTTTATCAAGCTTGTGTGCGCTCCAACGGAGTCTCAATAATTTCCAAAGCGTTTGACAAATATTCTGTTAGCACCCCTGCTTTGTCATTTATGGGTTTTCCACCCATTCAAATGGGTGTGCACGTGTCGAACTCCAGATGCTTTAGGTTTTCTTGCCTGTCATCCCTGGCGTGTCAGGTGACTTGTCTGCTTCTATTTTTACTTTGTAGTTTGTACATACATACGTACGGCTATCGTGCGCTGCATGATAGGGCTACTTCTCTCTCTATTGGTCTACTCTGCACATACCTTGCATCATGTCCACTAACCAACGTTGAATACATTCACACATTATTTAATATTAAATTAAATTAGATAGGCTCATAAACGGTGCTTCGCTTACTTCAACGGTTTTGGCCATATTCTTTGAAAATGACATGTTTGTCATCATTCTGGACATGCATTTTATAAATAATTAAAATTTCGGAGAGAAAATGGTGTAATATATATATTTTTTTTAAATAATAAAACAAATTATTGATTTTATTATTAATTTTTTAAAAAATGGTTATTTTTATTTTGAAGTATCTAAGTGAAAATGAAATAAGTGATAGTTGTGGGTCGAAATTAGTAAACTATTTAAATTAAATCTAATTAATTATTCAGAAAAAAATTACTTTATTCAATAAGTGATAGTTGTTGATTCCAATCAGCTAACTATTTAAATTAAATATAATTATTATAAATGAAAATTTATTTTAATTGATTTAGATTAACTTATCATTGAAGGATTATTTCATTTATATAATTATTTTTGATTAATCATGTAAGCATAATATGTTTAAAAAATCATTTTTACAGTTATATTATTTTTATAAATGTTTATAATTAATTTAAATAATTAGTCTAGATTTATCTTAATTCTGGAATTATCAAGTATGGAGAAAGACCACATCGACCACATCTCTTTTCACTTGTAGAAAGACTACACCTGGGAGAAGGACCACATCAACCACATCTCTTTTCACTTATAGAAGGACCGCATCTGGGAGAAGGACCACATGGACCACATCTCTTTTCACTTGTAAAAGGACCACATCTGGGAGAAGGACCACATGTACCACATCTCTTTTCACTTGTAGAAGGACCACATCTCTTTTCACTTTAAACTAAGTTTGCACCTGAAGATAATTGGTAGATTCAAAGTTAAGATGGATCTAAGCTAATTTTATGTTTTTTTAATTATTTTTATTTTAGTTAATTTGATTGAGCCAAAATGTTTTATGGATAATTATGATTATTAAAACATAATTATAATTAATAATTAATAAGTTTTTCTTTTATTTTTATGTAATTATTAAAACATAATTATAATAATAACAATAATTATAATTCTTAATTATTAAATATAATTAATAATTAATAATTATAATTAATAATTAATAATTAATAATTATTTTTATTTTTATTGATTAATTCAAAATGTTTAACATAACATAACATTACAACTTCTCTACCATAATGGGTTGGAAAACCTTTTTTGGTTTAATGATACTTACACCTTCTACATAATTTTTTTAGATATATATATATATGATACTTACACCTTCTACATAATTTTTTTTAGATATATATATATATATATTTTAATTAATCATATATATATATATATATATATATATATATATATTTAATTAATCATATATATATATATATATATATATAAGATTAATTAAAATATGATGATGGTTAATTTCTTACAATGTAATGTTGGAAAGATGAGAATCATGATGTGATGATTATGCAAGTCCAGATCTTTCGTCATAATTTTAAGATTACATATTTTTGGGTCTAAAGGCACTTTGTTCAATATGGGGGAGATGTTGTAGTGTTAAGCTCAAACTACCTTTTGGTTCTAAAGTAAGAACTAAAATTATTTTTGATTGGTTAAAAGTTCATAGTCTTTGAATCCAAGGAAAATAGTTTTTTTAGAATGAGCCAATGAAACTACCAAGCCTCACTAAACAAGTAAATAATGTTTCACACAATGAAGGCCCCTATATTGGTTGACAAGAGTAGGCCCCTATATTGGTTGACAAACTCATTGTGGGACTTACAGGGAAATAGATTAACAACAAAAAACCTAAAAACATATAATAAAAAATATTTGATATATATCTTATGATACACCAACATAGATTCATCTTAACTCTGAATCAGTAATCAAATCTCGAAGAGGTTTGCATTTCAAGAGAATCTTTTTTAGAGTGAAAATACATTTGATCCCTCTTAAGCCTTAGTAGATCCAAAGTTAAGATGGATATATGCTGGTTTAACTCCCCCATTTAAATAGTCTCTATTCCACATAAATACGATGAGTTCTCATAAACTTGGAGCTCAAAAACCAACTATAATCATTTATAAAAATTAATAAAATTAATAATCTATTTTTGCTTTTATTTTATTTTCATTTTTCATTTTATTTTTACTGAGCAAGTGACTCTTGACCCAATTAATTTTATTATCTTATATTATTTTATTCTTTATGTAACTTCATCTAATCAAAACATTAAGAAAATAAAACATTATAACATTTTTCCTATATTAAACTCAAAAGCTCTTAACACAATTATCAATAAATTATTTAATTTAAAATTAAATATTTTTATAAATACTTCAAAACAATTTATCAATTTAAAGATACCCATGCATGCTAATGTATAGATCATAAACTTGCTTTTGAGTGCCAAAAATACAGATATGTAATGAGTAAGCAAATAAGCGTTTTCAACACAAAATCCCACTACTAACATT
This sequence comes from Pinus albicaulis, assembly GCA_034641835.2. NCBI lineage: Eukaryota > Viridiplantae > Streptophyta > Pinopsida > Pinales > Pinaceae > Pinus > Pinus albicaulis. Next base: position 1,225,291,885 of record CM076580.1, read on the forward strand.
TCAATTACAACAACTTAATTATCAAAGAATGCATTTGTGACGTCTCTCATGTTTTCTATATGTTATTCGATTTTCATGGGTATTATTATAATAAAAATAATTTCCAATTATAAATAAATATGATTTAAATTTAATTTAATTAAGCATATTATATTATATATTATTATATAAAATAATATTTATAATAACATTTATATATTTAATATAATAAACATTTAATATTTTAGGATTGTGATGTTAAGAAGAGTAATAAACATTTAATATTTTAGGATTGTGATGTTAGGAAGAGTATTATAAAGGTTTTGATATACTATATTTTGATGTCAATAAAAGGAGTGTGAGATGTTAAAAATAGAAAACATATATGTAGGTAGGTTGGTTTAATTATTAATAGTTAATAATTAATAAATTTAATTTTTAAGTTTAGAGGTTTATTTTATAACTTAGTGTGAAGGCTATGTATAAGTATGTTTGTGTTTAATTTGGAGCTAACACTTGTTTTATTTTTGAATAAAATTAAAATATTCTCTAAATAGAAAATCAATATTAACCATATTAAAAAAGAAAAAAAAAATGATATGCATGTTTAATTAGTCATTCTTATGATCTAATACAATTTCATGTAAAGTAATTAGAAGGAAAAAAATATGTGAGTAAGATGTTTAAACCTTATATTTATAAAAAATATTTTAACACTTTATTTAAATCAATTATTTGAAGATCTATGTTAACGAACTTATATGAATATCAACTTGATATATATCTATATATAGAAAAAATATGAAAAAATCAATTATTTGAAGATCTATGTTAACGAACTTATATGAATATCAACTAAATATATATCTATATATAATAAAATATTTTAATTCTATATATAATAAAATATTGTAGATTATGAATAAAACATCTTAATACGAATTAAATACAATTTAAACAATGAAAAAATTATACATTGTTTTCTTTTACTCTAAAATAAGTTTGTACATGAAGAAATTTGATCCCTTACACCCCTCTTTAGCACATTTTTCTGTTAAGTCTCTTAGAACGAGAAAATATGTTTTGGATGTGATAACTTCCTCAATTTTCCTAATTCTCCTCATGATGTTTTTCATAGGTTTCTCCTTTGGGAGGGAGCCTTTAAGGAGATGGTGGTGCAAAATTAGTAGAGAATCTCCCATAATTATAAGTGTGTTCACTTGATGTTCTTTAGCTAACCAAAGTCCCTAATGAAGACCATATATCTCTGTCTAATTACTTGTCATATGACCAAAACCCATAAGTACCTAAACACTTTGACCTCCTTGGGACCATAGAATACCCCTTACCCTATGCCACTCTTTATAATTTTTTTTTTTTAAATCATATAATATTTAGACTTTTCAAAATTTCAATTTCCATTTCAATAATTAATTTAAAAACTATAATTAATTCTAAGACTTATATAAAATTTTCTTTTAATTATTATGATTAAAGTTTTTAATAGTCCACAAATTTTTTAATTTCAATTTTAATTTTTTTAATTTTTTAAATTAGTCCTTGCCAAAGTAGGATTCTAGCAAATGGTTTCTTATTGAACACTATTAATTTAGCATTGAGTAATGCAATTTATAATGTTTAACTTTGGAAAATAAATATTTATTTTTCAATGTTATAAAAAATATTTTTCAAACTTTTGATTGGACCATAACTTAAAAGTCTTACTATAGCCTTTGCACAATATAATGCAATGCAAATCACTGTTTCACATATTTTATGCCATGTCCGTGGGGTCTTGGTTAAACGGTGATGAGGTGGGCTTTTATGGCACTTATTACAGGTTCAATTCCCTTCCTCAATCGAGGTGATGTATCTAGACATGTTGATGAAGATGGAGTTTAAAAATAAAGAAAAAAGAAAATGAAAGGTCCTACCAAGCCTTAAAAAAAACATGTTTTATGCCATAATTTATGGATATTGTTGCAATATTCACAAATGATTTTTAGATATTTGTGTATTGAATTTCTATTTTTAAGCTTTGCAGAAAAACTATCAAAAAATAATTTCTTCAAAATAGTTCATATTAACATATTTACCATTAGTTACTTCCCACCATAATTTAAACAAGCATTGGCATTCAAAATAGATAGGAATAAGATGTAAATAGGAGTTACTTCATACTATTATTTATTTTTTCTTTAACCATTTTGTAGAAGTAAAACTCTAAATGTGTAGACTTACTAGTGGTTTCTGGCCACCAAAATTTATGCAAGTCCCCAACAACACAATTAATTTATCCACTTCACTTCTCAATTTATTTGTTTGAGCACCATTAGTTTAACATTGAGTAATGTAGATTATAATTTTTTATACAACTTTTCTTAAAGCATAATTTTTTACTTGAGTAACACTTCAAAGTTGCCTTGCATCACTTGTTAATGAAGACATTGACAAGTAAGTGGTACTTGTCTTTTAAGAATTATGAAATTAATTATCATGTAAATATTGTTTAACAATGAAGCCTAAACATTATGTTTTGGTCTTTTACACCAAAATTTAATATATATTTTTTGAAATAACATTTTTTTTTCATCATTTAAAAAACATATTTTAATATGTAAATATATTTAAGGCACTCAAAAGCCCTAAAACACTCAATTTATATAACCTTAATTATTTAAATTTACAAATTTAATCATTTTGGACTAAAATTTAAATAAAAATAGCAAAAATGACTATTTATACACAATAATAAAAAAAATAGTTTAACAAACCACAATTTCAGCAAAAAAATAATGGAAATTCTAGTAGACAAAATTTGGGTGAAATTTTTGGAAATCAGGGTTACAACTGTTATGTTTCAGGATTTTGGGTGCCTTGAGGGTTCTTAATGGTGCTAAATCCATTTCACCATCAAAAAAGTGATTCAAACACTCTAACAATCAGGTGATTTGAAAATTTTCTGACATTGTGGCCTTAAAAGACAATGCCTAATAAAAATATACTTATTGATGACGATGATTAACTTCCACTAAGGTCAATATGGTCTATGCTACTTTAAGAAAGTAAGAGATTAATTGAGATTCTTTAACATTGTATTTCTATGATCTAAAAGAAAGGAGACAAACACCACTTAACAAGTCAAGAAGATTGGTAGTGTGGCAAAGATTTTGAAAAATAGAGTGGATGCGAGTAAAAGCTAGACAATCCAAGAGAAAGTAGTTTTCATCTTCAACTCTATTAGTATCCCAAAGGTGACACTTTTTAGTCCCAAGGTGTTTTGAGAATACACCATTCCAGATTTCACTTTGAAGCTCATGAAAATTAATCCGAATCTTAGCAATGCTCATTTTTTTAAGTACTAGTCATAACATAAAAATAATTTTAGTTTCCACATTGGGATTAATTACTTTTATATAATACTTTATCTTTCTTTTTCTATCTAATTTTTTATATTTCCACACTTTATCTTTAAATTTAAAAATAATACCAATAATAAATATAATTATAATATAAATAATAAATACAATTATTATTATTATTTTTACTAACACTTAATAACACACTTTCCGAAGACACAGACTATTTCTCTCGTATCTTTCTCAAAATACAAAATTCAAATTAACAATTTGATTGAGAAAATTAAAATATATATATTTAATCTAAGAATATCCATACTAAAAGATCCTTACAGAAATACCTTCCAAGTTAATATTCCTCCAATATCGCATCATTCAGTCTCGTGACAGCGCCAGCAAATTCGTTGTGTTATCTTTAACTTATAGTTATTGCACATAATATTCTTATTTGCTAGCTAATACTAGACTTTCACATTGAGTGTATGATCAGATTTGTTCCATAGTAATATGCTTGCTTTCTGTTTCAACTTTGATTTCAGTCCTTGATGAGCCCTATCGCCAAGAAACTGGGTCCCTCGGCTCTCGGTCGCATGGAAAGCTAGATCAAACGCTAAATCCCAAACCGCCCTAACTGCAGTTAAAAGAGGCAAAAAAAAATTCTCAGCAATTTTAGCCAAAGCAGTGGCAATGCTGATGGCCACAGACTCAAATCCGCTCCAGCTCCAGGGTCATCGAAAATGTCTGGGATTTCCGGGCCGGGAATAAGTTCCGCTGGTCATTCAGTGTGTTCTGGTTCAAATTCGGGTAAAATTGGCGCAGTTTTGGGTCGGTTTGGCTAAATTTGGCAGTCGGTTGAAGGGACTCTGTAATGGGAGCCATTGGCGCGTTCTATGATCGATTTCCCAACGCAGGACAAGACAGGCTGGGATATAGGACGGTTGTTTTGATTTTTTCGTGTCCAGATGTGGCTGGTTGGTTTGTAGACCGCATTATATTAAGATTTTGGTTCAGGTTGAATTCCTCCTTTTGCAAAAAGGAGCCCGGAATTTACTTTTCCCGCTTTCTTGAGATTAAGAAGCTTGAATCGTTTTGAAGCTCGTGGTGAGAATGTGGTGATAATGCATGTCGTCTGCTGTGAAGATTTCGAAACCGAGTTAGAGGAGGGTTATATTAAATTTGAAGCCGTTTTCGGGAAACTTCGCACAATTTATGTGACGATTGTGAAGGTTCTCAAGCGATTGTGACGATTCTGAAGCTTTTTGCTAATGCTTTTAGACTTGCCTGTGAAGATGTGAAGATTTAAAAAATGCTGTTAAATATCCAGTATTTGGTGAGGGGAGATAGTTGCGCTTGGCTAAATTCTCCAGCAAAATGGAAAAATAGAAGATTTTAGGTCATGTTCGGGGAAAATTTCAGGATTTTAGCCTTAGATACCAGTGCTTTATTGTGTAAGACACAAGCTTTTAAATCTCTTGAAATGTCTTAAGAGGGAGCAGTTTGTGCATTTTGTTTCGCTTGAAGCTTTGTTGTTTTTGTCTGGCAATTTTCGATATTCTGTGACGGTCCTGTCCCCCGAGGTCTCTCAGGTTCGGCACAATGAAGAATGATTTCAAGCATTGTGATCGCAAATTAAGCTCAAAACAAGTCAAAATTGAAGATAAGAGCTATTTCTCGTCAGTTCCAACCGATCATTCGTGTAGCAGATTGAATGGAACTCGGTCTCTTCCTTTACCCGTTGACAATGAAACCCTGGATGATATCAATTTTGCAAAGAAAGAGCATAGAAGAGTGTCTTCTTGGTCTGATTATTTGGATTTCATTGGAGGAGAGCAGGCTATTGGAGACGGTGAAGAATGGATGATTGATATGTCTCAGTTGCTCATAGGCACCAAGTTTGCTTCTGGGACCTACAGCCGACTATACCATGGAATTTACAAACAGAGGCCTGTGGCTGTTAAGGTGATGAGGCAACCGGATGAGGATGACGCTGTTGCTACTTCATTAGAGAAGCAATTTACGGCGGAAGTCACATTGCTATTTCGGCTAAGGCATCCAAACATCATAGATGTAAGTTTTCTGCATATCCGCAAACATTCTCTTTTTAGCACTTAGATTAAACATTTCATTGTCCCCCCGAACAGCAGAGTTTTGGCTTAGAAAAGCAATTGTTCAGTAGATATAGAAGAAGGTGGTCTAAAACTGAATATGTAACCCTACTTCTTAGCTTTAAGGTTCTAATTGTTGAATCAGAACCCTGATAGTATTGAACATCACATAAATTCTCCTGATGTTAATAGATTTATTTTACATAAAAAAAGATGATTTTGGTTGTGGTTTGGTGAAGGAAGAAATTTACAATCAACTTAAAACACCAAGGACGAAAGTGTCGAAATCCATCCTCCGTATGTTCACCCCACCCATATCTAATGAGATAGGTTACATCAGAAGCACCGTTCGTCACCGGGGATACCGGGAAGGGTATCACTGGCCAATTAGATCTGCGACATCCCGAGCACGAGCTACTGTGCAAGGATAACCAACGGCTGCTTGTTTAATGATTAAAAATGCAAAAATCATAAACTCAAAATCACTATGCCAGACAATCAACTTAAAACACCAAGGACGAAAGTGACGAAATCCATCCTCCGTGTGTTCACCCCACCCATATCTAATGAGATAGGTTACATCAGAAGCACCGTTCGTCACCGGGGATACCGGGAAGGGTATCACTGGCCAATTAGATCTGCGACATCCCGAGCACGAGCTACTGTGCAAGGATAACCAACGGCTGCTTGTTTAATGATTAAAAATGCAAAAATCATAAACTCAAAATCACTATGCCAGAGCTACAGGTCTCGGATCCAACCATAGATAACATTGGTTTTGTCGTTTTGATTAGGAAAAAAAAAGCATCGACCAGAGCTTGCAAAAGTTTATATCCTTTCAATGCAATTTCTCATTCTCAGATGTCAAAGACAATCGATCCGATTACCATATTCCATTTAGTTTTCTAAAGCAAAATTTTCAGAAGCCCATTAACAAAATGTGTCAGTTGTCACAAATGCTTATTTCCATGGTCACAACTTGAGTTGAAAGAAATTGAATACCCAATCAATAAGTGCGATAAAAAGTTCTTCTCTACGTTTTTTGTTTGTTTGTGCAAGCTTTGGGTTAATTGGTTGAAGGAAATGGGATATATCAGACGTCTTTAGTTGCCGTAACCTTTGATTCTGTATTCACAATTAAAGCGCATTACAAGATGCACAATAAAAGGTTGTTTCCCTTGTTTTATTTGGAATGATAAATTTTGTTGTATTGATAAAGCAGTGTTGAAAAAACTGGCATCCGCAAAAAATCAGCAAGGCTCCAGAAAACAAATATCTTCTGGGAAACATCGGTGAAAAATTTAGCGAACTGTTGCTCATATTAAAAAATACAAAATATATTTGTTTTTTCAAAATCTGGAGAAATTAGCAAAATTTGGGAAAAAATTGGAAAAATTTGCCAAAAGCCATAAAATCAGCTGGTTGAAAAAATCACTATTTTTTGGGACATTGCCCAAAAATAGGCAATTTTATCAACACTGTATTAAAGTATATCAATTGTCAGCGAGAATTCTTCTGCTTACTGCAAGTTTTGATTGTCTTTAGATAACATGTTGAATTCATCACAAACTACATAATGTGTTGTTTTTCCTGGCCATAATTCCTGGTTCTATTGATTGCATTGAGAGTAGCAAGGTGCATCTACAACCTAGTATAATAGAGATGGTGTCACATGGGAAATGCTTACATTATTATATGTCCTTAAAAGAATACTACTTATAACAAATAATAATAGTAATACTATATGTTAGATAAATATAGATCTGTGAAGAACAGGTTCGTGAACTCGGGGGTGGGGTTTGTTCCCTAGGTTCGTTTGCTTAAACGAATTCACCGAACTTCGAAAATGGGTGCGTGAACACCAAAAATGGGTGTGTGATGGGTTTTTATGTGGCGCTGGGCAAGAAAAAATAAATCCTATCTTAGTAAAACATTTCAAATTAAGTTATGAGGTCTTAAAGTCCCATCATTTCGAAAGAAATATAGGTTTTTTAAATTTCTTTGCCATGATTTTTATCAAAATTCCTATTATAGTAAAACATTTCGAATCTAAAGTTCTGAGGTCTTAAAGTCCCATTATTTCAATAGTACAAGTTTTTAAAATTTCTTTGCCATAATTAGTTCCTAGATTTTATTTCTTAACGATAATTAGTAATGCATGCCTCTAATTGAAATACGACATCCTTCCATAGAAATACCATAAGTACATGTCATCTTAAGAAGGATATATGCATTTAAAAAAACGTAGAAATACCATTAAGTACAAGTCATTTGAAGGATATATGCACTTAAAAAAATACTTTTTTCTATCTCAAGTGTTTGCTAATTTCCTTGTGTTTCTTCCCCTCTGATAAATTTCTCCACAATGTCAATACCCATATAATATAAATGTTTCATTGCACTCAACATAACACTTCGATACTTAGTTCTTTATTTATTCAGTAGTATCCATATGTGAGGAATGTGGTTTTATGGTTTAAAGCAATGTTGCGAACATCGGCATCGGGAAAAAATTGGCAAGGGTCCAAAAAACCAAAAAATCATAAAAATCGGGAAAATATCAGTAAAAAAATGGCAAACATTGCCAAAATTAATATACCATAAAAATATCTTTAAAAATTGGCAAACATCGGCAAGGCCAAAAAATCATGATTTCGATATAAAATTGGGATGTTCGCAACACTGGTTTAAAGTTCTTTAAACAGATATATTAATTTTATAATCTACTTTGGTTTTCTTCTTGAAGGGAGTTATGGTTTTCATTTCAATGTGTAAATTGCAATTTCCACTTGATATCAAATTTGAAATTTCAAAGTGAATGCTCATCTCTAAGTCTTTAAATGATTTAATTTTCTTGTTGTAAGTTAGAAGATTTCAAAATTCATATATATTATAGTTTATAAAATATATAATATATATAAATTATAATATACTGCCGACGAACCCACATACCCTATTTCAAAAAGTGACACACCTGTCCCCGTACCTGTGCCCGAACCCACGTTTCCTGGCAACATAGGTTTAGATACAAAGTAAAATAAAAAACTTTCTAGATATATGAAAGAGAGAGATTTGATCGCAAATAAAAATATCTTAACAATAATCAAAATTTTAATTTTACATATCCATCTGAGTTTTGTGAAGTTGAGTGACACTACAACCAGCCTATATCCATCTAGATTCTTAAATGATCAAGAAATTTACACATCAAGAGATTTGATCCCTCTCAGAGCTTGATAGATCTAGTCTTCTAGAGTTAAGATAGATTTCTAGGAATCAAATATGATGGAAAAGGATCTTATTTCAACTTGAAGATTGTTGAAGCTTGAAGATCATTGACATTTAGCTTGTTATTTGTAGTTCGAGGTTAGGATTTCCTTCTAATTATTGCCTGGACTAATCAAATGAGTTCTCCTTTATAAACAATCTCTTTCTTAGTTGGCACCTTCTTTGACAAACAAAGTTTCATTATAACATTTTCTTAGTGACAAAATATCATCCCATTGATTACAAATAAAATGGCCTTTGGAGGGCAATGATGCCTTAAAGTTCGATCCATGCATACTAATAATGAGATCGAAATAAGTTGGAAAAGCATGATGTGATATGCTCTTTTATAGTTTGTTTGCTTTCTCCTTGATCACCAAGCTTCTCCATGGGTCTTCCTCATTGCAGATTGCATAAAGCTAGAGATTGGAAGGATTTATGGCATGCATTAAGCATCTTCTCCCTTAAATTTTGGTCGCCATTCCCTCGCACATTAGAATAACTGCAAACAAGCTGGTCAACAGGTTAGCTAGCTAATGAGGGTTGTAGTAGTTGTGTGTTGGTAAACCACTCCTCTTGGTCTTCTCTCCCTCTACCTTGAAGCAAGAATGTCAAGAGATTACTATGATACCGAAGCCTCTATGGGGGGAATTGCAAATAAGCTAGTCGGCAGGTTAGCTAATGAGGGTTGTAGTAATTGTCTATTGATAAACCACTCCTCTTGGTCTTCTCTCCCTCTACCTTGAAGTAAGAATGCCAAGAGATTACTACGATATCGAAGCCCCTATGGGGGTGTTATTGCCGAAATAATGGAGGTAGGGATTTATATGATGCCCCCCCCACTGCCCCACCCCCTTGCACAAAACTCCACCCTAGCACATTAATGAGCCCTCGCCACCCAAGGAGGGTGGTAGAGGCACTTTGGCACATCTTAACGTTCGACTTTGTCACATGCGCTGCAAGAAACATCATGCTTGTCCTCCTTGGCAATTTGCTCGCCCTTCTTCTGTTCTTCCAACACTTGCTTCAGATGCTCCCTTCATTTGCCCCAACCTTTGATTATTGTATGGTTGCTCGCAGATGCGGGTCCTCTTCGGCCCCTCTGGCTTTCTGTCCACCTCTAGTGGCTTTTTCCGACAAAGATGGACTTGCCCTAAGTCCATTGACTGTGCAACCCACTTGTCGTGATCTTCTGGTTAAGTTCTTTCACCACTAGCTTTTGCAGCTTCCAATCCTCAACAAAGTCTTACTGCCTTCGACAGCCATGACGTGCCAACGCGCTTGTTGCCATCGTGGAGGGGGAGGTTGAGGAGCATCGGGTGGTTCCAGAGCTCGATTTGTTGGGTGTGGATCCTGATTATCTTCTTTATTTAGATGTATGGCCACGTTGGACCCTTGCTCTTAACGAGGCGATAACGTCGCCCTTTGTTTGATCGCTGTTAGGGGGGCCCAGGGGGGGTTGCGATGACAAAGGTCGGCCTCAATCAAATGTAGGCTCATGAAGGCCAAGAAATGTGTCTCCACACCCTCAACGATTTGTATAAATTGGAGTGACCTTCTCCTCATTTGGACATCATCACTCATCACATCACACATCTCTCTCTCCTCTCTTGATTGGTTCATATAGCTTGGAGCAACCTTTCTCTACTTCGCACGTGTGAACAAAAGGACAAATTGCAGGGCAAATTTCAGAGAAACAGGGCAACGTTGATGAGTGTTGACCGAGGGTCATTTGACCTCCATTGACTTCGGTTTTGAGGAAGAAAATCCAATTTTTGGAGGCCGCATTCATTGACACACAAATCGAGGAATTTGGGATAGTTTGACCAGTTTGACTTCAACGTTGACTTCATGTTTGACCACAGAATTTACAGCAACATTTGACTTGGTTTGATCGATCTGTTTTGGGTTGAATTTGACTCTCTTGGAAGGCCGAATTGGACTGTTGTTGACCGAGCTGCTTGGAGGACATTTTGGAGCCACTTTGACCCATGTTGCCTTTTTGGTTAGGGCTGTTGTTGACTATTGATTTTGACAGGACTATTTTGGGCAAGTTAATTTGATATTTGTGCTCTCTCTCTCTGTTGAACTATTGAAGAATAATAAGAAAATTTGATCAAAGGGTTTTCTCCTGGCATCCACCAAATATTGTGTCCTCTTGTCTTCTGCATTTTGTTTATGTTCTATCTGCATTTACCATCAATATGTTTAATATGATTGCTATTGGAAATAATTGTGATATTGGGCTATTAAGGAACATTGAAGTAAATTACATTGAAGTAAATTGTGCTAAGCATAGAACATACCAATGTTAACTAAAATTAATATGGTATCAGAGCCTAGGTGAAGAAAAAACCCAAGCAAGGGTGAGAAAAGAAATCACCAAGATCTATTTGACAAGGTCAAAGATTCAATGGCCTCCTCATCTTACTTCAAATCTGAGGATAAGATCTATTATAAACCTGATTATCATGCATGGAAGATGTCTCTAGACTTGACTTTGGAATAGAATGATGTCGTGGATTATGTGCAGGGAAAGATTGTGGATCCTCCTTCAAATGCTCCGCCTGCTACTAAGACAAAGTATAAGAAAGGTGAGGTTAAAGCTAAGAAGATCATCAGGGATTCCATTCAAAAACATTTGGTTGCTTACATTTCCGAGCTGGGCACATCTAAGGAGATGTATGACAAGTTGGTTGGTATGTTCAAACTTTCAAAGCCATCAATGCAAACTAAATCCTCTTTCTCAAAAATAAGCTGAAGGACATCAAGATGGATAGAGGGGAATCTATCCAATCCTACTTCACGAGGATTACCGAAATAAAAAACGATCTTCTATCCATTGGAGAAGTTGTTTCTGATTGCTCTTGGTGGCCTCACCCGAGCAAGGGATGTGTTTACTACCTCTATCCTCAATAATGATAGGATTCCAGGTTTTGATGAATTGTTGACTAGATGCACTCAAGAAAAGACAAGGATGATGGAGAGAGACAAGCCCTCAAATGTGAATGATCCCATTGCCTTCTCAACTCATGCTAAGAAAAAGAACAATGTTGGTCTAAATAAACAAGGTCAAGGAAGACAAGGAATCAAAGAAGGAAGAAAGGGAAGATGCTTCAATTGTAATAGGTTTGGCCACTATGCTAGAGAGTGTCCTCATAAGAAGGATACACCACGGGATGATGATAACAACAACAACCACAACAATTTCAAGGGCAACGAAAATCAAAGGAATAACAGGTTCAACAAAGGAAAGATAAATGCTCCTGCTGCACGATATGGAAATGGTCGACCTCCCAAAAGGTAGAGAAACTCCAGGTATGAGGAAACTAATGTTGTAGATAAACAAAATGAATTTTATCTTATTTCTGCCCTCAGTATTGTCTCTCCTCCGGACACTTTGGATAATTGGTTGATTGATAGTGGTGCCTCAAGGCACTTCACTGGGTATAAAGAGGCCCTCTCAAATTTGATTGAAAATGAGACTATTTGGAGATCATACTTGGAGACAATGCCACCTACCCTGTGAAAGGGATATGGACTGTTACTCTTCATTTGAATCAAGGTCAAATCCTTCATCTACAAGATGTATTATACAATGTTATCAGAATCGAACCAGTTCTGAAAAACCGCATGGTCCGGACCAGTTTGGAGGCAAAACTGGTCCGAACTAGAAATGACCGCCGATTTTGTCACCGAACCGGTTGGTTCCGTACCGGTTCGGTTTGGACCGGTTCAGAGACCGGTTCCACTGGTTCACAAGCCTAGGCATTAAAATAAAATATTTTTTTTCTTATTTTTTATTTTTATTTTTTTAAATTATTATTTTTCCTAGTTACTAATGCTACCCTAGGCCCCCCCTTAAAGCTACTTAAACACCCCACCCCCCTCTATTTCACTCACACTGTTCATTCGAGTCTCTTGCAATTCTTGAGCTGAGTTCGGTGAGGAGAATTCAAAGAGATTTTTGTAGGGTTGTTCTAAGGGAGATTTTTTGCAGATTTGAAGAGCTGATTGGAGTCTTGCAGAGTTGTTGGGTTGGCAGATTTTCGAGATACTTCAAAGATTTTTTTTTCCAAAGATTTTTGGGTTTTCTTCAGTGGTTTTTGCAACTGGTGGAAGATTTTTTTTTAATTTTGTTGGGGTTGCTACATAGTTGATTTCAAAAGATTTTGGAGTTGATTATCTCCAAAATTTTAGAGGGTAAATCAAGGGCCATGGGAATCAAGCCATAATCCCATTGTAGACTTAGATGCTACTCATTCTTCAGATGAGGATAAGGAGAATGATCAGGATGATGATTATGATGGTGATTGATGGTTGATGATTTGATCATTGATTTGTTGTAGCTGTAGCTTCTAGTATTGTAGGTTGTAATATAATACTATGATCTATGATGTTATTTTGGACTGTAAAGGCCTTTTAGAGCCTGCTTCTTGATGTTTGTAACATTTTTGGTTCAAGTGCTATTTTGGTTGTATACACTATTACTTGCTATATAAATGAGAACTTTTGCATATTTGTGTATAAATGGTTTGGATTCATATGGATGCACATGAATATATCTGTTTCTTCTTTAAAATATGAATATTTTATGTGTTTTTGTTTAACTAATTTTTTTTCCGGTTCCGACCGGTTCCCAGTCCACAAGGTTTTCCGGTTCGATGATCGGTTCGGTTCCGATAATATTGGTATTATATGTACTTGACTTGAAAAAGTATATGGTATCTATTTCTGCGATGGAAGACAAAGGCTTCAAGGTAGCATTCATTGATGGGAAGGTACGTATTTGGCAAAGGAACCCGAAAGATGCTTTTACACTTGGATTTAGGGTTGAAGGTCTTTCTCAGGTTGGAGGAAGTCCTTTGGGAGCTATGACTTGCGACACTTCTCTTCAGTCCGAATTATGGCACCGGAGGTTTGCTCACCTTCATTATAAAGCCCTACCTGATGCAAGGAAGATGGTCACAGGTATGCCTGAATTCAAAGTAGATCATGAAGGTGTTTGTCAGGGTTGTGCAGCTGGGAAACATACAAGGGTACCATTCCCCTCAAGTGAAAGCAAAACTACCGACATTCTTCAATTGATCCATTCTGATTTATCTGGTATGTTGCCCATAACATCTCTGGGAGGATATTTGTACTATGCTATTTTTGTGACTTCTCTCACAAAACATGGATCTATTTCTTGAAGAACGATGAAATTTTCAAATGGTTCCGCTTTTTCAAAGCCTTGGTTGAAAATCAAACAGGGAAGAAGATCAAAATATTGAGGACCAATATTGGAACCGAATATGAGTCAAATTAATTCAATGACTATTGTAGAGAAGCTGACATTAAGAGGGAGACCACTACTGCATATATTCCTGAGAAAAATGGAGTTGCTGAAAGGAAGAATCGAACCATCATAGAAGCTACTCGTGCCATGCTTCATGACCAAGGCCTACTGAAGTTCTTATGGGGAGAAGCTGCCAACACTGTCGTGTACGTTCAAAATAAATGCCCACATCAAGCGTTGGACTTCAAATCTCCCGAAGAAGTTTTCAGTGGTAAGAAACCTAATGTTTCTCATTTTAGAATTTTTGGTTGTCCCGTATATTTTCACGTGCCGAAAGAGAAGAGAAGCAACTTGGATGCATCTGGGAAGAAAGGAACATTTGTAGGCTACAGTGGAACTTCAAAGGCATATAGAATCTATGTGCTTGGTCAAAGGGAAGTGGAAATAAGCCATGATGTCACCTTCGATGAAGATGCTGCCCTTAGAAAGGTTAGAGATCTTCCTATTCCAAGGAAGGACAAAGATGAAGATGCAGGGAAGCAGGGTGAACTTACGACAGATGAACCAATGCTCGATGTTGAAGGCCCGATGGATCCCATTGATCCACCTCCTGGTGAGCCCTCTACCTTAAGAAAAAGACCCTTGTGGCTCAAAGACACTCTCGAAAATGCTGAGAAACATATTGCACCAAGAGGGACTTTTCATGAAAGCAAGAAGCCCAACAGGTACCAAGGGTACTTAGCTACCATGAGCACCATTGTTCAATTTGAGCCTTGTATTTTCAAAGAAGCCATGAAGCACCAAGTTTGGAAGGATGCGATGAACGAAGAGTATGAGTCAATCATGAAGAATGATGTCTGGGACGTGGTTCCTAGACCTAAGGACAAGTTCGTGGTCACTTCTAAATGGATTTACAAAATCAAACATGGAGCTGATGGGAGTGCTGAAAAGTTCAAGGCTAGGCTCGTTGCTCGAGGCTTCTCTTAAAAGGAAGGAGTGGACTATGATGAGATATTTGCACTAGTTGCCCAATACACCACTATCCGATCTATCATCGCTCTTGCTGCCTTTCAAGGATGGAGCCTACACCAAATGGATGTCAAAACTTCTTTCTTGCATGGCTCGCTTAAGGAGGAAGTCTATATAAAGCAACCCGAGGGGTTCGAAGTTCTGGATCGAAAGTCACATGTATGCAGGTTGAAGAAAGCCCTCTTTGGGTTGAAGCAAGCCCCTAGGGTTTGGTATGAGAGGATTGATAGCTATCTTATGAAGTTGGGTTTTACAAGAAGTGAAGCTGACTCGAAGCTATACTTGAAGGTTGAAAAGGACATGCCTCTCATTCTGGTACTTTATGTGGATGATCTCTTTCTGACAGGTGTTGACCCTTTCATTTATCAATGCAAGAGGGAGTTGGCTTCCGAATTTGAGATGAAGGACCTACGGTTGATGCACTACTTCCTAGGCTTGGAGGCCTGGGAAAAGCCAAGAGAGGTTTTCCTTTCTCAAGGAAAATATAGTGTGAAGCTACTCAAAAGATGTGGGATGGTGGACTGCAAGTCTGTGACTACTTTGATGGAATTCAACTTCAAGAAACTATGTGGAAATGCTACTGGGCCCGATTTGGCAAATCCTTCCGACTAGCGACAACTTGTTTGGGCCTTGATGTTCTTGGTGAACTCTCGTGCTTGGTGCTTCACTGTGAATACATTGAGTCAATTTATGGTCGAGCCTCATCACATACATTGGATTGCTACCAAGAATCTCTTGAGGTATCTCCACAATCAGCTATGGACTGAGACACATCGCTGGGAATTTGAGGCTACATGGATATACTGATGTTGACTCTCTGAAATTCAGTTTTGAGGCAGAAAATCCAATTTCTGGAGGCCGCATTCATTGCACAGAAATCGAGGAATTTGGGACAGTTTGACCAGTTTGACTTCAGTGTTGACTTCAGGTTTGACTGCAGAATTTACAGCAACATTTGACTAGGTTTGACCGATCTGTTTAGGGTTGACTTTGACTCTTTTCTAAGGCCAAATTGGACTGCTGTTGACCGCACTGCTTGGAGGACATTTTGGAACTGCTTTGACCAGCGTTGACTTTCTGGTTAGGGCTGCTGTTGACTGCTGATTTGACAGGACTGTTTTGGGCAAGTTAATTTGATATTTGTACTCTCTCTCTGCTGAAATATTGAACAATAATAAGAAGAATTGATCAAAGGGTTTTACCCACATTGGGGTTTTCCTTGGCTTCCGCCAAATATTGTGTCCTCTTGTCTTGGCTTGTCTTCTGCATTTTGTTTATGTTCTATCTGCATTTACTATCAATGTATTTAATATGATTGCAACTGGAAATAAATGGAAATTGATATTGGGCTATTAAGGAACATTGAAGTAAATTGTGCTATAAGCATAGAACTTACCATTGTTAACTAAAATTAACAGCTTGACATTAAACTTCTCATCAAGTGACTTTTAAATATATCCTTGGTTTTGTTTTATCCAAAATAGACTTCAAAAGTGGACTTACTAGTGGAAGTGTGGAAAACCCTGTTATAGGAATGCTGTATGTAATTAAATTTTCATCCCATGTCTTTGGATGCTTTTGATTATATCCTCTCATAAGCTGAACCAAAGTCCTATTCCCCACCTCTGTCTTCCCATCAATATGTGGGTGAAGGAAGCGGATCTCTTCAATTTAGTATCCAACTCCCACAACGAAGTTCAAAATGTATCTACTATTGAGAAATCTAATATCTCTACTGGAAAGGATGCTTCTTGAACCCAATGTGCATCGAAACCCTTTCAAAGAACAAGCTTGCAACTTCTTGTCCTCTGATGGTCTTTTCACAATCCATCAGAACACACATCATATTGAATTTCTTGAGAGTCATGCCTTCTCCTTGTCCTTGGCAGAACCCCATGTATATTCTGTCCCATGGCCATGTAGGCATCAAAATTGACTCTATATTCTTTGGTTCATGTTGCTGTTGCTAGATTTGCTTGTACAACACAATATACACTTTTTTATAAATTTAGCTACTTCTTCTTATATCTTGGCCGATAAACATGCATGTACAAGTTAGCCAGTCTTCCCAACCTGAAAATGCCCAGCTACCTTCGAGGTATGAGCCTCCCTTATTAGTGGTACTCTATCTTCTTTTGGTACAGAGTGCTTCTCCATCTTGTAAAGTAATCCATCTTGGAGATGATAATCAAGATGTTCATGCTCCTATTGAGACTACAGTTGCTGATACACCTTTTGAAGTCCTCATCTTCTACAAACCCCCTCTTTGTATTCTGTATTGGTGAATGGATCCATGTGCACAGTGTCTCCCAGAGCTATGATTTTTTGTGTTGGTTAGATTGGTCAACTCATTGGTAATGCCCTTATATTTAATCACTAAATGAAATTGTTGCAGAAATCCCATCCATTTAAAATGCTTTTCTTGCTGAAGCCTACTTTGAGTCTGCAGGTATTGCAGTGGCTGGTGTTTTGTATGGATAATGGTTTCCTTACCCCATAGAAAATGTTTCCACTTCTTTATTGCCTGCACCAAGCCATGGTGTTTTTTACCATATGTAGGGTAATTCAATTCTTCTCCATGGAATAGTTGCAAATGGTAGCAGACCATCCTCTCCCCTTACATTAACATTGCACCCATAGCATACCCAGTAGCATCAATTTTCACTTCAAATGACTTTTGCAAGTTAAGTAGTGTTAGGACAGGGGCTTGACTAATCATCTGCTTCAATTCTGCAGTTTTTTTTTTTGCTGATTCTTACCCCACTGGAAACTTTTACCATTGGTTGTCATAGCATGAAGTGGTTTTGCCACAACTGAAATTGATGCTATGAACTTTCCTAGATATTGGGCAGCTCCTACAAATCTCCAAACTTTTGTGACATTAATAGGAGTGGGCCATTTAAGGGTGGCCTCTGTTTTTGTAGGACCTATCTTGAACTCACCTTCACCAACCACATGCCCCAAATACAGCCCCAAATACATTAGGGATTGCGTAGCAAATTCACATTTACAATGGTTGTAATCATACTTTCTCTCTTTTCTATTTTTCTTCTTAGTTATTGCTAATTTATGTTTACTACCATTATGTTGCCTCTTCTTGTCATTTCTTCTCACATGCAACACTCGTCATCTTCTCTAAAACCTTCCTCTCATTCAGTTTTCTGTCCCAGAGTTCAACCTTTTGGTCAAGCCTCATACCACTCATGTTAGCAGCAATGTGTCCCAAGTCTTAACCTCTTCACTTGCATGATACATCTAATGGTCTCATAGAACAATGCTAAGCATCAAACATTCAGTGATTCATTCACACACAACAATATAGAAATAGTTACTCAGTGATGGGTAATGATCTAGTCAAATATCAATATTCAAAGGACATAGATTACGGATTACTACTTGGAGTTCATGGCTCTCTTTATACTTGACTCCCTATCCGACTTAATTGGCTAACCCTACTTCTAATGTCTATCCTTTTTATTTATGCTCATGACTGACTCATCTTCCAATCTGGCTCTCTAGATTCTCATTTTGACTCTTTAGCTCAATCTCCCTATCCCGCCTCTCTTCTTCTTCCATCCACACTATGATTTTCTGTCTCTATCATGCCATTTTGTGTGCATATTGTTGCTATGCTATTTTGTGTGTTCTGCTCCTCTTGATCATCTTTTATGTGCCTTCAGACTATAACTGTTGTGTCGAATGCTTGATGTCATGCACATGTTCTTCCCTCGTATGTTGTGTGCTTTCTTTCGTTGTGCCAGAATTGTGCATTGCACCATTATGTTACACTCGTGCAGCTGTGCCATTCCATCGATTCTTGCTTCTGTCACACTTTTCTGGTACACACTTAGATCCTTTTGGATTCTTGGAATGCTCTGGCATCAAGTTGATTCAGGCTTCTATGCAGCAACTCCATTATTCTAGATTAAAAGCTTCCCATTGACATGAATTTTTGGAGCTGGGGCTTTGATATGCTCAGCTCCTCCCATAGTTTTGACCATTCAATAGTCAATACTACAGCTAACTCTTTAGAAGCTCCATTGACCTAGGTTTCCTAGATCGCTTCAGCCATCTGGGCCTCTGCATCTGCACTCAAACTGACCACCAATTCCTTCTTTTGCAGCTTTGGAATCCAAAAATTTGGTGGAGGGAAAAGGAGGTCACTCTTTCTGTGAATTGGGTGCCAAGCCTGCAATTCCATCAAAGTTTGCATTTAAAGAATACACCACATTGCTCCCAGATCGATTAAGATATTTACAATCCAGTGCCAGAAACTCCCACAGAGAACAATATTGAGATTGAATCTCTCTGGAGAAACATCGATCTTCATCTTCAGCTGCTCGTGTGGTTGAATGTCCTCTGTCTGCAATTGTAACAACCCCGTCAAGGGATCGTGTTAGGTGTTGGCTGTGATGAATGCGGTTGGCTGTGTCTGGCACCCATCTCCACGCAGTCCAGATGCTGTGGGTCCTTGAACGAAATAACTGAAGTTTTGAACACTGAAAAAATATAATATAAACCCTAGAATTCCCTGATAAACACTTTGCCTTCCCAAAATTGCTCAATCTTGAACAGACTCGAAGCGTGTAATAAATTTTACCTTTCACAAAAACCCTCTGACTGAGCCTCGCTGCAATTTGAGAAAGGCGATCTGAGTAATGAGATTTGAGAAATATAATCTGAGAAACACAATCTGAGTAATTCCAATCTTTTTGCCAACAGAAATGTGATCTGAGAAATGCACTTTGAGAAATGTTATCCAGTTCATTCCTAGGTGTTTTTGTTTGTTTGTTTCGTTCATATTATAATCTGTTGTAAACATGGGAGATTGTGTTTCAAAAAAAAGTTGCCATGCTCAGACTTGACGAAAGACTCAGCTGGCCGGGACTCAGACAGGACTCGAGAAGACTCGGTCACTCAGGAAATACTCAGTGAATACAAAAACAATTCAAAATATAGTCTTGGTGAGTGTAGCAAGTCTCGGTGAGTCTAGCAAGTCTTGTTGAGTCTGGCCAAGTCTTGGTGAGTGGTGACTTCAGGGCTGAGTATGAAGTGAGTACCCAGCCCAGCTAATACTCGGTAAGACTCAGCAAGTCTCACAAGTCTTGGCTGACTCAAACTACACTGGTTTCAAAAACAACAGATGTATAGAAATTTTGTTGGGATCATACTGCTGTAGCTCTTTGAATCTCTTATAGAGAATGTAGTAAAATGTAAATAGATTCAGTATTCACATTCCAAGTTCCAACCTGTCCGCAGTTAGTTACTTGCCAGTTAAAATTTTCAACTGCTTACAGGTTTGCCTAAATGACTTGTTCTCCGGTAATCACTTAAATTCATATGAAAATATCTGAAGTTCATTTACGTTTTGTATTTTAAAGGCCTAATTTGAGATGCTTTTTCTGGTTATCTTAAAATCATTTGACAAGAAGCTCTACCTTCTTCCAAAGGAAAGCCTTGGAGGGAAACCCTTGGGCACTTCCCGGCATTTCAAAGATAGAACCAAGTGTAAACCCATTGGTACTGATCACAGTGCTTCACCCAGTAGGGACATTGAGTGAGGCACAAAAGAAATGCAGTCAGCCCAGAGGATCGACCCTGAGTCCCCCTGCATGATCTTTGAGCTAGCCCGGAAGCTCTGCTGTTAGACTATTTCCAGCAGTTCTGTTTTCATTGCATATTTTAATTCAATGGATATGAAAATTTGAATTACATCAACATAAATATCATGCTGTATTTTAGATGTTTATCTTTTACAAATTGGTGCTTCTGAGAACATTGACTGGATTGCACTAACTAACATAATGTGGCATAAAGTCTATTTCAGGCATTTTCTCTTGGATACAGTTTTTTTGCTTACAACTAATACTGAATGCTGCCAACAAAACGTAAAGGCTCTTTTATATCTTTAAACTAGTTGTTAGCTTTTAATATCTATCAATTCAAAAGATAGCAGTTTGGTTATAGAATATAGAAACTTTGGTTGTCTGATAAAGCTAATTTCTGATGTCTCTTGTTCTTAGTAGGACTCCCCTGATAATTCTCTGTTGGCTATTCATCAGTTTCCAATTGACTGTCAACTATTCTTTCTTGTAAAAATTGTGTGTGTGGTTTTTTCATGTTGCTATTCATCAGTTTCCAATTGACTGTCAACTTTTCTTTCTTGTAAAATTTGTATATGTGATTTTTTCATGTCACTTCGAAGCTAAACTTGCTACTTTCCTCTCAAAATTGAGCTTCATTTTTCACCATTTGAAGACATCACAATTAATGACTTTGTTGAATTAGTGTTTTAACTTTTGCTTTTCAACTTTGTACTTTTTGTTCTGATTTGTCAACTGCTCGGGTGTCATTTCTCTTTAGTTCTGGCTATTGATTGTGTAATTAATAACTTTCACATGATGCAAGCAGTAAAACCTGTGGAATGGTCAAAGCAGATAACCATTTTATTTCAACATGTTAACTGACAAAGTGACGCAACTGGATTTTACAGTTTGTTGCTGCATGCAAGAAGCCTCCTGTATTTTGCATCATCACTGAATATTTGCCTGGAGGTTCATTGAGGACATACCTTCATAAGCAGGAGCCACATTCAATTCCACTGAAACTTGTTTTGAAGATGGCCCTTGATATTGCCCGGGGAATGAAATATCTTCATTCTCAAGGTATAATGCATAGGGATTTGAAATCAGAGAATCTCCTCTTGGGTGATGACATGTGCGTGAAAGTGGCTGATTTTGGGGTGTCATGTTTCGAGTCCCAATGTGACACAACGAGAGGCTTTATGGGTACTTACCGCTGGATGGCACCAGAGATGATCAAGGAAAAGCCATATACAAGAAAAGTTGATGTGTACAGCTTTGGAATTGTTCTTTGGGAGCTCTTGACTGCGCTGATCCCATTTCAAGATATGACCCCAGTACAAGCTGCTTTTGCAGTATCGCATAAGGTATGGACTCAGTGAAAATAAATATTCGAACCCTCCTGAAATTTACCTTTTGCATAAGTTAGTCTTTGGTCAAGATGGGGAAACAGTGATTTCTTTGTTTGTGGCCACATGAATGCCAATATAAACAGTTCTATAGAGCTGGGTTTGCTAATGGCACTCGATCTTCTTGTGAGGTGATTGAGGTCTGTAGTGGCAATCTGCATATACCTTGCATAGTAATTTAAGATAGGTCTATATCCTGCATCCAACAATGCAGCAACACCTTGAGTTGTCAATTTGACCATTTCTTGTGTCCAAAGTTTTATATGATGAACTGTAAGTTTTAATGGTTAGGTCTGTCTTGCCCACATGGTGTAGAACAGTTGGTGAATGGGCATGCTGTTAAGGCACTCCTTGTGTGATGGTCACCGATTTGAAACCCCGTGGGTAGTCTCACCCCCCTAATCTTCAAAACAAAAGGAAAAAGGAAAGAAAAACAATTAGGTCCATCTCAACTTGCTAGCCTTGCAATCCATGGCAGATACTGAACCAGCATAGGTATAAATCTTAAGTGATTCTTCTAGTGAACATTTGACAGATATATCATATTTCCTTTCTAAAAACGTTGTGACTAATATGTATCTGCGAGCTTCAAATCCTGATGTGCTGACTACTGACATGACTTCTGAAAAACAGGGGGATCTCAGTTTCTACTTGAAAACAAAAATGGGAACTGAAAAAGAAATGGGTCTAGACTCTAGAGGGTTTTAGGGGTGAGCAGTGTGAATCCATCCTCCATCCCAGCTTGTATTTGTATATAAAACTGAATAGTAATGTAGTAAATATACTATCAATATGGGAGTGGAACAAGAACAGGGATGGTAATTGAAACAGAAACGTGTCTGCTGGTCAGGCTTCCGGTAGCATAGTGATGTATGATATCTCAAAAAACAATGAATAAAACAGGAATTGAATAAAAATAGAAGTTTGTTCATAATCCTAATGATTATTTCACTTTTGGTATACTTGGGGGCTAACTGCATTACATGCCTTTATGAAGTCTTGAAAATTAATTAAGATATACACTGGTGAACCCTATCTGAGAATTTGAGATATGAATAATTTGTTATTCCAAAGGAACATCCCCCTCTCCGACCCATTTCATTTTTATTGCTTGTTGAGTCTGGTTCAATTTGGGAGGGTGGTGAATCTGTTCCTGAATGTTTTCCCTCTACCTAGTTGATGGGTTAACTATTTGACTGTCCAAAGTAACGTGTTCAATCATCAATGACCCTTTGAGTTATTGAGTTCAAATAAAGGATCTGCCTTTTTGTTTAGCGCTAGCAAAATGGAGTATCTCTCAAGTTACATTATATTAACAAGGATGGTTTTAACAAATATTTCACTTTTTGTGATGACATTCAGAATATGCAGTATAGTGAAACACCATTGTAACTGCATGTGGTGAAATGGAGTGTGTTTCTCTTAAGTATCCCAATATAGGCTTGATCACTTTGTATGGATGTTCCCTGGATATGTGGGTATGGCGGTATGCTGGATATGGGTATGGATGCTTTAAAACCTGGTATGTGGATGGGAGATTTAATGTTTCAAATAAAACTTTAAAACCTGAACTTTAAAAGTTGGAAATTTAAATTTTCAAGAATCAAAGGAACAGAATTACAACTTTTATGAACCAAAACAAAAATATCTTTATTCAACACCATGTAATAATTCGATCCAAGGCCCAATGGTGAAGACAAAAGTTTTAGTGACTCTTACCAGAAAGAAACAGAAGTACAGTGATAAGAAAGAAGCATGACATAAACAAAGAAGAAGGTTATTCGTCTAGATCACGATGAATGGATCCTTTAGGACCCTCATTTATAGCACATATCCTTTCATAGTAAAACATGAAGTGTGCTACATTAAATGCTATTCTACGTGCATAAAGAAAACATGCAATTGCAAGATCGTTTTTTTTTGTATGTTCCTTGCCAAACGATGTTGAAGGGAACAGCTTGTGTTTTTTAGTGGGATACTAGGAGGTTGCATTCTTGAAGAAGAGCCCACATGAACAGTACAAGAAGTATCTTCAAGTGCACCAGCAAGATCAAGTTTTCAACAAAAGAAGAATGAGAAGGCATGTTTCCAGTAGCATCACATTTTTAATCCATCATCAACTTCATTGATGTATGGTCAACTTTAGTGCTTAGAACTGGTGTAGAGCTCGGTGAAGGATGCAACAAAGGATTGTCCAAAGAAAAGCCCCCAACTGTGATTCCTTGGAGGACTAACAGGGTGAAGGAGTTTCTCTTCAGAGGCCTGAAGCTAGGCTAAAGAGTGGGATGAAGCATGAGCCTTCTTTGCCATAAGCTAAAACCAAAATATTGGTGTTACTGATGAAAAAGGAGGGTATGTAGAGGAATGGCACAGCTGAGCATTCGGCAGTAATTTGGGTACACATGCCATCATAATAAATTAATCTAATGTGAGTGAGCGATGGCAGACCTTCCTCAAAATTTTGGGCCTTGAAGAGAACATGGTGGTGGTGCTACGTTATAATATGGTGGTGTGGACCCCACCCAAAATCAATATAGGGAAAGGCCAGACCATTTTGATTGGATTATGCCACGCACTGTCATGACTCATAACTTGACCCCTACCTCCGTGTGGCCCATGGCTTATTTCAAGGTGCCAGAAAGTACCTGATATTGGAACCTTGTATATTGTGTGGTATTCCTTGCTCCTCACTGTCAGTTCCCTGCATGTTAGGCCTGCCTGGATTTCTCGTATTAATGAAAATATTTTTATTAAAGGCTGTGCTCATAGTTCAAATTTGGAATATAACTGTTCTGGTTGTTGAAGTTAATAGGTATTTAATATATTTGTTGGATGAACCAAAACTGTTTTCTGACCTCTGAAATATTTTAAAAATTTTACTTTTGGAAGTGAAGATATTGCCAGATTGTTTGCAAAAGAAAAATTTTAAGGCGTTTTATTTTAGCAAACAAGAAAGAAACGTAAGAAGTCAATCGTCCTTTTGCATATATTGATGTATTACCTGCAGGCTCGTTTTATCAATGACCATAGACATGCTGATGTAAGAGAAAATATGGTTGAAATGGGCGCAGAATGCCAGGCCACCTTTTCCGACTGCTTGCCCTGCTGCATTTGTTCACCTTATCAAGCGATGCTGGGCGACAAATCCAGACAAGCGACCAGATTTTGACCATATTGTATCACTTCTAGAACAATACCGTGATTCTCTTAGAGAAGATCCTGAATTCCTTTTGCATTACAAGCCTACAGAGCGGCACAAACTATTTCGATTCTTGAAGAGTTGTGTTCCTATTGGTGGCTCAAGTTTTTTACGGAGATAGGGACCGCCAACTGAATAGAAATGTTCACCATCTGGTGAAGCATATAGTCATTTTATATTTGTAGAGCCTGTGAATTGAAAATTGTTGATGGTATGATCTACTAAAGATTGTTCATTTTTTCTTTGTATCATAACTCTTCAGGAGGGTCGTGCTCAATATTTGCACCTTTAAGGAGGCACCCAACTATGTAAGCATGTTATAGTTCTTTCATCGATTTGTAAAAACATGGTTAACGTACAAAGTCAATCAAGTGGGCCTTATTCGGTTGTTACTTAGTCATGATACTAAGTTTGTCACTTGACAAAGAGTGCACACTTGGGCGGCAGATTTTTATCGATGATTTTGTCCTGAAGCACAGATTTATATTATGGGCATATGAAATTATGTATATTCAGATTAACTCTGGATCATGATTTTGTGCTATCAAGTGCAATATGAATGCTTAAAGCTCTGTACTGAATTCATATTCATTTGATTAATTGTTTGATTTGATAGCTTAGAACCGAAGGTTCTTGCTTGGACCCGACTTTCCAGTATCTATTGCGTATCACAATTCTTTAAGTTGTCATTAATATTAATTATTGATTTAGTTTTATATTCTTGCATCTGTAGTCTCGACGCAACTTTTGTAAATCTGAAAAGAGTTTGAATGCAATATTATTGAAGGAACAAAACAAAAAACCTTGAAGGCACAGTTATTGTGATGGTTTATTGTTTAGATATAGATTGCTTTTATCATCATGGTTAGCTATTCTACATGATCCGTGGTTTCCCCCGCTTTCTTCTCTATTGCTTTTCTTTTCATTACCTTCGAAGTTTGCTAAGTCTGAAACTCCAACGTTCTATGACCAAGGAAAGAATCGCTTTCCTATTTACTAAATAATACTGCCATAGCAAAAATTATTTTGATCTTTCTTTTTCTAAATCCAGTCATAGTTTACAACCTAAGTGTCTAATTTAATGTTTTTTATGCTTACAACCTCAAAACTGATTTGAATCAATTTATAGACAGGGCATATATATCTCATCATATTATCCAAGGTAGATCAAAGGATTTTAGGGGAGTTACTTGTTGAACGCATATTTTACGTATGCGATGTCCTTTCTGTCTTTTCCAGGTTTGCCTGTCATGCACCATCTTTTTATGCCCTTTATAACTAGATGTCCCAGCCATAAAGTATGTTGATAAGAACAGGAAATCAATATCATTGCCACTTTTGAAATCAAAGGATTATTTTTGTTAGCATTCTCATTTTTAGAGAGAAAAATTAAGGCGTAACAGGAATTTCAGTTGTTCTAATGAAGATGATTACTGTGGAAATGAGAAACTGTTGGCACCGCAAGTCGTACAAAATGGTTATTTCTATGTTCGCTGTGTTAATTCTATGCTGGTCATTTCTGATAATTCTTTTAAGAACATTCTAAACATGTCACGTTTATATGATTTCTGGTCATATATTTTCTACTTTCTACCATTTTTGCTCAAAATTTCGTTAAAAATTTAGAAATTTGAAACTGTAAATGTTAATTGTTTCACAATTTAGACGTTTTTATTTTTTTAATTGGTAAAGATTAAGATTTTATAATCCTGGTGTTGTTTTTGTTTTTGATTTTTTTTTTAATTGTAAAGTTGTTTACAGATTGAAAGATTAACAATCTTATTGAATTATCATTGCGTCAAGAGGTGCATTCTACAGTAAAATAACTTAGAAAGATAACTTAGAAAGAGTAATTAGAAGTGCAAAAAAATCACACATATATATATGCTCTAAGTAAAAATAGAAACTGCACTTCTTAATAAGACAGATGTGTAATTTGATGTGATAGGTAAAAAATTAGTAATAATATATATATATATATATATATATATATATATATATAGTATGTGGTTTAATGGACCTTGGAAATCTGTGACTGCCGTGAAAATTCCATCACTGAAATTCTATGCAACAATTGGAATTATTTCTTCTAACTCTTAATTAAATTAGCAGTTTATTGCTACGACAACAATGAAATAATCACACTGCAATCTTCACAAAATTAACGCGGAAAATAATAGTACTCGAAACTGAGAAAATATTGGCACACAAAAATTTGACACACTTATTTTTGGACTAAATTCCTCGGAAAAACTCAACTTGGGAAAACTAATGCAACCACTGAGGGTTTTATATTATTAAGCAACAATGAAATTATGAGTACAATAAATATCACCAAACTGACGAATCTATCCAAGAGAAATACTGGCAAAAATTCTATGAGGGGAATGACCCTATGAACAATCCCAACACTTGACTGCCATTGAAAAGCTAGCCATCCAACTGGGCCTGCGCAGGTTTTGCATCACTTTGGCGTTGCCTGCCACACGTATTGCATGAATTGATTGTCGATATAGTTGTTGCCTACTGTTGACTGGGAAAATGGTTCTCTGACCTTTAGAAACTCTTCCCAGCTCTTGGAACTAAAAACATCTTCCCCTCCAACAAAATCAAACTGCTCACTTGAGGCTCTGTGTTGTCTCTGCGCAACCTCTTCGAGAAAATATCAACCTCCTCTTTCTGACTCTCTGGAACTTGAAATTCTTCCTCCGGACTCACTATCTCTGCCCCTCTACTTCCTTCTCTGGCTCAAACTCTTCCAACAACTGCTGCTACTCTCTGGAAAACAAACTGCCCAAGGAAATCGATCTCTAGTGTGTGTTCGCCATCTACCCATCGACTTCTTATAATCCTCTGTTGGGACTCCAACGACCAAGAGTAAAACTTAATCCAGAGTTAAGATAATTTTGTAGTCGATTCGTGTGAATTTTTAGATGATTTACACTTTTCTCAATTAATACTGATTAACTAACCACTTTTCTTAAGTTTAGACTTGGGAAATATTTAAAAATAAGCTAATAATGTAATTGAGACAAGTCTTTTAGGTAGAATTTCCAGAAATGATTTCGGGGTTATGGAGAACTTGTGTGTTTTAGCCTCTACAAAGTTTCGAGACTAGAACACCTCTGATGCTACAAAAACTAGCACTCCCTCTTAGCGAGGAAGGTGTTCTAGTGCTGCACTGTTGCTACAACACCCCGTCTCTGTATCACCCTCTGTACGCTGTTGATCCCTGGCCACTGTGACTGATTGCCATTGCCCATCGACTACTATGCCACTTTGATGTTGCATCCGTGCTGTCGATGACACTGTTATGTTGTTGCCAACTCTGCATCAGCACTGCAACTACTACAAATGAGAAGGATCCTAAATACTGAATCAAGTGTGTCTCATGCTGTATTTGTCTGTTGAGTCCTGACTACTACTAGCCATTGAACTGTCCACTGAAGAATCTGCATTGCTGCTGACTCTACTATTGAGCCTCTCGCTCTGTTGTCAAAACTGCACTGCGCCCCTCAGCACTTGACTGCTACTAGTCTGCAACTGTCACTCTAGTAATCTGACTATATCATTGACATTGATCCATCATGCTACTAAACACTGTTGGTCCCTGTAGCAAGGTAATGATTCATGAAGAGTACACCTCAGTGGACCCTACCCAAACTTTGCAACTCTGGGACTATAAATCCATATCGCCCCACCTCTCTCTTGGAGATATAACTTCAAACATAGCGAAATATTCCTCCAGCCTGGAGGACAACTTGTTTATCTCTGTGGCTGCCACCTAGTCTTGCTTCTCCTTCTTCCTTAGAGGACACTCGGTATTGTAGTGGCCAAACTCGCCACACCTGAAACACTTGACCTTAGATAGGTCCTTCTTCTTCATCTTCCCCCTATCCCTCACTGAGACCCTTTGATGCTAGGGCCACATTCTCCTCTTCCTTCTCACCCGTCACGCCCTTGTTGCTGCTGTCGCTGATGGTGCTCTTTAATAGGGCTTGCCTCAACTCCTTCTGTAAATCTGACCACATCCTGTCCCATATAGGCAATGTGTCTCTACTTAAGATACTTTGGACAAACACTTGTCACTCCTCTGAGACACTGTTTAGTGCCAAACGTACAAGTTCTGATGGTTGAGGTGCCTCCCCAACAGCGGCAAGCTAATCACAGACCTCCTGAATCCTGGTGAGGAAGAAGTTTATGCCTTCACCCTTCATCATCTTGATGCTCCTCAACTTTTCCTGCAGGGACATCTTCTGTTGCTAAGAAGTGTTCTGATATAGCTGGACGAGAGCGTCCCACATTTCCTTAGCTGTTCCTTTATCTGCCACATGTGAGACTATATGGTCCCAGACTCCATCCAGGATAAACTGCTTCACCTTTTTCATCTCCTTCTTGTACTCCTTCAGCAAATCTGCATCTTGGCGAGCTTCCACCACGTTATTCACATAGGCTTTCAGGCCATGTTCATCCAGCAAGAAGGACATCCTAGCCTTCCAGATGACAAAGTTGGATGCCCCCTCCAACTTGATCTCTAAGTTTAGCTGTGGCCATCTTTGAATCTGGTTGAAAATCTCTCTCTTCCTCTACTTGGCTGCTGCATTTTCTATTCACACTCCTTACTGGAGTGAGAAAAGCAACTCACTACTACTGTCAATTTGCAACTGGAAAATCAGATCTCTAAAGCTCGAAACCCCTTGAGAGAAATTTCCCTCGGCGTGTGCTCTTCCTCTTCCACCCGATGCTAATTTTGCTGCTATAAAATCCTTTTGCGCCCAAGCAAGGAATCTTCTCAGCGAGAATATTGATCTACCTCACCAGAATTACTTCCAGGCTTCACTACTGCCTACTGGAACTATTGCTGGGCTTTGCGAATTTTTCTTGCCACCTACACTAGAAAAATTGAACCCTTTGCCCAACAATTCGATCTGTTAAGCCAACCTCTATGCAAATCTGGAAATCATGCTGCTAGACTTCCTCTAAATATGGACGGTTTCTTCTTTTTGCTTCTAAGCTTCCTGCCTGATCAATCTCGCTTTGATACCATGTGAAAATCTCACTACTGAAATCCTATTGCAGCAACTAGAATTATTTCTTATAATTGTTAATTAAATTAGCATTTTATTGCTATGACAACAACGAAATAATCGCACAACGATCTTCACAAAAATACTATGGAAAATAATAGCATTGGAAACTAAGAAAACACTAGTGCACACATAAAAATTTGACACTTATTTTTGGACTAAAGTTCCCAGAAAAGCCCAACTTGGGAAAATGGTGCAACAATAGAGGGTTTTATATTATTAAGCAACAACGAAATTCCGAGTACATTACATATCGCCAAATTGACGAATCTATCTAAGAGAAATACTGGAAAAAATTCTCCGAGGGAAATTATCCTCTCTTCGAGCAATCCCGACACTTAACTGCGATTAAAAGCTAGTCGTCCCACTAGGCCTGCGTAGACTCTATCACTCTGGCGCTGACTGCAACACGTGTTGCCTGAATCGACTGCCAATATAGCCTTCTTGCCTACTATTGACTGGGAAAATGCTTCTCCGGCCTTTTGGAAACTCTTCTCGGCCCCTGGAACTATAAACGTCTTTCCCTCCAGCAAAATCAAACTGCTTACTTGAGGCTCTGTTCTTCCTCTACGCAACCTCCTAGAGAAAATATTGCTCTCCTCTTTATGTAGGTTTTAACCTTGTAGATAAATTACCTGCAAACGATTTCTTAAAACAGAAAATAAACAATGGCGAGAGCATAAAACATAAAACAAATATACACAGATATTTTCCCCTGGATCCCAAAACCGGGACTACCAAATTGATTTTTCATTATATTCCTTTGAATGTTACAATACATATATATACATGCCGAAGCATTCAGAAACCCTAATCCATTAACCTTGGATTAGAACATAACCGTAGTTCTCTTGACCAGATCTTTAAAATACTATGGACAAAAAACCATCATGCCCAAAACCATGTGCAAAAATATGCACAAAACCATAGGTAGGTCTGCCCACTTATTATAGGGTCTATTTTTTATTTTCCTGGGGCGCTTCCCAGGACCCCATGCAGGGAGGTTATGTTAATTTTGGGCAACTAGGTCCAAACTCCATGTTGCACTGCTCATATGACATTGGTCGTATTTTTGTTGGATTCCTTTTTCAGAGAGGTGCAAGATTAATGTAAAAACAATCTTGATCGGATGAGTAGAAAACTGATTTTGAATTTATTTTCCACATGTGCAAGGTTGGCTAGATTTATCCCACATGCCTAAGAGGTGTGTCACACACCCTCATTGATGGATATAAATTGGAGAGACTTGGAGGTCATTTTCTTATCATCTCATCACACATTCTAGCATTGTGATCTGATTGGTTCGATAGCCTTTGGAGGTCTTTTTCCTCTCACATGGGTGGAGCGAAGACGCTGTTTTATGCGCTAATTTGTTTAAGGCTTTCTTTTTTCTGCATTGATCTGTTTAGGACCAGCGTTGACTGTGGTCAACCCTTGGTCGTTTGACCTCAATCTTCTGCAGAAATTTCGATTTTAGGAGGCCGTACCACTGGGCACTAAAATCGAGTAATTCTAGGCTGTTTGATTGAAGCCCTAGTTTTCTACATTGGCTTTTCTAAAGCTGCATGCGTTGACTTTTCAGCGCTATCCCTGGTTTGACTTGCGTTGACTTGTGATGAGTTGTGTTTGAGGGTTGTGGGTGTGACACATGAAAGTGATCACTGATCGAGAAATACTTTGCTGGTTGAAGCATCTTGCTGATCGCCATAACGCAAAAATATCTCATATATTCGCTGGACATAAGGAATTGTAAATTTGATCTATATTTGGCTTGTCTTCTATTGATCTATTATTGTGTTCTATCGATATTTTTCTTTCAAGTTTATATGATTGATATTTTTTATTGGGCCTTAGAAAGATTGAAGTAAAAGTGCATCAAGCATAGAACACCATTGTTATCTAAATTTAACATGGTATGAGAGCTGAGGTGAAGACAAAGACCAAGAGTCCAAGTTGGTGTTAGAAGCAATCACTGAAGGAAGAAATCCTATCAAGTACAAATGGCCTCCTCAACCTACAAGGGTTTCAAGGTTGATGACAAATCGATTGACAAGTCTGATTACCATGCATGGAAGATGTCCTTGGATTTGGCGTTAGAAGATCAAGAGGTCATGGACTATGTAAAGGGGAACTTTTAAGAGAATCTATCAAATGCAATCGGTGCCACGAAGACGAAGTATAGAAAAGGGGAAATCAAAGCAAATATGCTTATCCGAGATTCTATTCATAAGCACCTGGTTGCTTTCATTTATGAGCTGAAGACATCTAAAGAGATGTATGGTGAGATGGTGAGCATGTCCAGGGCTAGCGATGCTGATCAAATCCTCTTCTTCAAGAATCAATTGAAGAATATCAAGAAGGGTAAGGATGAATCTATTCAATCCTATTTTATCAGACTCACTGAAATCATGAATAACCTCCTAGCTATTGGAGAAGCAATATCTTATCGAGAGATGGTTCTTATTGCACTTGGAGGTCTCCCCTGTGATTGGAATGTATTCAATACCACTATTCTCAATAATAATGTGATTCCTAATTTTGATGAAATATTGACGAAATTCAATCAAGAGGAAACAAGAATGATGGAGTATGCCTCTAATGGTAATGGAAGTGACCCTACTGCCTTCGCCGCTCATGCAAAGAAGAAGAACCATGGTGGCTCGAGAAATCAAAACCATGGTAGAGCGGGGCCCAAAGGAAGGAAGGGAAGATGTTACACTTGTAACAAGTCTGGTCACTATGAAAGAGAGTGCTCTAATAGAAGGGACTCTCCCAGGGATGATGACAATAACAACTCGAGAAGGAATGGCAGGAGCAACAGGTTCTAAGGAAAAAGGAAGGCTCCATCTGATCGTAATGGAAATGGGAAACCTTTCAAGAGGTCAAAAAATTCAAGGCACGATGAGTCTAATGTTGTTGATAATAAGAGAAATGATTTTATTCTTGTATCTTCCCTCTCTATTGCATCTCCACCCGACACCCTGGATGTATGGTTAATTGATAGTGGTGCTTCAAGGCACCTCATTGGTTATAAAGAAGCCCTTTCTGATTTGGTTGAGAAGGATACTAATCTGGAAATTATCCCTAGAGATAATTCCACCTATTCCGTGAAAAGGACATGGATTGTGACCTTCCATCTATCTCAAGGTCAAGTCATCCAATTACAAGATGCGTTGTATGTACCTGATTTGAAGAAGAACCTTGTGTCCATTTTGGAAATGGAAGATAAAGAGTTCAAGGTGGCATTCATTGATGGAAAGATACTTATCTAGAAGAACTTCAAGGAAGCTCTTTCTATTGGTTTTAGAGTTGATACACTCTACCAGGTTGGAGGAAGTCCACTGGGGGCTATGACATGTAATACAACTCTTCAAACAGAGTTATGGCATCGGAGGTTTTCACACCTTCATTACAAAGCCCTTCCCGAAGCAAGGAAGATGGTGACAGGGATGCCTGAATATTAAAATAAATTCAAAGTCCTTTGGCAGAGAAGCTTACATTAAGAGGGAGACCACTATTGCATACACTCCTGAGCAAAATGGTGTTGTTGAGAGAAATAACATGACCATTGTGGAAGCTGCCCGCGCCATGTGGCCAAGGTCTTCCGAAGTTTCTATGGAGAGACGCTGCGAACATTGATGTGTATGTTCAAAATATATGCACACATTTCGCTTTGAACTTCAAAACTCCTGAAGAAGTCTTCTCTAGTAAGAAACCTGATGTTTCTCATTTTAGAGTTTTTGGTTGTTCTGTTTACTTTCATGTGCCAAAAGAAAAGAGAAACACGCTGGATGCTTCTAGAAATAAGGGAATGTTTGTGGGCTACAATAAAAATTCGAAGGCATATAGAATATATGTGTTTGGTCAAAGAGAAGTGGAGATATGCCGTGATGTCACCTTCGATGAAGATGCTGCCCTCAAGAATGTAAGAAATATTCCTAGCTCCAAGGAAGACAAAGAAGATGAAGCAACAGGGAAGCTGAAAGAGCCGAAGGATGACTTGATGTACGATGTTGAAGGACCTATGGATCCCATTGATCCACCTCCTTCAAATAAGAGAAGACCCTCATGGCTTAGGGATACTCTTGAAGATGTCGAGAGACACATTTCCCCAAGGGGGGCATTCCGTGAAAGCAAGAAGACGAAGAGATACCAAGGGTATCTAGCAGCCATGAGTATGATAGTACAATCTGAGCCTGAAACATTTGAAGAAGCCGTAAAGCATCAAGTTTGGAAAGATGCTATGCACGGGGAGTATGAGTCCATTATGACAAATGATGTCTGGGAAGTGGTCCTGAGACCGGAGGACAAATTTGTTGTCACCTCGAAATGTCTATATAAGATCAAGCATGGATATGATGGAAGTGCTGAAAAGTACAAGGCAAGAATTGTTGCCCAAGGTCCCTCTAAAAAATAAGGCATAGATTATGATGATATATTTGCACCTGTGGCTCGCTATACCACCATCTGATCTATTATTTCCCTTGCTGCTACGCAATGATGGAGTCTACATCAAATGGATGTGAAGATCGCTTTTCTTCATGGATCTATAAAGGAAGAGGTGTATGTGGAGCAACCTCTGGGGTTTGAAGTATGAGATTGAGACACCCATGTATGCAGGTTTAAAAAATCCCTCTATGGGTTGAAGCAAGCCTCAGGGCTTGGTACAAGAGGATAGATAGCTACTTGATGAAGCTGGGCTTCACTCGAAGTAATGCTGATCCGAACATTTATTTTAAGGTTGATAGAGAAAGGCCTATCATTTTGGTTCTCTATGTGGACGATCTCTTCCTGACAGGTGCTGACCCTCTCATTCATCAGTGTAAGAGGGAGCTAGCTTCCGAGTTTGAGATGAAAGACCTAGGATGGATGCACTACTTCCTAGGCTTGGAGGTCTAGCAAAGGCCAGGCGAGATTTTCCTTTCTCAAGGAAAATATGTCGTGAAGCTGCTAGAGAGATTTGGTATGGTGGACTGTAAGTCTATGTCGACATCGATGGAACTCAACTTTAAGAAGTTGAGTGGAAATGCTATTGGGCCCGTGCTAGAAAATACTACTGAGTATCGACAAATCGTGGGGGCCCTGATGTTCTTAGTAAACTCCTGTCTGGATGTATGTTTTGCAGCGAATACTTTGAGTCAACATATGGTTGATCCTCATCACATTCAATGGATTGGTGCCAAGAATCCGTTGAGATATCTTCAAGGCACAATCAACCATGGGCTGAGATACACTGACGAGAGTTTGAGACTCCATGGATAAACTGATGCCGATTGGGCTGGCAGTGTGGTGGATCGCAAGAGCACATATGGATGTTGCTTCACCTTGGGTTCTGCTTCAATATCTTAGATAAGCAGGAAGCAGAAGTCGGTGGCTTTGAGCACCGCTGAGGCCGAATACATTGCATCAAGTATGGCCTGTTGCGAAGCTGTGTGGTTGCAAAATCTCTTCAGTAAGTTGTTCGAACATGTGCTAGATACCACCGTTATCCTTTGTGATAACTAGAGTGGGATTCATCTTTCTGAGAATCTTGTGTTCCACGATCGATCCAAGCATATTAGGTAGCACTTTTTCCGGGACATGGTACAACGAGGCACCGTAAGGCTCGATCATATAAGAATTGATGAGCAGGTCACGTATATTCTCACGTAGCCCCTGGGGAAGGTCATGTTCCTAACCTTCCGTGAGAAGCTTAGAATCGTGGAAAGACCTTATTCTGAGGGTCCTGCTTGAGTTGGACTATGATCTTTGGGGGCTCCAGGGGGATTGGGGATAGCTTCTCAGAGCTATAAGCACACACGGGGCTAGGCTTGTTGAACCTTGTTGTGATTTTGCCCCACTATTATGATATTGAGTTGGTTCGCCTCTATCTGATCTGTGCCTCACACGCATCCTACCCACAGAGTTTGAGACTCATGGGAAGTACCTCTCATTTGGCCAATGAGGTGGGAAATGTGGATAGAGACCATAGCAAAACTGATGGACGCATCGGAGATTGCTGTAATCTCTATGTTTAGGATGGCATGTGTCCAACACCTTGATCTGGGATCAAGTATGATGAGGTTCTTACCTCTAAAACTCACTTCGGGTCAGTAAACTAACTTCGGGTTAGTATGTGACTCTTTGTGAGCCTATTGAGGTTCTTACCTCTAAAACTGACTTCGGTTCAGTAAAATAACTTCGGGTTAGTATGTGACTCTTTGTGAGTCTATTGAGGTTTTATCCTCTAAAATTGACTTCGGGTCAGTAAACTAACTTCGGGTTAGTATGAGACTCTTTTTTTTTTAGTCCAAGAGAGGTTTTTACCTCTAAGTTGACTTCAGGTCAACTAAGTGTGCAAGTTATGGCGGGATGACACACAATGTTTGGTTTGGTACATGATGGATGGCACTTGTGGACAGATGGAGTTATCCCTAGTTGATAGGGAGTGTTAATTTTGGGCAACTAGTTACACACTCCATGTTGCACTGCTCATATGACGATGGTCATATTTTTGTTGGATTCCTCTTTCAGAGAAGTGAAAGATTGATCTAAATATCATCTTGATCGGATGAGCAGAACATTGATTTTGAATTTATTTTCCACATGTGCAAGGTCGGCCAAATTTATCCCACATGCCTAAGAGATGTGTCACACATCCTCATTGATGGATATAAATTGGAGAGACTTGGAGGTCATTTTCTCATCATCTCATCACACATTCTCTCATTGTGATCTGATTGGTTCGATAGCCTTTGGAGGTCCTTTTACCCTCACACGGGTGGAGCGAAGCTGCTGTTTTCTGTGCTGATTTGTTTAGGGCTTTCTGTTTTTTGCGTTGATCTGTTTAGGGCTTTTCTGCCATAGGGTTGACTAGCGTTGACCGTGTTCAACCCTTGGTCGTTTCACCTCAATATTCTACAAAAATTCTGATTTTAGGAGGCCGTACAACTAGGCACTAAAATCGAGGAATTCCAGGCTGTTTGACCAAAGCCCTAGTTTGCTGCGTTGAATTTTTTGAAGCTGCATGCGTTGACTTTTCTGCACTATCCATGGTTTGACCTGCGTTGACTTGTGATGAGCTGTCTTTAAGGGTTGTGGGTGTGACACATGAAAGTGATGGCTGACCGAGAAAGACTTTGCTGGTTGAAGCATCCTGCTAATCGCCGTAACGCAACAATATCTCATATCTTTGCTGGACATAAGGAATTCTAAATCTGATCTATATTTGGCTTGTCTTCTATTGATCTATTATTGTGTTCTATCAACATTTGACTTTCAAGTTTATATGATTACTATTTTGAATTGGACCTAAGAAATATTGAAGTAAAAGTGCGTCAAACATCGAACACCATTGTTATCTAAATTTAACAGTCTACCACCCCCCTGCAAAACCCCTGATAGGGGGAGCTGCGCCCCCCCCGTTGACCCCCCTGATACGCCCGACGCAACAAACAAGGGGTTAACGCCCCCTCTGTGACCCCCCTACTGCGCCCTGCGCAAAGAACCCTGTGAGCCCCCCTTGAATGCGACTAGTCATGGAAATAATATAACACACATGCAAAACTTTTTGACTCTCTAGAATTGGAAAATATTCCTTTGGACTCACTATCTCTGCCCCTTTGCTTCCTTCTCTGTCTCAAACTCTTCCAGAAACTGGTGAAGCTCTCTAGAAATCAAACTGCCCAAGGAAACTGATCTCTAGTGTGTGTTCTCCATCTACCCATCAAATTCTTGTAATCTTCTATTGGGACTCCAACTTCCAAGATTAAAACTTAATCAAGGGCTAAGATCATTTCATAGTCGATCCATGTGAGTTTCTAGATGATTCACACATTTCTCAATTAATACTGATTAATTAACCACTTTTCTTAAGTTTAGACTTAGGAAATATTTAAAAATAGACTAATAATCTAATTGAGACACTTCTAGGTGGGATTTCCAGAAACGATTTTTGGGTTATGGTGAACTATTGTATTTTAGCCTCTCCACAAAGTTCTGAGATTTGAAAACTTTCGATGCTACAAAAAATAACAACTGCATGCCCTTGAAATATTTGTACTAGGCAGATCTACCAGAAGGGATCACTTCCCACTGGCTCAACCACATAGCCTAACCCTCATAGTGTTGAGAGAATTGAACTCGTCACCTCTCAAGAAAAAAAGTGCTTTAATGACTGAGACTTGACCAATTGAGGTAAGCCCCATGAATATGTATTTACAAATATATTAATAATAGAAAAACATTTTATATGTACAATGTGGTCCATAAATAAAATGTTTCAATGGCCATGTTAAGTGAAATATTTCAATTTTAATTATGTACATATATAAATATTATATAAAGTAATTGAAAAAAAAAAATCTCACTTATTAAAACATTTCAAATAGTTTCACTATTTTACATTTGGCCTTTTTTTAAGTATACTTTTAGATTATTTTTGTCCAAAATCTAGCTTAGATTGGTTGGAATATAAAATTTAAATTGTTTACTCTATACAATATAGATAACATTTTGAAATTCACCCAATATGAACAAAAAAAAAAAAGTTTTCCAAATAATGAAGAGCTTGGATAACTTTTACATTTATGGGGTTTGGAAGAAGTGACTATTTGTGGTATCTAATGATGAGAGGAAGGACTATTATTAATTATTACATTAACCTTCATTTCAAAATAAGTGGCTAAGTTTCCCATATTTGGCCCAATGAAGGGAAATGGATTACCATTCAAAATAAAAGTAGATTAGGTTTTTACCTAGTTATAGATTTCGAAAATATCCATGCATACTTGGTTGTGAAAGTGGTAGAGTTTGTGAGAGCAAGTTGGCAAAGTTAGATACTAGAGTCATACCTAACACCTGGCTTCAACATGTTACCACATGGCGATGGTTTCGTTCCTAGGTTGGGGGTTTATCTCTCAAGTCCTATTGTTATAAATGCGAGTAGGTGGCTATGGTAAGGGAGGAGTATGAGATAACATTTTGCATAAGGGATTGGCATGCTCCAACATATATACTATAGTTCTTGCTAGAACGATTGGAAAAGCTCCCAAGGGATCCTGACATC
Source organism: Pinus albicaulis (assembly GCA_034641835.2). Lineage (NCBI taxonomy): Eukaryota > Viridiplantae > Streptophyta > Pinopsida > Pinales > Pinaceae > Pinus > Pinus albicaulis. The sequence goes on from CM076580.1 coordinate 1,225,331,225, forward strand.
CCAATATACTAGCTCATTAATGAGAGCATGATTTATGGGAGGGTTGGGATTTTTGAAAAGTGTCCAGGACATGACAAATGTCCCTCCCAAAACCCTGCAAACCCTGGTAATATATCTCAAGTGCAAGTCTTATTAGTGTCAACCTCCCCTTATATTTGCATAGGGGTCTCCTGCGGGTGGCAAAACAATTGCATCTGTTGGGGTGGCAAAGAAGGCTTTCATAATCCATTTGGTGTTTGGTATATACATTACTCATACTCCATTTTAGTCTACTGCTGATTTCCTTATGGTTCTTATCTACTCCTTAGGTTTTATATTGTTGTCGATTTTATTGTTCCCTGGGATTATTTTTCTTTCTCCAAAGAATTTTGGGGGAGTTAATATTTTTCATTATCTTCCTCCACTATATAGGAACGGGGCCATCTCTTGAATTGGTGGTATTCTTGCTGACCTTGTCATTCCAAGGCTCATAACCAACAAGGATATCCTTTAATTTCACGGTCTTGGTATGTGGGGTATGGTACCTAGGTTTGTTTTCTATCTAGTTTTAATAAGTAAATTTCGAATCCTAACCTAAGATGCTCAAATATATCACTCTTTCCTTCTATGTTCCCTTATTATGGTCAAGTTTATTTACTCATAGAGCTTGGGACAATGTCAAGTTCTCATGGTATTTTCTTGTTTCAGTTCGGGTGGCCATCCGTGTTTTCAGTATTTCCCACCTCTCCTTATATATTTGGAGATGAAATCAAGGTAGTGGAGTTAACTGAATCCTTTATTAAATTCAATCCATTGTGTCCCTTCACTGGTTTGTATTTCTCTTACGGTCAATTCTCTACTGTTAATTACTTTTGTCCCTTTGCTCCCATGTCTCCTCGGCAACAAATTCCAAATCGTAGAAAATGAATGACGGGCTCCTCTTCCTCGTGTTGCAAACTCTTCAGGTGGGAGTCGGTGGTGAATTATTTTGACTCCATTCCTCCAGAAGTTAGGAAGGAGATTCTCACCCTCAAGTCTAAAAATTTGGTGCAAGATCTTATTTATATGATTTAGAGGTTTTTGGAAATCAACTTAAATGGATCCCATATCCAAGGAGATTCAGGAATCACAGACTTCACTTTCTTCATTCCATAACAACGCATCAAAAAATGGATACTCTGCTTCAGATGGTTCTTCAAGACAAGTAGGTAGATAATTAAAATTTGTTTCTAGGTCAAGAAGATATTAAAAGGATTCTTCGCAACATCAGGTTCAACCTTTCCATGACCTTGGCACCATATTAACAAAGGTGGAACAATTTGCACTCTCAATTTTGGACACTGAGGAGAATAACACCCCTGACGTCATCAATGCTCAACTACTGAATGTTTCACCTCCTATAGCCATCTATCCACAAACAAACTTGTCGCCTCTCTCTCTAGTTGTTATCTCATATTAATATTTCTAATGGGTTTTGTAGTTATTATTCTTGCATTGAGGTCTGGCATGGTGGTTTGGTCTTTCTGATGTTATTGTGGTTCTTTCTTCAGACCTTCAAAGGTCCTTCCTTCCTTCAATGCTCACATCCCTCTTTTGTTTATTATACAAGTAAATCACTACTTGTTTACATGTTTATATTGCTTATATTTTTTTCTTTTCATTATCAATAGTCCTGTAATTATTTATGGCACTCGTGTTTATAACTGATAGCTAAGGCAATAGTGATTTCTGGTTAAGTCTACTATCTAACTGTATACACTGGAATTTTGATGGTCTTCATGTATATCTCGTTGAGGCACTGGACAAAGTCAATGATATTAATGTTTAGTCAGGAATTTTGATGTCTTTTGTATACTGAGTTCACGCACTAGCCTCCTCGGAGAAATTATTGGTCAAGGGAACACAATTGCTATCTATGTAATACTACTTTTATTAATATAAATCACTTGCAGAATCTTAGGAAAAAAAATAAAGTGTTAGAGTTTGCTAAAAGCAGTATTGTTTAGTTAATAAAACTTTGTTCGAATAATTAACTTTGGTCCCAAATTATTCGACTGACATAATATTCCATCATAATAGTCTCGGCAAGATTCTACTACACTACCGTGTGTTCTAATAATGGATAATTTTTCAATAGGTTTTGCTGCTATAAATATTTTATTCTTTTGAGGCACACACTGCGAAATTTAGACTAGATGAGCCAGAATGATATAGTTCACGGGATCACAATTTGGTATTTATACCAATACTCTTTTTTGTTCTTCCTCTTTTTATTATTATTATTTTATATTATTAATTTTCAGTGTTAATTGGATGTCATATTTGTATAGGAAATAGTGGATAATGCACTTGAAGTATGTCCTAAAACTACTTTTGCTTGGCTAAAAGCTAATTACCGACAACATGTGATAGGAGTGAAAGCCTGCCCCCCTAGGGACCACTAGCGAGTAATTCTAGGTGGCATGGATTTCCTTAAATAATGGTGATGAGTCAACCCGCATTAGCAGATAAAAACTAATGATGATATTTCTATCGTTAGTTTCAATGCTGAATTAAGATGGATTTTCCCACTGTGTTAAAAATAAAGAAAAGAACCCGTGAATACTTGTGCGTATATTTCCTGGAAACTAGTAATTTGTATTTTATTGGTCTTTGAGCCACATAAATTTGGTCAAACTGTAGGAAATCGATGTCCGTAATAAATTCAAAATTTGATTTCCCATCAAGCATGTTGAATTTGAAACAATATTTCTTGAATTTGTCTCGTACCATAAGTAACATGCCTTCGTTTAGAGTGAAATTGCACCACAATTGTTAGTTTTTGTAGCATCAGACAAATTTTCTAGTCTTGATTTGTGTCTAAGAGACTAAGGAACATGAGATATCCAAAACCCAGAAAAGTCTTCATAACAAAACAACTAGATACCACTCAATTAAATTAATTGATTAATAATTAAAAAAAAAGCCTAACTTAGAGAAATTGATTAATTAAAATGAACTAACTGTGGATGACCGAGAATGTTATAGAAACACATGGATGAGTCTAAGATGATCTTAGACGTTGGCGAGGATCTAAGCATGGTCGTTGAAGCGTCAACGAGATATTATAAGAGTAGATCGATGGGATGAGGAGAGACAAGAAGTGAGCAAATCATCTAGGCAGTGCAAAATTTCTAGTGCACAATGATTCAATGAGGGAAGAATTCAGGTCAGTGGAGGAGAATTAATGATTGAGGGGAAACAAATAATTCGGAAGGAAAACTCCAGTGAGATTTCCAACATTTCCAGAGGCAATTATCTGGAGTGTGGGAGACGACATTTATTTCTCAGAGAGGTTGCACAAGGGTTGCGTAGAGCCTCCATTGAAGAAGTTCACTTTACTTGAGTAGGAGGTCGATTCAGTTACTGGAGGCTGGGGAATTTTTCTATAAGCCAAGTGATTCCATTCCAGTGGCAGAAAGAGCAAAATCGAGGCACCTTGAAGTAGTTTTGGGGAGTGTGAAGTATAGGCTGAACAAGCATTGCACAAAGCTTGGGAAGGGGTTTTCAAGGAGCTGGTTTGAGTGGCCAGAAAGAGGCTAAATTGCTTGTGGAGAGGGAAAATTTCCTTTAGAAATTTTTGCCAATATTTTCTGAAGAGGGGTTGGCTCGTTTAGGCACCCAATTGTAATCTTTTGAATTTTTTCCATAATAAATTAACCCTCATCTACTGCACTGTTTTTCCCTTCAGAGTTTTTTTGAGGACGTTAGTCCAAAATAACTGTGTTAATTGTGTGCATCTATTTTCTCAGTTCCAAATTTATTTTCGTAGTGTATTTATTTTGTTGTGAATAATTGTAGTGCAATTTATTCAATATTAATCACAAAATTAATAAACTATTAATCAATTAGGAGAATAAATTCGAGTAGTTGCAATTCAAGTAATTTTCACATGGAATCATAATGTGTTTGATTAGATCTGAAGCTTGAAGGAAAGAAAGAGTGAGATCGTGCAGTTTTAGCGACAGATCTAAAGTACTTTCTCCATATCTGCACGTGCCAAGCCAAGGGTTCGATTTGCAGAGGATTAGAAAATCAATTTCCAGATCCAAGTGGAGGAAAATTTTGATTTTTCTCTAGATTTGTGGACGTGGGAAGTGGTATTACGAGGAAGTATTTCTTGTAAGCAGATCAACATATTTGCAGAGCATATTTATCATATCTGGGCTCTAAAAATTTGCAGAGTGTTGTAGTTGAAAATCTGCGTAGGACAGGAAGAGAAAATAACACTAAAGAGGAATGTCCAAAATTTCTTAGAAGGCTTCCATATCCATTTTTCAGGAGGAGGTCTGAGATTTCCAGCTGCAGAAGGCCATAATGGTTTATCCAGTCAACAAGTATGAGATTTAGGAGCAGAAGGTAGAGCGAGTTTCCCAGTTGAGGTAGCAGACAATACGAGTACCTGAAAAGGACTTTTGAGGTAAACAATAAAAAATATACACATTTCCTAAGGAAGTGCGAGTAACAGAAGAAGGGCCACATGAAGGAGGATATTTCCAAATATATTTCTCCAATATTATTAGAGTTAGAGAAGGTTCATTTATATGCAGAAAGAGGGCCAAATCAAATAGATAGAATAACCATATTACCTAGTTCACATATTCAAAGTAGTAATTTCATTTCTAGTTACCAGATCTATTTTTAGAAGGACGTGCGAATGGCTTCAAAATAGAGGGAGGAAATGTATTCACTGGATCTAATTTTTGGGAGCATTTCTCAGTGAGCAGTGAAAATGGTAGGATCTAGTGTAGTTTTAAAGATCTAGTGCGAGCTGCAGGAAGAGGGTACGAGTTTGTAGAAGAGGTCGGGTTGGTTTTGTAGAGGAAGCTATGAGTTTCCAAATTGATTTTCTAGTTGGAGGAGTGAAATTAAAATTCTCCAGTATTTTAGTTTCATAGTATTTGAAACTTTTACAAAAAGTCTATACGAGTTATAGCCATAACATATATTTGGGAAGGAGATAGACTTCTAGTTGCTAAAGGGAGTGCGAATTGTCTAGTGCAAGTTGTAAAGTGAAGAAGGGTTCCAGCCAAGGATTAGGCTTGAATGGAGATAGGGGTTACCAAATAAGGAGGAGGAATATGAGACTCTAGTGTGAAATACTAGGCACAATACAAAGTAGATGCAACAAGGAGATCAGTTAGATCAGTTACAGATTGTTGCAGCAGGACCATCACCTTTTCTAGAGGGTCCCACAAAATCACAATGGCAGGATTCATTGTTAGTAGAACTAGTTGCAGTCAAATGCTTGATAGACAGTTGCAGTAACACAATTCTAATAGATATCTGTTAGATAATATACAATAGTAGATATAGTTGCAGTTAGATGATTGAGAGATAGTTGAAGAACTAGTTACAGTGACAGACAATGCGAATTTCCTAGTTGCAATATGCAAGTGCAGTTCCAACCAGAAGATTTCCAGTGCAGAGCTACATAGTCCAGTTTCTAGTGTAGGAGGACAATGCGAGTTGATAGGAGGGAACAAAGAGATTTCCCATAGGGAGATCAAGACTCAGAGCGAGTAACCATATGGAAGATCAATGTAAACTATCAAGCGATAACTGTGAAATCAAAACGAGAACTCTAACAAAAAAACCAAAAGAAAAACATGAAAACAACTCGAAAATGAAAAAATGTTGATGCTGGAATAATGTTTTCTTTTCTTTTTTCTTCGAGTGAATTTTCAACATTTTTTAGCAATGATGTTAAGGATAAAATATTATGATTCCGAAAAATCTTAAAATTTCAACGACTTTCAAGCATGACATTAAATATAAAATATCACGTCTCTGAAAAGCCTTAAAATTTCAACAATTTTAAGCCATGATATTAAATATAAAATACTTATAACTATTTTCAACCATAGCATTAAAGATAAAGTATCACGACTTAAAAAAATTGAAAATTTTGACAAATTTTCAACCATGGATTTAAAACCAACGATCATGACTACAAAAACACTTAAGCTTTCAACATATATCAACCATGGCTTTATGAAAAATTTTTATGACTAAAAAAACTTTAAAAATGAACATGTGAATGAAAGAGTCATTACACCAAGCGTAATTTTTTTAAAATGCTAAAAGTATAATAACTTTAAAATCTTAACCTAAGACAACTGACACATTACAACAAAAATTTAAAAATCAACCATCAAATTTACACACAGTATAGGCGAACTCGACCCTAATGAAAACTTAAAGACTAGCCATGAAATTGACACATCGTGGGAGCAAACTTGATCCATTATAACAAAAAATTTAAAATCAACTATCAAATTGACAGATAATAGAATCTGGTTGCTAGTTGATGATCGACATAGACCATATAGGAAAAAAAAAAAAAAGAAGAAAAAAAAGAAGAAAACAAAAATCAAAACATTGAAAAAAAAAAACAAAAAAAAACAAAAAAAAAACACAAAAAGTTTAAAAAATAATAACGAGTATATAAAAATATATATCAAAACATGAAAAAATTAAAAGGCATGACTAAAAAGGAAAAAATAAATAAAACATAGAGCACACAAAAAATAAAAAATAATATATATATATATATATATATATTAAAACATAAAAAAATTAAAAAACATGGGTATATATATATATATACACAAAAAAAAATCAAATATGAAAAATGTGAAAACACACTTCTAAAAGATATATAAATTTAAAAAGAAATTAAAAAAAATAAGAATACAAGAAAATATTTAAAAAAATACCACAATTTAAGGAAAATAAAATAAAATAAAAATAAAAACAGGAAAAATAAAAAGAATATTAGATTAAAAAAAATACAATAAAATTAAAAACATAAAATAAGAATAAAATTAAACGATAAAATAAAAGTAAAAAACACTAAAAAAATAATTAAAAAACACTTATAAACGTAAAAAAATAAAAATGACTTAACACAGTTGAATCCCAAAAATGATATCTAATATAATGCATTGTGAAAACCCCTCATACTTAAATATAAAAAGAGTAAAGGGCCCTCTACTTGAATGGTTCATAAGGCACAATAGTTGCTAAGGTTTTGCAAATGGGGTAGCAAGTTAAGTGGGCTTGATTGTGGGGAAAAACTCCACAGTTAAGTGCGCTTGAGGCAGAGGAGTTCTGGGATTGGTGACCTCCTGGGAAGTCCTGGTTATCAGGTGCAAGCCCCATAAGTGATGATTGGTGCTATGTGATTCATTTCACTAGTTTCAATCCCACTTCTTCACCCCTGTGACCATCACCTGATGCAATGAGTGCTAAGTGGACTATTAAAAAATCATGAGAAATTAGTCAGTTACGACTACCTCTCATGGAAATGGTCATAGATGATTGATTTACTTAACGCAGTTGAATCCCAAAAATAAAAAATCGTTGCCTCACCCAACCCTACCCCACAGCGCTAGGCGGGGTATTTAATTCAATTTTAATTATTTTTTATTGATTTTAATTTGTTTTGTTTTGTTTTTTTAATTATTTTGATGTTTTTTAATATTTTTTTCTTTACTATTTTTATTATATGTGTGTGTGTGTGTGTGTGTGTGTTTAATTTTTATTTCTAAGGATTTTGTTTTGTTGTTTTGTTGTTTTTTAATTGTTTGTTTTGATTTGTTTTTGTTATTTTTACTTAAAATTTTATCTGAATCGTTTTTTTTGGAAAAAAAGCTTTCAAATGTTTTCATCTTTGGATATGAAATTCATAAAATTTTCTATTTTTTCCAACTCTTTTTTATTCAAAAATTGTATTAAAAATTTGTATTGAACATGTCATTTTTAACAAAAAGGTCCTGAAATACGTATTTTTTTAATTATATCTATATACAAAATGTATATTTTTTGTCAAGTGTTTTAAAATATTATTTTTAGCGACAATTATTTTATGTGTATTGAAGTATTAATGAACGATATATAAAAAATCTTCACCTCAAAATATTAATGTTATTATTATTTTTAAAAATTTTGCAGAAAATTTAAAAATTTAATTATAAAAAAACATTGCTAAGAAAAACGAGAAACACATGTTTGGAAAACCGTTAAAAAACAAACATCTTAGGATGAAAAGCAAGAAGAGGAATAATAATATGAAAAATGGTTAAATAATCAACAATAAAAATAAATAAATGTGCATACTTAGGACAAGAAAATTATTAGTGTAAAAATATGCCTTAAAAATGTTGATGTTTTTCAAAATTCGCATGAAAATCACCAACATTTTAAAAAAGTATCCACACATAATACCTTTAAAAATTTAAAGTGTAAAAAATAAACTCTCTAAAAAAAGGGGTTGATGTTGCATCAACACTTTTGAAAATCAACATGAAAATCACTAACATTTAAAAACAATGTTCATACTTAATACATAAGAAAAAATTGTGTCGAAAATATGCTCCAAAAAAAAGGCGTTTTATGAATCAACACTTTTCAAAATTGGATGATTTTTTTATACCTCAAATTAACAGGTACTCGGTACAATTCTCATTTGACACTTTACAATTTTGAAGCTAGTGCTCTAGGATCTGGGTAGATTAGACTCACTATTGTAGTAGTTGCAACATCAATGCAGAGATAGCAATAGAGTAGTAACAAAAATAGTATGAGTAGATTAAAGAGTGAAAAATAGCATGATGGACAATATTCTCTTCACAATGATTTCCAGTGACAAAGAAATTGGTTAGATTGGAGAATTGGCGGAGGTCATTCAGAAATCAACAACATAGGAGTGTCCAGGTGTAGGAGAATAGTATTGGTGGAAAGAACACCTTCCTTGCCAACTTAGAGGGAGTGTTACTTTTTGTAGCATCATATAGGTGTTCTAGTCTCGATTTATGTCTAAGAAACTAAGGAACATGAGATCTACAAAACCCATAAAACGTTTTGGAAGAAAACACCTAGATACCACTCAATTAAATTAATTGACTGATAACTAAAAAATGCCAAAGTATAACTTAGGGAAATCGATTAATTAAAAGGAATTAATTGAGGATGATCGAGAATTCTCTAGAGACTCACATGGATTGAGTCTAAGATGAGATTAGCCATTGATGAGGATCTAATAATGGCCATTGAAGCTCCAATGAGATTATAAAAGCAGATCGATTGGATGAATAAAGAAAAAATAAGGGAGGGAGCTATCATCTAGGCAGTGTGGATTTTCCAGCGCATATTGATTCAATGAGGGAAGAATTCAAGCGAGTGGAGGAGAATCAGTGATTGAGGGGCAAAAAATAATTCAAAAGGAATATTGGACAATGAGATTTATAGCATTTCGAGAGGCAATTAGCTAGAGTGTGGGAGGAAACATTATTTCCCAGAGAGGCATCACAAGGGCTATGCAAAGCCTTCATTGAGGTAGTTTGATTCAGCGAAGTAGTAGGTCAATTAAGTTGTTGGAGGTTGGGAAAATTTTCTAGAGGCCAATGAAATCCATTCCAATGATAGAAAGAGCTAGCTCGAGATTGCTTGAAGAAGTTTTCCGTAGTGCGAGTTATAGGTTGCACAAGAATTACGTAGATGTTGAAAAATGCAATAAGAAAGTCTCAATTTGAATTTTCCTTGGTCAAATTGAGAAAATTGAATTTCCACATCAGCAAAAAACTCGGATGCAGTTAACTTGTGTGACATGGATCTTGTCACTCAGTTAGCTCAGTAAATTCGAGTTAGAGGAGTTAGAGTTCAGTTGAGCATGTGTGATTGCTAATTTTTAGCAATCAAAGTCAATTATTTCAAGTCGTTCTAAGTGAAACTATTTCTAACTGTTGGAGGAACTAGTGGAAGGTCAATTGTGTAGTGGGACTTTGGTCTAACTCGGTGATCATCCAATTAACTGATTAATCAACCCAAAATAGCTAGGGCATGCAGAGAATTCGAGTTCCCTAGCTGTGGTAAATATTCCAAGGCAGTGTAACATAATTTGTAGAAAATACTTGAGTGTACATGTGTTTTATGCATTCAAATGATCAACCTTGGGAATTGTGCAATAATTTTGGAGGAAATTCCTAAATGATAGGGGCCTATTTTCCTTAGGAATTGCGCAAGGAAATAGGGGCTCAAGTAGAGGAAGAAATTGACTAAGTATGGATCAGAGCTTCTTAGTGAGCAGTTAGATAGGTTATTCACTTGCAGGTTGAGCTTAGATTGAGCTAGAAATTGTAATACATCTCTGTTAATCATATTAATGCAAGTAGGAAAAATGGTTTTTAACATATTTCTTTCCTTGTGAAAATATTATTTGCATGTGTTTTATTTCTTATTGCATGTTTCTGATTGATGTTCTAAATTTTGAATTGAATTCCGTAGAGTAGTAGAGTAGGACCGTGTCTTGTGATTTAGATTAAATTTTCATGAGAAATTGAAATTCTACAACATAATTTCTACAATAGAGCCTGTGCAAGGGTTTTCAAGGAGCTAATTCGAGTGGTTAGAAAGAGGTCGAATTGCTTTTGGAGAGGAAAATTTCCCTCAATTATTTTTGCTAGTATATTCTCAGGAGGGTTTGGCCAGTTTAGGCACCCAGTTGTAATATTTTGAATTGGTTGCATAATAAAATAAACCCTCATCTGTTGCAGTAGTTTTTCCCTTCGGGGTTTTTTTGGGGACATTAGTCCAAAATAACAGTGTTAATTGTATGCATTTATTTTCTCAGTTACAAATTTATTTCTGCATCGTATTTTTTTTTTTTGTGTGAAGAATTGCAGTGTGATCTAATTGATATTAATCAGAAAATTAATAAAATTCTAATTAGTTAGGAGAATAAATTCCAGTAGCTGTAGTTCAAGGAATTTGTGAAGTTAGATATATGACAAGCACATATTAAAATGTGTTGGTTGTTTGTTATATTATTTCCACGGCTAGTAATACGTGTTAGACATAGCAGGGCGGCAACAACCCTTCATGTTGGGGGGTTTGCAGGAGGGCTACCACCCCGCTGCCTGGGGTTTGGGGCAACGCCTCAAGATTTTTTTTTATGTAGACTCAATAATAGTTTGGTGGACTCGAGGGTGGGGGGTGGACCAAAAGAAGGTGGGAAGACCTACCCATGGTTTTGTGCATGGATTTTTCACATGGTTTTGGGCATGATGGTTTTCTTCCCATGGTATTTTGTAGATACGGTTAAGGGAACTACGATTATGTTATAATATAGGTTAGTAGATTGGGGTTTATGAATTATTTGACATGTATATATATATTGTAACATTGAAAGGAATATAATGAAAAATCAATCTAGTAGTGCCAGTTTTGGGATCCAGGGGAAATCTCTATGTATATTTGTTTTTATGTTCTCAGCATTGTTTATTTTTCTATTTTAAGAATTCGTTTGTAGGTAATTTTTATACAGGGTTAAAACCTACAAAAAGTATGCTTATTAACTATTTCAAAACAAAGGGTTAGGATTTTTTAAATAAAGTTCACCTCTGTAATAGTAGATATGGTGTATTTTTTTATTCATGTGATCTGGATTTATGCAGGAACACAACATAATAAACACATAACCATAAATACAGAGATGCAGCGGAAATAACACTTCATTTCATTAATATCAAAGAACTGAAATTTGCTTACAGACAGAATGGAAATAAAACTAGCTAGGGCACTGGTAGCTATCTCTGAGAAGAGATGTGGCGGCTACAGGCCTCTGAACTGAGTTACAATGAGGCTCGAGGGCCTATTTATTATTAAGAAACAATGGAGAACTCTAAACATCCAAAAACCTAACCCTAGGAGATGAAGCGCCAAAACTATGGGCCCCGTTTGGGTAAATTGGTGTTTCAACTTCCCGGGGACGTAACTTTGGCATACTATCTCAAGTTTCCAGTGCACAGATACATGGTGAAAGGTCTATTAGAGACTACAACTTTGTTCATAGCCATATCCCGTGCATACGGAGATGATGATATTCCCTAATGGCGATGCCCAAAAACATCATTTAGGGCCTCAAAAGCGGCTTCGAAGTTAGGGACACGAAAAATTGCTAAATAATGGTGTTTTGAAAGCGAAAAAGCCAGAGAGACAATGGTGGGGCCCTAAGTGGAATAGGCGGGTGGCCACCAATATCCACCTGGATCATCATGCCAGTTGGAATCTTTCAGGTATGCTAGAAAACGTTTTGGCTCATGGAGTCAAAGTTCCTCATTTCCAACGAGGAAGAGAACGTCATACACCATCTCCTTCACTTCGTATAACATCTTCAAACACAACAAAAAAGTCTCTCAATAGAAAATCCACTTCGAGTAAGCTATCGTGGTATTCAATTTGATTGCCATTTAAAACTAGCTCGCCTATCAACAACACATCCACTTGGAGTAATATGCCGCGATCTTCAATTTGACTACTATTCAAAACCAACTTACCCTTTCTATGGATCAAATCTATGTAAACGGTTGGAGAGGCTGAAAGGCGCCAAAGATGAACTGAGAGATTAAATTTAGGACATAATGAATTAATCTAATAACTACAAGAGATTTTTAGCAAATATAATGGAGATGTAATTTATCTATTGAACAAGCAACCCCACATATAAATTCAATTATTTGTTTTTATAATTGTGTAATGTTTTATACATCTCCTTAGTAAGGAAGGAAGTAGTAAGCATTAGAGAAAATTTGAGTTCTAAAATGGGTCTCAAAACAAAAATGTACAAACAAAATCAAATTTATAAGAACCAATAGGATTCAAGATGATGATGTCAACCATGGGGGATGATTCACCATTTTTGGGATAAAAAATAAAAAATATAAAAAAAAATGAAAAAACAAAAAAAACTAGTTGTTCAACTCAAATTTTCAACTTATCTTCCTATATTTTTACTCAAATTTCGAGCAGGAGCACTCATTGGATGCATAATTTAATTCATCATCCAAGGAGTACCCATGTTGCATACTTTCTATAGACCCTGCTACATGAAAAATTAGACTTACAGGAAAAACATGATTGCAATTATGTTTTTCATGTATTTCTAATTTTTCATTTAACAAAGTTCATCAAAAGTATGCAACATGGGTACTCATTGGACAAGGAATTAATTTCCGCATCCAACAAGTGCTCGTGCTCAAAATTTGAGTAAAACCTTAGGGAGATAAGCTGAAAATATGAGTTGAAAAAGTAATTTTTTATTTTTCTTTCTAAAATTTGATGATATAATCTAGTATTATTTTATTATTTCTACTTTTATTTTATAATATTCCTTAGGAGGTCTATTTTAGACCTTAAAAATTCTCTAATGCAATACAAGGTAAGTAAGGGGAAAAGCAAGTAGTGGTAAGTAATACTTTCTAAGGGGTAAGAAAGGGGAAGATGTGTAATTCTTTTTTATATTCATACTATTTAAAAAATGCCTAGTTTTAATAAAAGAAATAAAACACAACGTAATTAATAGATGTTTTGAATTTTTATGGGTATTTTTCTTTTTGGTTAATTTTCCATGAAATTAAGTTTGAATTTTATAATATATAAAATTCTAGTGCTTCTAGTATTTTTTTGCACTAAATCTATTTATGTATCAAAAAACCCATTTAGAGTAACAAGAAATAAAAATCTCACCTAAATTGTTAGATGTATTACCTAATAAGTGAGGAAGATTTACAAAAAAATATAGAACATTATATGTGATTTATTAAAGATTATTTGCAATCTGTAAAACATTATAAGTATCAATTTAACATTATTTTTTAACCCTCAAGTTTTATAATCTATGCTCAAGGTTTATAATGTTGGGGATGACCAACATGGATATTTTGATAAACTTATTTTGATGTAAATATGCATTTTTATTTAATATATTTCTAAAGATCAAGGAAGAGAGTAACCAACATAGATTTTGATGCTCGAGAGAGTTGTAACGAGGATTTGGGAGGATTATATTAATCTCAATTTTATTTCCCCCCCGCCTTTTCCTAAAACTTTAGATTTGGTAATTGAACCACCAACTTGTAGCAATTATGAAAAAAGAAGGGGGATTGGTACATAACTACCCTAGAGGTATGGGAAACGTATGATCTAAAGCCTTATGAATTGACCAAGTACTCATGAGGGATCTGAATTATCATGCTCGACAATGTGCATGTGGAGAGAGAGAGAGAGAGAGAGAGTGAGAGAGAGAAGTTTTGAATGCTAATGTGCATGCATGATAAAACTAGAGTGTTTTTCATTTTTCCAGTACAATCGATACAAGTACTTATTTTTAAAACTTGATAGTTACTTCCAATGATGCAGATGATTATTTTCTCTTTCAAGATATCATTAAACAATTATACATTTAGAAATTCAACATAGAAACACTAGAAACACTAGAGCAATAAAGATCACAATGCACAAAGAGACAAGAAGATTTTTACCTTGGGAAAACCCACAATGGAGAAAAACCCAACCAACCTTTTCATTAGAGAACTAATGCAACAAGAGATACAACAAAGTCAACTAACCAATAAGATGACCAATTACCAAGAGCCAAGTCAACCCTCCACAAGATCCAAGACAAATGACCATAGTTATGTCCACAAAATCTCTGCAACAAGGTATCCAAGAGGGGCTGAAAAATGTCTTGCAACTCTCCCTTAGAATTCAAACCGTGCCAGGAAGGTCTCAGGAAGGCCAAAGTTCGTCCTCTGTCTCAGCCTCAGATTTCGGATTATGCCACAAAGTTAGGGCCTTAAATATGTGCACTATACCATAGGAACTTCACATTGTACCTCAAAGAAAATATTTTATAGATAAACATCAAGATCTCAGCCTCATTTGAATGATAGAGCGAGTGGATATGAGTTGTATCTCTTCCTTATGTTCTAGGCCTTGTGCTCCTTATCATTTTTGTTCAAAATATAGATATGTGTTCATGATCCAAAGTGCATTCTTGGAAGAGAGCGAATATGATTATTTAGTATTTCAATATGCGAAGGGATGTGCCACATGGGTAGGTCGACATGACTCTTGGAGGGTAAACTTGGATTCTTGTGGAGGCAAAATTACTAATTAAAAAATTCAATTTTTCTCACTTTGATAAGGTCATGAAGAACATGCCTTAGAATATTTATTTTGAATAAAACAAATAAATACTTTTATTTTCTCGCAAGCATGAATAACATGTTTCAAATAGATATTTATTTTACAAATATAATTTATATTTCATGATTACAAGAACAAAAGAATATTATGAAGACTGACCATATATACAAAATTCAACACTCCCATTTAGCTAGGGAGGTATTCATAATGAATATCTATAAGTTCTTTGTATACATGATCTCTCTAAGGAAATGTTCAATTCATCTATAACATCATCACCTAAGTCAACATTATTGACCTACATCAAAATAATCATCAATATGTACCACAACCCAGGTTAGCTATCCTAACCAATGGTACTGGCTAGTCACCATGACTTGTTTGGTGCCTCACCTTAGTTCTCCGACTATTTCGAATTACCATCACCCATGGACTAACTCCAGGGATAACCATTTCCAAAATTGAAAGGCATCACTCTAGGCCATGATGCTGAAGAGGCACCCACTCCATGAGTGTCTGGGCCTCAAGGAACATTCTCTCTAGAATGTATGTCCCTCATACTATCTCACCAAGGAACCCATCCTATTAAGTGTCTGAGTCTAAAGGAACATTTTTTCTAGAATGCCCGTCCCACATGCTTTCCCACCAATAGTCTGGGCCATGCTCCCATTGTCACTAACATTCCAAGCCATGCCCCTATCGTCCACTCATCAATAGTTTGGGTCATGCCCCTGTTGATGTCACATCAATGCTCCTCTCACTAATAGAGGGGGTTCGCCACAAGTCCATGCTTGTATCTGAAGTATACAAACTTCACTTGAGATAGAGGCTTTGCGAGAATGTCAACTACCTGCTCATCGGTGAAGATATACTAGAGCCTCATTGATATCTTCTTTACCATATCACAAATGTAGTGGTACTTGATCTCAATACACTGTATTTTCTATAAACTTCACACATTGACTTTGATAGTCACAGAAAAACACAGTCAGTTCCAACATTTGGTCGAACAATTCAGAGAGTAGCTAATGAAGCCATACTCCCTCACAACATGCCAATCAAATTGTAATATACTCCATTTTGTAGTATTCAGTGCGAAAAATGTTTGCTTCTTTCTCATTCAAGATATCATAAAAGAACCCATGTATTAGATGTACTCTTCCTATCACCCGCACTCCCTAGCTAGTTAGAATCCGTATGTCCCTGCAACTGTATTTCACGACTCAAAGAATAAAAAAAGTTACCAACTTAACCATAACTGTACCAAGTTTTCATTTTTTTAGAGCTTGCAAAAAATAATGATTTTCATGGCAATTTTGAAGAGTGTTGATGTAGCGTCAACCTTTTTTTTTGGAGCATATTTTCGACACTAAAATTTTTCGTATGTATTAACTATAGAAATTTTTTAAATGTTAGTGATTTTCATGTTGATTTTGAAGAGTGTTGATGTAACATCAACCCCTTTTTTTGGGGGGGCTTATTGTTGACACTTTAAATATTCTTAGGCATAAATTATGGATAAATGTTTTAAAATATTGGTGATTTTCATGCTGATTTTAGAAAGCGTTGATGCATCATCAACCTTTCTTTTTTTGGGGGGCATATTTTTGACATTAATTTTTGTTATGTCTTAAGTATACATATATTTTTTAAATGTTGGCTATTTAACCAATTTTCAAGTTGTTTTCTTCTTCTTGAGATGTTTGTTTTTTAAGGGTTTTAAAGTTTATGTTTTTTAACAATGTTTATTTGTAATAAAATTTTCAATTATTTTGCAGAGTTAAAAAAAAAAAATAAAGTTAATATTTTGAAGTTGGATATTTTTATATATTTATGTATCATTAATTAATACTTCAATACACATAAAATAATTGTTACTAAAAAATAACAACTTTAAACATTTGACAAAAAAATACACATTTTACATATAAATATAATAAAAAAGATACATTTCGGGACCTTTTTGCTAATAATAACATGTTAAATAAAGTTTTTTTATGGAAAAAAATGAACCAAAAAATTTCAAAAATTAACAATTTTTATGAAAACCTTATGAATTTTATGTCAAAGAATATGAAATTTGAATTTGTTTGTTTTATTATTATTATTATTATTTTATAAATTAAATTATGATTCACATAAAATTCTAAGTAAAAATAACAAAATAAAAATAAAAAAAACAAATTTAATGAAAAACATTTAAAATACCAATATAAAAATAAATTATTTCAAATAAAAAAAATTCAAAACAATAAAAAAGAAAAAAAAGAAAAAAGAAAAAAGAAAAAGAAAAAGAAATATATATATATATATATATATATATATATATATATATTTTAAACCAAAATTGGAAAAAAAAAGTAAATAATTAAAACAGTATAAATCAGAGTTGCCTTTAATGTGACTTTTTGGAGTTTCTAGTGGATTTTAATTCCGAAATCCAGTGGAAAAATTTGAGGTGAAATCTTGATTTGTGTTGTTTAAACTATTTTTTTTGTTGGCAATATGATTCCTATGTCTTAATATGTTGTCCTTGATGGCAACTGTCTAGCAAAAGATGGAGTATATGTCTTAAGTAGAAGCTCAGGAGTCTATCAGATGTGTAATGTCCAACAAAAGATTTGGTAATATTCATATTGAAGGTTCTATACACGGGTTTGTTTAGGCCAAGTCACGTATACATGCGAATAAGAATGATCCAAGTTGCGTATGCCTTTTGCGCTCTAAAAATAAGATACCAAGAGGATTTACCATGGCATTAGCCCACATTATTGAGCGTTGTGTCTTCTATTTGATTTCGTCCAAGAATACCATCGTAAGTTATGTGGTTTTGACTCATGGTATTGGTAAAGGCTAAATCTATATAAGGAGAAGAAGATCATAGTGCAAAGCGTGTGCATATGTAAGGGTTATCACTAGATACTTCTCTCTGAAGTATATCTCCATAGGATGAACTCTGTTTTATTGATAAATCTGAATCTATGATGCACCCTTGGATAGATTGATGGATCAGGATCTCTAGACTTGAAATGACTATGTTATTGCATGATCTATTGAAGAGATGATTATATCTGAGACCTGGTGCATGTTTGCTGAAGTGGAGTGAAGAAATCTGGGTAAGTTCTATAGAGCTGAAACATTCTGTAGAATTAATATTTACAAATCTATACCCCAGTTCAGCTTAGTAAAAGCGTGTATATACGCAGCTTTGCCTCAAAAAAGGCGCGTATGGAAGTCAGGGTTTTCTGAAGCTTATTGCAGAGGTTTTCTGTTTATTGCTATTGTATTTCCGCTGTCTGTCAATGAAGTCTTCATGTAGATATGGTTTCTTGAATGCTGTATATGCTGCTAAGTTGATTATGTACAAATCTGATCAATGAGTGAGTAAATATGTTTTATGATGTCTGACTGATCAAGGGTTTTGAAATACTGAAACGATATCTGACTGAAAGCCTTAGATCTGTATCTGAGACTAACCATATTCTGAATAAAAATATTCACAAATCTATACGCAGGTTGCTGTAAAGGAAAGCGCGTATACACGCGGGTTCAATAAAGTAAAGTAGCGTATGCATTTTAAGATAATGAATGTTCAGGGTTGAGTTTGATTCTACATACTAATTCTGAAATTTGGGTTATTACTGTGTTACAGTTACAATGATCTCACTATTCTGATTGAAGTATTGGGTGAAGTTTATTATTGTTGTTCTTTAAGAAGAGTTGTGTTGAAGCTGCGTAATCTAGTGTGAAAATTGATGAAACTTGGTCTGTAGTGATTCTGAGGGTTGAAGCCTTCAGTGTGGAAGTAGAAGCTTCCTGCCAGTAGAAGCTGGTGTTCAGATCAAGGGGTCGAAGCTCCCTTCCAGTAGTGGCTGGTAAACGAGATTAGGGGGTTGTAGCTCCCTTCCAGTTGCAGCTGGAAAATGAAAGAAGGTTGTAGCCTTCTGCAGGTAGATGCCTGCGTACTGATATGAGTATGCATCAGTACAATATTGTAATCAATCTTCCATATAATAAATATTGAATACAGAAACGACAACAATGGTGGTTTTCTCCTGAATTGGGTTTCCACCTTAAATCTTGGTTTTCATGTGTGATGATTTATTCTGCTATTACTACACATATTTACTTCTTAACTAATAGATGCATAACTGATAAGCTGAGTTAAAGATTGTTTCTGAAAGTTTTTCTATCATTAAAATTATATTAGTATACGCAAGTTTATGTTGATATTTGCGCGTGTATATGCGAGTTGGGTTCATTAAATCTTCATATGGAATTCAGTAAAGAAAAAGTTAAAATTATCAGTAAGCTCTAAATACTGATTCACCCCCCCTCTCAGTATTTTTCCCAACAATTGGTATAAGAGCAAGTCCTTCTGAAGGAGCTTAATCGCTAGAAGGAAGATCAAATAAGATGAGAAATCAAGATGGGACAACATCTATCAGGCCTCCTCTCTTCAACGGAAACAACTTAATCTTCAGGAAGACAAGGACAATATCCTATCTTCAGTCTCTTGGAGCAGATGTATGGGCTATTGTTGAAGGAGGTTATCAATATTCAACTTCAGTTCCAATAGATGCAGTATTAAGAAAGAACTATGAAACCAATGCAAAGGCAGTCAATGCATTATTAGGAAGTTTGAATGAATCAGAATTTGTCAAAGTCATGCAATTGAATACAACAAAGGAGATACGAGACAAAATCATTATAAGCTATAAAGGTGATGCCAAGGTAAAAAGTGCTAAACTCTAAACTCTCAGAATTCAATATGAAAAACTCAGAATGCATAATGAGGAAAGCATTGCCAGTTTCTTTTTACGTCTAGATGATATTGTAAATTGTATGAGAAATCTGGGTGAAACCATATCTGACACTACTCCGGTAGAAAAGGTTTTAAGATCTCTAACTCCCAAATTGAGTCAAAAGTGTCTGCTATTAAAGAGAAGTAGGATATACAAACTCTTACTGTTGTTCAACTTCATGAGATTCTGACTGCTTGTGAAATGAGAAAATGAGGTCCATCTAAAGTCAAAGAAGCTGTCTTAAGAGCTGCTGCAAAAGGAAAGGAGGTATAAGAACAAGAAGGATCAGGGTATGTTTCAGAAGAAGATGAGATAAATTTTGTAAAGAAGCTACAACTTGGCACTGGAAGGTTCATAGGTAAGCTTCCTTTTAAATGCGTTGCTTGTGGAAGAGTTGGTCATTATGCTGCTAAATGGCCCCATAAATATAATCATGAAAAGAGAAAGGAAGTGGCTAAAGTAAATAAGAAACGATTTATCAATAGAAAAAGTTATTATACTCATGAAGATAGTGATGGTCTATCAAATGGTGAAGAAGGAGAATCTGATCAAGATATTAGACTACTCATGGCTTTTGAAAAGGACTCTAGTGATACTTTTATGGATGCATTAGAAGAAAATGATTTTCTTGAAGAAATAAATCATCTCAAAATATGTTTGGAAGAAAACAAAGTTGCCATAGATATTCTAAAAAATTAGCTTATGGAAAAGGAGAAGCACAATGAGAAATTAAAATGTGAAATAGTAAGTCTAAGAAAGGAAATTGAGAAAGTGAAAAATTTAAATCTTAGATTTGCTAAAGGATCTGAAACCTTAGATGAAATTATCAAGGTACAACGCTCTCCTCTTATAAATAAAGGTCTTGGATATATTGGAGAATCATCTCAGTATTCAGCACCAACCTATCTAAATGCAGCTAAAGCCAACCTGCAACATTCTGTCTCTCAGCAAAAGAATCAAGAAACTACATAGGTAAAGCATTACCACTTTAATACAAGGAAGAAAAATAACAGAAATATCAATCAACAAGTAAACATAAAAAGAAGGTTTCATGATCGTAGAAATTTCTTCTTTAATGGACAATGTTTCTCATGTCATAATTTTGGTCAGAAGTCTTCTCAATGTGTTGCATACAAAACCATCATGAATAGAGAAGCAATAAAGCAAATAAATGAGAATGGAATAAATAAGAATACTTATAACAACTTTTCTCCTCTTCAAAATGAAATTGAATGTGCTTATTGCAATAACTTTGGTCATGAAGAATTTGAATGCAGGAGAAAAATTCAACCAAAAGAGAATATACCTTCAAATTTCAAGGTTTGGAGAAAGAAGGACTTACAGGTTGAAAGCTGTGGCATAGCTTTATTTGCAGAAGGGGAAGAAAATCAATGGTACATTGATAGCGGATGCTCAAAACACATAACATGTGATAGAAATAAACTCCTTTCATACAATTCTCTAGAGAAAGAAAAGAATGTTACTTTTGGAAATGACTCTCTTGCTGTCATTAAAGGAAAAGGTTATGTTTTTCTAAAAGAAAAGGTGAAAGCTAACAATGTTATGTATGTGGATGGATTAAAGCACAACCTGTTAAGTGTGAGTCAAATGTGTGATCAAGGAAATGAACTTTTCTTTAGTTCAAAAGAATGTGTAGTACGTGAACTTGACACATGAAAAGTTGTAATAAAAGGAACTAGAACACCAAGCAATCTGTATGTATTGAAAGGTGGCCAAGAACAATGCTACTTGGGTAAATCTTTAGAAAATTGGTTATGGCACAAAAGGTTGGGACATTTGAGCTTCTCTCAAATAAGAAAATCTAGCAGACTCAAAGCTGTTCGTGATCTTCCCAACATCACTCTACCTGAAAGTACCATATGAAAATCATGCCAATTTGGTAAGAAAACTAGGGTGCAATTCGATGCTAAATAAGGATAAAAAAGTAAGCCTCTTGAAATTATACATATTTATCTATGTGGTCCTGTAAGGAAAAATTCACCTCGTGGATAACAATACTATATTTTATTTATTGATGACTTCTCTAGAATGTGTTAGATCGGTATACTGAAACATAAAGATGAAGCATTTGAAAAATTTAAGAGAGTCTTTAGATTTGGTTGAAAATGAATTAGATATAAAAATCAAATGTCTTAGATCTGACCGAGGAGGAGAATACATATCAAATGGATTCTTTAATTTTTGTGAACATCATGGCATAAAAAGACAATTTTTTGTAGCTAGAACCCCACAACAAAATGGTGTGGCAGAAAGGATGAATATAATAGTTCAACAAATGGCTCAGGCTATGCTTGATGAATTTGGAACTCCCGATACCTTTTGGGGAGAAGCAGCACATACTGCAGTAAATATTCTAAACAAGGCTCATGTTCAGGTGAACAATGATAAAACTCCTTATGAACTCTAGTATGGAAATATTCCCACTGTAAATCATTTTAGAGTTTTTAGAAGGAAATGTTTTATCAAGAACAATGATGAAAAACTTGGTAAGTTTGAACCTAGAGGATATGAAGGAATATTTCTTGGTTACTTTTCTAGAAGTAAAACATATAAATGTTACAATAAAAGACTTCAGAAGATTTTTGAATGTATTGATGTTGTAATTGACGAGTCTCTCTCAACTCCTAAAAGGGAAATAAAAAAAACAAATGAAGATGATGATGATGTATATTTTCCTGCATCAAATAGCAACAATATAGAAGGTGAACCCAATGAAGCACCAGAAGAAGATATATCTGAAAAAGCCCCATCTAGGTATGTTCAAAAGAATCATCCAGAATCTCAAATTTTGGGAGAAAAGGGATCAGGTGTTCAAACAAGAAGAACTCTTGTAGGATATCCTAGCTATCTGGAATTCCTATACACTATTGAACCACATAATGTAAATCAAGCTAGTAAATATGAATTTTGGATTCAAGCCATGAATGAAGAACTTGATAAGATTGAAAATAATCATACTTGGGAATTGGTTCCAAGACCTCATGATAAAAATGTGATTGGAACAAAATGGATATTCAAAAACAAGTTAAATGAAAATGGAGATGTTATTAGAAACAACGCTAGACTTGTTTGTAAAGGGTATGCTCAACAAGAAGGTATAGAATTTGAAGAAACATTTGCTCTTGTAGCTAGAATTGAAGCCAAAAGAATGTTTCTTTCTTTTTTAAGTTTGCAACAATTCAAAGTTTATCAAATGGATGTTAAATTTGCTTTCCTCAATGGTGATCTAGAAGAACATTAGATCAAATAGGTAACGACCTCAAAACGGGAACTCTAGCCCAAAAAGTCTCAAAAAACATGAAAAAAACACCCCAAAAACAAAAAGTGTGTCTTCCAGAATGCACTTGGTTTTTTTTGAAGGTCAAATTTCAACATTTTATAAAATTATGCTAAAAAAAAAATTGTTTGTTGAAAAAAGGATTGAAAAAACACCCTCAAAACAAAACCAGTTGATGTTGGAATAACAAAAAAAAAAATTGTGTCATAATTTTGACACTTGTGACAATGGAATTAAAGACAACATATTAGGACATTTTTTAAAATCGTAAATTTCTAACATTTTGATAGATGATGTTAAAGATAAACAAATACATGTCTGAAGGGCTTATCATTTCGAACAATTTTCATCCATGTTGTTAAACATAAAATATCTTGACTTTAAACAACCCCAAAATTGTAATTATTGTCAACCATAACCTTAAAGATAAAATTTGGTAGTGCATAAAAACCTTAATGACAAGTTGTAAATCTAAAGTTTTTCAATCTTAAGTATTCAACATACTTGAACAATGAAATTATGGAGAAATTATAAGACTTAACAATTTTAAAAAATGAACAAGTAAATGAAAAAATTATCATTGAACAGAAACAAGTAAGAGTAATTTTAATTTTAAAGGATAAAAACTTATCTTTTTTCAAATCTTAGCATAAGACAAATTTAAATATAATTTCAACCAAAATCTAAAAATCAAGCATCAAAACAAAGTGTTCTGTTTCAATGACGCATATAATTATTAAAACTTTTAAAAGTATCTTATACCAAATGGTAACAATACATAATATCATGGTAATATCATTGCATAATCTAAAAATTCAACATTAGTTTCTATTTTTTATTTTACTTATAATTAAAATATCAACATTGGTACATTGAATATAACATAAATTATTTTTGTAATTCATTGTTACATTGTCGATATTCTAAAGAAATGAATTCTTCATAATTAAAACATATAATCCAACAAACATAGAAATGTCTCAGAACTTCATGAAAAATGAGATGGAAGTCAAAATTTTTATTTCAAGTTACCTTGCAAACATCAATTACATAAAAGTGTCTTAGATAGTTATTCAAAATCAGCCATAGGTTCTGGCACACCATCATAATCTACATCTTCAGATGAATGGCTCGATGTAGATGAAGATGATCCATATTCTTCTCTTTCATCAACTAGTGCTCCATCTGAGTCAACATGCATGCCCACCATTTTAGAGTTCAAAAGTCTTGTAGATCTACGTCTACATTCTGCAGAGTCCCATCTCAACAGTAATTGTTCTGGTAGCAATTTCTTCAAAATATTTATGGTCTACAACTGAAGAGTTCCTCTCTTTGTCAAATTGAAGTCATACACAAGTATGTCAACATCCTCCAATTTTAAGACATCTGTGCGGAGATGATTTATATTTGTGCCCTTTCTTTTTCTCTTTTTGCCAATTCTTTTTTCCACTACCATCTCCAGCTTGTACACACCATTGAAATGGTGGGTACTTGTGGCATACCAATGTACATCAACAGCTGTAATCTCTTCATTTTCATTAATGACCTTTATAACCTTGGCAATCCAGAATGGATAGCCAAGTGGATCTTCATCTGCTAACACTGCTATCATGCAAACCTCCTTAAGATCCTGCACAGAACCCCTGTAAAGGTCTTCCATGGCTTCACGTTGTGCACGTGATCTTCTAGAACCAATATAGATTTCTCTTTCCTCTACCTGTGGGAAATTAATAATAGCTTGAGGTTGTTGTTGTTCAACATTGTGTGTTTCTTGATGTTCATGTTCATTTGGCATATTTTGTGGCAAAAAAAAAGGAGTCTTCAAAAGCGTATCCTCATTTACTGATCTTGAAATCATATCACTTTGATTACTGAAAAAATACTCCCACCAAACTGAATCAACAACATCGAAGTATTCATATGTATCTCTAATACATCTTTTAATTTCCTCTAGACATTCAAAATAATTTATGTCTCTCTTCTGCCTTCGTGCATTATGGAGTTCGGAAACTGACTGTAATAATAATATCTTTGATGAAAACATTGGACGCTCTGGAATGAACTTCAAAAATGCTAAACCTGATGATGGTCCCCATTCTTCAATAGTTGAATACTTCTTGCCCCATATAAGTGTTATCCCATCAATTTTTTTGATACGAAATTGATGCTAGAAGCTAATGTCATTAAGTTGTTCAATGCATTTCTCCTCACCATACGATCCAAAAATAAACCTTCGCATGTCAATAGTTTCTTCCAACACATGAAAAACAGGCTCTGGAATGTACGATTTCTTAATACATTCAGTTAATGATGGCAGGCTCCCAACACCTTTCCTCCTCAATGTTACTGAAAAACGACTGAACATTTGATCAATATGATCATGAGTATGCCCAACAAGAAGGAAGCCAACCTTTATCTTTTTAAAAATCCCCAATTCAACGAGCATGTTTAGATACCCAAAAAGAACTTGATTTTTGTTCTCACGACTTGTGTTGTCTAATTGTAAATACAAAAATTCAGGAAGAATCCCAGACCAATGAGTAACCACATCATGGATTATAGTTATGGTGAGATTTGCATCATTGTGAATATTTGGAGTTGTGAAGAAAACTCTTGGAAACATCTTCTCATTAAATACCATACAACCAACCAAGTGAAACTGAATGAAATTTTCCTCCTGTAATTTTTTTGGCGTGCGGACAAAATGTGGAATAAGTGTTTTCTTTTGGTCCATACCATCAATTATCAATCCCAGATATTTATTTGGATGATCATAACACTTCTTTCGATGTTTATACAACTTTTGTCTTTCACTTGTTTGTTGATTGTGATGGTCTTGAAGTTCTTTGACAACGGAATCTGTACATAAAATAAAAGAAACATATGAATAAATATATTTTCATAGTTGATAAGTATCAAATTTTAAAAAACAATGTTTTGAACACATACCTCTTTATGCCCCTTGACATTTATCTCTTTTTTCTTTAAGAGAAGCACATGTGCTGCAAATCCCCATCCTTGTCTTCTTAGGAATACGAACATTGTTGAATTCAGTTTTCCATATCCTTGTAAAATAAGAATATGTAATAAAATTACCAATTCCTTCAATAGCTTCTGCATAATCTTTGTATAATATGAATATTTCTCGTCTCGAAAAATTATCTGGAATATGTACTGTGTCTTTATTTGGCATACGCTCTCCATGATTTGAAAAGAAGTCTTTCATCCATGTCTTAGTAGTATTTGCAAACGGCCCCACCTCCCGTTTATAACGTGCTTCTGAATAATATGTGGGATCCCTTTCCAATCTATCCTGGATTCTTGACAAACGACAATTACCAATTGAATACAACATTTTGAACGCCTTTATGCAAAGCAATACATTCCCAATATGATAATCATAACCTGCTAGTGTAGATTGCATGCAACCCACTAAATATGAATTTTGCATGCTTTTATTCATTGACATATATGTTTTCCTTTTCTCCAAAGCAAAGTTGAAATCCATATTTTTCAAGCAATCCCTTCGACAACATTCACTTGAAATCAAATGAACGACAGAACTTCTTGTCGTGAGATATTTTGTCCTCGCTCTTGTATAACTGGAATGCTTTGGATTGATATGAAAAGGTATACTCCTACTCCTAGTTGAAATATTTGCTTGCAACGGCTTCATCATTCCATCATCCTTTGTAAAAGTAGTTTCATCACCATTAGGAGGAATATTATCCCCACTATCATCATCCTCAACATAGTTAAGAAATTCATCAACATCATTGCGCGGAAAATTTTCTTTACCATCATCAGTTGAAGAAAACATTTCACAAGAATCATCGACACTTTTGTAACCCTGACTCAAAAGAAATTCTTCACCATCTTGACCCATGCTTTCAAATTCTTCCCCGAGAGGATTCAATTCTTTATCACCATGAGTGTCTTTGAAATGGTCACATGGAGAAAATGCAATATTCAGATCTGTGCCTCTAAAATTATCATTTGCAAGAAACTCTTCATCCTCCCCTTCCTCGGTGGTGCTCTCATAATCCTTGGGATTAGGCATAAGTGGAAGCTTTGAATTTTTATTCACTATACTTTCTTCATCCTTCCTCTCCCCTTCGTCAATGAAGCTCTCATAATCCTTAGGATTAGGAATAAGTGAATACCTTGAATCTATATTTATTGGAAATTCTTCATCCCCCCCTTCATCAGTGGTTAAATTATAATCATTATGATTAGGATGAAGTGAAAATTTTAGCTTTGGAAATTCATCCTCGTCTTCATCAGTGGTGCTGGCATAATCCTTAGGATTAGGACGAAGTGGATATTTTAATGCTGCAAATTCTTCATTCCCCTCTTCCTCAGTGGTGCTGACATAATCCTTATGATTAGGACGAAGTGCATATTTTGACTTTGCAAATTCTTCATTCCCCTCTTCATCTGTGGTGCTGAAATAATCCTTAGGATTAAGACGAAGTGGAAATTCTGACTCTGGAATTTTTTCATCCCCCTCTTCATCAGTGGTGCTTGCATAATCCTTAGGATTAGGACGGAGTGGAAATTTTGACGCTGTAAATTTTTCATTTCCCTCTTCATCAGTGGTGCTGGCATAATCCTTAGGATAGGGACGAAGTGGATGTTTTGACTCTGAAACATTATCATTCCCCTCTTTATCAGTGGTGCTCGCATAATCCTTACGATTAGGACAAATTTGATATTTTGACTCTGGAAATTTTACATCCCCCTTTTCACCAGTGGTGCTGGCATACTCCTCAGGATTAGGACAGAATGGATATTTTGACTCTGCAGATTCTTCATTCCCCTCTTCATTTGTTGTTCTCGCATAATCCTTAGGATTAAGCTGAAATGGATATTCTTCATCTCCCTCTTCATCAATGGTGTCCTCATAATCCTTGGGATTAGGACGAAGTGAAACTTTTGACTCTGGAAATTCTTCATCGTGCCCTTCATCACTGTTGCTTTCATAATCCTTAGGATTAAGAGTAAGTGGTACAACTGGCGCTCGATTTACAGAAATTTCATTTTGCTGCACCTCATCAATTTTGTTCTCATCATCTTTAGGATAACGACCAAGTCGATTTTTTGACTCTCTATTCATGGTGAACGAACTCCTGTTATATTCATCACTCTGAATAGAGTTGTTGCGTGACGAAGATGTTGATGTTCTAGAAAGAAAAACTTTGTTATCAGAAGAAACCATGGCTTTCAACAAGAATAGGTTGAATGATACAAATTCCTCTCCCATTTACAATATATAGCTTAAAGACTGAAAATTTCCCTCCAAATTTTCCCTCCAAAAAAATTCGCGAAAAAATTTCCCTCCAAAAAATTTCGCGAAAAACTTTCCCTCCAAAATTTTCATTTCATATATTTAGTACAAATATTAATCAAAAAATGTATTTAACATTTTTTTTAATAAACTGTTTATGTTGAAATATTTTACCGATATTTATATTCAAAATATCCACAAAATATTTCTATCATGGATGCCTTCCAAACTAAAATAATGTTTTTATTTGAATGATTTAACATTGACTAGATGTAAGTATTAACTATAATATTACTATAATACCTATATGCAAATATTAACTATTTTAACTATAATGACTACATGTAAATATTTTAAATTTTAAATTTTAAACTTACGTTATATTCATCTAAAATATATTTCAAAATTTGTTAATAAACTGTTGGTCTTCAAATATTTCACCATACTTTCTATTCAAAATATCCACAAAATATTCCTTTCATGCATGTCTTCGAAACTAAAATAATTTTCTTATTTGAATGGTTTAAGATTAACTACATGTAAATATTTACAAAAATAACAACATGTAAATATTAACTATTTAAACTATAATTAACTACATGTACATATTTTAGATTTTAAAATTTAATCCCATGATTTTAAACATTGATTACATATAAATATTAACTATGATAACTAAATACAAATATTAACTATTTTATCTATAATATTAAATATAATTAACTACATGTAAGTATTTCATATTTTAATTTTTAATGTGAGATTATATTTGAATTATTCAACATTCAGTACATGTAAATATTAAATAAAATATTAATTATGATAACTACATGCAAATAATAAGTATTTTAACTATAGTATGAACTATAATAAATTAAATGTAAATATTATTCAACATTCAGTACATGTAAATATTAAATAAAATATTAATTATGATAACTACATGCAAATAATAAGTATTTTAACTATAGTATGAACTATAATAAACTAAATGTAAATATTTTAAATTTGAAATTTTAATCCCACATTTGTTAAACAGTAAACCAATCAGACAATATACGCTATTTAAAAGGAATGATTGTTTCTATTCATCACATCACATCAAGTTTTCTGGTATTTGTTAGAGCAAATTTCTGGAGGTGTTGCGTTGGCATTGATAACTTCGTGGAGGCATTGCATTGGCATTGGAAGCGTTGTGTCGCTATTGGTAATTTTGTGGAGGTGTTGCATTGGCATTGGTAACTTTGTGAAGGCATTGCATTGGCATTGGAGACATTGTGTTGCTATTCGTAATTTTGTGGAGGCGTTGTGTTGGCATTGGTGACAGCAGCTTTTTGCATTTCAAAGGTTAGTTTTCCTTCTATTCTGTCAATTTAAAGACGATTTTGGGGAAAATCTGTTTTTCTATAGTTTTTTTTGTGTCCAAAAACTACTTTTTACAGGTTTTTAGGTTCAAAAACCTTGATTTTTTTATATTTTTTTAGTGAAGAAAATGCAAAAAAAACTAAATTTTTTAGGGTTTTAAGAACAAAAATTTAGATTTTTTTTCTTTTTCTTTTTTAAGACTTATAGGTTCATTTAGACAGAAAAATCCATAAAACGACCATGCACATAAAAAAAAAAAATATTATAACATTTTTTATTTGTTTTTTTTTAATCATAAATATATTAGTGATTTCATTATTTAAATTTTTTTTTATTTTTTTATTTTTTTTTAATTTGAGAATTTTTTTATTTTATATTCTATTTTATTTTATTTTTTTAATTTTAAATCTTTGTTTTATTCTTTTTAATTTTAAATCTTTAATTTTTTTTTTCATCATTGTTTTGTTATCTCTCTCTCTCTCTCTCTCTCTCTTTTAATGGTATTGTGATATAGTTTTTTTTTTAAATTTATTATATTGTTATATTAAAACAAATGTTTATATATATATATATATATTTTAATTATATGATGTTTAAAAACCAAACATTATTGTGATTTAATAAATTGTTTTTTTTTTTAATATATTTTGATATTTTTAACATTTTTTTTTTTATTAATAAATAATGTTTTAATAATTATATTATATATAAAAAAAATTAAAAATCGAAATTAAAAAAAAAATTAAAAAACAAAATAAAAATTAAAAAAAAATTAAAAAAAACATTTTAAAAAAAAAATTTTAAAAATTAAATAAAAAAAAAAAAAAAAAAATCGCGCGCAGGCTTGCCCGTTGGGCACCGGGGACCGGCCGGGCGGCACCATGGGGGCGGCCCAGCCCGCCTCCCGACCCGCCCCCGTGGCGCCGCCCGACCGGCCCCCGACACCCAATGGGCGGGCCGCGCGCGTATTGATTTTAAAATTTTTTATTTTTTATTTTTAAAATTTTTTTATTTTTTATTTTTTTAAATTTTTAAATTTTGTTTTTTAAATTTGTTTTAACAATTTTTTTTTTAAATTTTGGTTTTTTTTTTTTTTAATTTTTAAATTTTAATTTTTTTTTTTTTTTAATAATTTTTTTAACAAAACATTTTATAATTTTGATTTTTTTTAAAATTTTATTTTGTTCTTTATTTTTTTTTAAATAATTTGTTTTAATAAAACAATTAAAAATTCATAGAAACATTGTTATAAAAAAAAAAATAAAAAATAAAAAATAAAAAATTGTTATATAATATAATAAAAACATTGTTAAATAATAATTGTTAAAAATTTCAAAATATAACAAATATATATATATATATATATATATATATATATATCAAAAAAAAAAAATCATTAAACAACAATTATGTTTTGTTTTTAAACATTATATAATTAAAAAAAAAAATACAATATAATAAATTAAAAAAAAAACATTTGTTTTAATATAACAATATAATAAATTAATTAAAAAAAAAACTATATAACAATACAATTAAAAAAATAAAAAAAAAAATAATATTATAACATTTGTTATAAATAGTTAGTAACTTTTTTGTTTTTTTTTTTAAATATTAAACAAAAACTGAAGTTTGAAAATACTAGTTTATTTTTTTTAAATTATTTTATACATTTTAAACACATTTTTAATTTTTTTATAAAATGTATTCAAAACATATTATATAGATATATATACATATGATTTATAATATTTTGTTTTTAAATGAAAATTTTTATAGTTAATTTTACTGCTTTAATTTCAAACTATTTAGTTTTAAAAATAAATTTTATTTATTAAATTTATTTTATCCGCAATATTTTTCCATTAACTAATATATATATATATATATATATATATCAGGAAAATGGCATCAAAAAAGATTTATGTGAATGTTTCTGCACCTAGGGCAGCAACTCCCAAATCTACGGCAGCAGCTCCCAAATCTACAGCTGCAGCTCGACGCACTATGGATACAACTCCTAAATCTAAAGTTGTAGTTGGACACACTATGGACACTGTTGGACGCAATAAGGATATTGTTGCACACACTAATAAAAGTCAAGCAAGTGGGGCACCAGGTTCATTAAAGCTTATTTCTGATTGGAAGAACGTCGAGGAAATAGATAAAACTGATTTCTCATGGTATCTTGAAAACAGTAAAACGGAGGCTGATATACACATCTATCTGATTTGTGGTATGATTGACTTAAATGAGCAATATGATGTGATGGGCAGAGTACGAGACATATGTATGGTCCCAAATACCAACACTATTTATGTTCTTGCAAGGAAGGCTCAGAAACGTGAGAAGGTTAGATATCATCTATCAATCGTCAAGTATGACACAGATGAAATAACTTCAAAATTTTCTGAAGAAATAGCAAGCAACATTGCAAATAACATTGTAAGTATGCTTATTTTTATTTCCTCTATGCATTATTGTAAGGATGATTCAATTTTTTATAAATTATTGATCATTGACATGTTTTATTTTGTTTCATAGGATTTTGTTCCGTGTCTTTCAAACATGTTTGATGGTGTTTATATGTTGGTGCCAAATTTTATGGATGTGATCAAAACTTTCCACAAAGACAAAGCAGAGGAAAGAAGATTGAAGCAAAGAGAAATAGCTCGTGACACTGCAACAGTACAAAGAGGGGATCAACCAAGAGTCACTAAGGTGGGTCAATCTAGTAAACTTAAACATGTTTCTTTTGAAGGTGTCAAACATGAAACAGAAAATTATGATAGAATTAGTGAGGAGGAGATGAGAACTATTGTGCAAAAGAAGAAAACAGATCAGACACCAAAAAGAAAAATTGCCAAAGATCTCTCTCTTGTATCTCATGAAGGAGAGCTTGTTTATAAAAAAACTGATATGTTATCCAATAAGACTAGGAAATCAAATATTGGTGAACCTGTAAAGGTCGTGAGCAGCAGTGAAGAACAAATTGAAAGCTCTTACGAAAGCAGAGAAATCATAACACCAGGTGCTGAGTTAGAGGATGGCATTATTAAAACAAAACAAAAGGTTATTCGACAAGAGTTGAGGAAGAATAAATTAATTCTTGGTGGCCAAACATTTGAGCTTAATGTTAACCAATTTTATGGCCCAGATGAAGGACAATCTCAATATCAAATTAGAAAGGCCCATCACCTACATGTACATAATCTGAAAACATTGTTCAGGTTCAATCCATATGCGTGGTGGATTATGTGGTTCTTATCGATCCATGTCAGGTTCCCAACAAACAAGCAATTGACAAGACAAAATGTTTTGATTATAAATATTATGTAATTGGAGGGAACCATTCAATAGAGGCTAAGAGACAATTGATTGCAGAATATCCCAATAACTATCTTTTTCAAACAGTGAAATGCATCATTTACGCTGTCTTAATAGAAATGGAATCAAAGTTATTGGCATGGGATCATAATGCAGATAATGAGTACAGAATGAAAATGAATTTCATCCAAAGGGTCATATTTATTCATAATGAATTCATAGAAAAATGTCATGGAGATAAGACAAAAGTTAGTGTAGCATTTTGAAAGGAATGTTTAATGGAAACAGGTTATCAAATTGATGAAAAAAAAACAAAAGATGGAAAATTGAATACAAATCTCTTCGGAGGCACAGATAAAATTTTTCAGTTGGCATTTAGAACTGGGGAGGTATGGGATTTGATTGATGAGATTTTTGATCGGTGGGAGAATATTTCCATAAAAAATAAAAAGGTTAGAAAGAGTAAACCCATAATATGTACCAATAATAAGGGGGGTCCTGAAATGAAGCAGCTTCCAGAGGATATGCCTATTACACCTTGGAGAACAATGCAAGGGGTGAATGATGATAAATTAGTCAAATCAGTATTAGCCCATGTGAATTCAGGTGAATTATCAATGGAAGAAATGTGTGCAGAATTTCAAAAGTAAGTTTCTTGAATTATTTCTTTCATTATAATTTTCTTTTAAATAAAACATAATGATGTTGGTATAATTTGTTATACATGTCAATATATTAACGTTTTTAACTTGATTTATTCAGTCAGAAAATTTTTATGAAAATACAAGAACACATGGTTAAAATGTTGAATGAAGACAGTTGGGATGATGTTGTACGCAACTACCCAGAAGCAAGTTCTACATCAACACTAAAAGAGTTTTATATTGCATTCAATAAGGTATGTTGATTTACAAATTTATTTTATTCATATTTTAACTATTTTTATTTTATTACTTATATATATATATATATATATATGTCATTAAAGATGTCGAAGAAGGATGGAAATGGAGTACTAGATACTTTCAAAAGCTTTATTGAAAAAATTAAGATGGAGAACATGAGAAGGAAGCATCTTATGAATGTTGAACTAGATCCTACTCTTAATCATTACATTTGGAATGGGCTCGACATTGTCCAATATCAAATAATACAAGGTGACTGTGAAGACATTGCATCACTAATACCTAAAAGGGAATATGGCCTAGTTATTGCAGATATTCCTCATGGTTTCAATTTCCCAGACATTTAATATGATAGAGAACCATATACTTATCAAACTTTTAGTAAAGTGGTTACGGGTTTTCAAGAAGTGACAACATCTGCTTTGACGATTCATGTTTATTAGTGCAGTTTTGATAACATTAACATTCAAGGTAAATAAACTCAAGGATGCAACTTATGGTAAGATTTTGAAATTGTATGTTTAATTATCCTAAATTTTCTTCATGTAAAATTTGAATTGAGACTTTTATCTCATATAACATGAAACCAAAATCCAAATGATGATGACCATCGTACCTATTATAAATGATTGTGAGTTCATCCATGTTGAATGTTGGAAAAAAGACGATAGCTATAAGCATATTATTATGAATCGAGTAGATGGGAAGAGTCATAGTCAAGTATTAGTTTATGATGCAGTTGTAAGAAAACTAACATATGAGGATAAAGATGCAAAAGGAGATATAGTTAACATTTATAAAAAACCACAAGCATTGATTAACTATCTTATAGATCTATGTTCAAATGAAGGAGAATGGGTTTTGGATTTATTCTCAGGTTCAGGTAAGTTTTAATATACAAATTTAAATTTAAATATTGTCTTTTTTATTTTTTATGTCTCCATACTAATTTTCTTACTTATTTTTTTGTGCTTGATGATTAGGTACAACACTAACATGTTTCCTACTAAAAGGAAGAAATTGCATTTCCATTGAGAAAGATCCAGTTCAATGCAAATTTATTCAACAAAGAATTAACGCTCTTAAATTCCTTCCAGATGCGAAGCAAGAAGTTGGTTTGAGGAAAGGAGATTTTAATGAATCACGTGTGGCAAAAAAAGCAAAGGAACCTCAACCACCATTATATCAAATGATTGGAAAGGGACACTTTGGAAGATTTGCTGACATGAAAGATCCATTAGAAGATGGTGATGATCAAAATGAAGAAGAAAATGCTGCGGAAGAAGCCATCAATGTTGTTCTAGATGATGTTGAAGATGTATTAGTTGATATTGTTGATGATGTTTAAGTTATGCTTGCAAACAAAACTTATTTTTTAGAACTATTAATCAGTTTTACTTGTAATGTTTAGACTTTGATATTTTATGAGAACAACCCTTTTTTTTGCAAAAAACATGTGATTGCTATTATTTTTTGACATAAAATTCAATAAAAATGTTGTTTTCTTAAGTTTTTTTGTTAAGATTCTCCCAAAAAATTATTTTATTTAACATGTTTTTTTCAACAAAAACTCTGTAAAAGTGTATTTTTTGCATTGTATTTATATTGAAAAATTGTATTTTTTTGTCATATGGTTCAAAATATTGGTTTTTTAGCGACAATTTTTTGATGTGCATTGAAAAATTATTTAACAATACATAAACATGTAGAAAATATAAACTTTAGAATATTGACCCTTTTTCCATCTTTTATGTATGTGAAAAGTTGAAGATATCATTACAAGTTTTTATTTTAAAAAAATAAATTATTTTTTTTATTTTTAAAACACAAGTACATAAATGCACTTAAAAATAAACATCTCACAGAAGAAGAAGACATTAGAAAATTTATAGTGTCAAAATCAATCCTATAAAAAAACATTGGTGATGATACACCACCACTATTCAAAATCGACATAAAAAACACCACTTAAAAAAAAAAAAAAATTAATTAAAAAAAAAAAAAACAAAATGAAAAAAACTTAAAAATTGCCAGAAACACTCTCTCTAATTTTTTTTTTGATTAATAACCACTTTTTTATAAATCGGGGTGTTTTCTTGAGTGCCAAAAAGTAGGTAACATTACAAATTACCTATTTCCTTGACCAACATTGTTGAAGAAGTTTATATAGAACAAATAGAAGGATTCATTCTAGGAAATGATGAAAAACTTGTTTGCAAACTTAAAAAGGCTTTATATGGTCTCAAACAAGCTCCTCGGGCATGGTACTATCATCCTGACAAATATCTTCATCAATTATGTTTTACAAAGGGATCTACTGATAGTAACTTATACACAAAAAATGAGAATGATAAATTGTTGATTGTAGTTGTATATGTTTATGACATCATTTTTGGAATTAATGAAGAATCCACGAGTTAGAAATTTGCTTCTGTTATGCGGCAAGAATTTGAAATGTCTTTACTTGGGGAACTAACATTTTTTGTCTTACAAGTGCAACAAGCAATAGATGGCATTTTTTTATCACAAGTAAAATATCTTAAGAAAATTCTGAAGAAGTATGGGATGGAAGACTGCAAACCTGTGGGTACGCCAACGGTAACTGGATGTAACCTCAGTTCTCATGATGATTCTCCCATGGTGAATCAAACAAAGGATAGATCCATGATTGAAAGTCTGCTTTATCTAACCGGGACAAGACCAGACATTATGCATGCAGTTGGGATTGTTGGACAATTCCAAGATAATCCAAAAAAGTCTCACCTTCAGGCTGTTAAAATAATATTCAAATATATACAAGGGACTCAAGACTTTGGTCTATGGTATCCAAAGAATTCTGATCTCACTCTTCATGCTTACATAGATGCGGATTGGGCTGGAAATGTTGATGATCGAAAAAGCACTAGTGGTGGTGCATTCTATATGGGGCCCTGATTAGTATCCTGGTTCAGCAAGAAACAAATTTCTTTTGCCTTATCTACAACAAAAGCAGAATATGTGGCTGCTGCATCATGTTGCACACAACTCCTTTGGATGATGCAGACTCTACAAGACATTCAAATCAAATGTTCACCTCCCATCTCCATTTTACGTGATAACACAAGTGCCATTAGTATCTCAAAGAATCCTGTTATGCATTCCAAGACCAAGCACATTCCTCTCAAGTATCACTTCCTACATGAACTAGTGCTTGAACAAAAGGTTAAATTGGAATGTGTTCCCTCCAAAGCACAAGTTGTTGATATATTTACTAAAC
This sequence comes from Pinus albicaulis, assembly GCA_034641835.2. Lineage (NCBI taxonomy): Eukaryota > Viridiplantae > Streptophyta > Pinopsida > Pinales > Pinaceae > Pinus > Pinus albicaulis. The sequence goes on from CM076580.1 coordinate 1,225,368,474, forward strand.
CTATTCCCAGGGAAGCATTCAAATATCTCAGACATAAGCTAGGAGTTGTCTCTGTCTCTCTGATCAAATCTGCTTAATTTCAGAAGTTTAAATTTGATATGTTGGTTTCTTAAAGATGAATCATGTATATACGCGAGTTTCTGTGCATAAAACCGTGTATGTGTTTTGCTGAAAAAAATTATTTGGGTCAACGCTTAGAAAAGTTGTGGTGCTGTTGGGTAATCTCTGTTGTTGTTCCAGTATTCATATTTCTGTATCATTCTCTGACGAAGATGCTTTGATGAATTGGTTGTTGAAGGTGTGAAGGATGCACAAGCTTAGGGGGAGCACAGGTCTTGCTGAAAAGGATGCATTGTTGGCATTTTGATTGGTTTCTGATATATGATCTCTCTCTCGAGATCTTTTGGTCCTGTTTATGACATGTCATTTCTGTAATTTGATGAAAAGGGAATGTTGACACTCATGATGTAAATTGTTCTATTCAATCATGAAAGGACTTGTTCTACTTTGTAAACCCACTTGGTTGGGTAGTTGAGTCAATTATGTAATTCCACTTGGTTGGATGTTTGATGTAAGTATGAGTCCTTGGTGATCATACTCGGTTGATTTATAGAGTCTGAAAAATATGTCTGGAGATTCAGCATGACCTTAGGGGGAGCATGGTCAAAATAGTGCCCTTTGCCCTTGATGTCAAAGGGGGAGAGTATTTTGGGTGTTTGAATAATGGTTATGTTTAATGTATCTATTTGTTGTGGTAATCAAACACCATCATGGTTGCCATCAAGTCCAAAGGGGGAGATTTTTGGCAATATTATCCTTATGTCTTAATATGTTGTCCTTGATGGCAACTCTCTAGTAAAATATGGAGTATATGTCTTTAGTAGAAGCTTAGGAGGCTATCAGATGTGTAATGTCCAACAGAAGATTTGGTAATATTCACATTGAAGGTTCAATACGCGGGTTTGTTCAGGCCAAGTCGCGTATACATGCGGATAAGAATGATCCAAGTTGCGTATGCCTTTTGCGCTCTAAAAATAAGATACCAGGAGGCTTTACCATGGTATTAAACCACAATATTGAGCGTTGTGTTGTCTATTTGATTCTATCCAAGAATACCATCGTAATTTATGTGGTTTTGACTCATGGTATTGGTAAAGGCTAAATATATATGTAAGAAGAAGATCATAGTGCAAAGCGTGTGTATATGTAAGGGGTATCACTAAATACTTCTCTCTGAAGTATATTTGCATAAGATGAACTCTATTTTATTGATAAATCTGAATCTATGATGCACCCTTGGATATATTTATGGATGAGGATCTCTAGAATTGAAATGACTATGTTCTTGCATAATCTATTGAAGAGATGATTAGATCTGAGACCTGGCGCATGTTTGTTGAAGTGGAGTGAAGAAATCTGGGTAAGTTCTATAGATCTGAAACATTCTGCAGAATTAATATTTACAGATCTATATGCTAGTTTTTTCTTAGTAAAAGCATGTATATGCACGGATTTGTCTCAGAAAAGGAGTGTATGGAAGTCAGGGTTTTCTGAAGCTTATTGCATAGGTTTTTTGTTTATTGTTGCTGTATTTCTGCTGTCTGTCAATGAAGTCTTCATGTAGATCTAGGTTGCTTGAATGTTGTATATGCTGTTAAGTTGATTATGTACAAATCTGATCAATGAGTGAGTAAATATGTTTTATGATGTTTGACTGATCAAGGGTTTTGCAATACTGAAAAGATGTCTGACTGAAAGCCTCAGATCTGGATCTGAGACTGACCATATTCTGAAAAATAATATTCACATATCTATACGCAGGTTGATGTAAAGGAAAACACGTATACACACGGGTTCAGTAAAGCAAAGTAGCGTATGCATTTTAAGATAATGAATGTTCAGGGTTGAGTTTGATTCTGCATACTGATTCTGAAATTTGGTTTATTACTGTGTTCTAGTTATAGTGATCTCACTGTTCTAATTGAAGTATTGGGTGAAGTTTATTATTGTTGTTCTTTAAGAAGAGTTGTGTTGAAGCTATGTGATCCAGTGTGAAAATTGATGAAACATGGTCTGCAGTGATTCTGAGGGTTGAAGCCTTCAGTGTTGAAGTAGAAGCTTCCTGCTAATAGAAGCCGGTGTTCAGATCAGGGGGTTGAAGCTCCCTTCCATAAGTGGTTGGTAAACGAGATCAGGGGGTTGTAGCTCCTTTACAGTTGCAGTTGGAAAACGCGAGAAGGTTGCAGCCTTCTGCAGGAAGATGCCCGCGTACTCATATGAGTCTGCATTAGTACAATATTGTAAGAATTTTTCCACATAATAAATATTGAAGACAAAGACGACAACAACGATGGTTTTCTCCCGAATTGGTTTACCACCTTAAATCTTGGTGTTCATGTGTGTTGCTCTTGTGTGATGATTTATTCTGCTGTTACTACACATATTTACTGCTTAACTAACAGATGCATAACTGATAAGTTGAGTTAAAGATTGTTTCTGAAATTTTTTCTATCATTAAAATTATATCAGTATACGCAAGTTTCTGTTGAAATATGCGCGTGTATACGCGATTTGGGTTCATTAAATCCGCGTATGGATTCAGTAAAGAAAAAGTTAAAATTATTAGTAAGCTCTAAACACTGATTCACCCCCCTCTTAGTATTTTTCCCAACATTTTTGACTGCATATATGGATTCAACACCCTGAAAAACCCCAGGGCACTTCGATTGTGCATACTTTATCCATCAAACTTGTGATTTCAATGAATTCTTGTTGTATTTTAGACAAATTAGATTGGAAAAACAAAATGGAAAACTTTTCAAAAAGTTACATAGACAACTTGTTATAAATTAATGAAAATCAAAATTTGTTAAAAAATATATAAAAAATAAATGAAAAAATATCTCACTTGAAAACATAATCTAAAAAAATACTAAAATATAACAAATAAAAATAAAAAATAATTAAAAAAATAAAATTAAATAATTAAAAAAAGCACACACATAAAATTTATTATTATTATTTTTTATATAAATTGGAAAAACACATATTTAAACAATTTTAAATATTAAATTATAACACATAAAAAATAAAATAAGAGATTAAAAAACCAATTTTTTTTTGAAATAAATATTAAAAAATATCATTAAATAAAACATTTCTAATAATTTTTGTTTTAATATATATATATATATATATATATATATTAATTATTATTTTTTGAATATTTTTATATTGGTTTTTTTAAATATATATATGTTTGTTTGTTTGTTTAAATTGAAAAATATTTAATTATTTTAAGACTTGTTTTTTTATTAAATTTAAATTTTATTATTTGTTTTTTTTTTTTTAAATTATTTTTGTTTTCTAATTTGTTTTATTTTTAAATTTTTTTAATTACATTTTTAGGTAACATATTTTTTGTTATATATATATATAATTTTTATGTTTAATTTTTCTCTTTTATCTATTTTTGGTTTTTTTTTTTCAAAATTTTTTATTCTTGAATATATATATATATATATATATATATATATATATATATATATATAATTTTTTTGTCATTTTGAAAATTTTAAAATTCATTTTATGTTTTTTTTATATGTTTTATTTTCACTTTATTTTTATTAATTTTTTAAACTCTTCACATTAGGCATACAATAACATTCTATAGAAACAACACTACTCTTTTTATTCTTTTGTTTTTGTTATTTATCTTTATTTTTTTTTTTTTTTTTTTTGAATAAGACTAAATCTATTAAGAGAAGAAATATAGTACAAACAAGGCTCGCATAGAGGCGAAGCAAGAGAACAGGGGAGCCGGCAATGATAGACTATCAACATCGGTCCCTATGAGCAACCATGACAAAAGTAGAGATAACGGAAAGTACATAAACTAAAGAAACAAAGCTAGGGAGTCGACCCAGAGTGGGTGGGGTCTCCCAGTCGGTATTTTTTCCCTTTATTTTTGCTGACTGTCACCCAGCCATTGAGGGCTGGCTGGATGGGAACCACCTGCAAACTAATCTGCGCAGAAGGAGGAGTCTCCTTGTCTGAATCTGAAGACGACTCATGAGTGCCCTTCTGTGAAGTTGGAGGAGCCGTGGGATCTGTTGGGCGTGCTGGAGACGTTTCCCTCGGGGGGTTCTGATTCTCCTCCTCCACCTCTATATCCTCCTCATCAGAACTACAGAAAGCTAAGTCATCCATTGGAGGCCTATCACAGGGCTTCCAATTCTTGGATTTGGATTTTCGTGGGATATTCCTCTTTTTGTCGAGAAACGTCGCACAAGTATTCTGAAGATGCCCGGTCTGATGGCAGTGGCGACATCTGAAGGCAGTGTTCTCATAGTCTAAAGTTTGCGTCCAGTGAAAGTCCCCCACCTTGAGGTTGATCTGGTCAGGAAGCCCTTTGTTGATGTCTATTTCTGCGCAAATTCTGCCATAAGTGTATAATCCTTTCTCTCCTCGAGTGGTGTCTGTTTCCAAGAAGCGGCCTAATTTATTCCCAATTCCTTGGAAGACTGCAAAATGCCATAGATGAGCAGGGAGGTTTGGTAGGTGGACCCAAATGGGCAACTTGGTGATAACAGCCGAAGAGGGGTCGAAATCAGGGAACCAGGGGGTGAGGAAAAGTCCCGCTAAGCCCCACAACCAAGGGCCTCCTGTTAAGACTTTCTTGTAGTCATCGCTGAAGATAAAGACTACAATGAAGAATCCTTTCGAGCAGAAGAAGACTCTGCAGTTTTTGGTCCAGTTGGAGTGAAGCCACTGGTATAGGTCGGCCGTGCGAGGCCATAGTCCGTTAAATCTGCAGATAATGGCTGTTTCTGCAAGCGTCTGAAGTTGATCATCCAGAGTTGGATGAGAGATTTCAATGGAAGGGGTATCCTCCATTTTATCCACCAGGAAAGGCTTGGGAGCCTCTGCTGGTTTGGCAGACTGCGGTTGGGCAGCATCTTTGCGTACAGCATCTTTATAAGAAAAAGAAGGGGCAGAGGAGGTCTGCCCTATGGAACCACCTCTTAAACGAAAGGTAGCCACAATAAAAGCGTCTTTAAGAATGCTGAAAAAAGATAGGGGGTGGGGATTCATAAGTTGCTTACCCTTATAAATCAATCTCAGGTGAGTGGATGGAATCCCCAGACGGTATTCGAGTTTTTGAAGGATGTCCTGCACAAGATCTGTTCTGCTTGCCCACAGCATCATTGTCTTGCCCGAGAGTTTAACCTGGATCTGGAATGCTTGTGAATCTTCAGGTGCGTCTGGCTGGATTAGGATGTGAGACTGCTTCCGATAGGCCGCCGACCGGTCCATGTCCAGATTTGGAAGCCTATCAAGTGGGCTCGGTAAGCAAAACCTCTGCATGCGATTGACAATGAAGAGATCTATAAGATCTGCTGGGTTGCTGTTACCCCCATTGTGAGCTGCTCTCAAAGCGGCTGCCTTAGATCGAACTGGAGCAATAGCCAAGAGGACGGCCCTCCAGACAGCTGCGGCCACAGAGTCGAGGGGCCCATCCTTGATCGAGAGTTTGAGTGGTAATGAAGCCTGCAGATTCAGATCTGCAGCTTTGACAATGAGGATGGCTTGCCCAGGCGTCGCTGCAAGCGTTGTGGCATTGCAAGCCTTTGTGAAGACGCCGGCTTCAAAGCTGTCTGAAGCAGTGTTAAGGAGCGTAGCCGCCCAGACGGCGGCACCATGATCTTCAAAAGTGCTCCAGTGCTGTGGCAGGCCGACGAGCAGGTCCCAACCTTCGATCTGGAGCAGGTATGGAGGGCAGCCGGCCCTCAGAGCTGCCGAGCCGGCGTAAACCAGATTGACCTCACAGCAAACCCTAAGAGTCGCTTTCGCCATCGCTCCTTTGTGTTCATTCGGAGTTTGACAATTCATCTTTATTTATTTATTACTTTTTACTCTTTTTATTTATTACAAGGTTTGTGTTTGTGCTCGACTAGTAAGCCGACCCCAATATGTGTTAATTTGATAGTTGATTTTAAAGTTTTTATTTCAATGGATGAAGTCTGCCCCCACCTCGTGTCAATTTCATAGTTGATTTTTAATTTTTCATTGCAATGGGTCAAGTATACCCCCAGTGCATGTCAATTTGATGGTTGATTTTTAAATTTTCATGAAAAGCAAGAAAACTTTCGGTAAAAATCACATCATCAGAGTTTTGTCGACGTGTTTCAGACCATAAAGTGTGGTTCATCGTTAGGAAAAGATGAAGAACCAAATCTTGGCGTCAAGTTAAACAGATGAAGATATTTTTTTTAGCCATTATAATATAACAATTAGATTTTGACTAAATAAATATTATTTATTAATAAATAATATTTTAATATAAGGAAACAATTCTTAGAATATAGATGTTAATATTGAATTAAGGAAACTAATTAATCAAAAGGAAAATTTTAATGAAATGAATATCTAAAATAAAAATAATACTTAGTTCAAGCTTGAACAATCAAAATAATAAACAATTAATAAAATAAAAGTAATATTTGGATCAAACTTGAATAATCCAAAACAATTGATTCTAAAAACTTAAAAAAAAATAAAAAAATAAATGGTCAAACTTAAGTAAAAAATATTTGGTTCAAACCTAAATAATCAAAACACTAAAATAAAAATAATATTTGAGTCAAACTTAAATAATCAAAACAATTGATTCTAAAAACTTAAAAATAATTAAAAAAAGGGTAAAATAAATAAATAAATAAATGAAATAAAAGTAAATAAATAAATATAAATAACTAAATAAATAAATCAATAATGAAGAAAATAATGTAAGTAGTCGTTTATTAGTAGTAAAAAAGTACAAATAAAAAATAAAAATAAAAATCAAGAAATTAGGAGGGAAAATAAATTAATAAATAATAATAATAATAAATAAATAAAGAAATAAAAACTTAAGAAGAAATGGCAGGGATCCAACAAGTGCTAATTTTCCAGCAATCATCTCTATTTATATTTCTTGGCCACCTATCGATCTATATAGCCTCCCTAAACTTATGATTATGGAAATGATCTATCCTAGCAATGGTCTGGGCATCTTTAAAGCATATGTGGTGTTTTGTCTTTTTTGCATTTATGCTAATGCTGAGGAGAAATTACTACCATATTTGAGGTCTTTCGCATGTTCTTGAATCCTCTGATTTATTGAGCGACCAATTTCACCAACAGAGGGTGTCTTGCATGAACAAGGGGTTACATAAACACCTTTCATATTCTTAGGGTCCATCGAGTCTTTTATAGATCTTAGGGAACTTTGAATGGCGTTAAGGGGCCTAAAAGTAGAGGGAACCTTGTGCTTTCTTAGGATCCTTGCAATCTTGTCACTGGTCCCGTATATACAATGAAGGTGCACACCAAAAAACTGATCATTCGGTTATTTTTTAATCTTGGAACCCTTGCCAGATTTAATGAAATCCCTAAGACATTGGAGCTTATTATAACCATTATTTTTAAAACCTTAAGGATATGGGTTTTCTCATCTTCAAAGTTAATTTCATCAGAAACTCTAAATTCACGAGTGGCTATTTAGTGTTGAGAACATCGAGATTTCGAGCAGGAAAATGATGGGACTTGGCATGAAAATACTGCTCCGTGTGAGTTTTCTTCTGAAAGACTTGGAGTGAGAATGATCCATCATCCTTCTTTGAAAAAAGGATGTTAAGAAAAGGCAGGATCCCATTTATTTCACATTCCATGGTAAACTTTATAGAGCTAAATTGATTATTAAGATGTTGGAGAAAGAGATCCAACTTATCCCGACCATGAGGCCAGATGATGCATGTGTCATCCACAAATCTCTTTCAAAGCTTTGGTTTGTATTGAGTCGAGGAAAAATATTTGGATTCAAAGTCCTCCATGAACAGATTAACTACAATAGGGGAAAGGTGGGAGCCCATAGCAACACCACATGTTTGTTCATAGAATTCCCCTTCTAAGTTGAAGAAAGTAGACGTAAGAAAAATATCAACCAATTTAGCAGTATCAGGATCTGTGATGTGATGGATGACCTCAATGGCCTCACTAATGGGGATATTAGTGGAAAGGGAGACCACACCAAAACTCAGAATAAGGTCCCTAGGCTCAAATCTTATGCCCTTTAACTCATTTACAAACGGTGAAGAGTCTTTGACAAAGGAATCTATAAGGCCAACAAGGGGTTTTAGAATTTAGGTTAAATAATTCGCTAGAAGATAGGTTGGACCTCCTATAGTGCTGACAATGGGTCTTAGGGGAGCCACCTCCTTTTGTATTTTTGGTAGACAATAGATCTTAGGAGTGATAGGGTTATTCTCAATGAGTTTATGATTCAAGGAGCTAACATTGCTACTAGATTTTATAGCTAAAGCCATTTTTTTAGAGATATTATTTAAGGGATTCTTATTGAGTTTCTATAGCTCCTGCTGTTACAAAGGTGGTCCAACATTTTTCTCCTGTAATATTCCTAATCTAAGATAACCACAACTCCACCCTTGTCAGCTTTGAGAATAACAATGTCCTTGTTATTATTCAAAGATTTAAGGGCATCGAATTCTAGCTTACTAATGTTGCTCTTATGGGGGTTTTCCTTTCTAATGACAATTGCACAATCTTGTTTGATGATATCCTTAGTGTTGTTCGGTAAACCCCTAATCCCAAATTCGATATCACAAATAATTTCATCAACAATATTTTTTCTAGGTGCAAAGGAAAAATTTAATCCTTTCTCTAGAATACTGAAGACGTGAGGGTCAAAAGAGAAGCTAGAAAGATTAAACACCCTATTATTACAAGAAGAGGAGTAAAAATTATTATCATTATTATTATTACCATTAATAATATTATTAATAACTATATCATGATTATTATTATTATTATTATTATTAACAAAAACAACCATATTATTATTATTATTATTATTATTATTATCAATTATATTATTATTGGTAATGATCAACAAATATATTATAATGGTCACAAAAAGGAGGGAAAGAAGAGGAATCAATGATAGTAGATACATTGGAGGGAAGAGGGATATGAGGAATGGTAACAACGATGGAATCTGGGCGAGGATGAGAGGGAATAGATAAGGAAAGATCCATGGAACATGAAGATCTCAAGCAGGAAACTTCTTGAGAGACAAAAATGCTGGAGAAATATGTTTTCCCAGGATGAACAAAGGAGAGAGGAGGTACAATAAGTAGAGCCATGGAATACGTAGTGTCTTTGCAACCATCAGCAAATCCTGAAATATTTCTTTGTCCCGGTTGACATAGAAAATTTGAAACCATTTTTTCGTTCATTTGGGATGACCTAGATCCAACTTCTGGAAGAGAGACGTTGTTGATCCATGAACGAAACAAAAATATTTGAGTTCCATCAACTCTGCTAGAGGAAGAATAACTTGATAAATCATAAATAATCCCAAGAGAAGAGGATCTTTCTCCAAGCTTGATAAAATTTCTAGACTGCTTATTCTTCCAAATTTCTTCAAGGAAAATAGGCTTTAAAGCTGAACGAGCTTCGATCCTCGCCCAAAGAGCTGCAGACATCACATGAGAAAGCTCCAGGGGTAAAGAGAAAAACTTTAGGGAAATCAAATTGATACCTTTTCTAACCCTGTAAATATCATACCAAACCAAGGTTAAACTGGAATTAAAAAATACACGATAGTTTATGGAATTATTAAATTGACGTTTAATCTGAGCAATTGAAGGAATGATAGAAGAATCTCTACATCATTTAAGGACTGCTAGATCTGACCTCATCTTGGAAACCTCCAAGCATGCCCTATCAAATTTATGAATCTTTAACGCAATGGCCCTTCCATGCAAGGTTGTAATAATTGAGTTTAGGTTTCTTTGATCCATATCATGAAAAGCAAGAAAGCTTTTGGTAAAAATCACATCATCAGAGTTTTGTCGACGGGTTTCGAACCATCTAGTGTGGTTCATTGTCAAGACAAGATGAAGAACCAGATCTTGGCATCAAGTAAAATAGATGAAGATATTTTTTTTTAATCCGTTATAATATAATAGTTAGATTGACTAAATAAATATCATTTATTACTAAATAATATTTTAATATAAGGAAATAATTGTTAGAATATATTTGTTAATATTGAATTAAGGAAAAAAATTAATCAAAAGAATTTTTTTAATGAAATGAATATCTAAAATAAAAATAATAAGTTGTCTTTAGTGAGACTTTTTGGAAGCTTTTCCAGTGGTTTTTTCTGGTCTAATTTCTTTAAAATCTGGTGGGAATTTATTGAAATTACAAGCTTGATGGGTAACCCCTACACAATTGAAGTGCCCTAGGGGTTTTTCAGGGTGCTAAATCCATATACACAATAAAAAAACTAGTTTAAATAACACAAATCAAGATTTCACCTCACATTTTTCCGCTGAATTCTGGCACCGAAAAGTCCAAAAAGTTGCACAATAAACAATCAACAAAATAAAAATAATATTTGGGCCAAACTTAAATAATCCAAAACAATTAATTCTAAAAACTTAAAAATAATAATAAATGGTTAACTTGTTTTAGGCTAAGATTTTAAAAGAACTATACTTTTAGCATTAAAAAAAGGGTATTAAAATAGCTATGCTATAATGACACTTAGATTTAGGTATTCATTTTTAAGGTTTTTTTTGGTCACGATATTTGTTTTTATTTCCATGGCTGAAAAATGTCGAAATTTTAAGGTCTTTTGAAGTCGTGATATTTTATATTTAACACTATGGTTGAAAAATATCAAAATTTTAAGGTTTTTTGGAGTCATAATATTTTATCTAACACCATGGTTGAAAATTGTTGGAATTTTTAGGTTTTTAGAGTTGTTATATTCTATATTTAACGTGATCATAAAAAACTATTGGAATTTTTAGGTTTTTTGGAGTCATGGTATTTTTTTAAATGCGATTGTTAAAAAATATTGGAATTTTTAACCCCCACCCAAAAAAAAAAAAAAAAACATTGATGTAGCATCAACACTTTTCAATTTCGGGGTGTTTTTCATGTTTATTTCACACATTTTAGTTTTTAATGCCATTGTTAAAAAAAAATAAAATGGAATTTTAACTATTAGAGGAAATTTAAGCCTAAAAGTTCCCATGAAATTTTTATGTAATTTCCATGTCATAATATGTAAACCAATCAAAATCCTTTAAATTTAAAAATAGATACATGTAAATATTTTGGAGGGAAAAGAAGAAAACTACTTCTTTTAATTGTATTTTTGGCTTATCATCTTATAGGTTTACTGGAATTTCAAGTGTCAACACTCTTTGGATGCAGAATTAAATTTCATATCTAATAAGTATGCATTATGCATACTTCTGAGAAGACCCACATTGATCAAAATTGAAGATACATTAAAAAAACGTGTTGAACACACTTTTTAAATGTATCTTAAACTTTTTATAAATGTGGGTCTTCTTAGAAGTATGCATAATGTGTACTCGTTGTATGTGGAATTTAATTTTGCATCCAACGAGTGTCTACACTTGAAATTTGAGTAAACCTATGAGGAGATCAACAAAAAATACAATAAAAAGTAGTTTTCTTCTTTTCCCTCCAAAATTTATAACTCTTTTTGATACTGTAAGGATATGATTTTTGTGTAGGGGCCAAATGTGGTAAAATTCTTAGTGAAGCTACATTCTTGGTATAAATCCTATAAAGACTTGTTAAATATCTATTTCCTTTAATAGTATAATTCCATGTATGTTTACCATTCTTGGTGTGCGCACTTAATAATAATTGAATAGAAATTTTGAGCGACAAGCTATTTTAAGTCCTATGAGGGGAGCCTCATTCTTGTTTTTTTTCATTTTGGATGAATGTTGTGTTCAAAATTTTGGGGTGAATCCCCTGTTCTTGACTGTATATGCGTGATTTCATAATTTTTTATTTGTAAGGTCGGATAAGGGGATCTGTGTTTTAATCTAGACTGTTGAAGGTTAGATAAAATCTGGTCTCATCCCTAAGAGAGCAAGAAATAACTTAGAAAATATTATAATTCTCGCACATCACAACCTGTAAATGTTCTTTTTAGTAAAAACTGGAAATATTCAGGAGTTTAGACCCTTTTCCATTGTAAACATAGCGAATGGCCTGAATGGTCAAGGGGCCCAAGTTGCCCGAATGTGGGTCTAGGCTTGAATTGGGTTGAGGTTCAGGGTCTGGCAGTGTTCTAAGTGTGGATTATGCTACGAGGGACCAAATTACTTGAAGCTTAAATGTGGGCCCATGCCCAAAGTCATTCGGGGTTTGAGATTTTAGTGAGGATTTGCATATGAATTTATGCAGTGAGTTGAAGTCTTGAAATATATTTACAACACGAAAGTCAATACAAAACATGGCAAGGGCTGGATCTATGGGGCATTTTTGAGGAGATGATGTGGTGCATGGGAGGCGTGCCATGTAGCAGTCACTAGAGGCTTTTTTGGAGGGCCAAGTGGACTAAATTTGAGTGACATATGAAATCCTTTAGAGAAGGCCACACAGACAATATGATGTCAGCGTGTCATCAGGATGATGTCCTCTTAGAACCTCGAAGAGGGGAGATAGGAGTGCAAAGGTGGAAGGGGATGAGATTGATGAGAATCCGCCTCAGCAAATAAATTTTTTTTTTTTTTCTTCGCATATAAGGATCTCAAGGTGTTGGAACTCGAGCAAGCTTGTATTATGTATGGAAGAGCCAAAGGAGGAGGAAGGGCGAGATGACATGGAAGGGTCTGGAAGGACCTAGTAGGAGATCCATGCTAATGGGACAAGCCACATGGGACACCCACTGATAACCACATGGAAACCATGTTGACATGGTAGGGTTTAACTAGGGACAAGCTTCGAATGGACATAAATTTTGATCCATAAGTTTGTTTGAGGAAAAATTATATCATCAGAAAAATCTAGATGAGATAAACCCAATGGTGTTACTTATAATACGTTTTAATGAATTTGAGAAAATAAAAGGAATTTTGAGACCCCATTTCCATAATGAAACCATGGGGGTCGCATTAGCTTGATGTAACACCTCCCACTGCGTGAGAATATAACTAAATGCAAATGCTATTGTCCAACTTAGATCATGCAACACTATTTTTGGGTTGTTCTTCGGTGAGATTACCTATACGGAAATTGTTTCCTAATATTCTAGCTGAGAGGTGGTATCCACAGTGGATACCTAAAGTTGAGAGGAAAATAACTTGTAATCAATAATTTCCACATGCATAGATTTTATAAAATATAATTTTTTAATTTTCATTTGTATTATGTTGTTAATGTTTGTACGTTATAAATACTATGCTTGAATCCGAAATTGTGTGGGGAAATCCACTTGAATTATGTATGTGAAGAAGGATAAAACATCCTATTAGCCTAAACTTAAACCACCGTGGATTGTGGGAAATGTTTTCAGCCCCCTTATTAGGGATACATAAACCAATATCAGGAGGTCAAACACCTACCCTATATCATGCACAAGGAATCTATACCCTTATTAGTATGCATAAGATTCTAGAGAATTGTTACTAAGATAAATATAAAGTGCACACTTTCAATTTCACATTTACATTTGCATATAAATCTGATTTATGAGTTTTTGGAAGATCTGGGTAGAATTAAAGTTGGTTTTAAAGTTTGATATGTGGAATGTTTTTTTGGTGAAGTGGGTACCCCACTGACCAAGGAAGCTAGGCAATCATGCCACAAACACCTTCAACCTTGTATAATATTTGGGATTTCCTTAGCATATTATCATAACTCTACTTTTTCTATGAATTTATATAATGATGTCATTAAATTTATCCTTATGAATACCCTATATTACTAGTATTTCATATGCATATTAACTGCATAATATATTGGATAAATAGGCAGACACCTAATATAATACTGACTAGGGATGATTACAATTGGATTTAAAAGAAAATAGGAATGATGGGAGTAAAAAAGAAAGAAAAAGAAAGGGGAATCCCTCTTCTTATGAATTAACGTGATGAACAACAAAGGCCTAAAGCAACAAAAAAAGTGTTGTCATATATGTCAAACATGTTATTAGTTCAATAGTTGGTCAGAAGGCACAAGAAGATACTAATTACTTAATAAAATACTCCCTTTCCCCACTGTACATGAGATTAGAAACCACTCCATATTATATAAACCCATATACCAATATTCATAGAAAGAAATAAGCCTATCACGAACAATAATGTAAGCCTATATTAATCTGGGTTTATGGTATGCCTCAAGGTTATTTAAAAAAAAATAATTCCACCACTGTACACAAAATAGTTCACCCACCTAGCATAGGTCACTACTGCATAATCTAAAAATCATGAGGTGTGATAATTGAAACATACCTTGTCAAAAATACTACCACAAAGCCTTTTGAACTTGGGTCCAATGTAAAACTCAATGTTGAAAATCAAGGCTTTTCCAATGATGTTAAAACCGACTCAATTAGAACTCATATAAAAAATTTATGCCTCTCACAAGTTGACATGCCTTGTTGACCACCATTGTACAAGTGGATGCCACATCATCGTTCATTACTCACACAATTTGGTCTAACCACATGTGTTCTTTCAACAATATTATAGAAGCTCCTAATATTATCACTAATTAAGGGTTAGGGCAGTCAAATCCCTAACACTATATGGCTATCAGGTTATGTTAAGTACCATGCCACTAGGAGGAGAAGGGGTTCCACTCTTTAACAATGTACTTTTTCATATCTAAGAAAAAATATGAGTGATATTTTGAGAGCATATCAGAGTCGGAGGAGGATTCTATAGCATTCATTTAAGCCACAACATCAACATGTAACCCCATAGTGAGTTCCCATTCCTTTGCATGTGCATTTTATAACTAAATCAAAGATACAATAGCATAAGCCTCACCCTCTAGATTTTTTTTCTCATGTACTAGGATTCCTAGAGTAAATGTTATGTTGATTTATTTAGTTGGTGTATACATGTTCTTGTTCTTTCATTTTTTTACTTCAATTATTTCATAAAATTAAAGCAAATCTAGTAATTGATTAATATGGGACCTAAGGAAAATTAGTTTACATAGACTAATATTTTAGAATATTATGATATTTATTGTGATGAACTATTCTAGTGGAAGATCCATGACAATTTATTGATGTTATTGATATTATAGCTAGGATATCTTTGCAGTATTTCTAGAAAAATGTATGATCTTGGAATTGGATTTAAAAAGATTAATAAAATGTGGGAATGATGGATTAATAGGTTCACAAAAACCCTTGAGATACGAAAAAGGAGAGGTTTTTGAGGATTTAATAACAAGTCACTCATACATATCACAATATGGCCCTCCTAATGGAAACTATAGCAAGCAAGTTCAATATTTTTAGGGAGGTTAGAGGCTTTAAATAAAATATCTATTTAGAGGGGAAATTGGGAGACAACTATGATCCATAAAGGAGTCAAGAAAAAGAGCTTGAGAAATAAAAAGCAAGTTCTAGTTCCATGACCCCTTAAAAGTACTTATTTAAAATGGAATTGCAAGTGGATATCAAGCCATGATAAGGTGATATTGATGCTATAAATTTGAATCATTGGTTGCAATAGTTAAATATTTATTTCAGTGTCCACCATATAGAAGAAGATTAGAATAATTTTTTTTTTTTCAAGACTAAAATTAGAGGGCCATCCATCAACCTAGTGGGAAAGTCACATAGGGACACCTATGTTGGAGGGTGATCCACTAGTAACTAGGTAGAAGTATTTTGAAACCATATTTAAGTTCTATTTCTACATTTTTTGGGTACATATAGGACCAATGGATCCATTGACACTAATTTAGCTAAGACATGGGTAGATTGTGCAAGAGTACACTATCAAGTTCAAGAAGATGACTATCATTATAATAACCCCGCCCACATTTACCTGATTTCACCAGCATGCCAGGGTAAACATGAGAAAAATATTTACTATGACATTACCTGACCTCCAAGCTCCAGTTATGAAAGTGGGGCCAACTAGTGGCAAAAAATGACAAATCACAACATCCCTTAGGGATACAAGACATTCATGGGCCAAAGGACCACCCAAGGTGACCAAACCCTGAGCTGGGGCTGCATTCTCATAAATTAACCCCCAACCACATGCATGACAAGGCCTACATGTAGTTACAGACCTCAAATCGAATGCACACCACTTCCTAGGTGTGGTTGTGACCCAAATTGTCCAGTTCAGAGCATGCGGTCCTGGGATCAGTGCCACCTTTTCAGGAAAACATTCAGACCACTACCCAGAACTTCCTGAAAATTCTCAGAATCATAAATGACATAGTGAAAATTCTATTCATACAAAACTTGAATAATAATTTGACCTATCATTAGGGGAATTTTTATGTCTAAAATTGGCCTCCTAAGGAAATTATAAAAAAATAGTGGAAATAAAAAAATAATATTTGATTACATCATCATATTTTAGAGGGAAAAAAGAAAAAACTATTTTTTTAACTCAAATTTTGAACTTATCTCCCTAAGGTTTTACTAAAATTTTGAGCAGGAATAATCGTTGGATGCAAAATTTAATTTCCAATCCAAGGAGTACCCATGTTTCATACTTTTGATGGACTCTGATACACGAAAAATGAGAAATACATGAAAACATGTGATTTCACAATCACATGTTTTCATGTATTTCTCATTTTTCATGTAGAAAGGTCCATCAAAAGTATGAAAAATGGGTACTCTTTGGATGAGGAATTAAATTTTGCATCCAACGAGTACTCTCGCTTGAAATTTGAGTAAACCCTTAGGGAGATAAGTTGAAAATTCGAGTTGAAAAAGTAGTTTTATTATTTTATTATTTTTAGTCTTTTTACCTTTTACTCCAAAAATGGTGAGTCATCCCCCATGGTTGATATCATCATCTTGAATCCTATTGGTTCTCATAAAGTTTATTTTGGTTGTAATTTTTGCTTAGGAGGCCCATTTTAGACCTCAAAATTCCCCTAATGCCAGGCCTAAACATGATAGTAATTTCATCAAATGTGTGGAAAACATGTAAGCTAGAGGTCATGGATGCATATATAATAATAAGAGTTTGAAAATTATTCGAGAATCACTAACAAGGTCTAATTCGATCTCATAATAGCTTCAATAAATTTTTTTAGTCCATGCATTCATCAAGCATTCATACATTCATAAAAACATGTCAAGAGCCATAAGTAATATACATCACATAACCGACCGTTATAAAAAACAAATAACCAACATAGAAACCATGGAAACTCAACCATGATATCAGCAACATAATCACTACAAAAATACATGAATCAAAATAGAAGAATAACTCTTATTAACATATGACTTCCACATAGCACCTGACCATAGATTGGGCTAAGCTAAATCTCTCTTTCATCCAATCACCCCCACGCCATATTCCAAGCATGAATGTGGGATCTCATGGAACAACCAAACAAAACCAAACTAGGCCTTCTAGAGGCCAAACCACCTCAATCCTCACCCAATGATTCCACCTCACGGCTGAACATCACTAAAAACAACCAGATCGGTCTCCACCCAAGCTTTCCAAGGCTTCAATAACTAGTAACTCAACCCACAAACTTCCAGGGCTTCCAAAGTGTTTATCCAACCCGACTCTAGGGACTAGTAACTCAACCTACCGAGGGATCTAGAGTGTTTTTCACAACTTAGAGTCTAGGAATAGTAACTCAACCCAAGTTTTTCCAGGGCTTCTAGAGAATTTGTTGTAACACAAAACCATAAGGAATTATGAGCACCAACTAGAAAAAAATCAAATGGAAAAACCCACAATACCATGGCTATCTAGGAAATGGAAAGGAAAGTATAAAACCACTGTCAATCCAAGAAATCCTTCATGCCAATGAAAACACATAACCAAATAATCACATGCATATAAAATCCATATATAAATAAAAAAAAAGAAATAATACATGAAACCTATTACCTACAAATAAATCCAGCTGTAGCTTTTGATCCACCCATTCCCTTACACTTTCTTGCTTTCCCTTGCCTTCTTTCTTCAAATACAATGTATGTCAAAGTGCTCCAAGAATTATGTAAGTGTGCAACAGTGTGAGAGAGCAAAGCTAAATTGGAAAAAGTCTGTGAACTGATCCTCAAAATACTTTTTATCATTGTGGCCTATATTTTCTTCATTTTCCTTCAATTTCCCTCTCATGAAAATTTGTGTCTTTTCACTTTCCTTTTCTCCTATTTTCCTTTATTTCATAAATAAATGCCAATTACTGCCTCTTTTCCTTTGCCAATGCCTTTTCCAATTTCCTTGGCCATTAACAAACCAAAAGTGACACCCAATAGTATTTTCTTTCCGCCATACATCTTAGAATACATGTCCCACGACCTTGGTCTTACATATTTTTTACATGGAAAATAAACCAGGGGTTGTTAAAACCCCTCCCCCTTGGGGGTACACCATCCTTGGTGTTCTATGACACCTATGACTAGCAAACCTTTGAAAACAAAACATACTTCCCATCGAGCTTTATAACACAACTCATTACAGTATTTACAATGACCACTGCTAAAAACATGAAAATCATACCATTTACTGGAGTTTGATAACAAAAATCATTACGGTATTTACAATAAAAACCATATATATACTCATGCACATTCACTTCAAACAAAAAATACTCATACTACTTATGGAACCTTATAAATCCAACTCAATACAATAGTTACAATAATATACACATATATACATATGCACATTTTCTATAACCCACAAATGAAAGGATATAGTGCCCACATCAGTCAACAAGGGAATTCATAGGCTCACACCTCCACCCTCAAGGTAGTACCACGATTCACCTCCTTCCCAATAAGTACATAATCCACTTCCAAATTCAAACCTACATCCAATGTCCAATGCTATGATACTTGCTCTATCTGTTCTCTCAGTGAACATATATTGGCTCATTATTCCAGGGCACACTCCTAATGCACTTATGATTCCATCTAGAAATGATAATGACCAAAACAAATTCATTCCCCAACCTTCCCTTCTCTACTACACAGTCCCTTGGGCGATTGATCCCTTGAAAAGGTTTCCTCGCATCAGAAGGTGAAAAAAACAAGCCATATTCGTACCTCAAAACTATAATACCAGTCATAACATGCTCATGGCAATCAATGGTCACTATTTGGTACCAGTATCCCATAGTGTTATTGTTAGGTTGGCTAGGATTATATTATGGGACCATGGACTCATATATATAGAAGGAGGCTTTGGTCATTTGTATCATCCAATAATTGTTCATTTATGTAATGTATTGGAGGTTTCCCCCTCTAAGTGGCTGATTTCTAAGGTGATGATCTCTCTTTTCTTCTATTTTTGGAGCTGGTTTCATAAAATTTGGTATCAAAGCTTTGGATTCTAGGGTTTTGCTGCTCCAAACAGGTCATCATGGAGTTTTCGTAATAACATTTTTTCTACGAAAGTTCAAAAGCTGAATTTTGTATAGTGCAAAGCCGAAATCCTAAGGAACCTCCTGTAAAAATTTTAGATCTTGGTTTGAAATATTTTCAGAGATATAATTTAGGGAAGTTAGGGTTTTTTTAGGCTACCGAATTTCAACTAAAACAGGTCATCGTGGTAGTTTCGTTATAAATTTTCGTATATGAAGTTTTAGAAGCTAAAATTTTTACAGTGCAAACCCAAAATATTGAGGAAACTCCTGTAAAAATTTCAGATCTTGGTTCGAAATTTTTTTGGAGATATGATTTGTGGAATTTAGGATTGTTTCAAGCTCCCGAATTTCATCTCAAAGAGGTGACTGTGGGAAAAATGTCATAACTCTCTCTCTGAGTGTCAGATTGGGATTCTGTAAAAAGTGGTCACAAGTACACAGATTGTAGTTTTCGGTATATAAATTTCAGAGCCGAAGGAGGAAACAGTGAGACGTGGAAAGTAGTACAAGTTCGCTCTACTGAACCAGTCCATAATTAGGCCATCGTGGGAGATTGGGCATAACTTTGTTTTGAAGAATCTAAATCAGGTCAGACCTGTGGCATTCGAAAGAATATTTAGAGGGCTACTTCAAGGCCAAATTTTAGACATTGAAGAGCCGAAATAACAAAGATAATTCAGTTTCAATATCGAGCTCCTCAAAAGCAAGAAAAATGTGTGTATGTTTTTTGAATTACATAAGTCTCATTTGAAAAAAAAATTAGTTTGAATTTATTCCAAGAGCATATTGAAGAACAGATATTAGTACTGGTTTCAAAAATTCCCCCTAAAAAGTATTCAACACCTATTAAGCCTTCATAAGGCTCTACTATGACTCATGAAGATGAAGAAACACAACATGATATATCAAAAATACAAGAGAAAGTGCACCAAATTTCGCTATCACAAACAACAAGAAAAAATGAAATGGAAGTTTTGAAGAAAGGCATGGAAACTAAGATGGATGGTTTGAAGAAAGGCATGGAAGCTAAGATGAATGGTTTGGAAGCCAAGACGGATGGCATGGAAGTGGGCATGGAAGCTAAGATGGATGGCATTGAAGCTAATATGGATGACATGGAAGCTAAGATCAATGAAAAAATGAAAGACAACATGGAAAACATGAAGAATGATCTAAAAGTAGACATCGAAGATTTGGCAAATTTGATACAAGAAATATTTCCTAATGGCGAAAAGATAGTAGAGGAAACTCAAGATGAAAACAAAATAAATGTTAATCGTGATTTCATACGCTCTAATGTTGGACGGAAGAACCACCATATTCCAAAGATGGATATGAGGAAGTTTGATGGCAAGGATCCCGTAACATGGATACTACAGATGGAGCAATATTTTGATCTCAATAATGTGCAAAACACACAAAAGGTACGCATTGTAACTTTACATTTAGAAAAAAATACATTTGTATGGTATCGATGGCTTTGCTCTCGTAAAAAAATTGTCACTTGGTCAATTTTTATGGAAGAAATGATAGCACATTATGAGGATACAAAGAGCAACACCTTCTTTAGCCAATTGATAAATCTCAAACAAAAGGGTTTAGTGGGGCAGCACATTGAGGAATTCCAAAAATTGAATATAAGGGTAACTGATATTCCAGAGGAATACAGGATTGATGTCTTCATAGGGACTTTAAAGGATAACATCCAACATGAAGTTTGCGTTTGGGAACCTGATTCATTAGAAAAGGCATTCAGGTTGGCAAGAAAAATTGAATGTAAAATTATGGAAACAAGGAAGCCTACCACTCACATATATAAATATGCAAGTGTTGCTACTCCTAGACTTCCACAACCTACAAGGTTGACACCACAAAAACTGGAGGAAAAAAGAGAAAAAGGGCTTTGCTATAGTTGTGATAGAAAATACACTAAAGGTCATAAGTGTGTTGAAAAGAAATTATTTTACATAGATTGTGAAGAGGAAGAAGAAAATGAAAAAGAATCTTCAAAAGAAGAGGATATACACCAGGAACCAACACTAGAAGAGGAAGAAATGAGTCCAACCATATCGTGTAATGCATTGGCAGGAATTACCACTCCTCAAACTCTCAAGATAGAAGGACATATCAAGAAGAAAAAGGTAATAGTGTTGATTGATTCGGGTAGTACCCATAATTTTATTCATTGTAAGGTAGCCAAGGAATTGAATTGTTTCCTAAACCCAACACCCGAATGTCAAGTGATGGTTGCAAATGAAGGAACTATAAATTGCTTTGGAAAATGCCATAATATCAAGCTAACCATGGGGGAATATGTATTGAATAGTCCAATGCTTTCCATTCCTATGGGAGGTGTTGATGTTGTACTAGGAGTACAATGGTTACAATCTCTGGGGACGGTAGCTTTTAATTTTCAAGAACTTTTCTTGAAATTTTTTTCAGAAGGAAAGGAAGTCGAATTACGGGGTATTGAAGGGAAGCCAGGAAGGATAATAAGCTCTAATTTCATGAAAAAGCTTCTAAAGAAAGAACAACGAGGTGTAATTGCACAATTATGCTCACTAGAAGTTCCGACATCAAAATCATCTATTTCTGCAGATCTCCAACAAGTCTTGGACAATCATTCCAAGGTGTTTGAAACTCCCAAAGGACTCCCACCTATTCGTGATCATGATCATGCAATTCATTTGATTCCAGGAAGTGTTCCTCCAAACATCAGGCCTTATAGATATCCTTACTTCCAAAAGAGCGAAATTGAACGTATGATTGCAGAAATGTTAGAGGCGGGTATAATTCAACCTAGTCAAAGTTATTTCTCTGCTCTTGTAGTATTGGTACACAAGAAGGATGGATCATGGCGAATGTGTCTATATTATAGGGAGCTCAATAAGCTCACCATTAAAGACAAATTTCCCATTCCTGTGATTGATGAATTATTGGATGAATTACATGGAGCAATTTATTTTACCAAGTTGGATCTTCGTTCAGGATATCATCAAATTAGAATGAAGACTGAAGATATTCCAAAAACAACATTTCGAACTCATGAGGGTCATTATGAATTTTAGGTCATGCCTTTTGGCCTTACCAATGCACCTTCTACATTTCAAGGGTTGATGAATTCCATTTTCAAACCCTTCCTTAGAAAATTTGTGCTAGTATTTTTTGATGATATACTAATCTACAACAGGTCTTGGAAGCATCATGTTCAACATGTTGATAGGGTGCTCAAACTATTGCAGGAGAAACAATTATATGCAAAAACATCCAAATGTTTCTTTGGAGTACAAGAGGTGGAATATCTGGGTCATATTGTATCTCACGAGGGTGTTAAAGTAGACCCTAATAAAATTAAAGCCATTAAGGAATGGAAAGTCCTCACAACCATAAAGCAGTTGCGAGGATTTCTCGGGTTAACAGGGTATTATCGCAAGTTTGTTAAGAATTATGGGAGAATAGCAGCACCTCTAACAACATTATTGAAGAAAGATGCATTTTCATGGACTCCTGAAGCAACTAAGGCCTTTGAACATCTTAAGGAGGCAATGTGCCTAGCACCGGTCTTAGCTACGCCAGACTTCACAAAACCTTTATTGTGGAATGTGATGCCTCAGGAAATGGAATTGGTGCAGTTTTAATGCAGGAAGGAAGACCCATTGCTTTTGAAAGTCGTCCAATCAAAGGAAAGTATCTACAGAAACCTATTTATGAGAAGGAAATGTTAACAATACTACATGCACTAAAGAAATGGCGAACTTACCTAATGGGAAGACACTTCAAGGTAAAAACTGATCATGATAGTCTTAAGCACTTTTTGGAACAAAGACTATCGTCAGAAGAGCAGCAAAAATGGGTCACAAAGATGTTGGGTTATGACTTTGAAATAATCTACAAAAAAGGAAAGCTTAATGTTGTTGCAGATGCACTCTCAAGAAAGAATGAAGAGGTGGAAGCATTTATTTGTGCCATTTCTATTATCCAACCAGATTGGATAACTGAAGCAAGAGATGAATGGAAGAAGGAAAAAGATGTATGGACACTCATTCAAAAGTTGCAGCAAGATCCTAGTACATCTGATACATTTAGTTGGAAAAATGATTCCTTATAGTACAAAGATGGCTTATATCTTTGCAAGAATTCCCAACTAAAACAAAATATTCTTCTGGAATTTCACACTTCTCCTTTAGGAGGACACTCGGGATTTTTAAAAACTTACCACAGGGTGAAGAAAGAATTTTTTTGGGATGGCCTTAAATCTGATATTCAAAAGTTTGTGGCGGAATGTTTGGTTTGCCAGCAGAATAAAGTGGAAACAATTAAGACCCCAGGACTTCTACAACCTTTTTCCATTCCAAGTCAACGTTGGGAGGAGATTTCAATGGATTTTATCACAGGTTTACCTAAGTCCAAAGGAAAGAGTGTCATCATGGTGGTAGTTGATAGACTTACCAAGTATGCACACTTTTGTGCATTATCTCATCCATTTAAAGCAAGTACAATTGGTACTACATTTATGGACAGAATTCAAAAGCTACATGGAAGCCCAAGGGTTATTGTGAGCGACAGAGATCCCATTTTTACTGGAAATTTTTGGACGGAGTTATTTTCTTGTTTGGGTACTCAATTAGCTCATAGCTCATCTTATCATCCTCAATCCGATGGTCAAACCGAGATAGTAAATAAATGTTTGGAAGGATATCTTCGTTGTTTTGTATCTGATAAACAAACACAATGGGTCAAGTGGTTACCTCTTGCTGAATGGTGGTATAACACTTCTTTCCATACTGCAGCAAAAATGACCCCATTTATGGCACTTTATGCATATCATCCACCATCCATCACATCATCTTTAAGGGAAAATTCGAAGGTTCAAGCAGTGGAAGATCACATCGAGCATCAGCAAGAAGTTCTCCAACTCTTAAAGGATAACCTAAATTTGGCAAAAAATCGAATGAAACAACAGGCAGATCAACATCGCAGCGAGAGAAGTTTTGATGTAGGAGATTGGGTATTTTTACGGCTACAACCATACAAACAAATGTCCCTCAAGCAAGCTAAGAAGGATAATAAATTATTGCCAAAGTACTATGGTCCTTACAAGGTGCTGCAAAAGATTGGTACTATGGCATACAAATTGGAGCTTCCTGCTTCTTCGCGAGTACATCCAGTTTTCCATGTTTCATGCTTAAAGAAGGTTATAGGTGAAAATCTTCCAGTTCAAACAATATTGCTAGAACTTGATGAGGAAGTAAAAATCATATTGGAACCGGAAGCGGTCACGGAAACAAGAACTCGACAACTACGGAATCGATCAATTTCAGAGTATCTCATCAAGTGGAAGAACTTACCCACTGAAGATTCTACATGGGAGGATGATAATTTTATACAAAAGCACCTAGAGCTACTCAAGCGTTGAGAAAAACACTTTTTTGAAGGAGAGGGGCATGTTAGGTCCCTATATTAATAGTTTAGTCCCTTATTGTTATTAGTGTAGCCCCCTTATTGTTATTGTTGTACCCCTCTAACCCCAATATTGTTATTATTGTGCCCTTATATTGTTATTGTTAGGTCGACTAGGATTATATTGTGGGACCATGGACTCATATATATAAAAGGAGGTTTTGGTCATTTGTATCATCCAATAATTGTTCATTTATGTAATGTATTGGAGGTTGACCCCTCGAAGTGGCTGATTTCTAAGGCATTGATCTCTCTTTTATTCTATTTTTGGAGCTGGTTTCATAACATATTTACCAAAGTATTGCTGCCTATTCTAATTCCTTTTGCTACTGTTGCTAATTCCTGCAATCAGTTTCAACCACCCAAATCGGGAATTTCCCTGCTTTCCTATGCCAAGCACATAATTTCCATTAGAATAAAAATGAATTAAAATTAATTCAAATCATACCTCAATGGTGGCCCATCAATAAGGTACACCTGAAATTCTGTTTACTTGTTGTCACAACAAGTCAAACTAGCTCTTCGATCAAATCATCATATATAAACATATCAAATCCGGTTAACTTAAAACACAATCATCATAAATCATAATCATATATCACATGAAAGCATCATAAATTGGAATCATAGATCACATGCATAATAAAAACTGAAATAAAATACTGATACTTGTCCTTCAATCGTTTCTTTTCATTTGCCTTTGTCCTTTGTCCTGTCTGTACACACATCGGATCAGTTGCCGCACTTGGAAAGCACCCAGTGCCTTTTATTCTCTTTAATCACGTACCCATACACACACTATACATCAAAACACATAAACCCACACATTTTATACCACAAAAAACATGCACCTACACCTAGTGTACCACACAATACATACACCCCTACACTCGGTGTACAACACAACACATATATGTACACCGTAAAATACAACGAATATACATGTCATGATAAAAAAATACACAATACATGTAACACAGTACCACATGTGCACAACATAATGTGTACATGTACACATCACCACCTACACGACGTGTACAATACTACACAACACGACATGCACACAACACCACATGTACAACATGCATAACACCACATATACATAACACCACATGTACAACATGCAAAAAATACTATATGTACATAGAATCACATATAAAACATGTACACAACACCGCATATGCAACATGCACACAACACTATATGTACACAACCCCACACATGCAACATGTACACACCACCATATGTACACAAAACCACATATGAAACATGCACACAAAACTATATGTCCATAGTACCACATATAAAACATGTACACAACACCAGTAATACACATCCGAAGACCAAAATGTCTCTACTGAGCAGTCTTTCTTCTAGTGTCTCTTTACTATCCATGCTTGTACCATCATGCTGCAGAGCAGGCTGCTTACATTTCGATGATGTATCCTTCGATGTTAGCTTCCATAAAATAAACATAGGCATAATATAAATAGATAATATCAATTCATATCCACATGACACTAACCTTATATATCTATCAGGGCTACTCTACCCACTTGATTCCTCGTAAACTAGGAACCTCTTCATGCCATTCACCTGCATAAACAATCATTCCTCCACAAGCATGATCCCCGACGATCCTATCAGACAAAAACATACATAAATACATAAATATATACATATAAACTTTAGTATAAAATAATCATGATCCATGACAACCCTATTAGATAATGACACATACATATATAGACATCAAACTAATCATGATCACAACATAATTACCAGATATTAGAAGGTCAATGTTAAAAGAACTTCCTTTATCCGTGCACAACATGCACAACATTGAGAACAACATTTCCCAACGTAGACAATGCATCTGACACCTCAAATCCATTTAATTTACCTTTCCTGTTACCTTTATCATGATTGTCCTACCAACGTCCATTATCCCAATGGATTGAATCAATCCAACTGGATATCGTATTCTTGCATTCAACTACCCTTATACATAACGACTTCATCCGGGTCTTATTGGGTTTCATTCAACTCTCCCCGAGCTCCATTCATTTTCCTCTTTCCCAACCGATTCCAAAGACCCTCAAAACATAAAAGGCAATAAAAAGAAACAAATAAGAAGAAAACCAAACAAAAATATAATACCACAACTAAAGTGGCATGGCCATGCACGAGACATAAACAAAACTGAAAATCAAAGAAAAACAAATCACAAGCACCGAAAGCACACAAAAATCTCAGGAAACACCATGACTCAAACCCCCATGGCTTCCTAATGCTTCCAAAGGAAATCTCAACCCGAGCCTTCTTCAAGATTTCATGGTAGTCTCTTTTTCCATGCAATCCATGTGTTATACTAACATAAAAACATAGCTTTCAATGCATGAAGAAACATAGCAATATACTGGTTACCTTACCTTGTTGTACCCAACATGTTTACCTGTAAATGAACTTTTATACATATCATCTCTAAAACGATTAAGATTCCTTAACAAAGCCAAGCATAACTAGAAATCAACTATTATACCTATCAAATACTTGTTCAATAATATATCACACATCCACATAAATCTAGACAAAATCAAGGTTAAGAAGAATTTATGTATTCATTCAAAGCAATAATTCATTTGGAATTGTAGTTTCCAAACATAGCCAAGGAATTATCACCCAATTCCTTTCTTTTACCTTTTCCTTGCTACAATTGAGTCTTACTATGTAGTGTTACATCACCTAGTTGTTAGTTATATAAAAAATTAATTGTTACATTGTCATGCTAATACCAAGCATGTTTCCTTGCAACTTTTCACATGTCAGTCACATTTTCCAAAGATCAAGACATCATGTCTATCAATTTGAAATCAACCTTTTCCAAGTCTAACAATCATGTCATAATCAACAATCAACTCACAATCATTAGCCATAATATTACAACTAGCACTCACTTTGCACTCAACTTCATGTCAGATGTATTAGCGCATATTGTGTCAGTAAAACCGTCTTAAAACAATATCATTCCTTAATGAAATCTTATAGACACATACTCATATCATACAACTATTCAAACATTCAAACAACTTGTAATCATACCATATTATATAAACCAAATAAAAAACATAATTAACTTCATACCTCAATGTATCTCAGGTGAGGCATCACATTTTCACAAGTCAGTCCAAAGTACTATGACACAATATCACAAGTATATCGAATCATACTTGAACAACCATGACCATTTGCACATGCCAATCCATATTAGCATGATACATATAACATCAATATATTAGCTGCAATGATTATACTCATAATTTGTATGATTGTAATGCATATAAAAATAATTTACTACCATTCATGACTATCTGATGCATGTGCATATGACCACATTGATTAATAACATCTATCATGCATGTAACTGCAACAACAATAAAATGACAGAGATTTACATAACCATAATGCATATAAAAACCATTAACCATCATACCCATATTCCAAACATATAAACCTGTATGAATATCTGTTCTTACCCCAAGGTCCAATGCTGCAACCTCACTCTGATAATTTTCCTCTCCTACTTCGTCTCAACCAACATATCAACATCACAACATACTAATATCATCATGATGACACAAAATACATATAATGACCTCATGCACGACAACTGTAACCATGAAAATGCATGCATAACAACATGCATCTAGCCCATCTATTCTAAGTGTTTGAACTTGGAAGTTTTGATACCACCCTGTAACCACCCCTCCCATATTTACCCAAATTCACCAGCCTTCTAGGGTAAACATGAGATGAAGGGTTAATTTGGCATGCCCTGAATTCCAAGCTCTAGTTATGAAAGTGGGGTCGACTACTGATGACAAAATAACAAATCAAACATCCCTCAGGGCTATAAGACACTAAGAGGACAAAGGACCACCCCAGGTGACCAAAGCTTGAGGTGGGGATGCATTTACCACAACTTAACGCCCAATCGCATGCATGACATGGCCTCCATGTAGTTATATGACTCCAAACGCATGTACAACATTTCCTGGGTGCAGTTGTGACCCAAATCGTTCAGTTCAGAGAATACGATCTTGGGATCAATGCCACCTTTTCAAGCCAACCTCCAGGCCACTGCCCAGAACTTATAAAACTTCTTAGAATCATACATGGCATAATGAAAATTCTATTGATACAAAAATCCAACAAGAACTTGACTTATCTAGGCCTAACCATGACAACCATTTTTTCAAACACATGACAGACATGTAAGCTACAATTCATGAATGAATATATGATCAAAGGAGTATGAAACTTATATGAGAATTACCAAGAAGGTATAATTCCCTCTCATAATAGTTGCAATAACAATTATTAGTCCATGCATTCATCAACCATTCATACATTCATCAAAACATGTAAAGAGACATAAGTAATATACATCACACAACCAACATATAACCAAAAATTAACCAACATATAAACCATGGAAACTCAACCATAATATTTCCAACATAATCACTACAAATACATGTGAATCACTATAGAAGAATAACTATGTTGTAGCTGCTACAATCACCCTCCAAAATTTTTCCTATTCTTTGATTTTAGAGCCTTCCTTTCTACCCATAAGTGATTATCTTGTACTTTTGTCAAGTATTCATGATTTGATCAAGACTTATTATTTTCATCCGTGCTTGTGTTTGATTATTTTGATACTTATATGATATTTTTGAATCACAAGCTAACCTTATGACTT
This sequence comes from Pinus albicaulis, assembly GCA_034641835.2. Taxonomy (NCBI): domain Eukaryota; kingdom Viridiplantae; phylum Streptophyta; class Pinopsida; order Pinales; family Pinaceae; genus Pinus; species Pinus albicaulis. Next base: position 1,225,398,157 of record CM076580.1, read on the forward strand.
GGCCTCATAGCTGTTCTGAGCTTGCTTCCACAAACTACGCAATCCATTAGGACAAGCCAACCTTGATGATGGAAACTGCACATTCCAAAATGTCAACTTAACCTTGAACTTGAGAACTCCACAGTCATGGATGTCATCCCAACACTAAGCTCCAAAAATGCGCAATTCATCCCTTGTGCTCAAAAACTGTGCAATGCATTGAGCCAGGAAGTTTCCCAGTTCCCCATAATTGCACAATATTCCTTGGCAGTGTGCATAGAAAGTTTCTTGAAAAAGAAAAAAAAGAAAAAAAGCATCCCTAGAAAATATGGATTCATTATTAGTTTCCCGAAGGTGGCATAATTTCTATTTTTAGAAAATTCTTCCAAGTGTCACTTTTCCTTGATTTTAGGCATGCACTTCATAAACCCTAATTCACTCAAATATATTTAATTGATGCCTCTAAAGCTAATTTTTACATTAAATCTTGGACTTATGGAATTATAGAGGAGATCAAGGAGCCTTTGGTGGAGTTTGTGTTGCTTTTCCACGTGAGTTTTGCTTTTGTCATCTTTTGCTTCTTTTTTTGTATCTTTTTGTCGTTTCACTTCTTTGAGTGTTGTTTTGCTTGTTTCTCTTCATGGTTTCTGGTGTTTTAAATTATATTAGATTTTAGAAGTGTTGATTCAGTTTTTCATTCATCTTTCATAAGTGTCGCACCAATTTTATTATTTTTTCACACCAGTGATTGCTGTTTCAGTGACTCTCCTCACATATTTGATTTTCCTTCCATTTGTCGAGTTTCTGCACTTGATTCACACTGATCCACCCATAATTAGTCATATATGCACTTTAAATTGCATTATCACTTAGGTCTCCTTGTTTCCCACACCTCCACCAGGATTATCTGCACTTCACTTGGTGAGTTTTCACCTTGCCCAACTGGGAATTTCACAAGTCTAAGGCTCAAGTTGAGAGCTTGAACTATGAGACTGCACAATGTGTAGTAAAAGATACTTACATGGATCAATCACACTTGGTTTGAGGTACTTTTCTGGAGATATCCAACTTCATGGATACATTGTTGCTGACTGGGAAGGTAATGTCACCGATAAAAAGAGTAAATCTGGATGTCATTTCAGTATTAGTTGGACTAACTATGCATTGCATTTCAAGGCTCAGTATGCCACCTTGTCCACTGAGATTGCGCATTTGTCACTGCCCAGGCTGAACTGCACTTTGCGCAGTCTCAAGCCTCAGGCTGCATCCTTGAATGTTGGGACTACACAATGCACAGTTCCCACAATCAGTATCCCTCACTTGATCATGGAAATTGCACAATATTTCTCATCGGTTCATGTGTTTGCTTCCTGATCATGATTTGAAAGTTGTTTTACAAAAGCTAATGTTTTCTTGCCGTGAGTGCCTTTTCTGCCTCACAGGTACCAAAATTGTTGAGAAATTCTCTTTAGAAATCACCATTGCCATGGAACCCAAGAGAGCTGCTTCAAAAGACACTATAGAAAGCAGTACCGAGGAAGCAGTTGAAAAAACACCGATAAATTTTCCATTGTATGCAGACACTCAACTGTTTGTGGAAAGGGGGTCAGATCTAACATGGAAGAAAGTAAACAAAGTTTTTTCAGCAAAGAGCTTCAAGTTAGATCTAGAGGACCAACATGTATATGTTAGTGTTCAACAGTTGGGATTACACAGGGTTGCATGAAGATATCCAGTCTTCCCATGTGCAGATGTCATCAAATGGATTGTTTCACATATTGATGTGAAGACCATGACATTAAATAGTGCCAATAGATATAATATTTCTACCTTTCTGGAAGAAGATAATAGTTCTACCTTTTTGGAAGAAGATTAGCATCTTATGTACCATTTTCCCAAGCCATAAACACTCATGGATTCATATTTCTATGTCACCAATAACTATTTGAGAAAAAAAAATATTTTTAAAGGCTGGGTGAAAGAGCCATTGATGTTTCGATAGAAACCCATCAACACATATAAGACAAAGTCTCTCAGGAGGGCCTATCATCTCTTCGTTATCTTAGCTTGCAGAATCTACGGTCAACAGAGCACGAAGAAATTTCCTAAAGGGTGGGAAATCTTATTGAACCAGGTTGTGAACAAGGGGAAACCATTGAACTAGTCAAATTTATTAGCTTGATAGTTGAGGATCCATGTAGAAAATTCCCGAAATATTCCCAAGGGCAGGCACGAAAGATTCTACATGTCTACATATTTACTGGATGAAATCTATGCACATAATGCATTCTCTGGCATGGATTCGGATTGGACACCTCGAGACCCTACCGTGTACATCTATTGCAAGATGGTCTCAGATTGTAGCCATAGAGGATACATGGAGAAGCTAATTGAACACTTCATCATAACGCTATACAAGATGATTGTTAAGGAATAACCACCTTGCATGTCACGTGGAGCAATGGAAGTAATAGTGGAGACCACATATTGGTTTGCCTCACTGAATGACACCTTCCTTAGAATGTTCAGTAGTTAGAAGTCATCGCATATTTTGCCAAGGTATGCCATCGACAAGCTTTTCATGCAAGAAGTTTCATATCATATCTCCACAGGGTTGCCAAAAATTTTTCACAGGAAGAATAAATCACCATGGCCAAATCTTTCCATGCAAATTGGATTGTATGAGATCAAGAACATGAAGGTAGCACATACAGAAGGAAAGGCGATAGAGAAGTTTTAATTTGGTACTCAAGAATTTAATCCATACGATCCCCATGGTATTTTCAAAGACCGTTGTGTGAGAATATACTTCCAACAACTAAACAGAACATTTCATTAGATGAAGGAGTATCCATGGAAGAATTTCTATAATGCTTCCAAATCCCGAAATCTAGTCAGTTTTGTAGGAACTTCACATATGACTTCGCAGAAGTAAGCAACTCTAGAAGGAGTGCCAGCAGAAGGGAGAAACCTCATGTAGGATAAGGGGAAGAGAAAGGCTTCTTACATTACAAGGGGAGAAAGAAGCCCCAAGATGAAATTTTATCCAACTATTATGAAAGTGACATTAACAGTAGAGGAAAAGAGGAAGCACAAGATGCAGAGAGAAGAACAAAGGAAGGGAGAAGAAAAATAGATGAGATTGGAGGAATAAAAGCAGAAGCACGAGAAATAAGAGAAGAAAAAGCAGGAAGAAGAAGAGAGGTGAAGCACAATTTTAGAAGAAACAATGAATAAGAAGGCTAAAAAGAAAGAACAAAACTGGCTACCAATAGAGGAGGAGACCAGATAGATACAAGGCCAAGAGATTGCTCAGCAGATTTAAGAGTTGATAAAAACTATAGATATGGAGGAGGAACCAGAGGCACAAAATGAATATGTTTAACTAAGGCCAAGTACAAAACAGGTCACCTTACAGTCTCCACCACCTCCAGTAGCAAAGTTAGCTCCAGGCAAGGAAGAGGAAGTTGTTCCTCTTGATGATGATTTGGTTATGGACACGTACAATATTTCATATGATGAAATTCAAAGGAATATTGTACACGAGCGTAAGAAGAATTTTCGGGATGACCTCACATCACCTGCATTCATTAGAGAAAGGGTGATAGTGGAAGACACTAGGAAGAACCCAAATGCCATTTTCAAAGCCAACTTGGCCTTCACAGGTGCAACAAGGTCAAACAATTAGTATTTGATGGCCGAGAATAAGAAATTGGGACATAAATTACAAGATTTCAAGCAAGAGGTAGAACAACTCCGCGCAACAACTCACAATGCAGCTTCTGCATAGGTTAACCTGGAGGAAATGAGAGGAGTGATATATGGTAAAGTATCAAAACTTGGAGAGACCATGCAAAACATCTATGAGAATATTATTACCGCACATAAGGAAGTTCTCCACTTGCATGGATTGCAACAAAATTTTAAAGACTTTGTTAAAACTCTCAAGAATTTACAGGCTTCCATCGCCACTGTGCATGAATGATCAATGTGATACAAAGGGGCATCGCTTGACTTGGGAAAGAAAAACAAGCAACAAGCAAAGCTGGAGAAAGTAAGAGTTCAGATGTTGATACAAAACAACAAGTAACTCGCCTCATACATTGGTAAAATTGAGGCCTCATATGTACATTTATACAACAATATGGATATCTTGGTGAACACACAGGATCCCATCATTTGGCTAGCTCACCGAAGCAAATTGCAGTAACCAGGTTGGGCAAGAGATCATAGAATACTTGGAGAATATTAGATAGATTTCCACCAAGGAATATTTGGACCTGAATAAACAATACATGAATAACTACATTAGTGGCCTTTTCCAAGTTTGAAAAATGTTTCTCCTACTATAGAAAGAAGTTTAAACTAGTTCCAAATCATTGTACCCAGATGCCATGGAGGTTACTAAGTTCGCTTCCAGCCAGACACCATCACACAATTTGGGGATGCCATCGCACAATACCAATATTGGCACAAATATGTGAATGAAAAAAATCAAGTGGATGTTTTTGAGCAATAGTTTCCACAAACTCAAGCATGATAGTGTTTTGTATTGTTAGGATATCAAGTTGTCTCTACCCTATTTTGTCTTATATGGGTATGAATGTAAAGTGTAATATTTTTTGTAAATAGTTTGTAAGTGAAATTCCAAGTTCCCATTGTGGAATGTGAAAATTCATGATGTAATGTAATTTAATAGTCATTTGTAAAGAAGTTGAAGAGTCATGAGGGGAGTCCAAGAGTCACAAAGGGGAATGTGAAGAGTCACTCCCTTTTGTTATAAATACATCTTCATAACTCATGTAAATGGATTTTGGGATCCAAGATTTTGGCTAGGCTTAGGCTTAGAATCAGGATCTTGATATTTTTGTGAGAGCCTTGGATTCTCCGTAGTGTAGAGGGAGTATATTTCTTTAGAGGAGTAGGTGTTGACTTCATTTTCCGCAATTGGGGCTAGTGGTTCATCAATGGTGTATGTATGATTGGAAATTTCACTTTCATGAAAGATCAGAGCCGACACGTTTTCATGCATATGTTGTGAATATAGTAGGACTATTATTATTGTATTTTCAATGCATGTTATTTAACTTATGCTTATGATTATTAACTATTTCATTTACATTGGTACTAATCTTGTTGAATGCATATTTTTGTATTATTTCATCACTGTTAACTTGTGAACTATTTCACATATTAGCTTGTGATGTCATTTATGCTCATATGTTCCTTTCAATTTGCGTACTATTACATGTGTCTAAGGGGCTCAACCATTTTCCCTTCATTCGTTATAAGCTTCGTACATCGCACTTGACTCTCCACAGGGTCACACACTTTTTCTCACCAAAGTCACTATACATCACTCTATGCGTATTTGGAGCCAAGGCATATCATTAACATCCACTACATCGACAATCGGGCCGTATTTATGGATGGGACTCCTACACAAAATTGTGTGAGGTCTAATTGAGACTTCATATTAGGGAGATCCCATAAATGTTGGCAGGTCCAACACCATCAACATTTTTGGCGCTAGAAGGAGGACTAGATGACAAGCTGAGTCTATGAAGTTTTTTTTAATTTTTGCACTAATTTAAGGCTTCTTCCCATATCTTATCCCTGATATGTTTTCCTATAATTTAAAAACTAAAAGTGTTGATGGATCTTATTATTGACTTGTCAAATCTGAAATTCGATGGTGAGGGTGGAACAATCTTCCTTGAGAACACCACTCACTTTATTGATTTTTGCACAAAGCACAACATCCAATGTGAGGATGTCTCTTGTAGGTTGTTCACTCTCACGTTCAAAGGACGTGTAAGGGAATGGTGTTACACATTGCCTGTTTCCTCCATACACTCTTTCGAACATCTTTCCACATAACTGTTCAGTGCATTTGATAGGTAAGATCATAAATTTGTGTTCAAGAAAATTATGCAATTGCGAAAAGGAACTGATGAATCTCTTGATGTTTTTCACGATCATTTCATCCTTTTTTTCTTTGAATTTCCTCAAGATGAGGTTGATTGGATTTTTTTGTTAGAAAAATTCAAATTTCTTGTTCACATTTCGAATAATACACATGAACTTGAATCTTTCGAAAGTCTCCCAACATACCTCGGTATTAGAGATTTTATATATGCAATGGATGATGTTGCTGTTGCAAATGACCCTCTATTTCCTTCTCATCAAACAAATCCATTTCCATAGGTTGAGGAGGGAGAGCTTGAGAATTCATTTGCTGATTTACCACCATTTTCTCCCACCCCACATACTCATAATTTCAGCATAGTTTTGGACTGCGAATCTGATGTTTGCGATGAAGTGTTATCTCCTCGTTCTATATCCTTTGGTTCCTTTGGTCCTCCCGATTGTGAGTTATTGTGTTCACATGTTTTGAATATTTATTTTTATGTTCATGAGGATCAAGTTCTGGATGGAGTTGGTGTTGAGCAACCAACCTGCGATATCAGTGGATGGAGTTGGTGTTGAGCAACCAACCTGCGATATCAGTTATGATGACTATGTGTGGGAGTTCGAATATGAAAAATAATCTGTGACGAAGGATGATTTTTCTCCTTCTACACCTCTCCCTCATTACCTTGATATTTTCCATGATTTTATCATTCCTGTTTAATATTTCAAAGAATTAACTTTTGATGATATTATTACTTTCAATCACTCCCATAACATGTGGAATGTCATTTTTTCATCTGAATGAGGAGAGGAAAATTCTTCTCTTCTTGATCTCCCCAATCTATCATCTCATCATTGTGAAAATACAAAGGGTAAAATTTCTTGTTTTCAATCTTCCCCTCTTTATGATTCGTCATATCATGAGGATTCTTCTATCTTTGACTTTTAACTTTCTGATTATGGCTATCGTGATATTTTCACCGATTCATCTGGTTACAAGAAATATTTTTCCATTGTTGATCTTTATAAGCCTCAAATATTTGATGATCTTCCTCTAATGAGTTGGAACTCCCACAAGCCATCGAGAAAATTCAGTTCGAGCTGATGGTTATGTCAGGTTCACTCAGTCATGAGGTTAGTTCTGATTCTGATCATAACAACGCCATTTATCTCAAGGCTCCTCATCACTCTGCCACACAAATTGAAAATCAATCTCTCTCACAATTTTCACATCCTTTGTCAATTTTACACGATCCTATCGCTTAGTCATTAGAGGAGTCATACCCAGTGAGCACTGTTTCAAAACACAAGCTTTCTTCTTTCTTTATGTTTGCTTGTTTCCGTAGTTTGAAAGTTTTCTCTTGCATTTATTCATGCCACAGTGTGTCTAAACACCATAATGCATCCGCAGAATGCCTTCCATGCACATTTCTTTCATAATTTTCTGCGAGCACTTTCAAACTTCTAACATCTTCGTTTGTATTGTCCTATCATTTTCGTTTATGGTTATTCTTGAATATCTTTCTTGATAAGCATTTTTTCTCTTACATAGGCCAACCAATGCGCCAATGTCTACACTGGAAGTTTAATTTTATGTGAGTCTAGGCTATTCTCTGTTCGGTTACGAGGAGTATTTGTATGATTTTATTAGTTGTTTGTTGTTTTTATTTGATATGATTTGTTTTGATTTACTTTCCACTCCACTCCTTTCTTTTGTTTTTTTGTCTTTTCAATCCTACGATAGCTTCTGCATGAGACCGTATTTGGTTTTCAAAGCAAGCATGGTGAAGTCCAAGAGGAAGTTGTGCTACAATCAATGCTTGGTTATTTTTTTATTCCCTCTCTTTTCATGAATCTTGCATTCTTTTATTCAATGATACTCTGATGGAAAATGCTTTTTTTTTTCTCTGAGAAAACCACAATGGAATCACGATGCTTGAATCTTTAACTACTACCACGTACTCTAATTGATTATTCTTATTTTTTTGTTAATCCTTGTTAACCCAGTCGAGTAGAGTAAGGAGGGGAGGAAAACCTTAATAAGTATGTCATATGTATATATAAAAATCATTCTTTGAAGGAATAAAATCTTTTGCTCTCAATAAGTCGGGACCCCTCTTCCGCCCAATGAAATAAATAAGTGCATATGGAAAATTCTATGAACAAAAAAAATGAAAAATGAAAATAAAGGGTGAAAGAAGAGAAAGCCTTATCACGTAGGGGGGTGAAGCAAGCAACTCCATTGGGGTATTATCCAGGCTTGCCGGCAGCAGAGAAATGCTTGTGTTCTCGAAGTGACTCCACCAGGGTACCTTCCATGCCTACTGGGATCGAAGAAACACAAGAGATGAAAACTAAGACTATGATAATTATTCTAATTTTGAATTTATATACTCCTTGTCCCCAATAGAAACAACTTAGTTTGAATTGGCTTGGTTTAGTATGTCACCGATGAAGAGAATGGTAGGGACTATATATTTAAATCAAGATAAGTAAAGAAGATACAATAATAAATGAATTAAATAATACTTCCTGAAGAGCTAAACATATTTTTCATGAGACAAGACCCATACAGAGAGCTGGAGTTCTACCAGTGTGTTGCAAAGTATTGTAGCTGCTACAAACATCCTCCAAAATTTTTCCAATGCTTTGATTTTGGAGCCTTCATTTCTGTCCACAGGAGCTTATCTTGTATTTTCTTCAAGCATACATGATTTGATCAAGAATTATTATTTTTCATCTGTGCTTGTGTTTGGTTTTTTTGATACTTATATGATATTTTTGAATCACAATATAACATTATGACATGGCCTTACAACAATTCTAGGATTGCCTCTAGAAACTACGCAATCCATGAGGATAAGCTAGCCTTGATGATGGAAATTTCGCAATCTAGAATGATAGCTAAGCCTTGAGTTTCATAATCATGCAGTCATGGATGGAAGCCCAACGCTAAGCTCAAAAAATTCGAAATCCATCCCTTGTGCTCAGAAACTGCGCAATCCATCCCTTATGCTTAGAAACTGTGCAATCCATCCCTTTTGCTCAGAAACTATGTAATCCATCCATTGTGATTAGAAACTACACAATCCATCCCTTGTGCTCATAAACTGAGCACTCGATCCCTTGTGCTTAGAAACTACGCAATGCATTGAGCTGAGAAGTTGCCTAGTTCCCCAGAATTGCACAATCTTCCTTGGTAGTGTGCATGGAAATTTTCCAGAAAAAAAAAGAAAAAGTGAAAAAGCATCCCTAGAAAATAGGGATTCATTATTAGTTTCCCTAAGGTGGCACATTTGCTATTTTAAGAAATTTCTGCCAAGTGTCACTTTTTCCTTGATTTTAGGCATTTGCGTCATAAACCCTAATTCACTCAAATACATTTAATTTATGCCTATAGAGCTCATTTGTATATTCAATGCTGGAGGTCTAGCATTCCCAAGGAGATAAAGGAGCCTTCGGCGGAGTTTGCGTTTCTTTTCTGGGTGAGTTTTTCTTTTGTCATCTTTTGTCGCTTTTTCTATCGTTTTTTTTCATTTCTCTTTTGTGAGTGCTTATTTGTTTGTTTCTCTTCATGGTTACTTGAATTTTAAATTGTATTAGCTTGTATAAGTTTTTATTCAATTTTTTGGCCGCATTTTATAAGTGTTGCATCCATTTTCTTGTTTTTACACACCAGTGATCGTAATTTCAGTGAATCTCCTCAAATATTTGATTTTCCTTCCATTTTTTTAGTTTGTGCACTTGATTCACACCGATCCATCCATACCTAGTCAAATATTCACTTTAAATTTCATGATCACTTGGATCCTCTTGTTTCCCACACCTCCACCGGGAAGATTCACACTTCACTTAGTCAGTTTTCACCTTGCCCAACTGGGCATTGCACAAGTGTGAGGCTCAAGCTGAGAGATTGGCCTCTGAGACTATGAAATGTACAGTACAAGATGGCCTAACAGTGAATTTCGAAGTTCCAAGGCTCAATATACCACATTGGCCACTGACACTGCGTAATGTGTAGTCTCTCCGAGTCACTACCCAAGATGAAATATGCATTGTGCAGTCTCAAGCCTTAGGCTGCATCCTTGGCTGCTGGGACTACGCATTCCAAGTTCCCCCAGACAATCTCCCTCATTTGATCATTAAATTTACACAATATTTCTCATTAGTTCATGTGTTTTCTACCTGATCATGCTTTGAAAGTTGTTTTTAAAAAACTAATGTTTTATTTCCATGAGTAACTTTTCTCTCCCGCAGGTACCACAGTTGTTGAGAACTTATCCTCAATAGTCACTATTACCATGGCACCCACGAGAGATGCTTCAAAAGTTACCACATAAAGCAGTACCTGGGAAGTAGTTGAACAAAATCTAGTAAAATTGCCAGTGTATTCAGACATTGAACTGTTTGTGGAAAAGGGGCCAGATCTAACATAGAAAGTAAACGAAGCTTTTTTAGCAAAAATATTCAAGGAAGATTTAGAGGACTAGAAGGTATATGTTAGTGTTCAGCAGTCTATATTACACAGGGTTTCATGCATATATCCAACCTTCCCATGTGAATATGCCATCAAATGGATTGTTTCACATATTGATGTGAAGACCATGCCATTGAAAAATGCCAATGGACAAAAGCTTGGTACATTTATGGAAGAAGATTACCATCTTATGTACCATTTTATTGAGCCAAAAACACTCATGGATTCATATTTCTATGCCACCAAAAACTATCTGAGCACGAAGGATATTATTAAAGGTTGGGTTAAAGAGCTGTCGAAGTTTCGACAGACACCCACCAACACAAATAAGAAAAAGTCTCTTAGGAGGGCCTATCAACTCTTGGTTATCTTATCTTGCAGAATATATGGTCAACAAAGCACAAAGACATTTCCTAAAGGGTGGGAAGTCTTATTAAACTAGGTTGTGAACGAGTGGAAGTCATTCAATTGGTAAAATTTATTGGCTTGACAGATGAGGATCTATGTAGAAAATGCCCAAAATCCTCCCAAGGGTAGGCAAGAAATATTCTACACATTTTCTGCATATTTACTGGATGCAATATGTGTACAAAATGTATTCCCTAGCATGGAATGGACTAGGACACCTTGAGACCCTGCCATGTACATGTATTGCAAGTTTCTCTTGGATTGTAGCCATCGAGGAGTCATGGAGAAGCTAACTAACCACTTCCTCATTCTACTATACAAGATGATCTTTGAGGAAGAACCACCTTGCATGTCATGTGGAGAGATGGAGGCAATAGTAGATATCACAGATTGGTTTACCTCACTAGATGGAACCTTAGAATGTTTGACTGGCCTTGTGTGGTAGGCCACATCCTCTTGAGCCTTACCATGCCATCGCTCCCTTATATCATTCACAATCTTGGTCTTGACATTAGTACCCTATTCCATGACAAGATTTCATATTACAAATGGGTCCAAGGCAAGACAAACTCCTTCAATGAAGATTTACGAGAGGAATTCCCGTTTTGGCCCCTATCAATCTTGGCCCTTTTCCTTGACCTACTCCTTAGCATGCACGCCACTGTTCCTCTCAAGGTCCAAGGACCCCAAGGTCCTGAGACATGAATCTCTCTATTGTTTCCTAGGGAAATTTCTGTCAACCTTGGCCCCACTAGTATCACACATTTCCTATGGCGCACCTCCTTTCCTTCTTGAGGTTTCGAGACAAGAATATATACATATATTTCCAAGGAAATTTCTGTCAATCTTGGTCCTTTTTGTCTCGACCATTTTTCCCATGGTGCACCTCCTTTCCTCCTCAAGGTGTTGAGAAGAGAATATCTCCATTGATTTCTAAGGAACTTTATCTCAATCTCGGTCCCATTAGTCTCAACCCTTATTCCCATAATGAACCTCTTTTCCTCCCTAAGGTCCCGAGACAAGAATATATTCATCGATTGCAAGGTAAAATTCAGTCAATATTGGCCCCATCAATTTATCTTTCTCTCTCTCTCTCTCTCTCACACACACACACACACACACATATTACAAAGGGAAGCCTTTGATGCCTATCCATTAAATTATATCCCTCCTGAGATTAATGCATACATAATAGTTAATATGGACGCCCTAAAATATTATTCGAATATGGGATATCCTCCCTAGGTTTATGCAACACACATATATTTGCATGTATATATGTTAACAAGAGTGTCCTCAATTCTTGGCCTTAATGTCCTATCCCTCCTGTGATTTTGCACACACACACACACACACACACACACACACACACACACACACACACACACATAGGGGAAACTAAACACTCGACCATATTGGCCTATCCCTCCTAATCTTGTCATCATTCTTTCTCGAGGCTTAGAGTATTTGGGCTATCTATCCTAATATTTAACACATATACACATACATAGGTATGTCCTTAGTCATCCTAACAAATAATAAAACCACTAAGGAAGCCATATTTTATTATCATAAGCATGAAAAAGTTACAGGGAGCATAGAACCTCCCACGCATGCATGTTTATCAATAAAAAATCATCTAATGAATACGAACATTCCCATTAACAACACATGCCATAAGGAAAAATTATAACATCACAACGAAAATATCATTTACAAGAGCATAAGTAAGCCACTTATCTTATGTTATATATGAGTTTGGAAACTAAGTTTTGGACTCTAAATCTCCACCCAACCTTAGATTGTTTGTACTATTGGATTTCTGGTAGTTAATCACCCCCAAGAAAGATCCATGATTTGAGGGAATTTCTAGTTAGTCTCAATTGGACTTCATATTCATATTCCAAGAGGACGAGGTCATTTACAAAGTGGTTTATCAACTTTCATAGTTCAAGGTAAGAACTGTAGGTCTCATGTGGCTCACAATTTCAAAGTGGCTTATCAACTTAATTAACGAACTCTAAGTGGTTTATCAACCATTCTTGGCTAGCACTAAGAGGTTTATCAGTATTTTTAGCAAACACCCTATGAGTGCTTTCCCAGCATGTTGGAAAGAAATAAGGTGTTTATCAACTTCCTTAGCAAGCCTTTAATAGTTATCAACCACACAACAAGCACCATCACACATGAATCTCTTGTGATTATTTTAGTGGCTACAAGTGTGTTAGCATTGATGCAAAAAATGATGTTGGGAAATGTGTTGGGAAGTTGGAATTTTCTGAAATTTGGCAAGAGTGTTAGCATTGATGTCAACTAGACTAGCATGGATGTGTGTGGTAGCATATGTTTGCTTTGATGTCCCCTAGCCTAACTGTGAAGGTAATTGGGACAATTTGATGCACTTGATGTGTCAAGCTCAGGGGGAGTCCTATGGTTGCGATGGTATTTGGTAGATAATCACCATAGTAGCAAGATTATTGGAGAAGACATAAAATGATGACTATGGTGGTTGGGAGTCCAAACACAAGAAGAATATTTAAGGTGAAAATAATGACAAAGTTTTTAGCCATGTTTTAGGGAGACAATATGCTCAAAGATTGCATTATTTCATTTCAATTGGAAATCTCTTTGAAAAATCTTTCCAACAATATGTGGAAGTCCATAAATGGCCATTAGGATCAAAATGTGTTGATAGCCAAAGTAAGGACCTTGAAGTCCCTAGAAGAAGGTTGAATTTCAGAGTCTCAACCAATCAGAAGAAGGTGAATTTTAGATCACGAATTTTGGAACTTTGGGACCTTAGAGAGTCAGAGGCTTGGGACGTTAGAAGGTTAGAATATCATAGCACGTTGGATATCAGAAGGGATGAATATCGGAGCAGGAAGAACATAGAAACCCCGAAATTCGTAACTTCATAATATTATAAGGTCGTCATATCAGAACCTCTAAAGCACCAAAGGTTGCGAGGAGTTGATATTTACAAAGGAATTCATTGCAAAACCTGACTTCCTGATCACCACCTCTCTTGTGGGAAGTGTGGTTGAAGGAGTCTAGGACAACAAGCCAAAATCTCGTGTTTGTGTTTCTTTGGAATTTGTTAGGTTTGGATTGTAATTATATTGCATGCTATGTTTCTGCACCTTATAAGTTAACATCATGTCTTTGCAAATGGATTAGATGCATGTTTTAGGATAGAATATTTATTGATGAAATAAAACTCGACTCATCCTTTCCACTTTGATTTATTTTGTTGCAGTTTGATCATTAGATGTAAGTTCTTCCCAAGAGAAAAAAATGTTGATTATTAGTCTGCAGGGACTTCCAGTGACTTGTAGGGGTTGGAACATTCATCCTACATCCAATTTTTCATTATCATCCACGTCTTGAACACCTTATACTTCTCTCAAATCCTACCATCGAGATCATATTTTCAGGGCCAATGAAGGACACCGTGAGCATGAATTTTCGTGCAACATAGGCCTTTGAGGGGTGCTAATTTTGGAAAAAATTCCCCACACATCCTTCTTACACCCTTATCCACCTTCCTCCACCTTCATAGCACCTTTATTACCCTTATAATGCCCTTGGATCCAATCCTGTAGCAAAACAAGATATCCTGTAACATCTTGTAGTAGTCATAAAACACTTCCTAAGCTCATCCATATTTTCTATAATATCTTGATTTTTTCATTTTGGGATTGAATGATGACCTCAGGGCTTTGAATCCATTGGTGGGGATATATAAGTACCACTCTAGAACCATCCTTCCTTCACTGCAAGTACCAGACAACCATTAGAATAAGAGGAAAATTTGTACATTTGAATCACAATGAATATTATTTTATGAAATGAGTAAAGATCCTTCTACTAAAGCTAAAAATATCTTACACTCAATGATATGATGGGAAACTCTTCAATGCAAATAGATTAGACCTAGTTTCTAAAAGTTACACTCTTGGATTTCCTAGTTATATGTTATAGATCAAATTTCCTCTTTCAAAAAAATTTGCATATGGATTAATGATTTACATTATGCAAGTAGAGTGTTGACTTGATTGATTTGCAAGCAAAGTAGCATGGTTCATTTATGAAACTAGTGTAGTCTTTTTCCTTCCTATAGCCACAATTAGTATTTAAATCTAATGAATGACACTTTCATTTCTGTAACTAGAATAATGTTTAGTTCCTTGCAATTAGGGTAGGTTTTTGTATTTTCACATAAATTCTCTTTGTAGTTAGCTGAAGGAGTGGTCTCTTCATATCTTGATTTGATTCAATGACTGAGAGTGACATGAGTAGAGATTTACCTACTGTGCATATAACACTGCCACCTCTATGTTTGTATGAACCCCGAGTTGATAATTTGAGTTGAGGGTCTTGGGAGTTGAAACAAACTTGATGCAATACCAGGGCTCTTTAGTAAGCTAAAACCACCTCAGAGACACGTGAACAAGAACATACCAAAGGTTAATCGAAAATTAATTCATAATCGGTTACTGGTATGGTATGGAATAAGAAAGCAATGAATGAAAGAAAACATGCAAAAAATAAGCCAAGAATCAGTTCATTAACATATAACCACATGAAATAACAAAAAAAAACACAGAGGGAATATAAGATAAGTTCAAATACAACCACCATAAAGATGCATGGGAATCAATTCCAAAAGTGATGAACTTCCTATTAATGTTGGTGCAAATACAAGTACATGTACCGCAAACCATTAAAGCCTAACAATGGAATATGGGATCCTCATACTATCTCTCAAAACAAAACCCTAGCCTCACCACAACTCTCCCTACTAGCTACTAAGAGCTAAGTGCCTCTAGCTCTCAAGCACAAAACAAATACTTAAAACTAGCCTAGATCAAGTGCTAAAGACATTTGAAAATGAAGCATGAGGGTATATTTATACAGGTGAGGTGATTTTTCACCTAATATGACCTTTCATCAACCCTCATGACTCTTGAACTTCCTCATGACGGTTAGAATTATAACAAATCAATGGCCTATTATAGAATAGAAGACATGAGGAGAGTACAAAAAGTTTTGGAAACCCTAGAATATTCGTTGCTGATGTGGTTTCCAGGTCATGTGACAAGGTTGTGTTATTCATTGGATGCATTGAATGACCATTTACTTACTATGACATATGCCATCAAGGTTTACACAGTGCCTTGTGCTACTACATGGATCCATCTAGTTTTTTTGTTGAAATCCTAGTTATGTAACCTTTGTGAGAAACCCTAGATTTCTCAATATGGTCAATGTTTTCGTTCCTTAAATTCTACCTGCAAACAAATGACATTGGTCATACATATTTAAAAATAATGATACTAAAAACATAATGAACTGGTTGAAAGAATGCCATTAATTTTTCCCCATGTATGGTCCCTTTCTGTGCCATGGTGTTGTTAATGTAAGCATCCTTTTCCATGTATTTCTAGGTTTCAAAATGTTTATGGAATATCCTAAAAAAATATCCCCTTTGTTCAAATTTCAATAATGTTTCCAAAGTAGTTGTAGGGTCTTTGTTCTTGGTTCTACCTTTAAATGCCTCTTTTCCTTCAAAATCCGCTGCCAAAACAAAATTGCACAAAAATCTACCATAAGTGGCTTTGGATGATGTGAAGATCCAACGTATCCATTAGCATCATTATAATAGCTGTCCACATATTTATTGAACAAATATTACTGTCCAAATGGTTGTATGATAGGCATTGGTCATGCACCCATCAAGGAACCAATGAGAGAACCCTCTCTAATAAATCTACATTTTCCAAACTTAATGATAAGCATTGATTCCTCTAATGAAAGGGGAAGACTTCCAATTTCCATATATTGTTGGCTCAATGAAATTTCTCCTATGATAAGATGGTGCCTTTAGAGCATCGAAAGGAAGCAAAAAATCTAATGCAGCTTGAATAGTTTTCAAATTTTGTGGGTCAAGAGTCATTTGAAATAGAACTTTGGGGTCATTCATGGCCTTTGATGTAGCACAACTAATCATGACAACTTTTGCATCACTGGATTTCCATATTTATCAAGACTATCAAACAAATGATGTGAAACCAATTGGAAGACTTGACCATCACATGTATGGCCTGTTCTTCATTTGCATTGATCTTCCTAAGATTTTGATGCCCAAACCAGATGTGACATATATGTTTTATTGTTTTCATTCTAAAACATGTTTAATGATAAACATGAATCAATAACGTAAGATAACCTAGTTGTGGTAATAGAAGATTCTAGAATGTTTGTTGCAAGTATTACCTTTCTATAAGAATTAAAAATGTGCATATATTTGGTTTATTTTTTAGTATCAATGCTACTATGAGGAACATGGACCTTGAAACACATTCTACAATGTCTTAAAAGCAACCAATGCTGCTCCAGGGACCGATATGTTGGAAGAAAAACTAAAATTCTATTCTTTAGGCCTTGTTCTTATTCATGAATATGCATCACCAAATCTCGAATCAAGTAGTGCACTTCATCATTTATATCAGATTCATCATGAAATTTTTAGATGATTCCAAATATGATAGACATCTAGGATTCTTTTAAGAAGTTGATGTACCTATTCAAGGTACACATTAGAAGATCCCTAGGATAATTGCATTGACGTTGATTTAAAACACAAATTGATAGCCCTAAGACAAGGATTAGTCACATATAACACATAAAGAGAAGTCACAATCATTGCTGGCAGCGTACTCACATTTCTGGAGTGAGAAGTATTAGTAAGAACCATTTATTTCACATCACATAGTGAATGGCAGAGCGAATATACCAAAAGTGCGACTTGCAACCTCATGCTAGTCACACCTGCGTGCCTCAAACTTTAGAGTAAACAAGGAGTGCAATCCATGAGCTTCATAACTCTCAACTTCATAAAATAATTCACCAATGGAAACAATTGATTGAATTCTCCAAGCTTTAGTGGTTTATGACTATACACCACTAGTGAGGTGCAACTGATTTGACTAGTCATATTACTTATGCAAATATCATGAAATTTTTTATGTCAAGTTCCATTATGAGCATCTCAATGGTGACTATACCCATGGTAGTTAACGCTCAAGTAAAATCGACAATGAGTTTTTCTTGGCGTCAAATTATTTTATCACCATATAAATATCTATTAAATCTCTTAGATTAAAAGGCGACATAACAGTTATCACCAAATGATTGGCGACTTATTTACAACTTTGTACATCTGCTGTGATCGTATGTGTAGGATTATCATTGTAGTCAAGCGTGTTCCAAGGAAATACAAGCTTGTGTGATGAATTTGAAATTTATCTTCATGTCAATTTGAGATTGGATTCCACCAAAGTTTTCCATAGATGTGATCAACATACGCTACTGAATGCAAACCCGTTTGGGCAAGATCAATGGATGATCTATATATAAATATTTGAAGGTAGGGGAAGGTGAAAAAAAAACATGAAGGAGTTTGTTATCATGATTTTCACACCAGTTTCATCATGTGTGATAGATATAATGAGGTGGAAATTTAGTCAGCAAGGTCAGGACACATAGTCGCATTGTAGGCTAGGTCACACTCTTTGGCTGCATGGTCACATTGTAGGCTAGGTCACACTCTTTGGTTGCATGATTGAGACTTTAAAACCAAAATTTATGGCTTGGAGATAGGTCGCATAGCCACATGTAGAATATTGAGGTTTCCATGACTTGACCCTGCAATCTGAGGTTGCGACTTGCGATTAGTCACATTCCTTAGTGCGATTTCCCAATCACATTTTCACATTATGACCTAGAGACTGGTCACATTTCCATATTGTGACCTATAAATTGGTCGCAATTTTTCTTGACAATATTGATCACATTTTAAAAGGGAAGGAAATATCACAATTTAAATTGGGAGACTAGATATGCGAAATTGAAATTAACAGTTCCCATCAGTGTAAATGGTTTTTTGAAACCAATGCAAATTTCACGACCTTCTGAAATTAGTTTGGGTAATGATCTAAAGCTCAAGTTTTAGCTAAAAATTGAAAGTGATCGAAATTTCTTTAAACCTAAATGACCAGATAGAGTTCATCGCTAGGATTTCGGCGCAACTCGTTTCATCAAAATCCGAGTTCGTATGATTGAGTTATCGTCTGCTGTTCATTTTCCAAAATATGTAAAAAATTAGCAGAACATGTATAGTGCTGATATGGTAGGTACAATCAACATTGCAGGAATATTCTCTTGATTGCATCCAGTGACACTGTGACAAGTGTCATCTTCAGATTATCCAGATGGGTTAAGTGAAGAAATAAATTTCCCATTGACCTTCAATTTTTCCTAAGTTGGAATTTGAAATTTTTTTATAGGGTTGGAGTGAAACCCAACCAAAGGGCGCCACGTGTCCTCTCTGGTGGGCCACCTCCTAACCTTAAGGTCGAATTATATGGACTGGACCTTGGTATAATGGCTGAATATTTCATATTATTATTTGGAAATTAGTATGGTGAAGACATTACAAATATATATATATATATATATATATATATATATTACATAGTTTTTAAAACACTAATGGAGGCCTTGAATAAACTTGGAGGATACTCTAAACAAGATTGGAAGGGATTTAAACCTCACAACACCGACAACTTGGCGACAGAACTTTATACCTTCGAGAAAAATTTTATGGCGGGGTTAGAGCTTGAACCCCTGACCTCCCGCCCGCACAACCAACGCCTTACCACTTCCTCTACATGATGTTTCTTACACCTAATATTCTTCACAACTACTTAAAGTTTGAATTCCTGGCGTATGGGGGTCAGAGGGGGCCAGCCCCTCGGGCCAGTCCCCCCCCATGTGGCCAGAAGCGTGAAACAATGAGCTTATCCCAACAACCCAAATTTTTTTTTAATGGTGATTAATTAAGGTTAAGACGTGGCTTAATGAAATTTTTCGTCATTAGCGTGAAAAACACGGATTAACATTAATCCTATATTATCAGAACTAATAATGCATTATATTAATTAATCCCAGAATTAAAGTTGGCGGGTTTTCTGGAGGCACACCAATTTTGGCGGTATTCCTAAATTTATTAATTTAACTGGCAGTCTCTCCAGTTTTGGAGGAAAAATTGGGGCAAAAGAAGTTTTGGTCATAAATCACTCAATTTTTGACCAAAATGAGCTTAGTAAAAGTCATTCCTGGCTAATTTTCATGCTAGGAACTCAATGGAGTAGGTTTCAGAGGCAGAAAAGGTCATATATAGGTGTTTTTATGCATTTGAATATTTTTGAAGGCTAGGGCCACTAGGTGTTGGGGTCATTGCCAGAGCATCCAGAGTCCAAATTCAGAAAAAAAAAATAGTCATTTTTGGGAGATTATGATGTTATAAACTCATTGGAATAGGTTCCAAAAGGTTCTGAAGCTTGTAACAAAAATTTGAGCACACTTGAAGCTAATACAAAGGTCACACTATGAAGCTGGACCAAGGAGATGTAGCCCAGGAGGGGTGAACTCCTTTATCAAAATTCTATGTGTTAAGCTCTGTAATATGTGCTTGATGTATTTACTATTTCTTCTATTATGTCATTTAAAATTATATTTTTTAATCTTATGACAAATTCATAATTTCACTACGTACACTATTTTCCAATCACATGCTCAAAAACAAACTCATGAAGGATAAGTAAAACAAAGAAAAGAAAATTTTATATCTTAAATGAAACTAGCACAACAATAACTAGAAAGTAATTTTAGATCAATTTGGTAGCCATGCCAAGTTTTCTTGCTTGTTTTACTTGAAGAGTTTTTAATAGTGCAAAATTACTGATGCTTACAAGATTGGTCTTGCAGAGAGAAGAAGGGAAGCTAGTGATAGCTAGTCCAGAAGTTAGGACAAGAAGGAAGAAGGCTGAGATAGCATCATCCTTAACCAAAGGACCACTTAAGGCAACACTTGAAGCACAAGAGAAATTAGTTGCACAAGAGGCTGAAGTGGTTGAAGAGATAAAAGCTACAGAGATAGAGCTTGAATCTACATCCAAAATGTCAGGCCATGAAGGAATTCATGAACATTCTAAGGAAGAGGATGTCAAGAAGGAGTTCAAAGAAATGCAAAGGATGGTGAAACTCATTTATGAAGATTTTATGGCAAAGGAAACTGGAGAAGGTTCAAAACACCCTCATAGATAAGAATCTTCAAACAGTAAAAATGAGGAAGAGAGGAGCTCAAAAGCCAGTGGTGGAAAACCACCTCCTTCTCCACCATCATCCTCATCCTCATCCTCATCCTCATCCACATCTTCATCTTCAAAATCCACTAAACAAACTCATACCCATACTCATTCCAAGATCCCAAAAGATAAGACTCCGTTACTCAAGTTGGACATAAAATTTGAACTTCCTACATATAATGGAGAAGTTAATGCTGAAAAACTAGATAATTGGATTCATCAATTGAAGTTTACTGTAGAATTCAAAATCTACAAGAAGACGATATTAAAATCCAATTGGATTCATTAAGGATAGAAGGAGCAACATTAGTTTGGTGGGAGGCAAAGACACAAGAGGAAATTCACATCCATGGTAAGGTTTCCATTTCTTGGGTCAAATTCATTTATTCCATTAAAAGACAATTCTATCCATTAGCTTATATGTAGAAAGCAATAATGAGTTGGAAAAAATTTAGACAGCTAAAAGGTGAAAGTGTCCAAGAGTATACACAAGAGTTTAGGAAAAGGGCTTTGTTTCTTGGAGTAGACTTAAATTTAAAAGACACATTCTTGAAGTATATAGGAGGTCTACATTCATACATGAAACAAACTATTCTCATGTTTAACCCAAATAACTTAGAAGAAGTATGTGTGCAAGCCACACATCTTGAAGCAAGGGGAAAAAACATTTCTGAAGAGAGTAGTAAGAAGAAGCCATTCAAGGGTAAGGGAAAGGAGAAAGGAGGAAAATGGAAGGGAAAGAAGAATGAAAGTGTGAAGCAAGAAGGGAAGAAAATAACATGCAAACATTGTTCCAAAGAGGGGCATGATGAATCTCACTATTGGAAACTACATCCCGAACTAAGACCAAAGAAACCAAATAAAAAAGGGAAACAAAAGACGATTTCCACCACACAAAAATATCTTGGATTTGATTCAGGAGATGAAACCAAGATAGTTGCCATGGTAAACAAAGGAAAGGAAGTGATTGCAAGTTCTAGTACCTCAAACAGTCACAATAACCATTCAAATGAGGATACAAGGATATAATTATTCCATGTTAGAGTAATTTCTAATCATACAAAGATTGATGGCTTATTTGATACAGGGTCAAAAGCAAAATTGATTTCAGAAGACTTAGTTAAAAAACTGAACCTTGAAACTGTACCTCATCATAAGCCATACCCTTTGGGTTGGATAGTTAACAATGCAAATTTACAGGTGACAAGGAAATGTATTTTCAAAATTTCTATTACTGCAAACTTTGTTGATGAAGTTGAGTTAGATGTTGTACCACTTGATATTTTAGGGATTATCTTGGGTAGTCCATACTTGTATGACAAGAAAGCGGGATTATACCATCATGAGAACAAATATAATTTGATCAAAGATGTAGTGGAGTATATTATGAGAGCTCATCACAAGAAACTGAATATCTCTTTAGTTAATGAAGGGAAAATGAAGAGACCAGTAAATGCAAGTAAAAATTTTGTGCTTCTTATAATCAAGAAAAAAGAAGATGTTAACTATGAATATTTTAAAGGATGTTATGAAAAATTGAAATATGATTTGTTTGATGTGGTAAGTTAACATGGAAAATTTTTTCAAGGACCAAAGGGGTTGCCAACCAGGAGGGGAATTCAGCATGAGATTCAGCTGCAGCAGGATGTTCCACTTCCGAATATTGGTACGTATCACATGTCAATCATAGAAAGTTTGGAAATCAAGAAGAAAATCCAAGATTTTCTGAATAAAGGCATCATATGCCTATCTACTTCACCATGTGGTTCTCCAATAGTTTTGGTTCCAAAGAAGGACGGGACTTGGCGCATGTGTATCGATTTCCGTGCACTGAACAAAATCACGGTAAAGAATCACTACCCACTTCCACGCATTGATGATTTGATTGATCAATTAAAACATGCAAAGTATTTAACTAAGTTAGATTTGAGAAGTGGTTATCATCAAGTTAGGATAGCTGAAGAAGACATTTGGAAAACTGCTTTCAAGACTAGACAAGGATTGTATGAGTGGTTAGTTATGCCATTTGGCATAACAAATACACCAACTACTTTTATGAGAGTGATGAATTATGTACTTAGGCAATTTCTAGATGAATTTGTAATTTTTTACTTGGATGACATACTCATATTCAACAAATCAAGAGAAGAGGATTTCATGCATGTGAACAAGGTACTTGATGTTTTGGGAAAAGAGAAATTGTTTCTTAAGATGTCAAAGTGTGAATTTGGTAAGACTTCATTGGTATATTTGGGACACATAGGTGGAGGAGGTGAATTGAAGATTGATCCTTCCAAAGTTGAGGTAATTTTGAATTGGCCCAAGCCCAATACAGTTACCAAGGTAAGAAGCTTTTTAGGGGCAGCACAATATTGGAGAAAATTTATTGCTAAATTTTCTTCGATTGCAACATCGTTACATCCATTGATAAGCATAAAGAAAGTCTTCCATTGGGGATATTTTCAGCAGAAAGCATTTGATGCTTTAAATCAAAAGTTAAGTTTGGCACCGGTACTAGCAATTCCAGATCTAAGACAACCATTTGAGATCCAAATGGATGCATGTGATTATGCTATGGGAGCAGTGCTCATGCAGCATGGTAAGCCTATCTCATTTCATTCTGAAAATTTTAATGGAGCTGTGACTAAATATCCTACATATGACAAAGAGTTATATGCATTGGTACAAAGTGTAAATAAATGGAAGCATTACTTGATGGGAAAAGAAGCCATTATCCATACCGGCCATCAGCCATTGCAGTACTTACAATCAAAGTCAAAGTTTCAACAATCAAGACATTTCAGGCGGATGGGTTTTCTACAATAGTTTCACTTGGTTATTAGGTACAAGAAAGGAATCTACAATAAGGTAGCTGATATTCTCTCTAGGCCTATTGTAAATTCAGCTATTATTCTCAAGCACAATTCTATTATGCATGAAATTTACATTGAACAGTATGTGAATGATAGTGATTTTCAGGATGTGTATGAGAACTTGAGTAAAGGAAACAAAAGTGAAGAGTTAGATTATCATGTGCATAACAGTTTATTGTATCACTTGGGCAAGTTATGTATACCACAGGGAGAAAGAAACAATATCATAAGAGAGGCACACACATCATTGATTGCAAGATATTTCAGTGTAGGAAAGACAGTAGCGCATTTTCAAAGGTATTGTTATTGGCCACGCATGAATGAAAGTGTTTCTCGTTTTATTAGAGGATGTTGTTTATGTGCAACAAGTAAGCCTAGCAATAGGAATCTTGGTTTGTACACAACACTTCCAGTTCCTTCTCATACTTGGGAGAGAATCTCAATTGATTTTGTAGGAGGCCTTCCTATGTCAAGGAAAGGTCATGATTATTTGTATGTTGTGGTATATAGGTTCAGAAAAATGTGTATTTTGATGGCATGTAAGAAAAATATTACATATGAACAATCTGCTAATATTTTCTTTCAGAATGTATGGATCCATTTTTGTCTTCCTACTTCTATTGTAAGTGATCAAGATTCTTGATTTGTTGGGAATTTTTGGTCAAAATTATGGAACATGATGGATAAAAAGTTGAAGAAGAGTACATCATTTCATTTGTAAATAGATGGTCAAACAGAGGTGGTAAATATAAATTTTATTCATCTTCTAAGAGACTATTGCAGCAAACATCCCAAGTTGTGGGACGAACAGTTACACTACATACAACATGCATACAACCAGGCAAAACATCCACAAATACATCGCCATTTGAGGCATGTTTTGGTTACTTGCCAAGATCGCCATTGGACTTTATATTTGAGAAAGATGTTGCTATAGATGGACACAGTGACATAGATAAAGCAAGAAATTTCATTGAGAAAATTCAGTTGGTACATCACACAGTGTAAGAGCAACTTGAGAAGAGTCAAAGCAACTACAAGGCAAGGCATGACAAACATCGGGTTGATCACAAATTCCAAGTTGGAGATGAAGTTTGGTTGTACATAAGAAAAGAAAGATTGCAAGGGGAAGGTAAAAATATCAAACCAATCCATTATGGTCCATTTAAAATTCTGGAAAATAATGGTACAAATGCATTCAAGCTAGATTTGCCTCCTTATATGCAAATTTATTGTGTCGTTAATGTTGAGAATTTGATATTTTTTGAACCTCCTTTGATTGATGATCAAGGAGAGCATGTTAAACTTCCATCAATAGATAATTTATCACCAGAATATCTTGATGAACTTCAGCAAGATCTCATACTTGATAGAAGAATCAAAAATTCAAGAAGAGGGGATGTTGAATACCTTAGAGTTGGACTCAAAGGTCAAAATCCTTTAAAGGAAAAATGGTTGGAGATTGGAAAAGTGAGGGAGTTGTACCCTCACTTGCTAAACAATTGATAATATATTTTGGGGTCCAAAGGGCTTCTAGTGGGAAGGAATGATCTAAAGCTCAAGTTTTAGCTAAAAATTGAAAATGCTTGAAATTGCTTCAAAACTAAATGAACAGATAGAGTTCATCGCTAGGATTCCAACGCAACTCGTTTCATCAAAATCTGAGTTTGTATGATTGAGTTATTGCCTGCTGTTCGTTTTCCAAAACAGGGAAAAAATGAGCAGAAGAGGTACAGTGCTGATGTGGTAGGTACAGTCAACATTGCAGCAATATTCTCCAAATTGCAGCCAGTGACACTATGACAAGTGTCATCTTTAGATTAGCCAGATGGGTTAAGTGAAGAAAGAAATCTCCCATTGACCTTCAATTTTTCCTAAGTTGGAATTTGAAATTTTTTTATAGGGTTGGAGTGAAACCCAACCAGAGGGCACTACGTTTCCTCTCTGGTGGGACACCTCCTAACCCTAAGGTCGAATTATATGGAATAGACCTTGGTATAATGGTCGAATATTTCATATTATTATTTGGACATTAGTATGGTGAAGACATTATAATTATATATATATATAACACAATATATTACATAGTTTTTAAACCACTAATGGCGGCCTTGAATAAATATGGAGGATACTCTAAACAAGTTTGGAAGGGCTTTAAACCTGGCAGCACCGACAACTTGGTGGCGGAACTTTATACCTCTGAGCAAAAATTTACATAGTTTTTAAACCATTAATGGCGGCCTTGAATAAATCTGGAGGATACTCTAAACAAGTTTGGAAGGGCTTTAAACCTAGCAGCACCAACAACTTGGTGGCGGAACTTTATACCTCTGAGAAAAAATTTATGGCAGGGTCGGGCTTCGAACCCCTGACCTCCCGCCCGCACAACCAACGCCTTACCACTTCCTATGCACGGTGTTTCTTACACCTAACATTCTTCGCAACTACATAAAGTTTAACTACCTGATGTATGGGGGTCGGGGGGCCAGCTTCCTCCCCATGTGGCCAGAAGCGTGAAACCGGGAGCTTGTCCCAACAATCCGACATAATTTTTAATGGTGATTAATTAAGGTTATGACGTGGCTTAATGACATTAATACGTCATTAGCATGAAAACGAGGATTAACGTTAATCCAATCTTATCTGTGCTAATACTGCATTATATTAATTAATCTCGGAATTAAAGTTGGTGGGTTTTCTAGAGGTGCTCCAATTTTGGCGGTATTTCTAAATTTAGAAATTTAACTGGCAGTCTCTCCAGTTTTGGAGGAGAAATTGGGGCAAATGCAGTTTTGGTCATAAATCACTCAATTTTCGACCAAATTAAGCTCGGTAAAAGTCATTCCTGGCTAAATTTAATGCTAGGAACTCAATGGAGTAGGTTGTAGAGGTAGAAAAGGTCATCTACGAGTGTTTTTGTGCATTTGAATATTTTTTAAGGTTAGGGCCACTAGGTGTTGGGGTCATTACCAGAGCATCCAGAGTCCAAATTCAGCAAAAAAATAGTCATTTTTGGGAGAATATGATATTATAAACTCATTGGAACATGTTATAAGAGGTTATAAAGCTTGTAAAAACAATTTTATCACACTTGAAGCTAATATAAAGGTCACACTATGAAGCTAGACCAAGGAGATGTAGCCCAGGAGGGGTGAACTCCTTTATCAAAATTCTCTATGTTAAGCTCTGTTATATGTGATTGTTGTATTTATTATTGTTTTTGTTCTGTCATTTAAAATTATGTTTTTTAAGCTTATGAAAAATTCATAATTTCACTAAGTACACTATTTTCCAATCAAATGCTCATAAACAAACTCATGAAGGATAAGTAAAACAAAGCAAAGAAAAGTATATATCTGAAATGAAACTAGTACAACAATAACTAGCAAGTAATTTAAGATCAGGTAATGTGTTTTATTTTTTTGGAGTAGCTCCAACTCCTGTCTATATCATCAAATGCGGCCACTCATTCGTCGAATATATCTTTTCATTTCCAATGCAACCCAAATGAGCTTCCAACACACCAAGTTATCTAAAAATAGGATTTCAGTAAATTCAATAGGGACTTGCTGTACTTGGAAACCACCAAAACTAGCAATTGCAGTGACACTTGCAGTGACACCATGAGACCTCTAGTACGAAAGTGTCACATGGGTTCTATTAAGAGTGATCTTAACACTATTTTCCTTAAGAAAAATGTTGAGATTCAACAAGATGATGAGCTTAGTGAAAAGTTAGCACCTTCACTAAGTGGGGATGGCAAGCTATTTTTAAGTGTATGTCTATTTTTAGACATGGAGAGCATATTATATAAGTTGCAGGATGCTATTTGTAGATGGTTGATCAAATGTGAAAAATATATGAAATTATATTTTTAGAATATTGGACGAAGTCTATTTATAGATCTTCAATCTAAAAATAGATGCATGTCGATTATTATTAGCCCTTAATAATAATCCGACAATAAATATCAACTTATTCTATTGGAGCACCATATTTCAGTGAACAGATTTGGAAAATCAGTGGGCTGAAGGAATTACTCAATTCCTAGGGTTATTGGTGGCTCATGCATGGAGGAGTCAGTTAGAACTGAAGTGGCAGAGTTGTGGCAGAGTTGGAAGAGTAGTTATGGGAGTTGTTATTTAGTTTAACTCAGTTAAGTGAGTTAAACTCAGTTGAACTAGTTGTATCTAGTCTAACTGAAAGATACACTAGTGAGAGTTTAGTGAATTAATTCACAACTAATAACTCATTAAAAATTGAACAAATACAACAGTTAAATACTTGCATGTCAGATCCAGTAGAGACCCAGTGGAGAGATGGGTGAAAGGGTGAGATGGACTATTTGTTGTGACTATAGTGATGCATTCAATGAATCCGACACACATTGGAGATGCCAATGAGGATTGCGCAGTCAAGACAAGGCCAATTATAATTCATTCAGGGGTCTTCTTCAGCAGGGATTGCGCAGTGGAGGCAGGCTGTCAGGAGGCAAGAAATTGGTGCATAGATATGCAAATTTCTGCATGACAATGTGTAATGATTGTTGATTGTACTGAGAGCTTTATGTACTAAGATTTGTATGAGATTATTACATGATTCTATTGATATACATAATATATGATAGTTGGGGTTTTTAGCTTTAAGCTTTCCCGTTAAACAACTGTGTTTATGTGTGATTGATTTTCTTTATGAGTTTTGCAATTGGCGATTTAATTTCCGCAAAGAATTAGTGGAAGGATTCTGTATTTAGCAAGAAGATAAATATTGTTAGATCAGGAGAATCTAGTAATACATCAGTATTAATAAATTTCTACAAAAAATATTAACACGCGAATCAAGATCAAATATCTTGTCAAGTAATGGTTTGGTTTATTATGGGACTAAAGAAACTAAATAATTTTTTTTTATCTGCAACCGCTTCATAATCTCCTTTTTTCAATAACTCACATATTGTCCAACACATGCTTCACAACATGTTCAAATGAAACCTCAATCACATGATATAATATTCATTTGTAAATGATATTTCTCTGAGTCATTGTTCTCATCTAGACCACTCTTTTGGATAAAAACCCTTAATGTTGTCCAACTTGCATGAATTTTAGTGTGAATCTTGTATAAAATCAACCCTTCATCCCATATACCTTTCGTTGAATCAAGAAAAGGATCCATATAAGGTTTCAACAAAGGAATTTTAACAAGCAAGCCAAAAGACACAATTCTGTCTCAAATTCACTACTAGTCTTCTCCTCATAGAGTTTGTAAAACATGAGTAGAATGTAGCCAACATTCTTTGAGGTTTTATCCAGACTACATGGAGAACATGAAACATGAAGACTGTTAAAGCATCAAGAGTAAAAGGATTCATATCCGTGCCATCTATTGACTTTGCATGATCGATGTGTCCAATGTCAACATGTGCAATTGTAATCTACTTGTGCAGATGATATTGTGTGTTCCCTGGGTGACCTTTGCAAATTTTTTCTTGTGCTTTGTCATGGGGAACATTGCAACATATATTTATAATGCATAGTGTGTCCTTTTACAAATTGATGTATCGCTACCTGTATGTTATTTCCTTTTTAACTGCCACCCTGCATGCTCTTTATCACAAACTCTGGCAGCTACCTACACGCATAATGTAATATAAATTTATAAATTAGGTTATATGAAAGGGCTTCAAAAATTTTAGGGCTAGGATTTTAGGGGTGAAATATATGATGAAAAATTAGTAATTCGGGTTTTGCGAAGCCTCATAACTCATTAAAAATGTTCCATATCTTATGAATGATGCATCCCATGTAAAATTTATGTTTTGGGGATTTAATTTTACATATATGAGAAAACCCTTCTAAGAAACACAAAGGGATTAATGCACGATTCATCTCTTAATCATGATAATGAGATTATTATAACTAAGAATTCAATTAAAATGATGATGAAGGTGAAAGATGGAACTGCAAATGGGATCAAGATGACATCGTCTAGTCCTTCAATGATGGCCATGATAACCTAGGGATTTAAATGTGGAAAATAAAGTGCTAGATTCCTAAAACCTAAGGCATTTAAAAGGTGAAAGTAAGGCATGGCAAGATTGTCGTCATAAGACACTTACATATCATGGTGAAACCTAATGCATATGTTATGATGGGCATAAAAATGAAGAGTGAACATGAATAATATGCAACATGAAAACATGAGTATTAAGAGGGTTTGATGATGACTTGGTCATTGGAAACCTCAACTAATTCAAAATTCAAGAATAGCCATTAGGACCTTGCATAAGCATATGGGACAGAAGAGTAAAGGCACAAATGACACAAATAATTCACACAACAACACAGACGAGTTGCGACTCTTCTATTAATCACACAAACTTGATTGATCTTCAATCACTTTCTGAATACAATGAACTCGGTGAAGGGTATTTATCCTTTTCGACTAACGACTAGCTTGACATGCACACACATACCAAACTCATCTATCACATAACTCGACTTGCTCAACGCTCACTTAAATAACTCTCTAAATCACTTACCAAATTCATCTATCGACTTACTCAACACTTACTTAACTGATGGTATAACTCTTCATATGGGAGTTAATTAGATATTTTAACAGTTGCCCTTAATTACGATCGCTAAACTAAAACATAACTCATGAAAACTCAAACATGCATGTTGGTCTATGTCTCAGCTAGGCTTACAACACCCAAGTTTCTTTTGTGAAACTCAAACACATATTTTGCTAATGGCTTTGTAAATATATCAGCCAGTTGATCACAAGATTTACAAGGCTTCAAGTGAAATTCTACATTTCTCACAAGTTCTCTAATAAAGTGATATCTAGTATCAATATACTTTCTCTTTTGATGAAACACACTATTATTGGATAGTGCAATCGCTGAGGTGTTGTCACAATATATTGCTGTTGATCCTTGTTGTTTCTTCTTGAGTCCATCCAATACTCTTCTTAACCATATTGCTTGACATGTTGCTGCTACATATTTTGCTTCTGCTGATGATAGTGTCACAGTGGGCCTGCTTCTTAGTTGCCCATGAAATCACACCTGAACCAAGATGGAACACATAACTGAAAGTGCTCTTCCAATCATCCAAACTACGTGCAAAATCACTATATGTGTACCCAATCAAATATTTATTTTATGTACTTGCATACAATATGCCACAATCTCTAGTTCCTGTTATGTATCTCAGAATTATTTTCCTACACTCCAATGTGTGTATTTTGGAGTCTCCATAAATCTGGAAATCAAACTCACTCCTTGCATAATATCCGGTCTTGTATCTGTGAGATACATGAGAATGCCAACAAATCTTTTGAATAGAGTTCGATTGACATATGGTCCTTCATCATTCTTACTTAACTTTGTAACTGTTGCAATTGGTGTAGGTACATGTTTGCAATTCTCCATCTTGAGTATTTTTAGCAAATCTCTAGCATATTTGTTTTGGAAAATAAAAATTCCTTTTCACATTGCTTAACTTCTATTCCAAGAAAATATTTCATGAGACCAAGATCTGTCATCTTAAATTCTTTCATCATGGCTACTTTAAATTCATCTGACTCAAGATCACCTATAAAAATCATGTCATCAACATATAAGCAAACAATCAAAATTTTTCCATGATCAGTTACCTTTGTGTACAAGGTAGGCTCAATGTTGCTTCTGCAAAATCCATTCTTAATCATGTAACTTTTGATTCTGCTATACCATGCTCTAGGTGCTTGCTTCAGTCCATAGAGAAATTTCTTCAACCTGTAAACTTTTTCTTATTTACCTTCAACTTCATAACCTGGAGGATGTTGCACATAAATTTATTCTTCTAGAATTCGATTCAAGAAGGCTGATTTCACATCCATTTGATATACTTTCCATTTTTTCTGAGCTATTGTGGCTAGAACTACTCTTACAGTATCCAATCTAGCTACTAAAGAAAATGTTTCTCCAAATTCTATTCCAGGTTGCCACGAGAATCCTTTTGCTACAAGTCTTGCTTTAAATCTTTCAATTTGACCTTTCTCATTCAAATTAGTCTTGTACACTCACTTCACACCAATGAGGTTTTTATCCTTTGGAAAATTAACCAAATCCCATGTATCATTATTTTCGATAGAATAAATCTCTTCATCCATGGATTGCACCCAATTTTCATCTCTGATTGCTTACTCAAACAAAGAAGGTTCGAATGAAAAAAATGAAAAATTTGAACTAACATCCAAATCATCATAAATATCTTTCAAACTTCTCATATTTATCTGAACATTGCTTGATTCATCACCTAGTTGGTTGCTTGGAGAATTTTGGTATGTTGATCTACTTGAAGATCCATGCTGCTCTGAAAATCTTGGAGTCCTTGCTGGTGTGACTCTGTTTGGTGTCTGCTCTTTTGATTCTTGCTACTCCTTTTCTGATATATCATCCTCCTCCATCAATGGTGCTTGTGTATTAATTGTTTTGTCTATAGTCCCATTCCATGACTCTTTTTCTTTGAACACAAAATCACTACTAATTATTTTCTTCTTGGTGATAGGGTTATACAATTTGAAAGCTTTTCACTACTCACTGTAACCAATAAATATGAAATTTTCACTTTGATCATCCAATTTTCCTCTTATCTTCTTAGGAACATGTGCATAGGCTACACATCCAAAAAATCTGAAATGAGATACGTTGCATGACATACCCGACCATTAT
Source organism: Pinus albicaulis (assembly GCA_034641835.2). Classification (NCBI taxonomy): domain Eukaryota; kingdom Viridiplantae; phylum Streptophyta; class Pinopsida; order Pinales; family Pinaceae; genus Pinus; species Pinus albicaulis. The sequence continues at coordinate 1,225,430,740 of CM076580.1, forward strand.
TCTTCTGGAACTCTGTTCATCACACTCTTTGTAGATGATTTTTTTATCACATAAACAAAAAATGCAACTGCTTCTTTCCAACACTAATTTGACAAGTTTCTTGCTTTCACATGCTCCTTGTCATGTTCATAATTGTTATGTTCTTTCTCTCTACTACACCATTCTGCTGCGATGTGTACTTGGTTGTAAACTTTATCTTTTGATTCCATGTTGTTTGCAATAATCATGGAACACCTTTGAATCATATTCTCCACCACGATCTGACCACAATACCTTGATTTGTCGATAAATTTGGTTCTCTACAAAGGCTTTGAATTCTTTGAACTTTGAAAAAGTTTTAGACTTCTACTTCAAAAAGTAAACCCAAGTCTTTCTGATATAGTCATCAATAAAAGTGAGGAAGTAACAACTTCCACCAATTTAGTGTGTCCTCATAGGTCCACACAAGTCTCTATGCACCAATTCAAGCGGTTTCTTTTCTCTGTATGAAACTCCCTTCGGAAAAAAAATCATGGTGTTGATTTCTCAAGATGCAACACTAACAAGTAATAGTAGGTTCTTTGATGGGAGGTAATCCTCTGACCATCTATTTCTGCTGCAACAATCGTAAACCAGAAAAGTGCAAGTGTCCAAACAGAAAGTGCCATAGCCAGTAATCATTAGAACATGCAACTGTAAAAGAACTAACCTGATCATTGTAATTCATAATTAGAGGAAATAGTATGCTCCTCGTCATCTGCACCTTTGCTATGAAATTCTTGCTTGGGGGTTTGTCATAAATAATACACTCTTGCCCCTGAAAGATAACTCTGTATACTTTCTGCATCAATTGACTAATACTTAAAAAATTATGTTTGAGACTAGGAACATAATATACCTCTGAGATTGTCTTTGGCCCCCCTTGTTTGGTTAGAATGTTGACCGCTCCTTTTCCATCTACATCCACAATCTTGTTAGTCCCCAACTTTACCTCCGTCTTCACAGATTGATCCAAATTTGCAACAAAATTCTTGTTTCCTGTCATGTGGTTACTGCAACCACTGTCTAATAGCCACACCTTATAAGACGGTTCATGAATGTTGTTTCATTCTAGGAACATAGAGTTAGTATTCTTTGTACTAAAATTAGCTCTCTAATTTCCTTGATTAGCTATCTTCTTCCTGCAATCACGAGCATAGTGACCAAATTTATTATAATAATAACATATCACCTTTGATTTGTCAGATCTTTGATTATTGTTGAGGCTTTTGTTGATGTTGCTTCCACTTTCATGTTCATGCTCTTCTCGGCCATCTCTCTGACCGCCATATCTTCTGCCTCGTCCTCTTCCTCTCGTTCTACTTCTCCCTTAACCTCTTGAAATAGAAACTTGAATTTTGAAAGCATTTTCTAAAGTGGAATCCTTATTTTTTTTATCCCTGCCTCATGCAATAAAAGTGATCCATCAACTCATCAACTGTCAGTTTTTCCAAATCCTTTGCTTCTTCTATGGCTGCTACCACAACATCAAACTTGGTAGACAAATATCTAAGGATATTATCAATCACTGTTCGACTTTTAATTTCTTCACCATAAAATTTTAACTGATTTACTACAAACATGACCTGATTCATGAAAGAATCGATGTCCTCTGTCTCCTTCATCTACAGACTTTAAAAATATCTCCTAGTATTCTGCAATTTAACAATAATGACTTTGTCCATACCTTGATAGCTTGTTGCCAAAGTCTCCCATGCTTCCTTTGCTGAAGACGTGATCATTATCTTCTGGAACATTTCTCGGTCCACTCCCTGCTAGATAAGAAGCAATGCTTGTGCATTATTCCTTTTGTCTTTCTTCCATTTTTCCCTATTTTCATTACTGAGTGCTCGTTCTTCTGCATCATTCTGAGGTTCTAAAAATCCAAACTTGACATGATCCCAAACATCATGAAATTTTAACATGGTCTCCATATTAATGGCCCACACATCATAATCCTTCCCTATGAAAGAAGGAAGTTGTGGCTGGAAACTGTTTGTTTCCATCTTTTGCCAAAAATTTCACTTCTCTTATGAAACCCTAAATTTCCCTTTTTTTGATGCTTCAAAAAACTCAAAAAATAATCATTATAATAAAACCCTAGGTTTTATTTTTATAAAAAAATATTCTTTTATAAAAGATATTTTCTAGAAAAATAATATGATGTAATAAGCCATTTTATTAAAAAACTTATAATTGGGTGAAAATGTGAATTTGGGTTACACTTTTTGCCCTTTTTTGAGAAAAAAATATCATGTTTAGAAGTTCTTCAACTTTCTGCAAGCCAAAACAAATTTTGTGTTTAGAATTTCATTTTACAATAAAAAATAAAACTTGTCAAAAATTTTATTAGCTTTCTAAAACTTGTCAACTTAACATTTCTTTGAGTGTGTGTTCTTTAACAATCAAAGGATTCATAAAAATTCATGTTGAAACGCGTTGGTGTATTCTTTGAAAACTTTTTGTTTTTGAGAAAAAAATTGTGTTATAACAATCTAGACAGAGTCTATTTCGGTATCATTATATTTACGAAACAAACTGATGCATATCATAATTACTAGAATTTTTTGAACTGAACCAATATGAAAAAACTGCATATTTTGAATATGTTTTGACCCACGTGAAGTTTCTCAACATATTAGTTATAAACTAAAAATCTAAAAACTACCCATTACAGACGACAGACCAATGTAATGCATCATAATTTTTTCAAATTTTTATAGTGTATTTTAGAAGATACATAATTTTGATTTCACTTAATAATAATGACCTTAAAAAATTGTTTGCACCCATTTTATTACAAAATTAATTAAAAGTAGTAAATATCTATGGAATTCCATAAAAGTTATATCTCCTAAAAGTAGATTGAATTCTGCAAAAGTTTGTCTTGGTTCCAAAATTTAATTCATAAATTTTTATGGAGTTTAATCATTCCAAATTTGAAGAAATGTGTTCAGAGCCGAGTTGCAGCGTAGTTGCAGACGTTTTAGTTTGACCAAACTTTTGTAATAGTTCGACCGAATTGTTTTTTTCCGCTCCATCCCGTTAGTTTTAACAACAAAAAGTTCGGCCAAACTTATGCTAAAAAATTACGTCGGCCAGAAAATTCAATGAAGCCCCTCCAAAAAAAAAAATTTCACAACTATATAAATAGCCGAAAACAGAATCATTATTTTCGCACATTTCTTCTTTTATAATCTCACTTTTCAAAACCTCTAAAAATCCTTGTCCTTTTTGAATTCATATCAAACTTTTAAACTCACTCATATAATCCTTTTAAAATCACGTGTTTTTATTTTACCTTTTAAATCATTCGTATATCATAAAACTTATGAATACGAAGATTCAAACCTTAAAAAAAACTTAGATACAAGGGTTTTTTAAAAATACAATAGTTGCGTTAGACCTGCGTTATGCCTGCATGCTAATTCTCTTCACTATACATTGAACTGCGTTAAATGATGATGTCTCTTTGTTGAACTGCGCTAGTATTAACGTGGTGAAATTTCAACAAGGTTGCGTGCATCAAAATCAAGGTAAGTCTATCAACTATAACGCGGTTATTTGCAGAAGGAACCTGTGTTATAAAATCCTGTATATAACGTATGAGGTATGTTATAGATTAAATAAGCGAGAAAAAAAATTTTCTGTTCTCTCACATGGATGATTGCTGATCCATATTTCCATGGTTCTTTGTAACCTCGCCATGATACCAATTTGTTGGAAAGGAATAAGAGTAAAGGAACAAATAACACACATAATTTACACAATAACACACACAAGATGTAGCTCTTCTATTAATCACACAAACTTGATTGATATTCAATCACTCTCTGAAAACAATGTACCCGGTGAAGGGTATTTATTGTTTTCGACTAACGACTAGCTTGACATGCACACACTTACCAAACTCATCTATCACATAAATTGACTTGCTTAATGCTCACTTAGTCGAATCTCTAACTCACTTACCAAATTAATCTATCGACTTACTCAACACTTACTTAATTTATTATCTAACTCTTCATGCGGGAGTTAATTAGATATTTTAACGAAATCAAGTGCTAGATTCATAAATCCTAAGACATTTAAAAGGTGAAATTAAGGCATGGTAAGATCGTCGTCATAAGACACTTTCCTATCATGGTGAAACCTAATGCATATGTTATAATGGGCATCAGAATGAAGACGCGTGAACATTAATAATATGCACCATAAAATCATGAGTATTGAGAGGGTTTGATGATGACTTGGTGATCAGAAACCTCAAATAATTCAAAATTCAAGAATAGCCTTTAGGAACTTGCATAAACATAGGGGGATCCAAAATTTGGTGATGGTGAATTTTTTGGTGGGTGTTGTAGTGGCTCCAATAGAGTCCCAATATTTGAGAAATTATAAATCATCCTTCAACAATAACCATCTAGTCCCATAAAGGATCTAACCTTTGTCACAGTCCAGAGAGTGAGCTACTCCATTATTGCCTTGATATTATTTTGGTGTACAACCATGCCTTCTTTAAAAATAACATGTCCCAAGTAGTGAACTTGGGTTTCGAAAAAATCACACTTGCTAAGTTTTTCATACAACTTATCCTCCCTTAGCAGTTGAAAAACTTCTCTCAAATGATCTTCATGTTCTTCTTTATTCTCAGAATACACAAGAATGTCATCCACAAAAATGATTACAAATTTATCTAGGTAAGGCCTAAGAACATTATTCATTAGAAATATGAAGGTTGTTGGGGTGTTTGTAAGCCTGAAGGGCACCACAAAAACTCATAATGACTATGCCTCATCCAAAATGAAATATTGTGAATGTCCTCATCCTTAATTCTGACATAATGATACCCATATCGTAGATCAATTTTGGAAAACACAATGATTCCTCTTAGCTAGTAGAATTGTCTATTTATAAGTAGATCTATTTGAGAAGGAAGCGATTCACTGTCATATGGCTTGGTATTTTATGTTAAAAACAACTCATTAGGACCTAGGTGTCCACTTTCATTCTCTCATACCCTTGACAAGCCTATATAAGGTGTCCATTCCCAAGGGAAAAAAAAAGCATAAACATATAGGTAATGAAATGATGGTGAAATACTCAGAGAGGAATCCTTGCATGTGAAAGGCAACCTTAATTTCAACAATTAACCAAGGGGGAGTTAGAACCAAGTGACCATAAAAATATTCATAATATAGATACCATTTCTCACCCATATTCATTTTATGTGATCAAATTGTGTTAGATATGGATTAGTTTGAGAAATATATATTAGATCTTGTTTATATCACCTTTGGATTTCTTGGAAATAAAGGTTTGGTGTTTGTGGATTATGTGCATGTTATATCTACTGAAGAAAGGAGTATGGACCTCAAGATATAGAGTGGGATCTCCTATAACGTCACTAATCAAGATCACAACAACCCTCATCAAAGAAGGTATTTATTCACTCCCATTTATTTCCATTGCATGATTGTGAAGTGCATGAAGGGATTGATCTAGGGGGTTAGTAGTGGGTGATATATCAATCAGTTGTACAAATCTTGGAAAATTTGTGGAATTATTATCTTGGTAATAGGGGAAAATTCCTATTAAAATATATATGAAAATTCCATGCATTGGTTGTTTTGGGTATGGGTATGATGCATTACAAACTTGGAAGCAAGGTTATGGAGGGGAATTGGGCCAATTTATTAATATAAGAAACTACTATAATTGTAGGATTTACTAATCAATTGAAAAAAATATATTCATCAATGGTTAGTGATAGTAAAATTATAGAGTTCCCCAAAGAGTCCCCCAACTCTTTGACTTCTACATCCTACTATACTTTTAAGAGCATTGTCAAATTTGTTATGAGGGAAAGACCTATACAAAGAGAGAATGATATTACCTCTTAGTTTACCAAAATAAAAATGGTTCAATAAGCTTTGGTATTTGGTTATCAGGAGGAATATCATAGTTAAATGGTGGTAATTATCATAAGGCCATTACTATATTTCACCATATGCTTATGATAATCCAAGTTCTTATGAGGTACTCATTGGAAAATGAAGTGCATATGAATTTCAAATAAAGATTGATATTGTAATTAAATATTTATTTAAAGCAATATTATCAAATACCACAATCAAAGGTGCTTTTGTACAACCTTTGTGAACATGATAGGTCAACCATCAGCTAACAAGCAACATCAAGACTTTTTAGACAATAATTAGTATCTAGCTTCTAGTGATGAAGCTTTGTAGCTTAATATGTTGGAAATTATTTTCATCCTCGACCTCACCTAATAGTGTTGACAGTGTCTTTATGAATATGGATATATTACACAATAGATCCTCAATTTAGATCTTATACTAAAGAGCATTCAAGGTCATAATGTTGGGCACGATGCACATAATGTTGGGCACGATGCACATAATGTTTTTAAAATATATATCCAACTATTAGCTTCTATTTCCATGATATTATTTCTATTGGATATTATATACCTATTCACTAAAATTTAGAGGTAAAATTTGTTCAAAAGTGCTCTTGCATGCTATATGAATAGAGGTAAAATACCTCAGAAAGGTTTTAAATAGTAACTACTTCTCATATTGTTGTAACATTCATATTATAATTGATCTTTTTAAATTTGTCCAACTAACTTTATTTTACTTCAATATTTTAAGTTTTATTTGTTATTTTCTTGGGGTGACTGGGTGGAGGGATGTAACATCTCTAATTCGAATTTTTTTTTTCTATTTATAGAGCTAATACTAATCACACCCCATACACTGATTACTGTTCTTCACATTCTGACGTATATCCTCCATTAACCTTTTACTTTACTGTACTTTTATTTTTTCATATTTTGGACATATACTCATTGATACAAAAATTCTATGATGTCAATAAGACTATATGTCCTATGAAACCATCCCATTTTATTTTACTTGGAAAATGGTAAGGTAATAGTTACATTTCCCCTCCTTAACTATTAACACACTTTCCTTTTTCATTTTAACTACTTATACATACTTTAAGCCTAATTCATTGCCAACCACCTACACATTGATCTAACTTTACCTTAAAAGTTATAATCAATATATATATATATATATATATATATATATATATATATATATATAATAAGTGACTTTGGTATCACTTCGTTCTAAAGGATAATAATTGTCACATTGGTTTAGAACCTCTATATGAAACCCTTATTAAGAGTTCTCATTGTGTTCATATGTGTATCTGCATCTTATGTTTAATCCATCTCACCAAGGCACATTATCCTTTCATCGAAGTGATATATTTAAATCGAATCTTATGTGAAACCCTTATTCCACTGATTCACTTAATTTTTCCAAAGTTTACTTGGACGTTGGCTATCTATGTGAAAAATCTGAATGTATACCATATGAGATTGAACGTTATATTGAATCCACCTGTGTTAATTCATAGTACGCATTAACTACGTTGTCAGAATTAAATCCGTCATTGGAATTTCAAGGCATGGTGATTTAATTTGAGTGGTTCCTTCGTATGAGTGTACACCAAATCTCTGTAGGTAATTTTCCTCGAGATATATTGCCATTAAATTGAATGTACAATGTCACATGACTTGTCTGGTTCTTGATTGGACCCATCAATCCGTGGGAAATTCATCCAACACCAGGTCTCGTACTCATGGACAGTTAGGATCTATTCTAAGTTAGGGTTTGAGGCTCCATAAATGGTTTCGTTTTTGACTTGTGACTATTTTTCACTCCACGTCTTTAGTGAGCCTCATTCATTCTGCCTCGGCTCCACATTTCACTTATAGTTCATCAATGTCACTCTCGTCTCTTCCTTCATTTATCCGTGAGAGGAGAAATTACTCTAGTCAGTTTGAACCGAAGGTTCCAGTTTCTACGCTGAGGTTGCATTCATCGTTATCTCCAGGTAATATACATCATTCCATTTGGTTTCTTGGAACTAGACCTAGGTTATTTCTTATTTTCACAGTTCTAGTTATTTATTTTCTTTTCTAAATCGTTCGCTGCTTTCTCGACAGGAACTCTGTATTATTGCTTCTCTCAACCATCATCAAGTTTTGGGTTGAGTGTGGTTTTACAAAACCCCCTCTTTCCAGTTATTCCTTTGAACCGTTTTACAGCTTATGCTGTCTCTGATTTCCAAAATTGTCACATATTAATTAAATATAGGTCGAATGTGAAATATCGTTTTTAATAATGTGGTATTGATTTAGTTCATGGTATATTTCATTAATTGTTTAGAATTATGCTAATTTTATTTAGAAATTTTTCCTACAAGAGGGTATCGTGTGGGAGTCCCTTTCGGACGTCCACAGTCAATGATTATTCTAAATGTGAAATTCTATTTATGCGTTTATGGTGCTTCTTCCGGTTACACCACGCTTTGTTTTATTTTTTCGTTTAGCTTTCACATTGACTACTATTACTGGTAAATGTTTGTGACTGCGATTTTTTGGTTAACACAGATGGCCAGATGTAAGGACCTCCTCTCTTCCCATCGTTGCCATCCTTGAGTCATTACCAAAATCTACAGGTAATCTCTATACCATTACAATCTCCTTTAATGGTTTATATTTACTATGAACAATTTTCAAATATGTTTACTGTCTAACTGTATTCACACAACTTACTTTACCAAGACCTCCATAGATTTATGGATGTATTTGATGGCTATTATTAACTCTCTGTGGTAGCGTTTTTATCGTTAATTGAAAAACGAATTCCCATTATCTTCGAATACCAAATTGGGTTTTTATAAGATACTTAAGAACTTAGATTTCCTTAATCAATATTATTAATAGAGATATGTATTGTATTTTTAATTCAATTTTGTATAGTCTGAGTAATGATGATACTTTGATATTAAGGTAGTTTCATTTTAAACCATTTTCATCGATAGATTTTGCACTTGGTTGATTTCTACGATGTATTTCTTCTCATCATTTCACCATCTCATACATATTTGTACTACTTTTAGAGCTAAGTTTCACTACTATCGTGCTGGCATAACGCTTGTTAGTTTCATTTACTTAGTACAAGAATGATGCCATTCCTCTTATTTTGAATGTCTATTGATAAATTCTCAGAGATTTTGTTTTAACAATTTTGACTAAATTTCTTTTAGTTTAGGATGTACCTTACATTCTTCTCTGCAATAACTAATTCTCCTCTTATTATTGCAGGTTGAATTTTCTATATCTGTCCTTAAGGTAATTATTTAACCCTTTTGTGTTTAAAATCTAGTGTTATTACCTGTTATATTTATATTCCTGAACCAGAACTAATTCATAGTTCTGTCCTATGCAGGTAATATTTACAGATTTCTGGATTTGCATACTGCTGTTAGCATTTTCTATTCAATCATAATGGTGGACTGTTTCTCTTCAGGTTGGTCCAGTAACCCACTTGTGCTTTCTGATATGCCATCTTTGCATAATTTCTAGAGGGAATTTACAATTTATTATAAATGGGACATAGTTCCCAATTTGTATAATTTAGTGATACTCAGATTTAATTTGAACTACGTAACTCGATGAATTTATATCATTATAACCACATGACTATGTAATTTTTGGAACAAACTCTCTTCTCTTTTAATGAAGTTACGTTTGAACTCTTATGTAATACTTTTCTTAAAGTTGTTATTTCAATTATAGTAAAAATTTCTGAATTCCTCCTGGAAAAATATTATTGTAATTGCCTATTATATCTCAGTTCTTGTATTAATTTGTCCAGTTATAATGCATCATAATAATTTACTTGACTGTACTAATTCCATATTAATGGTCATGCATATTTATTTCCGTTCTGTAATAATCTGATCACAAATTTTCCTGATTTGTAGAATAATGCTAAAACAGAGATATTAATCCCTACTAATTTCTGAGAGTTACCTAACCTCAGATTTAAACCTTCATCAAGGTTTAGACATTATGAGAGCTGGTACTCTTTAGCTTATTATCTGTACAACCATACAAAGAACTACTATATTTATTATAGCCTCCTCTGTTAAATGTACATAATTGCCAATTTATTCCCACCTAGTATTTTTAACATTCCTTTATACAATATCTACTCTTGAATAGATTTAATTAAGCACATTTCTACAATTTTACTTCACCATAATAAGCATAATAATACTAAATTCTAAGTTAAAATGAATTAATTGGTGCATGCCACTTAAGGTAGACTAGTTTCCACCCAACCTTTGAGCTCTTTCTCCACAGCTCCCCCCGAGTAGAGATCCAATCTTCCAACAATAAAAAACCTCTTGTCTATCTTGAATCTTCTTATTTAAGCCTGATTTCCCATCAAATTGTTTCCTTAACTGTGTCCAGTTAATCAGGATGCTGTTTTCCTTTTTGCCTAGGCTTTCCTTTTGTTTTTTCCACAAAAGCACTTTAAAACTAGATTTTCCTCTTTCTATTTTTATTCCACCTCTTCCAAGTAATTTTCCTCTTTACTAGGGTAGATTTTTAGATTTTTATCTCCAATCTAACTGGGAAAGTCTTATGAACCTTATCCATCCTCATGGATTTGGTTTCTTGATCTCTAACCATAATATAGTCTTTGAACAATTAATTCCATTTTTTATTTTATTAAATTAAAATAATAAATTAAATCCACAATAATTGTTTTCCTTTGGGGTCCACTTTACCCTTGAGGACTTTTCAAATGTTTAATAAAAGTAGAGAAACTGGGGACATTGCATATTCCCCCTCTAAAACAAAACACTGTCCTCAGTGTTGTAAGGACAAAATCATAAAATTCAATTTTCAAACAATGATGAATATTTTTCTTTCATATCTACCTCTCGCTCCCAAGTAGCTTCTTCAGGTATTAAGTGCCTCCACTGCACTTTCACCTTGGCCACTGTTCTATTTCAGAGCTCAATTTATTCCCATGATAGGATGCGAAGTGGCTCCGGAAGGAATTCCCCTTCTGGTTCCACCTGTATCACATTCCAATCAATAACATGAGTAGGATCATGCACATACTTTTTAAATAATGAAACATGAAAAACATCATGAACCTTAGTGTGTCTAGGCAAAACCAACTTGTATGCTACTGGTCCCGCTCTTTCTAGTACTTCAAAAGGTCCACAGTAGCGTGGTGCTAGTTTTGCACAGCTACCAATGTACAAAGTACTCTTTTTGGGCTTAATCCTCAGGTAGACATGATCACCCACATTGAATTCTCTATGAATTCTCTTTTTATCTGCATAAATTTTCTGCCTATCTTGTGTTGTCTTAATATTTTGCTGAATTTTCTTTACAATCCTTTCCATTTCTTGCAATGCATCAGGTCCAAGTTTAACTTATCCTCTGGTTGAATCCAACTTAAAGGTGTATGGCACTTTCTTCCATATAATGCTTCGAAAGGACTCATCTTGATTGAGGCTTGATAGCTATTGTTGTAGGAAAACTCTGCTAAATGTAGAAAGTTTTCCCACTTTGTTGGTCTGTCCATCACATACATTCTCAACATGTCTTCTAAAATCTAGTTTGTTCTTTCAGTTTTCCCATAAGTTTGGGGATGGTATGTAGTACTAAAGTTCAATTTGATACACAGTCCCCCAAAAAAAAATACTCCAAAAGCTGTAGTAAACTTTGCATCTTTTTCTGATATGATCATTTTAGGAACACCATGCAATTTTACAATCTCTTTCATAAATACATTAGCTACTTGAGCTGTACCAAAAGTAGATTGTACTGGTAAGAAGTGTGTAGTTTTAGTCAATCTGTCAACTACTACTATGATAGAGTCATGTTGGTATTTAGTTCTTGGTAATCCAATGATAAAATCTATGGAAACTGTTTCCCACTTCCATTCTGGGATGGGTAAAGGATTCAACAATCTTGCTGAATGTTGATGCTCTACCTTTACTTGTTGACATTCCAAACATCTAGCTAAATAATTAGCCACATCCTTTTTCATACCTGGCCAGAACATATTATTTCTTAAGGTTTAAATTAATTTTTGATACCCTGGATGTCCTACATAGGGTCTTTTATGATACTCATCTAAAATTTCACATTTTAATGAGTTCACATTGGGGATGTATAATCTGTCTTTATAACAAATCAATCCCCTCTAGTTTTGAGTATACACCACCATATCTTGTTTCTGCAATTTTTCCTGCAGTTTTTCATAGTTTGGGTCTTGTCTAATTACTTCTTGGATTAATCCTTCAATATTGAAGTTTTCACTATTCCCAATAATATTAACACTTTGATAAGAATTTATGCTTAAAGTATCTGTAATCTTATTTTCCTTTCCCTTGATATGTTTGATCTTCATGTCAAAATCACTAAGGAAGGACAACCATCTAGCTTGTCTAGCATTTAAATCAGTTTGGGTGAAAAAGTACTTCAAGTTGATGTGGTCCGTCATTAATATAAATTTTTTCCCTAAAAGGTAATGTCTCCACATATTCAAGGCATGTATTACGACAACTAACTCTAATTCATACACACTATAATTATGTTCATGTTCCTTCAGTTTCCTTGACTCATATGCTATGACTGAGTTTTCTTGTAGTAATACTCCTCCTAATCCCTCTCCTTAAGCATCTGTACATACTACAAATTCTTGATTTGGATCAACAATCTTTAGAATAGGTGCAGTTGTAAGCTTAATTTTTAACTGTTCAAAGCTATGTTGACATTTTTCTGTCCACTCAAACTTCACTCCTTTCTTTTGTAGAGATGTGATGGGATATGCTAAGGCTAAAAATCTCTCTACAAGTCTCCTATAGTGTCCTGCAATTCCCATGAAAGATATTATAGAGGAAACATTAGTAGGTACAGGCCAATCCATTATAGCTTGTATCTTTGCTGGGTCTATTGCCAATCCTTTCTCTGAAATTATATGGCCCAAGTATATTTTATCCTTGAAAAATTCACATTTGCTAAGTTTAGCATACAACTAATGTTCTTTGAGTGTTTGTAAGACAATTATGAGATGTTCTTTATGTTCAGCTTCATTCTTCGAATATATCATAATGTTATCAATAAATACTAGAACAAATTTGTCCAAATACTTACTTAAGACACTATTAATTAAACACATAAAGGTAGCAGGTGCATTAGTCAACCCAAAAGGTAGGACTACAAACTCATAGTGTCCGTATCTTGTTCTGAATGCAGTTTTACTTATGTCTTCATCTTTAATTCTTAGTTGGTGATAGCCTGTCCTTAAATAAATTTTTGAAAAGACTTTAGCTCCTCTCGCTTGATAAAATAGATCATCTATCATGGGTAGAGGATATCTATTCTTACTTTTCAGTTTATTCAGTTATCGGTAGTCTATGCACATTATGAATGTACCATCTTTATTTTTGACAAACAGTACCGGTGCTCCCCAGGGGGATACACTTGGTCTTATATAGCCTCTATCCAACAACTCTTGTAGCTGCAGTTTTAGCTCCATCAATTCTAGGGTACTAATTCGGTATGGGGCTCTAGAGACTGGGGTAGCTCTTGGTACTAACTCAATTGAGAAATCAATTTCTCTTTTAGGGTGCAGATGAGGAATTTCATCTGGAAACACATCCTTAAACTCTTAGATGACTGGTAAGTTTTCTACAATCTCTTTTTCAGTTTGCTGTCCCAATTCTTCCACATGTACAACATACACTTGGAAGATTTTTATTGCTTTTATTTTCAATTGAAGTGCTGAAATTTGTCTCACTGATATTGGATTGGGTTTCCCTTTCAATATCACCAGGTTTCCCTCACCATCTATACAGTGCATTGTTTTGTCTAAAAAATTTAACATAGCTTTATGTTTTTCTAACCAGTCCATTCCTACTAACACATCATAAAAAACCTAGAGATAAAATATTCAAATTTAGTTCAGTTTCATACCCATTAAAATTTATAACTCTTGGGTGATTTATGGGTCACTTTTCCTTTTTTTTTGGTAGCTAACTGAACTAACCATGCTTGTTGAAATTTTCCTAACTTCAAATTGTATTTTTCCACAATTTGAGGACTTATCTAACTTAAAGTTGCACCTGGATCTATCAAAACATAAATAGGCTATTCTATGATCATACCTTCTATTTCGACCATAGTGGATTGGTGTTCATCTTGACGATCTTCCAGGGCAACACTGATTTTGGGGATGTTTCTTGCTACGTCATTTACAGTAGTTGCCTCTCTTAGCACTTGTATGTTCTGAATAGTTTTGTGTGGATAATCTCTCAACAGATGAGGTTCTCCACAACCCCAACACTTTAGAGGTTCCCTCATTTTAACAGTTCCTTCTCTCTTACTGTTTCCATCTATCTTTTTATATCATGTTTGTGATTGGGCTGGGTGATTTTCCCCACTTTTTGTAAAATTGTTCTTTTGGTGATTTCTCTCAAAGTTCTTTAAGTATGCTAGTTTTGTTCTTTTTCCACTAGAATCACCCTTTTCTTTTTACTGCCAGTTTTTCGCTTGTTCATTTCTGCCTTTGAACTGCTGATAATATAGTCTTGCCTTGGGCACCACTTCATCCATTTTCTTGGGATTATAAAATTATATCATCTCCTTGTAGATAATAGATAGGCAGTTTAAAATTCGTTGTACCTTTTCCTTCTCTTCTCTTATATAAGGTACATAGCGGAGTAGGTTGGTAAATTTAGTAACAAACTCATCAATGGTAAGTTGTCCCAACCTAGGCTCATGAAACTCTTTGGATTTATCATCATAATATCGTTCATTCAGATATTTATGTTTAAAATTTATTTGGAAATATTCCCAAGTGACATTTTTCTCATCTATCACATTGTAATATCCCCAAAGGGAAATAACCAGTAATACACAGAAATATGCCAGACAGAAATAGAGAATACAATGCTGGAACCAGATCATGGAACAAGTACACATAGAATGCCAGAAAACTAAGCCATTTTATTAATCTGAAAGTACATAGAGAGGAGTACAAGATAATCAGAATGGGTGCACCTATCCTTGCCCTTGGCAAGTGGAGACCCCCTCAGAACAAATGATGGCTGCAAATAGGGACAGCGTCCTAGCTGGCTGAAGCGCTGCTATGAAGAGCTGCTGCTGGAATGCAATGGAACTATGAGCTGAAGACTAGAAGATGGCTGATCTCAGTCCTCCAAACCCTCACCAATAAAAACGCTATCTCTGCTAGTGACAACGCAGAAACAGATGGAATGCTGGCCACAAAACCTCCAGATGAAATGTTCAGCTCCTCAAGACTAGAAATGCTGGAAAACGCTGTCAAGCCCTACTCACATGACCCTGCTCATCAAATCAGCGTCCTCCCTGATGGATCTGCGTCCTATATGCTCAGATTTACTGGATCTGAAGCCTCCAATCCAGATCTGCGTCCTATCCCTCCAGATCTGCGTCCTCCAAGGTCAGATCTACTGTTATCTCTTCATATCTGTGCTGGATCTGCCAATATCTCCTCAGATCTGCAACCTCCAAGGCTGGATCTGATGTTATCTCTTCAGATCTAGGCTGGATCTGCCAATATCTCCTCAGATCTGCAATCTCCCAAGCTGGATCTAATGCTATCTCTCCAGATCTGCACCCTACAGAACTAGATCTGCAAATACCTCCTCCGATCTGCAATCTCCAAGTCTGGATCTGTTAATGTGTCTTCAGATCTGCGTCCTTCTGTCTCCTGGAACATCGTCCTCTCTCTAAGTATGATCTGCGTCCTTTCTTCCCCTGGAACAACGTCCTTCCTCTCAGATCTGAACTGCGTCCTTCCTCCCCCTGAAACAGCATTCTGCCTCCTAGATCTGCGCAGCCACCAGAAGGGCTTCTTCCTCTCCAAATCTCCACCTGAAACTGCTACCAATTCCCACTGAAACTGAAGGGTGTTACTCAGAAAATAACCTTACTAGGGCAGGCACTCGAAGTCCCCCGAAGCTAAGGGTGAAACCAGAAATAACCTTACCAGGGCAGGCACTCGAAGTCCCCCGAGGCTAAGGGTGAGATCTCCGACGGGAGACACTCGGTTGCACTAAACAGTGCTGCAGACCGACTAAACAACCGGCGTGCTGAAGCAGACAGAAGTCTAGCTCTCAATATCAATATCAAATCATGCATGTCCAAATGAGGTGAGAACCCCACCTTTTATAATGCTAAACTCCCTCCAAAACCTTAACTGCGTCCTCACTCTCCTTGGCCTGCGCAGTTAACCTTGGGTCAGCCTGATGCCTTCCCATCATACTCATGTGGACCCCCAAGGCCCCCTCTCTAAGTTATAACGTCAATCAACTAGGAAAAGAACACTTTATTTATAAAGTGAGGTGACTAAAGTGAGGTGACCCCTCTTATTTCTCACTTTATTTATTACTTCTAGCTAAAGTGGCAAAATTAAACAAAATTGAAATATTCCAATTAGCAAAGCTAATTGGGAATATTACAGTCTCCCCCGGCAAAACGTTGCTTGTCCTCAAGCAACTGAAGTGATGGATGCTGTAAGATCCTCTCATCCTCCCAAGTGGCATCCTCATCCGGCAAATCCTTCCATCTCACCAAGAATTCTCAGATTTTCCTGCTACGCAGTTGCCTCTCCCTGGTGTCGATAATAGCCTCCGGCTGCAACACCAGATGCCCCTCATCATCTGTAGGCGGTAGCTCCTCGGTGACTCTCACATGCTGGCCCAGTGCCTTCTTCAGGCATGATACGTGAAAGATGTTATGAATCCGGCTGCCTTGGGGCAGTTCCAACTCATATGCAACCTGCCCGATCCTGCGTATCACCCTGTATGGTCCATAAAAACGAGGCTTGAGCTTCTCTGCCCCCTTCTGTTTGAGCGAAGACTGTCGGTATGGCTGTAACCGTAGGTAGACTAGGTCCCCTACCTCAAAGTGTCTCTCCACCCGACCCTTATCAGCATACAACTTCTGCTGATTCTGTGTTGTGGCTATGTTGTCCTTGAGAGCCCGGAGGATGTCTTGGCTCTCTTGGATCCATAATTTGGCTCGCGGAGCCCTGCTAACACCAAACATCATGTCCACAAAAGATAGGGAATGATATCCATACAACGCATAGAAAGGTGTCATACCGATGGACATATGGTGGGTTGTGTTGTAGCAGTACTCGCCCAGATGTAGCCATTTCAGCCATGCTCTCTGCTGCCCACTGATGTAGTTACGCAAGTAGCCCTCTAGCCACTTGTTAACTATCTCCGTCTGCCCGTCCGTCTGGGGATGATAACTAGTGCTCGGTGTCAGCTCGGTCCCCACTAGTCGAAAGAGCTCCTGCCAGAATCCACCCATAAAACGGCTGTCCCTGTCGCTGACAATGGTCTTGGGTAGACCATGCAATCTGAAAACCTCCCGGAAAAACAACTCTGCCACCTGTGCCGCTGTGTGATGTGCCGAAATGGCGAAAAAATGAGCATACTTCGTTAGCCGGTCAACCACTACGAAGATGCAGTCCTTGCCCTGCACTGTGGGCAACCCCGTGATGAAGTCCATCGAAATACTTTCCCACTTCCCCTCCGGAATGGGAAGAGGCTGCAACAACCCCGCAGGATGACTCATCTCTCCCTTGTTCCACTGGCAAACCTCGCACTCCCTGACATGCTGGAGTACGTCCTCCTTGAGGCCCTTCCATGCAAATCTCTCCCGGATGGCCCTGTACGTCTTGGTGAACCCCTGATGGCCCGCCAATGGTGAATCATGTGAAGCCTGGAGTATCTTCTCCTTGAGCTGAGACCCCTCAGTCAAGAAGATCCTATCCCTGTAATAGATGACCTCATCGGCCACCCTGTATCTGCTATCTGCTACCTGTCCATCCAGCACCTCGCATGCAAATCTATCTTTGGAGTACTCAACCGGTAGTCGAGCCTTCCAGTCAGCGTCCAAGCTCATGAGTGATAACGTGGCTGGTCTACGGGAAAGGGCATCAGCTACCACGTTATTCTTCCCCTTGACATACTCTATGTCAAAGTCGTAAGCCTGGATCTTGCTGATCCACTTCTGCTGCCTCTCCTGCAACTGCTTCTGCTCTAGAAAGTACCTCAGGCTGTTATGATCTGTCCTCACCCTGAATCTGCCACCTACCAGGTACTGCCGGAATTTGGCCAATGCATGCATGATGGCCAGCATCTCCTTGTCATATATAGGATATAGCCTCTCGTGTGGAAGGAGCTTCCGGCTTTCGAACGCAATCGGATGACCCTCCTGCATCAAACCTGCTCCAATCCCCTCTCCTGATGCATCGCACTCTAGGACAAAGGGCTGCGTAAAATCTGGCAATGCTAACACGGGACAACTGCTCATCACCTCCTTGAGCTTATCAAAAGCTCGCTGTGCTGTATCCGACCAACTGAATGCCCCCTTCCTCGTTAGCTCCGTGAGGGGTACAGCAAGCTGTGAGAAGCCCTTGACAAACTTCCTGTAGTAGGTGCAGATACCAATAAACCCTCGAAGTTCTGTTACATTCCGTGGCTCTGGCCAGTCCCTGATAGCCCTGATCTTCTCCTCGTGGACTCTCACCCCGTCCACTCCTATGATGTGTCCCAGATACAACATCTCCGTCAATCCAAACTCACACTTGGAGAGCTTGGCAAAGAACTGCTGCTCCTCCAAAATGTGCAAGACCGTCTCAATGTGCTGGAGATGCTCCTCCCAAGTTCTGCTGTATATAAGGATATCATCAAAGAAAACCAGCACAAACTTCCTCAGATGATCCCTGAAAATGTGGTTCATACAAGACTGGAAAGTAGCAGGTGCATTGGTCAACCCAAATGGCATGACCAGAAACTCAAAGTGCCCATAATGACACCTGAAAGCAGTCTTGGGAATGTCTTGTTCCCTCATGCGTATCTGATGGTACCCGGATCTCAAATCGATCTTTGAGAAGAACCGTGCTCCTCTCAACTCATCCATCAGCTCGTCGATCCTGGGAATGGGGTACCTGTTCTTTAGGGTCTTCTTGTTCAGAGCCCTGTAATCAATGCACATAAGTTTTAATGTAGTCCTTCTTCACAGCCACTGCGAAGCAAAAGGGCTAGTCTTAGGACGAATGTGCCCAAAGGGCAAACAACTCTGAATGGCCGTTCCATCTCATCCAGATGGAGCACTTGGGATGCCTATACGGTGTGGTAATCACCGCCTGTATCCCCTGCTCCAGCTCGATCGTGTGCTCAAACCCCCGATTCGGTGGCTGTCCTGGCGGGATGTCCCCAAAAACTACTGCATATCTGTCGAGAATAGACTGTAGATCAGGATGCACAGTCCGTCCTGTATCTACTGCCTCTGAAGCCCGTAACTCTACTGCCCACTCTATGTCTCCCTTGCGGAAAGTCGCCTCCATGCTGTGTGCTGACACTGTCTGGGGTGGATAGGTGTTCTGCCCTCGTATCTTTTCATGCTTCCCCGTCTTGGGATCATCCCACTCCATCTCTAAGGCCTTCCAATCCGTCGTGACCTTCCCCAGAGTAATAAGCCACTGAACCCCCAATATCACATTGGTGTCCGGGATGTCCACCACAAAGAAGTGATCGGTCAATGTATAGGTGCCCATCGTCACTAATAATTCTGGTACATATCGAGCACATGCCATGGTCTGATCTCCTGGTACCAAAACAGAAAACCCATCAAAGCCCTCCGTCGGTATGCCTCTCCGCTCAACCATCTGGGCATCAATGAAGTTGTGGGTGGCCCCACTATCGACTAAGACTGAAACCCGCTGTCCGCGCACTGTCCCCCGTACGCGCAAAGTCAAATACTTGGGGACTCCTCGCAGTGCTGCTAGAGCTCCCCCAGTAGGTGCAAATGATGCCCCACCTGTCGCGGGTGGTGGAGGTGGTAAGGTACTCTGTGCTGCGTAACATCCTCCTGCCTCCTCATCATCCTCTCATCCTCTTCTCCGCTGCTCTCGGAGAAGACCTCTATGAAATGTGCCTTCCCTGCCGCACATTTGTGTCTCGGTGCCCATGGCTCCTGGCAAGTGAAGCATAATCGCTTCCGCCTCAGCTCTCTCCTGGCCTCATCATCAATCTGCCCTCGTCCCGGATTCGCCTTGGGAGGCGGAGCCCTCGTGTCCTTACCCTTAGGCTGGAAAGCCTGTCTCTGGGGATAAGGTGGCCGATTCCTGGGCAAGACATCCTGTAAGTCTCGAGTCCTACTGATGGCATCCTGCAGTGTAGCCGGTTTGTTCGACCGGACTAGGCCACGAAGTGGCTCTGACAGCCCCTCCACAAACATATAGACCATCCGAGCTGTCGATAAATCAGGTACCATCACTGAGACCCTCAAGAAATCCGAAATGTATGCCTCTGCGCTCCCAGTCTGTTTGAGCTTGGTCAGCTCAACAAAATGCTGCTCCGGATCCCTCCTGTCAAAACGCTCTACCACCCTCCTGGTAAACTCGGCATATGTCGTCACTGTGGAATGCCCAAGTGTCGCCATCCCATGAAACCACCAATCCTGAGCCTCTCCCTCTAAATGCAATGTAGCCATCTTAATGGCCTCCATCTCTGACATCTGGTTAAGCTGGAAATAGATGTCCAGCTTCTCCACCCAGGACTTTGCCGTATTCTTTGATGAACCATCAAACATAGGCAAATGGAATCTACTAGCCACACGGTGGTCATCACGGTGGTATCCGCGCCCCTTGTGATGGTGCTGCTCATGCTCAGGGGGT
The DNA here is from genome assembly GCA_034641835.2 of Pinus albicaulis. NCBI lineage: Eukaryota > Viridiplantae > Streptophyta > Pinopsida > Pinales > Pinaceae > Pinus > Pinus albicaulis. Next base: position 1,225,451,418 of record CM076580.1, read on the forward strand.
TTGATGCCGCATCTATACTGGAGATAGCGCTCAAAGGGGAGAGTATCCATGAATGCCTGTCCTAAGCCCTGCCACTCTGCCAAAACGGCTGCCCATTGAGCTGGACTCACATCTCTCGGTGCTGTCGACCCCTCGTCCTCTACCAGGAAGGTAGGCATGGTGGGTCGCGTGGGTGCTGGATTATCCCTCTGTGCACCTCCTTGCACTCCTGTCCCGGTGTCTCCTGGCAAGAATGTGGGCATAGTGGATCGTTGAGCCATCACAATGGGGATAGCGTCGTGCACTGGTATGTGGCGAGACATACTCGAACCCTCACCGATCTGAAGAATTCTAGGAGGTTCCCTCTGACTGATCTCTATGGCCAAGAGCCTCTGTGATGTCTCCTGTAGGTGACGGAGGACCACCTCTTTAAACCTCACATCATCATCTGCCATTGGATTACGCTGTTCTAGGCCCTTCTCAGGCTGCTCTGCCTCAGAATCTGTCTCAGGTGGCTCCTGATCAGAATCACTTCCCCCGAAGGGAAACTTCCACCTATCCTCAGCTTCTCTACGTTCCTTCCGATAGATGTAGGGGTTATCCCCGGGCGTCATAGACCGCTAGCACCACAGGCTGAGCTAGATCTATGCTCTGATACCACTGTAATATCCCCAAAGGGAAATAACCAGTAATACACAGAAATATGCCAGACAGAAATAGAGAATACAATGCTGGAACCAGATCATGGAACAAGTACACATAGAATGCCAGAAAACTAAGCCATTTTATTAATCTGAAAGTACATAGAGAGGAGTACAAGATAATCAGAATGAGTGCACCTATCCTTGCCCTAGGCAAGTGGAGACCCCCTCAGAACAAATGATGGCTGCAAATAAGGACAGCGTCCTAGCTGGCTGAAGAGCTGCTATGAAGAGCTGCTGCTGGAATGCAATGGAACTATGAGCTGAAGACTAGAAGATGGCTAATCTCAGTCCTCCAAACCCTCACCAATAAAAACGCTGTCTCTGCTAGTGACAGCGCAGAAACAGATGGAATGCTGGCCACAAAACCTCCAGATGAAATGTTCAGCTCCTCAAGACTAGAAATGCTGGAAAACGCTGTCAAGCCCTACTCACATGACCCTGCTCATCAAATCAGCGTCCTCCCTGATGGATCTGCGTCCTATATGCTCAGATTTACTGGATCTGAAGCCTCCAATCCAGATCTGCGTCCTCCAAGGTCAGATCTACCGTTATCTCTTCAGATCTGTGCTGGATCTGCCAATATCTCCTCGTACCGCAACCCCGTTGGCCGGATCTGATGTTATCTCTTCTCGCATCTAGGGCCGGATCTCGCCAATATCTCCTCGCATCTCGCAATCTCCTGCCGGGATCTAATGTCATCTCTCCGCATCCGCACCCTACGTAACTAGATCTCGCAAATACTTTGGATATTCTATCTCGCAATCTCCAAGTCTCCAATCTCGCAATGTGTCTTCGGACCAAGGCCCTTCGTCTCCTCGGAACAACCCCCTCTCTCTCTGTCCGATTCCAGCGGCCCTTTCTTCCCCCCGGAACATCGTCCTTCTCTCGCATCCGAACTACGCCCTTCCTCCCTCAGTCAGCCGTTTCGCTTTCCTAGATTCTAAGGCAGTCTACCGTTAGGGCTTCTTCCCTCTCCAAATTCCACTAAATCGCTGCCTTCAATTCCCATCAAATCGAAGGGTGTTACTCGTAAAATAACCTTACTAGGGCGGGCACTCGAAGTCCCCCGAAGCTATGGGTGAAACCAGAAATAACCTTACCAGGGCAGGCACTCGAAGTCCCCCGAGGCTAAGGGTGAGATCTCCGACCGGAGACACTCGGTTGCACTAAACAGTGCTGCAGACCGACTAAACAACTAGCGTGCTGAAGCAGACAGAAGTCTAGCTCTCAATATCAATATCAAATCATACCTGTCCAAATGAGGTGAGAACCCCACCTTTTATAATGCTAAACTCCCTCCAAAACCTTAACTGCGTCCTCACTCTCCTTGGCCTGCGCAGTTAACCTTGGGTCAGCCTGATGCCTCCCCATCATACTCATGTGGACCCCCAAGGCCCCCTCTCTAAGTTATAACATCAATCAACTAGGAAAAGAACACTTTATTTATAAAGTGAGGTGACTAAAGTGAGGTGACCCCTCTTATTTCTCACTTTATTTATTACTTCTAGCTAAAGTGGAAAAATTAAACAAAATTGAAATATTCCAATTAGCAAAGCTAATTGGGAATATTACACACATGCACCATTTTGGTTTCCTCTCACCACAAGGTAGCCTTTCCTTGTAATTGGTAAATAGCCAACCTAGATTTCAAGTTACTTTCGTACTCATAAACCTGAAAGTACTTTACCATGTTTAGAAGCCAAGCTTCTGCATCTTCCTCCTCTCCATCAAAGGAGGGAGGCTTGATTTTTTAGAATTCACCCTGTAATTCCTTGTTCCTTCTAGACTTCTATCTAAAGGCTTCATCCTCCTCAGAATCTTCTGAGTGGTTTGCAGTTCCCTTTCTCTTTTTCCCAAAACCTTCACCTTTGTGATTGTTCTGGGAGGTTAATTCTCTGATTAACCTTTCTTGATCTTCGCTGGCTAGCGATATCCTTTCATTGTGGTTTTTCAATTGCATCATTTCTCTTTGCATCTGATGCATCATAGCCATAAATGGAGCATTAGGATCTGATGGATTTTCTGCGCCACCCAGATGTACATACAACTCATCCCCTTCACTCATAGTTTCATCTATATGGTCCTGCTCTAATTCACTATAAACAGAAGTAAACATTAGTGAAAATTCATTTCAACAAACAATTTACAACAAAAAAAAAATGTTTTTCTGGTGTGAGAACACATTTTGGCCCAGTTTTTTAACATGTACTCTGATACCATTTGTAACATCTCTATTTCGACAATTTTATTTATTTATTTATAGAACTAATACTAATCACAACCCATGCACTGATTATTGTTCATCACATTCTGACGTATATCCTCCATTAACATTTTACTTTACTGTACTTTTAATTTTTCATATTTTGGACATATACTCGTTGATACTACAATTCTACAATGTCAATAAGACCATATGTCCTATGAAACCATCCCATTTTATTTTACTTGGAAAATCGTAAGGTAATGGTTAAATTTCCCCTCCTTAACTATTAACACACTTTCCTTTCTCATTTTAACTACCTATACATACTCTAAGCCTAATTCATTCCCAACCACCTACACATTGATCTGACTTTACCTTAAATGTTATAATCAATCATTACTTCCTGACATATGTATATATTTCATCATAAAAGAAATGACCTTGGTATCGCTTCATTCTAAAGGATAATAATTGTCACATAGGTTTAGAACCTCTATATGAAACCCTTATTAAGATTTTTCATTGTGTTCATATGTGTACCCGCATCTTATGTTTAATCCATCTCACTAAGGCACATCATCCTTTCATCGAAGTGACATATTTAAATAGAATCTTATGTGAAACCCTTATTCCACCGATTCACTTAATTTTTCCAAAGTTTACTTGGACGTTGGTTATTTATGTGACAAATATGAGTGTATACCATATGAGATTGAACATTATATTGAATCCATCTGTGTTAATTCGTAGTACGCATTAACTACGATGTCAGAATTAAATCCGTTATTGGAATTTCAAGGCATGGTGATTGCTATGGTTTAATTTGAGCGATTCCTTCGTATGAGTGTACACCAAATCTATGTAGGTAATTTTCTTCGAGATATATTGACATTAAATTGAATGTAAAACATCACATGACTTGTCTGGTTCTTGATTGAACCCATAAACCCGCAGGAAATTCATCCAACACCAGATCTCATACACATGGACGGTTAGAATCTATTCTAAGTTAGGGTTTGAGGCTCCATAAATGGTTTCATTTTTGACTTGTGACTATTTTTCACTCCACGTCTTTAGTGGGGCTCCTTCATTCTGCCTCGGCTCCACTTTTCACTTACAGTTCATCAATGTCACTCTCGTCTCTTCCTTCGTTTATCTGTGAGAGGAGAAATTACTCTGGTAAGTTTGAAGTGAAGGTTCCGGTTTCTATACCAAGGTTGGTTTCATCATTCTCTCCAGGTAATATACATCGTTTCCTCTGGTTTCTTAGAACTTGACCTTGGTTATTTATTATTTTCAAAGTTCTAGTTATTTATTTTCTTTTCTAAGTCGTTCGCTTCTTTCTCAACAAGAACTCCATATGATTGCATCTCTCAACCATGATCAGGTTTTGGGTTGAGCGTGGTTTGATAGAACCCCCTCTTTCCAGGTATTCCTTTGAACCATTTTATAGCTTACGATGTCTATGGTTTCCAAAATTGCCACAGTATTAATTAACTACAGGTCAAATGTGAAATACCGTTTTTAATGATGTGGTATTGATTTAATTCAAGGTATATTTCGCTACTTGTTTAGACTTTTGCTAATTTCATTTAGCAAATTTTCCTACGAGAGTATCATATGGGAGTCCCTTTTGGACGTCCACTGTCATTTCTTATTCTAAATGTGAAAGTCTGTTTCTGCGTTTACGGTGCTTCTTCCGATTACACCACACTTTGTTTTAATTTTTCATTTAGCTTTCGCATTGACTACTATTACTGGTAAATGTTTGTGATTGTGGTTTTTTGGTTAACACAGATGGCCAGACGAAAGGACCTCCTCTCGTCCCATCGTTGCCATCCCAGAATCGTTACCAAAATCTACATGTAATCTCAATACCACTACAGTCTCCTTTAATGGTTTATCTTTACTATGAACAATTTGCAAATAAATTTATTGTCTGATTGTATTCACTCAACTTGCTTTACTGAGACCTCCATAGACTTATGGATGTATTTGATGGCTATTATTAACTCTCTGTGGTAGTGTTTTTATTGTTAACTGAGAAATGCATTCCCATTATCTCCGAATACCAATTTGGGTTTTTATAAGATACTTAGGAACTTTGATTTCTTTAATCAATATTCTCAATAGAGATATGTGTTGTATTTTTAATTCAATTTTGTATAGTCTGAGTAATGATGATACTCTGGTATTTGTGTAGTTTCAGTTTAAACCATTTTCATCAATAGATTTTGCAGCTGGTTGATTTCTATGATCGATTTCTTCTCATCGTTTCACCATCTCGTACATATTTGTACTAATTTTCAAGCCGGGCTTCACTATTGTCGTACTAGCATAATGCTTGTTAGTTTCCTTTACTTAGTACATGAATGATTCCATTCCTCTTATTTTGAATGTCTATTGATAAATTCTTGGAGATTTTGTTTTAACAATTTTGACTAAATTTATTTTAGTTTAGGATGTACCTTACGTCCTTCTCTTCAATAACTAATTCTCCTCTTATTATTGCAGGTTGAATTTTCTATATCAGTCCTTAAAGTAATTATTTAACCCTTTTGGGTTTAAAATCTAGTACTATTTCCTGTTATATTTATATTCCTGAACCAGAACTAATTCATAGTTCTGTCCTGTGTAGGTACTACTTACATATTTTTGGATTTGCATATTGCTATTAGCCTTTTTATATTCAATCATAATGGTGGATCGTTTCTCTTCAGGTTGGTCCAATAACCCACTTGGGCTTCCTGATATGCCATCTCTGCATAATTTCCAGAGAGACTTTATAGTTTATTATAAATGGGACATAGTTCCCAATTTGTATAATTTAGTGATACTCAGATTTAATTTGAACTACGTAACTTGATGAATTTATATCATTATAACCACATGAATATGTAATTTTTGGAACAAACTCTCTTCTCTTTTAATGAAGTTATGTTTGAACTCTTATGTAATACTTTTCTTAAAGTTATTATTTCAATTATAGTAATAATTTATGAGTTCCTCGTGGAAAAATATTACTGTCATTGTCTATTATATCTCAATTCTTGTATTACTCTGTCCAGTTATAATACAACATAAGAATTTACTTGACTGTACTACTTCCGCATTAATGGTCATGCATATTTATTTTCGTTGTGTAATAATCTAATCACAAATTTTCCTGATTTGTAGAATAATGCTAAAACAGAGATATTAATCCCTACTAATTTATGAGAGTCACCTAACCTAAGATTTAAACCTTCATCAAGGTTTAGACATTCTGAGAGTTGGTACTCTTCAGCTTATTGTTTGTACAACTATACAAAGAACTTCTATATTTATTATAGCCTGGTCTGTTAAATGTACAGAATTGCTAATTTATTCAGGTTCCTTTCATATAGAACATCTACTATTGAACATATTTAATTAAGTACATTTCTACAATTTTATTTCACCATAATAAACATAATAATACTAAATTTTAAGCTAAAATGAATTACCTGGTGCATACCACTTAAGGTAGACTAGTTTCCACCTAACCTTTGAGCTCTTTATCCACAACTCCCCCTGAGCAGAGATCCAATCTTATAGCAATAGACAACCTCTTGTCTATCCTGAATCTGCTTATTTAAGCCTTATTTCGCATCAACTTGTTTCCTTAACTGCGTCCAGTTAATCATGATGCTTTTTTCCTTTTTTCTTAGGTTTTCCTTTTGTTTATTCCACAAAAGTACTTTAAAACTAGCTTTTCATCTTTCTAGTTTTATTCTACCTCTTCCCATTAACTCTCCTCTTTACTGGGGCAGGTTTTTAGATTTTTATCTTGAATCTAAATTTTTATAATTAATTTATTTTCTCCAAGGATTTTTGGAGAACTGGGAAAGTCTTATGAACCTTATCCATCCTCATGGATTTGGTTTCATGATCTCTAATCATAATCTAGTCTTTGCACAATTAATTCCATTTTTTATTTTATTAAATTAAAATAATAAATTAAATCCATAATAATTGTTTTCCTTTGGGGTCCACTTTACCCTTCACTTATCAAATATCTAATAAAAGTAGAGAAACTGGGGACATTACAAGGGAGGGTTGATAGAAATAAAACATTGTATTATTTCTCATACCAAAAGAAGAAAAACCTTAATCAAGGCTACTACTATCCGAGAATTTTCTATTGAAAATGACTAAAATTGTGAACAACATGAGTACAATTCTACTCACTTAACATTTCACAAAACCATATAATTTTTTTCTAAAATTTGAAAACAAAAAAAAGCGTTTTAAAGAGTTTTTTATCCTTTAATGATGACTTTAGATCAAAGGATTTTGTGAGAAGAGTAATGAAGTTCAAGAATTTCCACATAACATGATACATTTTGTTTGTCTACCTTTCAAGCTAACAAATATGACTCATCCTCAGGAAAAATATAAAATTTGATGACAGGTTGAGAGATAAATAGGTGAGAGATGCACGTTCAGAAAGAAGAAGAGACATTAAGCTAGATGCGCATTATAATATGAGAAATTCAATACAAGTATGACTCATCCTGAGGACAAAGATAAAATCTGATGACACATTGAGAGATAAATAGGTGAGAGATGCACTGTCACAAAGGAGAAGAGACATTAAATTAGATGAACTTTAAAATATGAGAAATTCAACAATCCCTAATAAAGCGTTGATATTAAGTTAGATGAACCTTAGAATATGAGAAATTCAACAATCCATAATGAAACGTTCAAAAGAATTACCAAAAATAGTGACCAATGAAAAAAAACATATATATATTAAAAAATAAAAATAATTATTAAAAGAAAAAATCAAAATATATATTAAAAATAAAAATAATTATTAAATAATATAAAATAAATTAACAAAAACTGAAATTTAATTAAGTTTTTATTATTTAAAATTATACAATAAAATGTCCTTCCTTGGGTCTTGGTTAAAATGTGATTATAGCACTCATCACCACTTTCCCATCAGGGTTAAAAAAATGAAAATTACTGCCAAACTTAAAAAAAATATATAATAAAAAAATATATTAATAAAAATATATGATTAAAAAAATATAAATATCAATCTAACATAATAAAAAGTATATTACTATATTATTATGATACATCATTAAAAAAAATTAAAAATTAAAAATTAAATAAATATATAAATATTATTAATGTATGTAATATATATATTAATATGTATTATTAATACTATAAATTAATATATTCTTATAATTATTAAAAATAGAAAACTAAAATAATAAAATAATAATATAGCTAATTAATATATATTTATAAATATATGCAAAAATAACCATTATTAATATATGTAATATATATTTAATAATACATATTAATAATATTTGAGAGTATAAATTTATGTGATCTATATCAAATTAATATATTATTATTATAATAAATAAAATAATAATACATATTAATAAATATAATAATAAAATATAAATATAGTAATAAAATATAAACATACCTCTAATAGTATTAATAAATGTAATAATAAAATATAACCACAGATTTAATGGATATGTTTGGAACCTAGTTAAGTCTTTTGCGCTAGAGTCTCTGAACTCCTTAGCTATATCATGTTCTGTGAGCATTTTCTCTTCTTCGAGTAAAAATCGATGAAGATAATATCTATTTTTCTCTTCACCAAGTCCAATTATAGAATGCATATGCCTTTTGTATTGCCAGACATTTTTCCTTACGAATGTGCCAGGAATATCCTGACACTGTGTTCAAGCATTTCATGTGATACCTCTTCGCTGCACGTTAATTTCCATATCACATAACATTAATATGAATCTACTAGACTCTACTGCACCTAATACTCTTTTAAATTAAGTTCAACCCTAATGGACTCCACGACAACTAATTCTCTTTGAATCTTTCGGTCGGAAGCTTCTTTACAACAAAAATAACCGAAGGTCTTTTTGAACAAAACCCGCAGGCATTCATGGATTCGCCAAGCAGGAGAATGCTTTCTGCATGCATTATGGTGAATGAATACGCCACAACCCAAAATCTATTATAAATACATGTCACACACACACATTCCATATCACATTACTAGACTGCCTCTAGTATTGATACTAGATTTGGGGTTGCCAAGGGATCGATTGAATTCTCACTGTAAAATCCTTAACCTAATGGCACGCTCTGTAATTGCAGAGCTGTGGCTTATTTTCGCATCTATTGCAGTTGTAACGATTTTGTTGCCCAAATTGGGGTTGGTATTAGTGGATGCCCGGAACACCCTGGAGTTGTTGAAGGGATCTCCCAGTGGAGATAAACAACTTGGTGGAGGCACTAGTCTTTTAGAGGCTGATAGCGATGGTGATGGTGTTGCCTCGGTTGGCCGGGCCGCCACTAGGGTTATGACTTGGAACCGTGGTGGAGGAGGAGGAAATGGGTCCGGCTCCGGATCAGGGTCCGGTTCAGGTAATGCCTCTGGCTGCAGCGGAAACGGTTCCGCTTCTGCCTCAGGCTCTGGTTCTGGTTCCGCGTCTGGGTCTGGGTCTGGGTCTGGCAGAGGCTCTGGAAGCGCTGGCGGTTCTGGTTCTGGTTCCGGAAGCGGCGAGGGATCTGGCTCTGGCTCGGCCAGGTGCAACAACGGTGGAAGCTCTGCCTCAGCCTCTGGTTCGGGTTCAGGGTCAGGGTCTGGCTCTGGCCGATCTCCGAGAGGCCCGGGGACCGTACCTGCAACACCGGGACGAGGAATTTAGATATCTATATTCACCTCCTTAGTTTGATGTTCCTAGGAACGTAGATAAGTAAATTATAAATAAATGAGAGCATGCCTAGCTCTACTATCATTTGTTAAAAATGATGGGTGCGCAGTTGTCAGCGTGTCAAACTTTCATGGCAGTGTACAGAATACATTGGCTGTGTTTGATGTTTGTCATTTGCTGAAATGTCGTTTGAATTTGAGCACTTCATGATTTATATTGCAATTTCGTTGAATAGTAATTGCAACGACTCAGTTTAGCATGTTTCGCTATCCCATATATTGAAATTTCTTATGAATTTTAGAACATTTTAGTTTTGCAAGTTCGTAAAATAGCAGGTGCAATGAGCCCACTTCAGTAGGCTGGAGTTTTGATTCAATATCATGGAGTGAGGGCGTGTGGCTGTGTTATAATTTGTCCCAAAACTTCAGATAGTAGTTGTCTACAGGCTCAATAGAATAGGTTGAATGATTTTTTTTTGGGTTGGAATCTGATTAAAAAAAATTAAAAATTAGATAATTGGAGTGTTTAAATTACATTTTTGATAGTAAAAATGGATTCATTACTATAAAAAAACATTTAGAACACCCAAAATAGATAATTTTTTTTTCAAAATCTCATTGAAAATTATTAGAGTTTTTTTTTTTTTTTCAGACTACAGCTAGCTATTATGGCATTGTCAGTCCCTTTGGAATTTGGCTTGTTGTTATGCAACAATTTGTCGCCAGAGCTACAAAGTTTAAATACAAAGATTTTTATCTTTTGATCAATTATGGTTATGTCAACATCTTGGAAGATGGCTTCCAACTGTGGAATAATTTGTCTTCAGAGTTAAAGAGCTCCAATATAAGGGAATTTTATTAATGTAAAGCAATTTTAATTTGATATAATATGTTAAAATGTAATAATTTGTCAATGCAGAAACTTTTGTGAAAATTATTTTAGTTTATATATCATGATAATATAATAATTTATAGTTCATGTAAAATTTCATTTAAGAGAATGTGTAATTTATTAATAATATGTTTGATAATTAATTTAATTTAATTTTAATTTGATGAAATTGAATTTTAATTTGAAATATTGGATAGTTTTTTATCATTTAAATTTAAAGAATGTCAATTTTAATTAATTTTATTAATTTTATTTTTTTAATTATATATTAAAATTTGTTTGTAATTGTTTCCTAAGAAGTGTACAAGTAAAAGAGAGAGAGAGCATATTCATGACATCTTAAATTTGTGAATGAAGAGCACTTCCGCTTTGTTCATTAGGCAGTGTGAAAAAAAGTTGAACATTTTATTAGTTTAGTTTTACATTGAAGGTATAAAAGTACTTTGATGTGCACTATCATGCTCGCTCCATTTAATATGCACATTTAAAAAAAAATGATGCACTTTCAACGTTTTTATATTTTAATTGTTAAATTCATTAAAGATATGATTAATGATTAGTATTGTTATGATTGGAATGGTTAAGAATATATTTATATTTTTTAACCCAATGTTATTATGGAATTTTTTCACATGAATTGGTATCTGAAATTTAGTTATTTTGTATTTCCAATTGAGTATATAATACAAATATGAGATATTGAAAAAAGTGTGTAATTTTTATTAAAAATTAGAGAATACATTTTATGTATATAAATATTTATTTTATAATATTTTTTTTAAGATGTTGAGATCTTTTTTATTATTTTTCAAAATATTATAATGTTAGCTCAAATATCTAAGATGGCTTTTATTTACTTATTGGGACATCAAGTGTGTTGATCATCTATTTTTAGAGTGTCTAGTCCAAAACTTGAAAATTTTTAAAAGAATAAAAAACAAAATATATGTTTTTCTCATCATTCCACATATTCACAAAAACAATAAAGTTTATAGTCAAAAGCATAAGAGAAAAACTGTTAATATGATGAGTCTACAAGTGTCGTATTTTTGACACTTGATCCTAGAGGCGCTGAAGGTGATATGCATAACATGTTCCTTTCAATCCTTGCCATCCGATTATCCATCTAAATCAGTTGGAAACACACGTGTTGTTGTTCTCTTCAAATTTATGCCAAATTTTCCATAGTTGATTTCTTCTCGACCTGTCATGCATCCATAATTTTAGCCATCAACATTTTAATCTACCAATAGAGGTTTAGATTCTGCATATAGAGTGTTCTTCTTCCTCTTGAGTGTTTTGGATCAGGAGCTAAGGTGTCAAAATCTTTCACTAACTTAAGATCTGTACGAATATTTGACTCTCTCATTCTATCTCCTCGAACTTATGCATCCTCCCCCTTGCTTCCACTAAGATCATTGTATAATATCTGGCCTTGTTTTTTCACTCCTAGTTCTGGCCCTGTGTCATCCTCAACCTCTCGCATCTCTGTTATTTACCGCCCCCTTGTGCCCATTTGTGTTGGATAAGGGTATCTACACTAAACTTGTTCATTGGGCTGTCCACTAAGTACTATGATCATGGATACTGTATCTTACAATGATTATCTAAGGTTGAACATGGGTGTAGTAATCAATTCACATGCACTTGTTATGAACACAAGTCATTAAATTCTGGGCTAGCAGGTTTGGGGACCTCCGCGGTTTACTATCATGGATCCCACCTAGATGCCAAATACTGGAAATTATTATCCATAGTGGGACTGCACTAGGCACCACTACAGTTGATTTACAAACTTAGAATTGGTTGTCAACATTGTTAAGACAAAGACATAAACAAAACCTGAATAGAACAATGCACCACTCTAATACCAAGTCTTTTCCTTTCCACGAGTGTGTACACAAAAATGTGTATCTAGAAATAAGAAGTGCAATGACACTTAGATCTTCAAACCACTCGAGGATTACATTTTTCCACTCCAAGATTCTTGCGGTCATGGCTTTGAATGAATTTCCCTGCTAGGGCTAGAGAGATTTGTATACATGACGACGAAAAAAGTGGGGTTTCTTGTTAATTGATAATGGAAGTGCCAGTAGCTTCAAAAGAGGCGACACTACCCACACAAACTAAAAACAAAGTTTCAATTTGGCTTGAAAAACTAACATTTAAGGTCGAAACCTTAGGGCTATAAACAAAAATAGGGCTCCCTTTAACAAAACAACCTTCAGGGCCGTAATTCACTTTACCCCTACGAACAAGATGCTGAGAATTTTTGAGACCAAACCTATACTTTAGATAAGCCAATGTCCAAGCTATGAGAAAAACAAATATTTTTTGTAGGAGTAATTTTTTTAGACTTAACACCATAATCAAAGTTATGTCTTACAAATAAACGAGGGCTAGATTAGTTTTCCGTTACATACCCTTTTCCATAATTGAGTTGGGACTTTTTGCTCTTGACTGATGTCAAGCAGTGTTTCGATGACGGGGGCTTGGTCGAGTGACTTGTCTCTGTTGTGGGTTTCCCTGTGATCAATTCCTAGTCCCAATGTTTATTTCTAGGCATTTCTCACTCTTATGATCCGTGGAAGGAGGCGAAGGCAAAGGATTGGGTACTGTATTAGCAAACCTTATGTAAACTCTACAAATTTCTATTTTGCACCTCATCCATATCCTCTACACTATATTATCATCAGATGAATCTATGCAGAATAAGTTGGTTGTGTGTTTGTGGGGTGGCCTCACCATCCCCATATTGATTTAATCCCATTAGTTGACATTCGATGGATCCTATCATATCCAACTTCTGTTCATCCAACCTGATCAGATAATTTATTATTTATAATATACTAATAAAAAAAATGAAAATATTAATAATTTACATCAAATATATATATATATATATATATATATATATATATATATATATATAATTAAGAAATTAATATATTAAACAAAATCACAATAAACTTCTCAATTACATGTCATTGGAAAATATTGAAAAGGAAGAAGGAATATTGCCACACTTAGATTAAAGACCCATGCCTTAAATACGATCATTGATAAAAAGATACATGCAATAATTCCTATATGTAATTATTTAATTAATATCTCATTATAAAATAATTATAAATATATTTTATTTTTTCTCAAAAAAATTGTGCTAATTTAAACCTAGATAAAATCCAAAAGTTCCTTTGTACTTCCCCTTTTCAATTCTCTACATATTTAAATTCAAAAAGTTATTTAGCAATTATGGGCCCTTCCTCGTAGTTGGAGACTTCAACATTGACCCAGTTAACCAAAATAGGTAATTTCATAGTTCCACATGGATTTCTCTAGTTTAATTGCACATATCATTTTCTCTTATTCATGTTCCCCACACTTAACAACAACAATTGCTCTTATTTTTTACATTCTCCTAACCATAGTTTCTATCTAGAGAACTTGGGGTCCTTGTTCAGGATTGCTTGGTCAATTTGGAAGGATCCAAATGGGTATTATTGTTGATACCTCTAAAGAAATCTAGTATTCCTCCCATTCTTTATCATAAACGTTAGTTGAGTAATTGAGCTACAAAAACAAGAATATATGGAAATAGAAAATATTGACTATTAATTTTGGATCAATAGAAAATTTCTCAATTCCCCCTCACACCTATCTCTTAGGTATGGAGATCCATGTGAACAACTTTGCTATTTAATTTTATCAATATATTAAAATAAATGGTATATTATAACCAATATAATTTACTAAATATCTATACCAATAATTTTTAATAATATCAATTTTAATTATACTTACCTAAAAGTAAGTATAATTATTGAAAAAAACATTAAAAGTAATAGAATAACTAAATAGTATATATGAGTATGTACAATCATACTAATGCATATGAATGTGAAAATAAAATTATAAATGAGATTAAGTATAAGAAATCCACTCGAAGGGATGTCTAATTTTGAAATATTGAAGAAAATGAGACATTAATCGATTGAGCTCACCTTCAAAATTGTTTTATTACAGTGATGGTTCAATCTTTTTTTGAATTGTAGTAAATATTTACATATTTGCAAATATAATTATAAATATGATTAAGATTAAGTATAAAAAAAATAAAAACATATATGCAAACTTCTATGTGAAGTACTTAAGATAAGAAATGAAAAGGGAGATACAAGAAATGAAAAGGGAGATAGAAGAGATGGATAATATTATGTGAGTAATAAAGAGAGAAGAATTAATGGGATATGAATAATAATAACGGATAGAAATAAGTTTGGTGTATTAACGGAGTGAAATAATAAATAGATGATGTTTATAAGTGCATGAGGTAAGTAATATTAAATAATTAAGAGAAATGAAGATGTAACATGGTATATAAAACGGTAAAGGTAGCATATATGAAATTTAAGGTGATACTATGTGGGTATAATTAGTAGTGTAAAAAATAAGGATTATATGATAGCTTATTTTTTATTTTTGTCAAAATATAAAAATGTTTTCTTATAATTGAAATTTTCAAATGGAGAATAACACTATTTATAGAATACATGATTATAATGTTTAATATTACATTTTGTTATTATATATATTTTTTGATAATGTAATATTATAATGTATTTAAATTTGAAAAATAAGTAATCAAAATATTAATTATTATTGAATTCAAAGTTAAATTATAAAATTAAGATAAATAAAATTGATAGTTTTTTCTAGAATATGTTTTAATTTTTTTTTTTTACATTTTAAAAAAATAATAAAAATTTAATAATAATAAGGTAAGGAGTGTACACATTAATTCTTTTTTAAAGATTGTTGAATTTTTGTTAGAAAAGTAAATTTAAGATATTAAAGTAGTAATTTAAGAAATCTATAAGTTTACCGTTATTATTCAAAATAAATATTTTTAATTATAAGAAAAAAATGTAAAGTAAACTAAAATGGTGTGGTTTGGAATCATCGAAAGTATTTCAATGAGTTGGTTTACTTAGCTGCATGTAGGACCATTAATGCATGTGAAAATGGCACATGCGCACTCTCTTACATTAATCTAATTATAATATATTTTATTTATTTATTTAGTTTTAGTAAATTTCCAAGTTTTAAAATATATTTATTCAAATTTTTTTTTTTTTTTTGGCTGGTAACGAACAAATTTCACTGGTACAGATTGATAAGAGTGTTAAGCTTAATGTTTATAAATATATATATTTAAATTTTACATTTTCTAATTAATTTGTAAAAATATTATAAATGTATTTATGGATTTATAATTTTTATATGCTGATAGAAGAAATATGAATTTAATATTGTTTTTTGTTAGCATTCTGTGATTTCCTTAGGTTAAAAAGATAAATTTCAGAAGTAACCACAAACTATTTGTAGGGCAAAATCTAACGTTTCTAGCTTTGGAGAGGGCTCTCTCACTTAGGTTGCTCGACTAATTTGATATTAGGCTAGGAAATAACCTCAATAAGGTTTGATTTTCAAAGGAATGTTTATGAGAAAAGAGACATATCCATTGGGCATGGAGTCATGTCAAATCCATTTTTTGTCTAGTGATATGATGGAAAAGAGAAAGGGTTTCTCCAAAGGGGCAAGGTAGGCAACTTTGGTGCTCGAATTTAGGTTAAATTGTTGTAGAGGGCGAGTGTAGAAAGGTGAAAGACAACACATATATCATAATACAATATATGAATTCTAAAATTATGCTTTAAGATGAAAACATTGATAACTTGGAAAAACTAAATGAGAGCACCATTAAGATGAATTCTGAATTAAAAATATAGTTTTTTCCAAGCAAAAAAATACAAATTTAAGAGATGTAAACACATGAGACAACTTAAAATATAAAATTAGCACAGAACCACCAAGATTCTAACACAGTAATCCCTGCAAATCACCTTCTAATTTCATTCATTCACTGGGAATGTTTTCAGAAAAATATAGTGCACAAAAAGTCTGTTCTTCTCTCCAATTTGACCAACCCTTTCTACATTCAGATTCATGAGTTATATACAATATTCACTTCCTAAGTGAAATGGGTTAGAAATCCACCTTTTTCCAACGATGGGAAGAGGTTACAATGCTTTAGGAATAAAATATTTGGAAAATCTGTTGATAACCACTAACTAGGGTTTGGTTTTTGACTAACCAAAAATATACTAACTGAAGAGAAAAGCATGGGATTTGATACATATATCTTCAAAATTCATCATCCAAATCAGTTTGGAATAAATTATACCAAGTTGGTGGTCTACCAAATTGAATTTCAAAAAATTTAGAAACTCTGTTAGCAAATCTCGCTTGGCGAAATTGTGAAAAATGGTTCTCAAATTGACACTTGTAATTCTAAAATAATAAAACCTGTGAAAAAACTGAAAGAGGGTTTTTTTATTTGGACCATTATTTACAAAAATGTCTTTTTATTTTTCAAAAAATCATTTCCATCTATTATCAACGTGTGCCAAAAAACAATGACTGAAACAGGAAGAAAAATACATAATTTTATTTTTTGAAAATTAGGTCTCAAAGATAATTGGATATGTCCCAAACAATGATAGATTTGTAAAAAATAAGAGAGGTTTTTGTTACTTGTCCCATGATTGAAAAAAAAAATCTTTTGGGTTTCCAAAATTCATCTCCAGTTGGTTAGAAATGACTCTTAAATTTGACGGTGTGAAAGCGTAGTGCTGATGCTGCACAACTTCCTAATTTGATAGAACAAAAAAGCAAAACGATTGTATTTTTTGAATATCTCCTAAACGATAAACCAGATTGAGATTAGTTTTTAACATCAATTTAATATCATCGTAACCCTTCTCCACAAAAAATTTTGAGTAAAATCCGACTCACATATTTCGAGAAAATCCAAAGTTGGTTGTAGATGATCGTGGCTTGTTTCTCAGAAATCATGAAGTATTTTGACATGAAATTAAGTGGGTTTATTTATCTTACATCCATAAATTTCATGTAATTTTTTTTTATTGTAAATAGGTAGAGGTTTTAAGAGATATGGTGAAAATACGGTGACTGTGTGAAAGTGTAGTGCTCCAAGCTTATACTATCTTTGACCATAATCTAACATGATGAAGGGAATTGGATGGCAAGGAATTACCTATTCAACATTTTAAACCTGTGATAATTATCGTATTCCAAATGGAAACCTTCAAACCCAAAGCTTTATTCTCAGAGAAAAAACGCAGTGCAATTGCGCAATGCACCTCATCCACATGACATGACCCAACACTGATCTTATGACTAAGAAAAATGACTTGGAGAGGATTCAAAATGAGTTTACATGTCTTCATTCAAGGAAAAAATTCCAAAAACCATGATTTCTTCATCAAAATGAGTTACCTTAGCAAAAGCGTAGAAAATGTCCTCTTGATCGTTGTCTTGTATTTTATGTCATGACCATTCATGATTTGACAGGTAAAATGACTTAAGTTACCTACAAATATAAAATTAATAGAAATAATGAAATTCCAATTATTCCTATAATATAGGACTCTAACATCCTCTATTCTACAATTTTTGTATAATTGACGACAACTATGAGACTTGTACAATGTATCCTAGTGATAAAGAATGACATAGTTGTAGAAGGAAGAGAGATAACTATATATTCTTAGGGATAATTCTTATTGAATGCCAAGACCTTTTGTATTTTCAAATGTAATTTCTTATGCCGTGAAACCATCAACATATATAGCTCCGATTATGAAGCCAAATCTATTATAATTTACCAAAAATCAAAATAAGATTTATTGGAATTGAGGAATATGAAATTCAATCTATGAAAATTACATAAT
Organism: Pinus albicaulis; assembly: GCA_034641835.2. Lineage (NCBI taxonomy): Eukaryota > Viridiplantae > Streptophyta > Pinopsida > Pinales > Pinaceae > Pinus > Pinus albicaulis. Next base: position 1,225,469,752 of record CM076580.1, read on the forward strand.
ATGAACTTATTCGCCGAAATGAAATGAAAAAATAATGTTTTACAATTTTGTTTTTCCTTTACGCGAGAATGACTCAAATATTTCATTATAACCCATTTATGCACTAATGAAATTATTTTTTATTTCTGGAGTAAGATCTCCTTTAATTCATAAGTGTAATGCATAGAATTCAAGGAATCTAAAATTAGCTACCAATTAGACCATCATTAAACACATAAATGATAAAAATAAAAAATAAAAAACAATACCAATGATCCAGGTGGATATTGGTTGCCACCCACCTATTCCACTTGGACCCCCACCATTTTTTTTAAAGTTTTTTAGTTTCCTTAATTGTAGCACAATTTACTATTTTTGGTAGTTTTTCAGGTCCTGAACTTCCAGAGCCGTTTTGAGGCCCCTAAGCAGCGTTTTTTTTGGAAAATCACCGTTGGAAAAGGTGAGTCTTCAAGCTAAATTTCATTATTAAACTTGTTTTCCTTAGATATATCTTTCTAATGAGGTATCATGTGCATCAAACAGAGATAATATGCCAAATTTACAACCTCAAGAAATTGATGTACCAATTTACCCCAACAGGGCCCACATTTTGGTGTTTCATCTCCTAGTGTTAGGTTTTTGGATGTTTAGTGTTTTCCATTGTTTCTAAATAATAAATAGGCCTTTGAGCCTCAATTTCACAGTTCAGAGGCCTTTAGCCGCCACATCTATTCTAAGAGATAAACTACCAATGCCCTAGCTAGTTTATTTCTGTTCTATTTGTAAGCATATTTCAATTATGTGATATTGATGAAATGAAGCCTAATTTCTGATGCATCTCTAAGTTTGTGTGTATTTTTGTATTTTATTGCATTCCTACATAAGTTTGGATCAATGGTATTAGAGGGGTCTTCTCTTTCTCGATCCTTCTTTACATGTCACCAATGAGGTCAGGGTATAATGAGTTAGGGCTCGATCTGGTTGAACCTTTGAAATATTAGCCTCGCAAATCACGATAGCCAACCATGGGGGACGAAAAGAAAGATGAGGGAGCATGATATGCTATCAAAATATTGCTTGAGGAGGCCCTCAAGAAACAAAGGAATGCGATGATGGATAAATTTTCCGAGATCTTTCAATGACTACCCATCGATGGCGCATCTGCATCCAGTAGCTAATTTGGAGGCACAAATCCTTTTAAGGTATAAGTAAACTTTGAAATTCTCATATTTCATGGTCAAATAGATGCATACATTGTAGATATATGGTTGAATATATTAGAAGGGTATTTCTCAGTTCATGACTTTTCCAACCGGGAAAAGATTACTTTTGCACTCCTCAAAGCTACCCCCCATGTGAAGGACTGGTGGGAAACCTATTGTGAGAAAAATAACAAGAGGGAACCCTCTCTGTTTTTGGCTGCACCCACTTAGGATTATTTCCAAGACGCCATCAAGGAACAATATTATCCCGTGGGGAACTATGAGGAGAAGTACATACAATGGAGTAAGCTGCGACAACAAATTGATCAAGATGTGCATGAGCTGACGAATCTGTTCCATACCTTGTGAAAAAAATTGGGTATCAAATATTCAGAGAAACATTTGGTGTTGTAGTATCGTATTTTTCTACACAGATACATTAAGGAGGAAATGGAGTTCCTCGATATCTCCTTGCTTGGTGTAACATATCAGTATGCTGCCAAGATTGAGAAAAAAGTTCAAACATAAGAAGAAAGACTTTGGATTTGCAAATTAGAAACACAGGAAAGGTGCCCCCAAACCACAAAACAAAGGAAAAATCCAAGGCGGGGTGGCCTAGGATAACTCGCCAAAGCCGCAAGAAAATAACAACACCATGAAGCTGAATAAGGACACGGGAATGTGGTGTGAGTTCCATAATAGCTCCACTCAGAACACAAGTGAGTGTTGGGCCAAGAAGTCACTGGTGGATGAGATAAAGGCTTCTAAATTAGATACATGCTCTGACTCTGAATCAGAACTCAATAATGGGAATGACAAAGAAAATTATATTATTGATGTGGAGCCCAACACCATATTTTCCACCATGAAGATCCAGAAGGAGGAACCAAGAGATCAATAGGAGGGGGAGCTCCTCTTCCATTCCTAGATGTGGGTAAAGGGTTTCCCATTGTAGTTCATTATCGAAAGTGGGAGCCAAAAGACCCTTATTTCAGCAGAGGTCATGAAGCATATGGGATTTCCGACCACAACACACCCACAACTGTTGTTGTGTAGGTAAATCCCCTTTGCGGAAAGAGGCGATCCCTCTAGCCCTAGGGTGGGTCTAGCAATAAGAGGACATGCTAATTTGTCGATTCCTAGTTAATGAATGAAGCTGAGTAAGGATATATTTCCTACCTTTGTTCCGATGCAGTTGTCGTAGCTATGGTAGCAGTCTCTTGATCTCCATCCAGACACGTCACAGTTCTTTAGCAGTGGTACTTAGGTACTTGCACAATGATTAGAGAACAATAGTAGCATAAGAAACAATACTTGCATTCATAACTATCTAAATGGTCATGGAAAATTAAACGCATTGCACAAGATTAATCATATCAAACGCAAAACGGGAACCAAAGTATCAGTCATGTATTAATAATAAGAGAGAAAGGGTTTCCAACCAAAAGAGCCTTGAAATTGCAGTCTCCTTCAGTGAGTCTAGTCGAAACGCATCTTGAGAATTCGTCGGGGAATTGGACTTGGCGAAGCAATAAGCTTAGTATCTCTCTCGACAATGGGTCTCTCTCTGCTCTATCTCACACCAGATATATCAGACTTCTCAGCTATAGTACAAAATGTTCAACTAGCTACTTCTATGTGAGAGAGATGTATTTATGGGAGAGGAGGAGGAGGTTGGGATCCCTCAAATGGTGGAAGGGAGGCATCATCCTTTGGGAGGTTTCTTAAATGTAGGAAACAAGAAACCAAAGGAAGATTTTTGACATTATTCAGTCGAAAAACTCATGCTGACTCCACTCACGAAGTAGTTGGAAATGGAAACTTCGCTTCTATTTTAAAAAACTTTCCGAAAACAGCTTGGAGTGGGAAATCCATTGAGACAGAGCTCCAATGGGTGTGGGGCCCAGTGCTAATTTATCTATGGGTGTGAGGCCATAACTTCCTGCCAGCGCTGACCCAAAATCATATGCTTTTGAGATTCTGCTCCAAGAATAGTCAATAGAGGAAATGCTCTTCTCATGGAAAGGGATGCAATGGCACTTTTTGCAAGGCATGAAACTACATAGAAGTCACATAAATGGTCCTCCAGTATGCAGGATGGGGATTTCTAGGACAGTGACAAAATGTTGTGTAATAGATGCCACCTAAAGCATGAGGTATGAGAGAGAGGGAGGAGTGAAATAATTTATGAGAACACATTCAAACCAAACACCGTCGTCAAAAGAACTGCAAGAACAACTGATATATCTGATATATGAACATGTGGTATGGGTGGAACCATCCATAATAGAGTACATATAAAACTGAGATCTGAGGTATGGATGCATCCATCCAGCAATAAGGATCAATAAATAGACTTAGGTATGGTCACAAACATCCAATCAAAAGAGTCATGCATATAGTCACGATAAACCAAAATATCTCATAGCCTGGATTATATTAGAAAAAACCCAGGGTCTTGCGCTCCATCTCGATCCGAACAAGTACAAATTCAAGCATGCGAATATGTGAGCTAAAGTTGAACATGCAAGAAGATCACCTGATTACCAGCCAATGATGAAAGATATTAACATGCATGAGAGAAACCACCAATAATGACAATGGCTCTCAAGGTACAAAAAGTACAATCCACGGAATGTGAACAATGATCTGGTGTCGATCACCTACAGAATCATTCGATCAAAGGGAAATGATGAGGACCTATCATCAAATGCGAAGAACTTGCCATTGAGGCATGCAAGCTCCAAGGTATTGGAAGGGAGTCTCTAGATCAACTTCCTGGATAATGATCTGAAGTCAATAGGAAGTGACCTAGTCGAAGGAGGGCCATAATGTTTCCCACATCATCGAAACAAGATAGAGGGATTATATGATAGTGAATCAGGACCAAAAAAGAGGATCAGAGGGAGGTTGAAAACTGCAGATGGAAACTTCTCTTGAACATATCAGCGACACGACTCCGGATTTGGAAGTATTTGACATAAAAGGATATGAGGTCATGATGATGTGGAAAAGAGCAGATGAGAGGTCAAAACAGATTACCCAAACCCATGGAGGCAAAAAATGATGAAATGAGATGTCCCCAACCTAACACGAATGCAGATGAGTGTCATGTTCAGGAGCGACATACTGACGACATGACTGAGAATTGGTTTCATTTTCCCCCACCATTGCTGGTGAGTACCCCAATTATTTTTGGAAAGAAGCTTGAAAGGGATAACATGTGCTTGTCATGTAAGTTTTTCCTTCAGATAAATCCATCCTAGTACATTATACGAGCCCTATGAAGGAGGAACTCGGTTACGTCATGGTGACGGTTTCCGATTTCATCAAGATTTTAACGAGTATGACAAAGGAAGAACTCGACATCTTTTCATTTTTAGAGAGTTTGAAAAGGAGCGGAAAAGAAAACTCCAACAGGTCCCTTTTCGTAGGTAGTCTCATAGATCCGAAAAGGTAGAAAAAAATATCTAAGAGAACCTCTTGGTCGTAATAGGCTAAGGTATTCCTTTTTCATAAATAATATATCCCAGCCCGAAAAAGGGGTAAACGTATATTGGGTAGATATTGTTTCGCATCCGTTTAACGAGTTCAAAAAAACAAGAGTATCGACAATCTTTTCAATTTTCGAGAGTCAGAAAAGAGTTGAAATATGACTCCAGGAGTGACTTTTTCGTGTTTTTACTGAGTTGAAAAAAGTATAAAATACAACTTGTCACTTCATCATCGTCACGCCGAGGACCTGACGCTGCATAAGAGACACACGTAAAACCCATTTTTCGAAAATAAAATAGAAAAATAATTAAAAAAATATTTTTTAAAACCTAATTAGGGTTCTGAAAAGTTTATAAAATGCCAAAAATGGTAAAAAATAAATTAATTTTCACTTTTACCTCTTGTGAGCACATTTTTAACCCTTTTCACTGTGATTTTACGGAGTAGACAGTGAGCAATACAAAAGGCCAATCACGAATCCTTCTGTTCCAGGTAACAACTCATATCCTTCCTTGCATTTTGATATTATTTTCATTACCTGCAACCCAGTTTGAAGATCGTTTTTTTGGGGGGGGGGGGGGGGGGGGTTTTTAAAAATTAGGGCACGGTGGTCGACGCGGGTATCGGGCACAGACTCACACCAACCGACCTTTAATCCAAAAGGGGACGCGCCAATTGGCGCGACTATTTTTAAAATAGTCGCGCCAACCGCGACGACCATTTAAACTTGTGAATTCAAACAATGAGCCCAATTTTAACATTTCAAAAGCATTATATTTGACTAATGACAACCATATGGATGTTTTTGCAGGTGTGAAAGAACAAGATGGTGACTGAATGGAAATAATGAGAACACAATGGAGAAGATGAGGAAGCCATGGAAAAAAGAGATGCATGGACGTTCTCAGGGACTACGGGCTCAAGAAATTCTTCATGGCACCATGCCTCAGAGCTCAACCAGAGCTATTGCAGTACTTGATTAATGTCTAAGACATTGATCAAGAAATATTCATTATTCACGACCAGGAACTCGAGATTGAAGTCTCAGATGTCTACTTCATAATCAGATTGTTGCGGAGGGGGGTAGTACCAATCCTGACAGGTACCTGGCCCATAATGGAAAACATGAGCATGGTTAACATAGTTACTGATCAAACAGGAAGTATTACCTCAAAACAGGAACTATAGCCCAAAAAGACTCAAAAAACATGAAAAAAAGCCTAAAAAACAAAAAGTGTGTATTCCATAACGCATTTGGTTTTTTCTCAAGGTCAAATTTCAACATTTTATAAAATTATGCTAAAAAATAATTTTTTTCTTGAAAAAAGGATTGAAAAAACACCCGCAAAGCAAAATGAGTTGATGCTGGAATATCAAAAAATACATTGTGTCACATTTTTGACACATTGTAACAATGGAATTAAAGACAACATATTAGGACATTGAAAAATCGTAAAATTCTAAAAAATTTGATACATGATGTTAAAGATAAACAAAATCATGTCTGAAGGCCTTACCATTTCGAACAATTTTTATCCATGTTGTTAAAGATAAAACGTCTTGACTCTAAAAAACCCTAAAATTGTAATTGTTTTCAACCACAACATTAAAGATAAAATTTCATAGCGCATAAAAACCTTAATTACAAGTTATAAATCTCAAGTTTTTAAATCTTAAGTATTCAACATACTTGAACCATGAAATTATGGAGAAATTATATGACTTATACAATTTTAAAAAATGAACAAGTAAATGAAATATTTATTATTCCAAGAGTAATTTTAATTTTAAAGGATAAAAATATATCTCTTTTCAAATCTTAGCCTAAGAAAAATCTAAATCTAATTGCAACCAAAACCTAAAAATCAAACATCAAAACAAAGTGTCCCCTTTCATTGAGGCATATAATTTTTATAATTTTAAAAGTATCTTATACGAAATGGTAACAATACATAATATCATGGAAATATCATAACATAATCTAAAAATTCAACATTAATTTCTATTTTCTTTTTTACTTCTAATCAAAATATCAACATCGGTACATTGAATATAACATAAATTATTTTTGTAATTCATTGTTACGCTGTGGATATTATAAAGATATGAATTCTTCATAATTAAAACATATAATCCAACAAAAATAGAAATGCCTCATAACTTCATGAAAAATAAGATGGAAGTCAAAATATTTATTTCAAGTTGCCATGCAAACATCAATTACATGAAAGTATCCTAGAAAGTTATTCAAATCAACCATAGGTTCTATCACACCATAAAAACCTACATCTTCAGATGAATGACTTGATGCAGATGAAGATGATCCATATTCTTCTCTTTCATCAACTAGTGCTCCATCTGAGTCAACATGCATGCCCACCATTTTAGAGTTCGAATGTCTTGTAGATCTACGACTACATTTTGCAGAGTCCCATCTCAGTAGTAATTGTTCTGGTAGCAATTTATTCAAAATATTTATGGTCTGTAGTCGAAGAGTTCCTCTCTCTTTCAAATTGAAGTCATACGCAAGTATGTCAACATCCTCCAATTTTAAGACATGTATGCGACGATGATTTATATTTGTGCCCTTTCCTTTTCTCTTTCTGCCAATTTTTTTTTCAACTACCATCTCTAGCTTGTACACACCATTGAAAGGGTGGGTACTTGTGGCATACCAATGTACATTAACAAATTTAATATCTTCATTTTCATTAATTACCTTTATAACCTTGGCAATCCAGAATGGATAGCCAAGTGGATCTTCATATGTTAACATTGCTATCATGAAACCCTCCTTAACATCTTGAACATAACCCCTGTAAAGGTCTTCCATGGCTTCACGTAGTGCACGTGATCTTCTAGAACCGATATAGATTTCTCTTTCCTCTACCTGTGGAGAATTAATAATATCTTGAGACTGTTGTGGTTCAACAATGTGTGTTTCCTCATGTTCATTTGGAATATTTTGTGGCAAAAAAAAATGAGTCTTCAAAAGTGTAGCCTCATTTATTGATATTGAAATCATATCACTTTGATTACTGAAGAAAGACTCCCACCAAACTGAATCAGCGACATCGAAGTACTCATATGTATCTATAATACATCTTTTAATTTCCTCTAGACATTCAGAATAATTTATGTCTCTCTTATGCCTATGTGCATTATGGATTTAAACAACTGACTGTAATAACAATATCTTTGATGAAAATATTGGACGCTATGGAATGAACTTCAAAAATGCTAAACCTGATGATGGCCCCCATTCTGCAACAGTTGAATACTTCTTGCCCCATATAATTGTTATCCAATCAATTTTTTTGATACAAAATTTATGCTGGAAGCTAATGTCGTTAAGTTTTTCAATGCATTTTTCCTCACCATGTGATCCCAATATAAACCTTCACATGTCAATAGTTTCTTCCAACACATGAAAAACATGCTCTGGAATGTACGATTTCTTAATACATTCAATTAATGATGGTAGGCTCCCAACACCTTTCCTCCTCAATGTTACTAAAAAATGACTAAACATTTGATCAATATGATCATGAGTATGTCCAACAAGAAGGAAACCAACCTTTATCTTTTTAAAAATTCCCAATTCAATGAGCATGTTTAGATACCCAAGAATAACTTGATTTTTGTTTTCACGGCTTGTGTTGTCTATTTGTACATATATAACTTCAGGAAGAATACCAAACCAATGAGTAAGCACATCATGGATTATAGTTATGGTCAGATTTTCATCATTATGAATATTTGGAGCTATGAAGAAAACTCTTGGAAACATCTTCTCATTAAATACCATACAAACCAAGTGGAACTGAATGAAATTTTACTCCTATAATTTTTTTGGCGTGTGGAAAAAATGTGGAAGAAGTGTTTTATTTTGGTCCATACCATCAATTATCAAACCCAGATATTTATTTGGATTATCATAACACTTCTTTCGATTTTTATACAACTTTTGCTTTTCACTTGTTTGCTGATTGCGATGCTCTTGAATTTATTTGACAAAGGAATCCGTACATAAATAAAAGAAACATATGAATAAATATATTTTCGTAGTTGATAACTATCCAATTTTAAAAAAACAATGTTTTCAATGCATACCTCTTTCTGGCCCTTGACATTTATCTCTTTTTGCTTTAAGAGAAGCACATTTGCTGCAAACCCCCATCCTTGTCTTCTTAGGAATACGAACATTGTTGAATTCACTTTTCCATACCCTTGTAAAATAAGAATATGTAATAAAATTACCAACTCCTTCAACAACTTATGCATAATCTCTGTATAAGCTGAATATTTCTCGTCTCGAGAAATTATTTGGAATATGTATTGTGTCTTTAGTTGGCAGACACTCTCCATGCTTTGAAAAGAAGTCTTTCATCCATGACATAGCAGTATTTTCTAATGGCCCAACCTCCTGTTTATAACGTACTTCTAAATAATATGGGGGATCCTTTTCCAGTTTTCTTGGATTCTTGACAAACGACAATTACCAATTGAATGCAACATTTTGAAAGCCTTTCTACAGAGCAATACATTCCCAACATGATAATCATAACCTGCTAGTGTAGATTGCATGCAAGCCACTAAATATGATTTTTTCATGCTTTTATTCATTGACATACATGTTTTCCTTTTCTCCAAAGCAAAGTTGAAATCCATATGTTTCAAGCAATCCCTTTGAAAACATTCACTTGAAATCAAATGAACGAAAAAACTTCTTTTTGTGAGATATGTTGTCCTCACCCTTGTATAACTGGAATGTTTTGGATTGATATGAAAAGGTCTACTCATAATCCTAGTTACAATATTTTTTTGCAACAGAATCATTATTCCATCATCCTTTGTAAAAGTAGTTTCATCACCATTAGGAGGAATATTATCCCCACTATCATCATTCTAAACATAGTTAAGAAATTAATCAACATCATTGCTTAGAAAATTTTCATTACCATCCTCACTTGAAGAAAACATTTCACAAAAATCATCTGCGCTTTTGTAACCCTGACTCAAACCAAATCCTTCACCATCTTGATCCATGCTTTCAGATTCTTCACTGGGAGGATTCAATTCTTCATCACCATGGGTGTCTTTGAAATGATCACTTAGAGAAAATGCATTATTCAGAGCTGTGCCTCTAAAATTATCATTTGCAATAAACTCTTCATCATCCCCTTCCTCAGTGGTGATCTCATAATCCTTAGGATTAGGCCTAAGTGGAAGCTTTGAATCTGTATTCACTAGAATTTCTTCATCCTGTCCCTCCCCTTCCTCACTGGTGCTCTCATACTCAGGATTAGGAATAAGTGGATGCCTTGAATCTATATTTATTGGAAATTCTTCATCCCCCCCTTCATCAGTGGTGCTCTTATAATCATTATGATTAGGATGAAGCGAAAATTTTGACTCTGGAAATTCATCCCCTCTTCATCAGTGCTGCTAGCATAATCCTTAGGATTAGAACGAAGTGGATATTTTGACGCTGCAAATTATTCATTCTCCTCTCCACCAATGGTGCTAGAATAATCCTTAGGATTAGGACAAAGTGGATATTTTGACTCTGCAAATTCTTCATTCCCCTCTTCATCTGTGGTGCTCGCATAATCCTTAGGATTAGGACGAAGTGGATATTTTGACTCTGGAATTTTTTCATCCCCCTCTTCATCAGTGGTGCTCACATAATCCTTAGGATTAGGACGGAGTGGATATTTTTACGCTGCAAATTTTTCATTCCCCTCTTCATCAGTGGTGCTGGCATAATCCTTAGGATTAGGATGAAGTGGATATTTTGACTCTCAAATTTTATCATTCCCCTCTTCATCAGTGGTGCTGGCATAATCATTAGGATTAGGATGGAGTGGATATTTTGATGCTACAAATTCTTCATTCCCCTCTTCATCAGTGGTGCTGACATAATCATTGGGATTAGGACGAAGTGGATATTTTGAATATGGAAATTCTTCATTCCCCTTTTCATCGGTGGTGCTGGCATAATCCTTAGGATTAGGACGAATTGGATATTTTGAATTTGCAAATTATTTATTCCCCTTTTCATCTGTGGTTCTCACATAATCCTTAGGATTAGGATGAAGTGGATATTCTTCATCTCCCCCTTCATCAATGGTGCCTTCATAATCCTTAGGATTAGGACGCAGTTAAAATTTTGACTCTATAAATTCTTCATCATGCCCTTCCTCACTGTTGCTTTCATAATCCTAAGGATTAAGAGTAAATGGAATAACAGACTCTCGATTTAAATAAATTTCTTTTTGTTGAACCTCATCAACTATGTTCTCATCATCCTTAGGATTACGACCAAGTTGAATTTTAGACTCTCTATTCATGGTGAAGGAACTCCTGCTATTTTCATCAATATGAATAGAGTTGTTACATGACGAAGAAGTTGATGTTGTAGATAGAAAAACTTCGCTATCAGAAGAACCCAACGCTTTCAACAAGAATATGTTGAATGATACAAATGCCTCTCCCACTTAAAATATATAGCTTAAAGTCTAAAAATTTCCCTCCAAATTCCCCCCCAAAAATTTTTCGCAAAAAACTTTCCCTCCAAAATTTTCGTTTCAAATATTTCGTACAAAATATTCGTCTAAAATGTATTTAAAAACATTTTAATAAACTATTTGTGTTGAAATATTTTACCGATATTTCTATTCAAAATATCCACAAAATATTTCTATCATGCATGCCTTCCAAACTAAAATAATGTTTTTTAGATACAAAACTCGGAATCTCCATAGTCCTCATTTTTCATCTATGTTTCGGGTCTAAAACAAGACCCATCATTAGGAAAAATCTGCAAATAAGAGAAACGATTGTGTTAAATAAATAGAGGAAAAGATGACAAGAAAAAAGAGAGTCGACCAGTTACCAACTTAATAATTTAATTTCTAAATATTTTCAATTATTTTTATCCATATTTATTTAGTTTAGATTAATTAATTTGTTTTAAAAATATCATATATTTTGTTATAATGCTTTATGTTAATAATGTTTAATCTTTTAATATTAATTATTTATCCTTGTTTATAAAGTCCTATGTTTTTTATCCTATTTTATTTTTAATTTAGATTAATTATTTTGTTTATAATTATTTTATAAAATGTTATAAAGCCTTATATTAATGATATTAAAGTTTAGTATTTTCTTTATACTAATTTTATGTTATAAGGCCCTATGTAGATTATATTAATGATTTAATGATTTGATTATATTAATTATATGTTATAAGGCCATATGTAGATATAATAATATTTAATCTTTTAATATTAATTATTTATCCTTGTTATAAAGTCCTATGTTTTTTATCCAATTTTATTTTTAATTTAGATTAATAATTTTGTTTATAGTTATTTTATAAAATGTTATAAAGCCTTATTTTAGTGATATTAAAGTTTAGTATTTACTTTATACTAATTTTATGTTATAAGGCCCTATGTAGATTATATTAATGATGATGGTATAGTTATTTAAATATAATAAATTTGGTATAAATCAATTGATTATAACCCATAGATATAATCAAAGGATTGTAATCAATTAATCCTATAAACTAAGGTTTGGAGAGGGTTAGGATTTAATTAAGGTCTAAGTTATTGTTAAGAGATTTACAAGGGTGATTTTATATATATACCTTTTACTTTTTTAAGGTTAAAGAAGGGTAGCACATTATAGGCAAGGAGAAGGGTAAAGGTTTGATATGAACAGGCGGATAGAGGGAAGGTGAAAGGGTAAGAGGAAGAGTAAGTAAATGTCATTAAATATCCTAAAGGGACGAAGGAAGAGAAGGGTTACAATGAGACCAACGATTCAAGGGTGTAAGTTATTTAATGGGAAAGAACATGGACCCAATTTCTGCTAACTTCTAAGCCTCCATCTCTATTTAGGTTGTGAGGGTGTTTGATGATTTCCAAGGCTTCACATATTTTAGGTTTAAAATGATGTTTTTCTTTGGCAACGACCACTGCTTCTTCAAGGCATATGTGGTGACATGTTTTGCTGGAGTGTTCTGCCAAAGCCGAGGTTTTAATTCTTCCAAATCTGATGTCCACCCCATGTTCTTTAAACCTTATTTCGAAGGTCCGACCTGCTTCCCCAATATAGCAATCTCCGCATGAAAAATTGATTTTGTAAACACCTTGTTGTTGGAGGTGGTCGGGGTCATCCTTAACCGATTTCATTCTTTTCCTGATGGTCACTAGAGGTTTGAAGGATGCTCTAATGTCCTTTTTAGCTAGAACTTTGGCTATCTTGTCTGTGACCCCTTGGATATAAGGGAGGTATGCTTTTGTAGTTGAGGAATTATCAATAATCATTCTTTTATTTCCGGATCTAGCTCTTTGAATAGCTTTTTTTATGTCCCTATTGCTATATCCCAAGTTTATGAAGGATTTTATTAGATATTCAATTTCTTCTTCCACATGAGTTTTGTCTAATATTCTAAAAGCTCGTGTAAAGAGAGTCAGCAACACCCCTGTCTTCCGGGTTGGGTAGTGGTGTGAGTCGGCATGTAGATAATTATCCATGTGTGATTTCTTTCTGAACACTTTGTGTCCAAGGGATTCTTCTTCATTTCTTGAGAGGAGTATGTCAAGGAAGGGGATGTAGTTGTTTTCTTCGCCTTCCATTGTAAATTGGATATCTTTGGATATACTGTTGAGGTGGTCTAGGAAGTTTTTTAATTCCTCTTCTCCATGAGGCCAATTGACATTGGTGTCATCTATGAACATTATCCAAAACTTGGGTTTTAATGGGTAAGAGTCCAAAGCCTTCTTTTCAATTTTCTGCACGAAGAGGTTTTCCACTGTAGGGGATAACAGAGATCCCATAGCAAATTCAGATGTTTGTTCAAATATTTCCCCTTGGAAGGTGAAAATGGTAGAGTGAAGACATATTTCAGCGAGCTTTGCAGTCTGCGGGTTTGCTATTTCTTTTACTATTTGCATGGCTTCATCAAGTGGGATTTTGGTGAAAAGTTGGACAACATCAAAGCTAACAATTTTTTCACCTAGATCTAATTTAGCTTTTTTAATGAAATCAACGTATTGATTGGAGTATTTGATGAACGAGCTAGTATTACCCACCATAGGAGTGAGGGTGCGAGCCACATATTTGGCTAATTCATATGTTGATGCACCTATAGTGTTGACGATAGGTCTTAAAGGAACACCGACCTTATGGATTTTAGGGGCGCCATATATGTGAGGCATGATTTTGCCTTCTGGGTATAAGCACTTCAAATTATCTTCAAGATTGGACTCGATGGTTTTTTTAACATTTTTTATAACTTTGGATATGGGGTTTTCATTCAGTTTTTTATAACTACCGCTATTGTGTAGGTGATCCCTCATCTTATTGTTGTACTCTTCTTTGTCCATTACCACTGTGGCCCCTCCTTTGTCTACCTTTAAAATGACAATTTTTTCATTGCATCTTAGGTTTTTTAGGGCTTTTAATTGCTCACTACTTAAGTTTTTCTTTGGAAGCTTAGCCTTATCCAAGATAATGGCACATTCTTGTCTCACCTTGTCCTTGTCCTCATCAATGAGAGATTTTATGCCATCTTCAATATCACAAATGATTTCTTCATTCGATATACGATTAGGGGCTACAACGAAATTTAGTCCTTTGCTCAAAACCTCTAATTCGTCTCTAATTAATTCATAAGTGGATATATTAATAACTTTCTTATTGTTGTTATTGGAGTTTTTATCTATAACCCTTTCATTACCTATGTTTCGAGTTAATATGTTTTTGTTTTTGTTTTTACTATTGGTGCCATGATTCATCGAAAAATTAGATGCTGCGCTGGAACGTCCTCTTGAAAAATTTGTTGTTGGTTCATACATCACATCTCCGTAAGACTCGTTTTGACCATTATTGTTTGCAGAAGGAACAATGGTTGCTTCATGTTTTGTTTCGTTCAAACCCATTGAATTGGTTCTGTAGTCTACTTAGTTGTGTGTTGGGCCTGCAGTCATTTTTGTTTTGTCCACGTTATGGTTAGTTTGCACATCGGAGCATAGCGATTCGTTCAAACCCATTGACTCGGTTCTGCAGTCTGCGTATGGGTCTGCATTCACTACTGTTTTATCCATGCTATGGTTAGTTTGCGCCAGGTTGTCATGTTTGGAGCATAGATCTAATGCATTATGCTTAATAGCATGCAACTCCTGTTCGGTGAAAACTGAACTCTTCTATAGTTTCCGCATGGTCCCCAGATCACAATTGTTATTCAAAACTTGGCACACTTGTTCAGAAGTATCTTCATTAGCTGTGGAGAGCTTAGAAACTAACAGACTCTCCTCCCCTCTTTCGTGTGGATAAAGGCTAAGGTTCAACCATATCCGTGGAGCAGAGTAATCAGATGTTTGGATGTCAATTTGCGGGTGCCACTGTCCATATTTGCTTCTCAATTGATCCAGCTTTCTATTTTGTTTTACTTGTGCTTGATTGCCTTATTTTTGTGCCTTGAGTGCGGCTGCGGCATTGATGATGAACCAAAGATATTGACGGATGACCTGTGCCAGTTTGAGATGCAATCTGAAAGCTTTTGTAGATAGATGATCCAGCCAAAATCTAGTTTTATGGATTTCATGGCGTATTAGGGATTTGCTGAGCCGGTTGAAAGCTCTATGGTTGTGTTGGTTGTTGAGTTTGTGTTTGATGAGAGCGAAGGATGGAGTAAGATTAGAGTCACGACAGTGTTTCAGGAATGCCAAATCTGTTTCTTTTTTTTGAATTTTCATCCTTGTTTTTTCGAGATTGCGAATCTCGATCCATGTATCCCTTCCGTACAGGGTAACAATGATAGATTGTAGATTTATGTGGTGTAGATTTTTAGATACAAAACTCGGAATCTCCACAGTCCTCATTTTTCAGTCTACGTTTCGGGTCTAAAACAAGACCCATCATCAGGACAAATCTGCAATTAAGAGAAACGATTGTGTTAAATAAATAGAGGAAAAGATGACAAGAAAAAAGAGAGTTGACCAGTTACCAACTTAATAATTTAATATCTAAATATTTTCAATTATTTTTATCCATATTTATTTAGTTTAGATTAATTAATTTGTTTTAAAAATATCATATATTTTGTTATAACGCTTTATGTTAATAGTGTTTAATCTTTTAATATTAATTATTTATCCTTGCTTATAAAGTCATATGTTTTTTATCCAATTTTATTTTTAATTTAGATTAATTATTTTGTTTATAATTATTTTATAAAATGTTATAAAGCCTTATTTTAATGATATTAAAGTTTAGTATTTTCTTTATACTAATTTTATGTTATAAGGCCCTATGTAGATTATATTAATGATTTAATGATTTGATTATATTAATTATATGTTATAAGGCCCTATGTAGATATAATAATGTTTAATCTTTTAATATTAATTATTTATCCTTGTTATAAAGTCCTATGTTTTTTATCTAATTTTATTTTTAATTTAGATTAATAATTTTGTTTATAGTTATTTTCTAAAATGTTATAAAGCCTTATTTTAATGATATTAAAGTTTAGTATTTTCTTTATAATAATTTTATGTTATAAGGCCCTATGTAGATTATATTAATGATGATGGTATAGTTATTTAAATATAATAAATTTAGTATAAATCAATTGATTATAACCCATAGATATAATCAAAAGATTGTAATCAATTAATCCTATAAACTAAAATAATCTTGTTATTTTAATGATTTAACATTGACTACATGTAAATATTAACTATAATAACTATACACAAATATTAGCTATTTTAAGTATAATTAACTACATGTAAATATTTCAAATTTTAAATTTTAAACCTAAAACATATTCGTCTAAAATATATGTCAAAATTTCTTAATAAACAGTTGGTCTTGAAATATTTCACCATACTTTTTATTCAAAATATCCACAAAAATTCATTTAATGCATGTCTTCCAAACTAAAATAATTTTCTTATTTAAATGATTTAACATTGACTACATGTGAATATTAACTATAATAAGTACATGCAAATATTAACTATTTTAGCTATAATATTAACTATAATTAACTACATGTAAATATTTCTAATTTTAAATTTTAATCCCAGATTATATTTGAATGATTTAACATTGAGTACATGTAAATATTAACTATAATAACTACATGCATATATAAACTATTTTAATATAATATTAACTATATTTAACTACATATGAATATTTTAAATTTTAAATTTTAATCCCACATTCGTTAAACAGTAAACCAATCACACAATATTCGCTATATAATAAGAATCATTCTTTCTATTCATGACATCAAGTCTTCTGGTTTTTGTTGGAGCAATTTTCTGGAGGTGTTGGGTTGGCATTGGTAACTTTGTGGAGGTGTTGCATTCGCATTGGAGGCGTTGTGTTGGCATTGGTAATTTTATGGAGGCGTTGTGTTCGGATGGTAACATAATTTTTTCACATTTGAAAGGTTAGTTTTCTTTCTATTTCGTCCAATCTGTTTTTTTTTTATGGTTTTTGTGTTCAAAAACTATTTTTTTTTATTGTTTTTTATGTTCGAAAACCATAATTTTTTTAATATTTTTTTAGTGAAAAATATGGGAAAAAAACTCAAATTTTTAGGGTTTTTAGGAAAAAAATTTAGATTTTTTGTTTATTTAAAGGAGAATATATAGTTTTAGTTTATATTAAACCTCTTTGTTTTTTAAACTATAAATATATTGTTGGTTTCATTATTTAAACTATTATTTTTTTATTATTTGAATTTTTTTTTATTTTTTATTTTAATTTTTTTGTTTTTTAAATTTTAAATCTTATTCTTAATTTTAATTTGTTTTTGTTTAGATTTTAAAACATATACTTTAAATTTTTTATTTTATTGTTTTTTTTTTTTTAAATTTTCAATTGTATAGTATTCTATTTTATATTAAACAACATTTTATTTTTATTTTTTATTATAATGGTTTTAATTAAAAAAAAATGAAATATATATATATATATATATATATTATAAAACAATTATTTGTTTTTTTTTAATTATTGTTTTTTAATTTTTGAGAGTGTAAGCTTCTGTGATCCATATCATATTAAAATAAATTTTCTGGGAAATCACATGAGAAATTTTAGAACCAACGCTTTTCGAACTACTGAATGTAGTTCATCACCAGGATACTAAAGACTGGCTGATCCGACTATCCATATATATATCATGCAGAGAAAAGTAACGATCAAAACCTAAGAAAAAAAATAGATGTTAAAAACGGTAAAAAATAAAATTAAAAATAAAATAAAATAAAATAAAAATAAAAAATAGATAAATAAATTATATATATATATATAGTTGAGATCATAATTAAAAATAAAGAATTAAATAAAAGGAATAAAACAATAATACTACCTAAAAAGAAAATATACTAAAACTATGTCAGCAATAGAATTAATATATCAAGCAAAGACATAGGGAAACAAAAAGAGACGAAAACACAAAAGGAAGGACCCCTATTGGGAGCAAAGAGATGGAATCCAACAACTGCTAACTTTCCACCTGTCATCCCTATTCAATGTACGGGGCCTTTTCTCAATCTCAATAGCTTCCCTAAATTTACGGTGATGGAAATGCTCAACCCTAGCAATGGCTCTGGATTCTTCCATACAAATGTGATGCTTCGTCTTCTCTGAATGCTCAGCTAGAGCTTAGGACTTCATTCTACCATACCTAATATCCACAGAATTCTCTTGAATCCTTTTATTAATCGACCGAACTGTTTCTCCAATGTAGGGAATCCCACAGGAGCACGAGATCAATAAACACCTTTCACGCTTTTGGGGTCCAACGGGTCTTTAATCGATTTAAGGGGACCACGAATGGTGTTCAAAGGTTTAAAAGAGGAAGAGATCTTATGCTTCCTTAAACTCCGAGCGATCTTGTGAGTGGTACCTTGTATAAAAGGAAAATGAACTCTACCAACAAAATCATCTTTTACATTTTTATGATTCAAACCTCTGCTAGCATTCATGAAAGCCTTCAAATCCTAAATTTTACTATAGCCATTCTCTTCAAAGACCCTAAGGATATGGGCCTTTTCTTCATCTAAACGATCCTTATTTGAAATTCTGAGAGCTCTCATGGCTAAAGTGTTAAGGACTCCAAATTTTTGAGCTGGAAGATGATGAGAGCAAGAATGCAAATATTGCTCAGAATTAGAACCCTGATATTGCTATCCTCAAGGATGATAAGGGTGGTGCGGTTGTAATCATGAATAAAGAGGATTATAAAGCAAATATGATTGACCATATTTGTAATAGTGGGAGTTACAAGAAGCTCTCTAAGAACCCTATTAATAAAGTATCTAAGATTGTGGCAAATGATTTTAAATCTAGTAGCACTGTGGGTTCCATGAGCCAGAAGTTCATTGAAAGTAATCCTATCACCCCTAGGATTTATGGGTTCCATAAGATTTGTAAAGAGGGTGTTCCTCTTAGACCCATTGTTAATAATATTGGTGGGCCCACTTATCTCCTCGCGAAGTATTTGGCGTGTAAGCTGAAGCCTCTTGTTGGTAATTCATATTCTTTGATGAAAGATTCTGCTTCTTTTGTCCAAGAGTTAAAAAGCTAAGAACGCAAACCAGATGACTCTCTGGTTAGTTTTGATGTGGTTTCCCTTTATACGAATATCCCTATCATGGAGGTAGTGGAAGTAATCAAATGCATCAATGATCCTGACACTGCAAGCTTGGTAGAAATTTGCCTTACCTCAACCTTTTTTAGTTTTGAAGGAGAATTTTATGAGCAGACCTGTGGTGTTGCAATGGGTTTGCCGCTCTCCCCTGTGGTTGCTAACCTTTTTATGGAATATTTTGAATATAAAGCTTTGGATTTTGCTCCTTTTAAATCCAAGGTTTGGAAGCGGTTTGTGGATGACACCTTCATAAACTGGTCTCATGGCCGTCAAGAGTTAGATTCTTTTCATCAACACCTGAATAATTAATCTGACTCCATCAAGTTCATGATGGAAATAGATACTGATGGAAGCCTTCCTTTCCTTAATGTTCTCATCTCTAGAAATAATAATGGCTCTTTCTCACATCGTGTTTTTCAGAAGAAAACTTAGCAATATTTGTATTCTTGCTCTCACGATCTTCCAACACAAAAATTTGGAGTCCTTAACACTTTAGCCACGAGAGCTCTTAGAATTTCAGATAAGGATCATTTAGATGAAGAGAAGTCCCATCTCCTTAGGGTCTTTGAAGAGAATGGCTATAGTAAAAGTTAGGGTTTGAAGGCTTTCGTGAATGCTAGTAGAGGTCCGAATCAGAAAAATGTAAAAGATGATTTTGTTGGTAGAGTTCATTTGCCTTTTATACAAGGTACCACTGACAAGATCACTCGGATTTTAAGGAAGCATAAGATCTCTTCCTCTTTTAGACCTTTGAACACCATTCATGGTTCCCTTAAATCGGTTAAAGACCCGTTGGACCCCAAAAGCGTGAAAGGTGTTTATTTGATCCCGTGCTCCTGTGGGATTCCCTACATTAGAGAAACAGGTCAGTTGATTAATAAAATGATTCAAGAGCATTCTACAGATATTAGGCACGATATAACGAAGTACTCAGCTCTAGCTGAGCATGTAGAGGAGATGAAGCATCACATTTGTATGGAAGAATCCAGAGTCATTGCTAGGGTTGAGCATTTTCATCACTGTAAATTTAGGGAAGCTATTGAGATTGAGAAAAGGCCTCGTACATTGAATAGGGATGACAAGTGGAAAGTTAACAGTTGTTAGATTCCATCTCTTTTCTCCCAGTAGGAGTCCTTCCTCTTGTGTTTTCCTCTCTTTTTGTTTCCCTACATTTTTGCTTGATATATTAATTCTATTGCTCACATAGTTTTAGTATATTTCTTTTTAGGTAGTATTATTGTTTTATTCCTTTTATTTAATTCTTTATTTTTAATTTTGACCTTATTATATATATATATATATATATATATATACAATTTATTTATCTGTTTTTTTTTTTGACTTAGTCTTTATTTTTATGATTTTGGCTATTTTGTTAGTTTTAAGTTTGATTATTTTATTTATTTTTATTTGACATGGTCTTTATTTTATTATTTTATTACTTTAGGATGGGATTTTAATTTTTAATTTTTATTTAATTTAATTAATTAATTAATTAATTTTTATTTTTATTTTTGACCATTTTTAACATCTATTTTTTTCTTTAGGTTTTGACTGTTGCTTTTCTCTGCATGATATATATATATAGTCGGATCATCTAGTCTTCAGTATCCTGATGATAAACTACATTCAGTAGTTCGAAACGCGTCGGTTCTAAAATTTCTCATGTGATTTCCCGGAAGATTTATTTTAATATGTTTTTTAATTTTTTTAAATTATAAATTTAATAGTTTTAATTTTTTTATTAAACAAAAAATTGTTTTTATTATAATTGTTTTAATATTTATAAAATAAAAAAAAATTAAATTTTTTTATATTGTTTTGTTTATATTATAAAACATTAATATAATTTTTTATTTTATTGTTTTTTATATTAAAAATTATTATTATTATTATTATTATAATTGTTTTATTTTTTAAAAAAATTAAAAAGTATATAGTTTTTTTTTATATATTTATTGGTTAAAAAAATAAAAAATAAAAAAAAAAAGTTTTTTAATATAGTTTGTTTGTTTGTTTTATTTTTTATTTTTTATTAAATTAAAAAAATTATAACCCATTCTTACCCACTCCGCCGGGCTCGGAGGCCGGGCAGTGGCGCCATGGAGGGGTCGCCCACTGCCTCGCCCCGGGGTTGGGCAAGTCTCCACCCGCCGCCTCGACCCAAAATTATTTCTTTTTTTATTTAAAAAAAAAATCTGTAAAACCATTTTTTTTTTTTAATAAAACATTTATAATAAATAATTTTTTTATTGTTTAATATATATATATTAAAAATAATATATATATATATATATATATATATATATATATATATATATATATATATATATATATATATATATATATATATATAGATATATTCTTTATTGTTTTTTAATTCTTTAAATTTCAAATTGAATAGTTTTAATTATAATTATAAAACATATATATTAATTACAATTATACTTAAATTGAATAATTATAACAATATGTTTTAAAAATTATAGTTATAATTATTCAATTTAAGTATAATTGTAATTAATATATATGTTTTATAATTATAATTAAAACTATTCAATTTGAAATTTAAAGAATTAAAAAACAATAAAGAATATATATATATATATATATATATATATATATATATATATATAATTATTTTTTAAGGTTGGAAGCGCTCTGCAACCTCTGAACTAGGGTTTGATCTGAGCACCGTCTGCATACTGCTTCTGACATTGGCAGGGGGCAGTGCCCTGCTCCAAGATTTGCGGCAGAGAGGGTTGGCCCTGGCCCAACGGATGGGACGGCCGGGGGCCCCAGGGGCCCCATCTTTCAAACAAATCATAGTTGATAAAGGAAAAAGCCCGATGGAGGGAGTGAGGATCACGGGTTCGGATTCTGCAGCAAACAAGACAAAAGAGGATGAAAATACCAAGGTGAGTCAACCCCACAACCAACCAAAAGTTATCAAGAGTCTACAGGAGCAAGATAAACTGCAATCCACCCAGGCAAAGGAACCCTGAGAAGAGGAAGTGAAGACCCAGGAAATTGAAGCAAATGTAAACCTCGGCCTAAACAACTTTGATCCGAATGGGTCAGCAGACGAAGGGATCCAACATAAGAACCAGGGAAGATGTAAGCCGAAAACCAAGGAAAGCCTCAGGGTGGTTATAAACGACCCGGAACTGCAAGCTTATAAGGATCATATGGCCATTCATGCAGTGATCTGCAAGTTCATGGGCTTTTGGCCCAATGAAAAGGCCTTATGCCAATGGATCAAACAAACATGGAAGCCGCGGGGAGATGTGCAGCTACACCTAGGTGCCAAGGGTTTCTTCACGGTGGTCTTCTCTAGCCTGGAAGACAAGGAACGCGTCTTTGATGGAGGGCCTTATTTCTACGCCTCAGCTGGTCTCTATATGAGACCTTGGAAACCAAAATTTGCGTCGGAACATGAGACATTCACGCATGTTCCTGTGTGGATTTGGTTGTTTTCCCTGCCAATCGACTACTGGAGACCAGCGGCGCTGGAGCAGATTGGCAACACACTCGGGACTTTCGTTTGAGCCTCTGAAGCCACTATCCAAAAAAAGTACACTTCTTATGCTCGGATCTGTGTTGAAATGGATGTTTCTATGGCTTTGCATGAGGGTTTATGGTTGGAATACAGAGATGAAGTCTATTTTCAAGCCATAGACTATGAGCAAATACCCTTCAGGTGTCGAAAATGCCATGAACACGGTCACTTAATCCGGGAATTCCCCCTAAACAAAATTGTTGAGAAAGCCAAGGAGAAATTGGGTAAGACCCAGGACGGTTTTGTCCGACCGACCGGAAGACATCGGGCCAACAGAAAAACCCCACCGAAGATGGATAACCAGTTCAAGGGAACCTTGAACACTTATGAGGTGCTTGGAGAGGATTCCTATGTGGTAGAGCCTACTCAAAACCTAGCCTCTGATCAGGAAACCATTGGGATGGCAGAGCAGAGCACCCAGTCAAAGATGCCGATCATGATCAATGACCTACTCCTAGAGCCCAACTTTGGGAAAGATGCAAAAGGAGATGAGGAAATGGCCTTAAGTGAAGTCGGCATAGAGGATCAGGACTTAGGATATATCCTTGAAAAAGAAGGGCTGGACCTCAACTCCATAGTTGAGCAGTGGAAACAGAAAGGAATTGACCAAATCCCGGAGGAAGAGATTGATAGGGTCAACTACCTATTCCTATCAAGGCAAGATGCAGCATTAAAGGGTCTAAAAAGAAGTTTCGAGGCAACTAGAGGCCTAGGCATTAAGGCATAGAACCTACACCACACACAGGCCATCACTAAGCACAAAAAAAAAGAGGCAGAAGATCCAACAACGATGCACTCCAGGAGCTGGGTCAGATGCTGATCAACTCGGGTAAAATGAAAGCCCTTGAGGCTTTCTCCTTCTCCTCCTAAACTTGTTTAATCATGAAGGTCCTCTCATGGAATGCAAGAGGGTTGGGCAACCAAAGGAAACATAGACTCCTAATAAAGAAAGTCACTCAAGAAAAACTGGACATAGTTTTCCTTCAGGAAACTAAATGTTCCAGAGAAAAGTTGAAGAACTAGGCAAACGCCTAGGAAAGCGTATGGAGCACCTAGCAGTTGAAGGGAGTGGCATTGGTGGAGGCCTGGCCATTTAGTGGAATCCATGCTCCCTTCACCTCCTAAATGCTGAAGAAACTAAATCTTTCCTCTCCCTTGAGATGCAGATCTTGGGAGAGAAAGGCACCTTTTTGTTTACTAATGTATACAGCCCGCAACGACTGGAAGAAAAGCTATTGCTGTTGGAGAATCTCACCAAGCCGCATCTCAGACATCCCAACTACAAAGCCATCTACGGAGGGGATTTCAATATGATCACCTCTCTCGGGGAAAAGAAGGGAGGTTTTCGGTCTCTTAACAGAGATGCAGAGACCTTCATTTCTTTCATCAAATCTGCCAACCTGGTGGATAATCATCCTCAGAATGGCATCTTTACCTGGACCAACAAAAGAGGAGGAGACAGACATATTGCCTCCCAGCTTGATCGTTTTCTGGTTTCTGATAGCATTCTTCTGGAGGGGGTCACTGTTGATTCTGATATCCTCCCCTCCGGGGGCTTGGATCACTGGCCCATTATGTTGAATGCCACCATCCTGGGTACACCCAAAAACAGACCATTCCGCTTTGAAAAATTTTGGCTCACCCACCTGGATTTTTCTACCAATATTAAGCTATGGTGGAAGGATCCCCTTGATGTCAGTGGAACTAAAATTTTTAGGCTCCAGGCCCGCATGAAACATCTAAAGACCAAGCTAAAAGCATGGAACCGT
The DNA here is from genome assembly GCA_034641835.2 of Pinus albicaulis. Classification (NCBI taxonomy): domain Eukaryota; kingdom Viridiplantae; phylum Streptophyta; class Pinopsida; order Pinales; family Pinaceae; genus Pinus; species Pinus albicaulis. The sequence continues at coordinate 1,225,494,451 of CM076580.1, forward strand.
GAAGTTTTTGGCAACATTTTTGAGGAAAAACAAGCCTTGGAGCAACAAATGGAATCCATTCACAACAACTGGATTTAAGGAATAATATCTCAGGATTCCATTAACATAGAGCATGACTTGATGCAGAAATGGAATGATAGATGTAACCAGGAAGAAATTTTATGGAGGAAAAAATCCCGCGTTCAATGGTTGAAAGAAGGTGAGAAAAACACAAAATTCTTCCATAGATCTGCCATGGGTTACAAGTGTAATAATAAGATAACCATGATTAAGGATGAGCAGGGTAATTTCTTCCAGTCACATCAAGAAATCACCTCCATCCTCCGGAATCACTTCAAACTCATGGCCACAGAACCCGACTCTGACAGACATGAGGCTATCAATGAAGTCATATCCTCCATCCCTAAGCTCATAACAGAAGAGAAAAACAAAGCTCTGGACCTTCCGGTATCCCTCCTGGAGGTAGAAGAAGTAGTCAAAGAGATGGCTAACAGGAAAGCCCCTAGCCTGGATGGTTTTACCATTGATTTTTTTAAAGCATGCCGGGATGTTGTGAAGCAGGATATTTGGGCGGTAGTTGACGACTCTAGAAGATCTTCCTCTATTCTCAATTCCCTTAACTCCACCTTTATTGCCCTTATTCAAAAGGAAGAGGCTGCTTGCACCCCCTCCAAATTTCGACCTATAGCGCTATGCACTGTGCTGTACAAGATCATATCAAAGGTTATGGCCAACAGATTAAAGCCCATACTACCTATGATTATATCTGAAGAACAGTCAGGTTACGTGGAGTGAAGGAAAATAATGGACAACGTCCTTTTAGCTCAGGAAATGGTCCACACCCTTCAATCCCAAAAGAAAGTAGGTTTGATCATAAAAATGGACCTCTAAAAAGCTTATGATAAGGTCAGTTGGAGTTATCTAGAGGCCGTGCTTATAGCTTTCGGTTTCTTCCCAATATGGATTACATGGATCCTAGCTATGGTAAAGTCTCCCAGCTACTCCATTCTGGTCAATGGTGCCCCTTCTGAGCCTTTCCTTTAATCCAGAGGCATTCGGCAGGGGGATCCCATCTCTCCATTCCTCTTTGTTATCCTTATGGAAGGTCTCATTCGCATCATAAAATCTGCAAAGGATAAGAACATGACAACAACAAAATTGAATCTGGCCCCAAGGAGACTTGGTCTCTAATTTCTGTCCATAATTCCCTTTACTTCTTGTCAAATTTATTTGTCAATTTCATAGAAATTGACAAATGAATGCTTTAATACAACTTTAGTTATGGGCACTTATATACACATCTCCTTATGTTTCTTTATTTCTGGCGCATAAATCATATGTACACATTTCATGTTTTATCCTTTCCCATGTTAAGACTTTGGATAATTTTAAATATATCTCCAGAATTTAATCCCTCACAATATAAATCTATGACAGTCCTAAGTCCCAACCAATGGGAAATTTAATGTATTAAAGCTGATACACCAAATTCCTTAACCAACGATACCACGAGAGAATAGATTGACCCGCCTTATATCTTCTAACCTTATAATCAAGGTTATAACACTTCTAGCTTATATTAATAACTCGACGATATTGACAATGAAACATTTTAATATACTTTAGGCCCTGGGCCCACATATACAATCGACGGGTTTCAATTAAATGCAAACTCCCATACCTTGAGTTATCTTCCGTGCTCTTTTGAGTGCGATCACCGTTCGGTGAGCCAACCTCCAGATTGGACAACGTACGTCGATATCGCGTTGATTTCACCGTCGATAGTTATCGCGCGATGAGAGAGAGATCAGGCGGTATTGCCCCCGTCAACGTGGCAACTTTTCATAGGATCGCGTGATGTTTGAGTGGTTTCACTTCCGTATAAAGGCGGTGCGATATGGGTGGGTTGGTTTTGCAAACCCGCTCTGGATTGTAAACAATGTTTGACCGGGGTACCACTAGGGTTAACACAAGTCTTGTTATTCGTTCTAACGGGTTGACTCTAGGTTCAAATCTTGGGACAACACTCTTAGTTCCCAATAAAACGAACTTATTTCTTTGTAAACGGGTTTTCACTACCAGTTGAGCTAACGGTGCTGTCGGCAATCCAACACTACAGGTCACACTCTTTCTAGCACCCAATTCTACGTCGGTACCAAAGGTTACTGTAATCACCCTCGGTTTCTCACAGGGGTTCACATCAATAAGACACACTCAGGAGACTCAATATGGACCACGCTCAACCATGGACAGAGAGAGACTTTCGGAGGTTCAACACAACAGATTATTCATTGAATTAACACAAAGCTGGAGGCTCAAACACTTCAGAATCAAGAAAATGCACACACAGAGACAATATATCTACTATTCCACATTGATGATCAACAAACATCAAAATATATTCAAGCAGAGAACAAATGCTTAACACACACAATATTTACTATGGAAAATCCCCCCCCTCCAATGTATCCGGGGGTTACATTTTATATGCATTGTGATGTGTCTCTTTGGTTCCTCTTTGAGGACCGTTTATAGTTAAATCAAAAGGCCTAATTACATTCATTCGAATAACTGAACAAATCAGATGGACTGAACCTAAAACTATTCGACTTCTACTGATTCTAACTGATCTAAATGCAACAGACAGCTAAGGTATTGACACCTTGTTGTTACAAATTCGAATGATTTTAAACCCTCCTAGCCACAACATGTGGACAAATTTCCTACATTTCTGGCTAGTGTCTAATGCCCCTGCATTAGACTCCCGAGGGAAATTTTCCTTCATGGACTCTTTTCCATGAGTTCTTCCACTGATCTGCCTATTTCCTGCGACATTCCTTCAGTCATCCAAGTGGCATCTTCCTCTGGCTGGTCCTTCCACTTGATTAAGTACTGAAAGTACTGTTGTCCTCTGGTCTTCTTGGACACTCTTTTGTCCAATATCTTCTCTGGTTGTAATGGTTGTGCTGGAGGTAGCTGCTTTGCCCACTCAATCTGTTCCTTGTCTGCTAGTCCTTCTTCTGCACCATCATCTTCATACTTGTACAAATCTGGAACATTAAAAATGGGAGATATTCCAACATCAGGTGGCAATTCAATCTCATAAGCATTAGCAGAAAACTTTCTAAGTATCTTGCATGGCCCAATATTTTTAAACTTCAGTTTGTTATACTGCTTCTTTGGGAATCTCTCCTTTCTCAAGTGTTCCAAAACTAGATCTCCTACTTCAAAATGGACTTCTCTTCTGCTTAAGTCTGCTCTACCTTTGTATTTGATGTTGCTGCCTTGTAGCTGCTATTTCACTTGTTCATGTATGGCTTGGATTTCTGAAGCAAATTCCTCACCATCAACACTCCTCAGGTCTGCCTTTCCCAGATTTCTTAACTCTGATATTCCTCTGGGGTGCATTCCATAAATAATATGGAATGGAATCTGCCCCGTGCTTCTGTTTGGTGAGTCATTATATGCATATTCTGCCTAGGGAAAAATATGATCCCACTGCTTGGGATGCTCTCCTGTAAGACTTCTCAACAAATTTCCCAGAATTCTATTCACTACCTCAGTTTGTCCATCAGTATGAGGATGATAAGCTGAGATGAAACTCAGTTTGGTACCAATTTTCTTCGATAGTGTCCTCCAAAAATGGCCCACAAATCTGGTGTCTCTATCTGAAGCAATACTCTTGGGCAACCCATGCAACCTAACAACTTCTTTGAAAAACAAGTTAGCAACATGGGTGGCATCACTAATCTTACAACATGGAATAAAATGTGCCATTTTGGAAAATATGTCCACTACAACAAAGACTGTATCATTCCCTCTCTGAGTCTTGGACAATCCTAGAACAAAATCCATACTCACCATGTCCAAAGGCCTGTCTAGAATAGGCAAGGGAGTGTACAATCCTGCATTCTGGCTCCTTCCTTTGGCATATTGACAGATTTTGCAATTTTTCACAAACTTGTCCACTTCTGCTCTCATCTTGGGCCAATAATAGAAGTGGCTCATCTGTTCATAAGTTTTATCAGTACCAAAATGCCCAGCAAGTCCACCAGTATGCTTCTCCTTGATCAAATTTTCTCTCATGGAACATTTTGGTACACACAGTTGGTTTCTCCTGAATAGTAAGTCCTCCTACAAGAAATAATCCAGCCACTAGCTTCTATATGTTAGAACAGTGTTACAACATGCTTCAAATGCTTCCTTAAAATCTGAATCTGTTTTATACAGTTCTTTGAGAAAATCAAATCCTACAACTTCAAAATTGGTTTCTTGAACAAGCATGTGCCTCCTACTCAAAGCATCAGCTACTTTATTTGCTTGGCCACTTGTATGTTTCAAAACAAAGTTAAAAATTTGGAGATACTCAACCCATTTGGCATGCTTATGATTTAACTTGGGCTGCTATACAATGTACTGCAAAGCATGATTATCAGAGTATAATACAAATTCTTTGGACATTAAATAATGCCTCCACTTTTTCAATGCCTCAACAATTGCATAGAATTCCTTCTCATAAGAGGAATACTTCCTTCTGGTGTCATTTAGCTTTTCAATGAAATAAGATATAGGCCTATCATCCTGACTCAGCATAGCTCTAATGGCTTCTCCACTGGCATCACACTTCACTTGAAATGGTTTAGTAAAATCAGGCAGAATTAAAACAGGCTTTTCAGTTATCTTTTGCTTCAAAAGTTTAAAGTTTCTTTCTGCTTCAACAGTCCATTTAAATGGTTGTTTTCTCTTTTTTGTTTTCTCAATGATGGGTGCATTAATCTTATTGAAGTTTCTTATAAATTTCCTGTAAAAACTGGTAAGTCCATGGAAACTTCTTACCTCAAAAACATTTCTGGGTGAAGGCCACTCCACAATTGCCTTAACCTTTTCTGGGTCCATCTTCAATCCTTCTGTAGAGACAAAAAAGCCCAAATAAACCAACTCTTCCTTCATGAATAAAAATTTCTTTAAGTTTATCTGTAGTTTCTCTTGGTGCAGCTTCTTCAAGACATAATTAAGATGCCTTAGATGTTATTCTTTAGTTTTGCTGAAAACCAATATATCATCCAGATACACTATCACAAATTTACCAATAAATTCTTTCAACACTTCATTCATAAGTCTCATAAAAGTTCTAGGTGCATTTGACAACCCAAAAGGCATTGCCATCCATTCATACAGTCCTTCATTCGTTTTAAAGGCGGTTTTCCACTCATCACCCTCCTTTATTCTAATCTGATGATATCCACTTTTTAAATCTAACTTTGAAAAATATTTGGCACCACTCAAAATATCCATTAAGTCTTCAACTATAGGTAAAGGGAATCTGTACCTGATTTTTATCTTATTGATTGCTCTGGAATCAGTACATATTCTCCAAACTCCATCTTTCTTTGGGCTCATTACTACTGGTACTGCATATGGACTCAAACTTTCTCTGATCAGCCCCTTGTCCACCAATTCCTGTACTTGCTTCCTGATTTCCTCATTTTATGTGGGAGTCATTCTGTAGGCTGCCTTATTTGGAAAATGTGAACCAGGGATAAAATCTATCTGATGGTTGATCTTCCTCACAAGGGACAAGCTCATCAGGTAAATCATCCACAACAATGTCATAATAACTGTCTAACATCTCTTGAATTTCTATTGGAAAATCATAAATCTTTTTAGAAGTAAGAACTACCTTAGGTTTGCAAACTAAAGCAAATATTACCTCTTCTTCTTCAATCTGTTGTAGATACTCCTTCCCGCTTAGCAACAAGGTATTTGGATCAACCACTCTGCTTGGTGGTTCTCCTTCTTCCAGGGGTATCAATGTATGATGTACCCCATCTTTGAAGAACTTGTAAGTGTTCTTCTTGCCATCATGCACTGCTGCTTTGTGAAACTGCCAAGGTCTACCCAGTAGTATGTGACACACATCCATGGGCATCACATCACACAAGACTTTGTCTTTGTAGTTTCCCATTTTCAGCTCTATCTCACACTGTTTTTTTACAATTAGCTGGTGCCCTTTATGCAGCTAGGACACCCTATAGGGATTTGGATGCTCCCTTGTCTTTAGCTTCAACTTCTCTATCACCTCAGTGGAAACCAAATTGTCTGTGCTGCCACTATCAATGACTAGCTAGCAGCATTTCCCCTGGACTTTGCATATGCTCCTAAACAAAGTCTTCCTTTGTGCAGGCTCAGTGACCTCTTTGGCTTGTTTCAACAGTTCCTTATTAACCACCAAGGATTATCCATTTTTTGGTAAAATTGCCTCTTCAATTGCTGCCTCTTCTCCAGCCTGAGCAACAATAGCATTTCTTGGACCAGCACCGATATTATCTGGGCACTCATAATGCTTGTGTCCCACTTGATGACATCTATAGCACCTCAATTCTCTACCTTTGCCTCTGCCTCCTCTTCCTATGTAAGAACCTCTTCTGCCTCTTACATCACCCTCTGTAGATGCATTCTGAAGTGAGCTAATGTTAGCTCCATCTCTAGGTGTAGTAGGCTTTCCTCTACCACCCTGACTTCCCTTTCCACGAAAAGTACCTCTCCCTTTGGCAGACTGCTTTCTCAGGAGTTTCTCCTTTGCTTTCAAGGCCATCTGGTAGGCCTCTTCAACTATCGTAGGAGATAAAAGACCAATTTCATCTTGGATCTCCAGTTTGAGACCATTCACATATCTGGAAATCTTCTTTGGTGTGTCCTGAAACTGCCCAGCTCTTATACTTTATAGAATTCTTCTGTGTATTCCTTTACTGTCAGCAACCTCTGTCTCAGGTTCTGCATTTTCCTAAACAATGTTAGCTGATAATCACTAGGCAAGAATTTACCTTTTAACTTAGCCATCATTCTGGTCCAGTTTTTGATAGGTTGTTTGCCAGCTCTCCTTCTTTCTGCTTGCACTCCATCCCACCAAAGTGCAGCATGTCCCTTCAGCTTTGTTACTGCAAACTTGACCTTCTTATCTTTGCTCATTTCTTCATAGTCAAAGCACTTGTTCATTTCATTAATCCAGTCCACCAGCACTTCTGGATTCAGTCCTCTTGTAAAATTTGACACTTCAATCTTGGGCTTAACTGCAGACCCCAGAAAAGTTCTGAGGAGCCTCATCTAAGGAGGAGTCTCAACATTTTCTCCAGCTTCTTCTAATTCAGGTTCACTGATGTCTTCAGGATCTCCGGGCTGTCCTAGCTCCATGGCATCCAATCTGGCTTGGACCCTCTGCAAGGTCTCCAACACTTCTGCATTGGCAACAGGTCTGCCTCTCCTTCTACCAGCACCTCTAACAACTCGGATTTCCATGTTAATTCCCTACAAAATATCTCAAAAGTAGCTCTAATATCACAATTGACAGCAACAAAATTGAATCCAGCCCCAAGGAGAGCTGGTCTCTAATTTTTTTCCATAATTCCCTTTACTTCTTGTCAAATTTATTTGTTAATTTCGTAGAAATTGAAAAATTAATGCTTTAATCCAACTTTAGTTATGGCCACTTATATACACAGCTCCTTATGTTTCTTTATTTCTGCGCACCTAAATCATATGTACAAATGAATTCTTTAATCCAACTTTAGTTATGGCCACTTATATACACAACTCCTTATGTTTATTTATTTCTGCGCGCCTAAATCATATGTACACATTTAATATTTTATCCTTTCCCATGTTAAGACTTTGGATAATTTTAAATATATCTCTGGACTTTAATCCCTCACAATATAAATCTACGACAGTCCTAAGTCCCAACCAACGGGAAATTTAATGTATTAAAGCTGATACACCAACTTCCTTAACCAATGATACCACGAGAGAATAGATTGACCTGCCTTATATCTTCTAACCTTATAATCAAGGTTATAACACTTCTGGCTTATATTAATAACCCGACGATATTGACAATTAAACACTTTAATATACTTTAGGCCTCGGGCCCACATATACAATCGACGGGTTTCAATTAAATGAAAACACTCATACCTTGAGTTATCTTCCATGCTATTTTGAGTGCAATCACCGTTCGATGAGCCAACATCCAGATTGGACAGCGTACGTCGATATCGCGTTGATTTCACCGTTGATAGTTATCGCGTGATGAGAGAGTGATGAGGCGGTATTTCCCCGTCGACGTGGCAGTTTTTCACAGGATCGCGTGATGTTTGAGTGGTTTCACTTCCGTACAAAGGCGGTGTAATATGGGTGGGTTGGTTTTGCAAACTCGTTCCGGATAGTAAACAATGTTTGACCAGGGTACCACCAGGGTTAACACAAGTCTTGTTATTCATTCCGACGGGTTGACTCTAGGTTCGAATCTTGGGACAACACTCTCAGTTCCCAACAAAACGAACTTATTTATTTGTAAACGGGTTTTCACTACTAGTTGAGCTCACGGTGCTGTGGGCAATCCAACACTACAGGTCACACTCTTTCGAGCACCCAATTCTATGCCAGTACCAAAGTTTACTGTAATCGCCCTCGGTTTCTCACAGGGGTGCACATCAATAAGACACACTAAGGAGACTCAATATGGACCACGCTCAACCATGGACAGAGAGAGACTTTTGGAGGTTCAACACAGCAGATTCTTCATCGAATTAACACAAAGCTGGAGGCTAAAACACTTCAGAATCAAGCAAATGCACACACAGAGATAGTATATCTACTATTCCACATTGATGATCAACAAACATCGAAATATATTCAAGCAGAGAAAAAATTCTTAACACACACAATCTTTATTGTGGAAAATCCCCCCCTCCAATGTATCCGGGGGTTACATTTTATATGCATTGTGATGTGTCTCTTCGGTTCCTCTCTGAGGATCGTTTCTAGTTAAATCAAAAGTTATAATTAAATTCATTCGAATAACTGAACATGACAAATGGACTGAACCTAAAACTATTCGACTTCTACTAACTCTAACTGATCTAAATGCAATAGACAACTAAGTTATTGACACCTTGCTGTTACAAATTTGAATGATTTTAAACCCTCCTAGCCACAACATGTGGAAAAATTTCCTACATTGCTGGCCAGTGTCTAATACCCCTGCATCAGAATGTCATCAAAGGTCTCCAGCCCCTGAATCATACTCCGGCTACCACTCATCAACAGTTTGTTGATGATACCATGCTGCATGGTACACCCACAGTGAAGGAGGTTAAAGGATTCAAATCCATATTAAACCTGTTCAATCAAGCTTCTGGTATGGATCTCAACTTTGAAAAATCCTCTATTTTATTTTTCAATACTCACTTATCAATCCAGAAGCACTTAACAGATATTCTGGGATTCAAAAGATGTAAACTACCTTCCAAGTATTTGGGCATACCTCTAACGGACAAGCCTTGGCAAAAGTTACATTGGGAAGGTCTACTCTCCAGGATAGAGGACAGGAGTAACCACTAGACCAATAAAGTCCTTAATTTTTCTAGCCGATTGGTTATGAAAAAGGAAGTTCTCCAAGCCATACCCCACTACATGCTCTCGATTCTACCACCACCTAAAGGAGTACTTCAGAAAATAAGAAGCATTCAAAGGACCTTCCTCTGTTCAAGTAAGCCGGAAAAACCCAAATGGGCACTGGTGGCTTGGGATAAAATTTGCAAACCTAAAAACCTGGGTGGCCTAGGGTTGCATGATCCGAAGGCGGTCAACAGAGCCTGCGGAGTAAAACTTTGGTGGCGCTGGCTCAAGGAGCCCCACACTCCTTGGGCGAGAATCTGGAAGGCCAAATATGCAGATCAATGGAGAATTAAGGAGCTTATTAGAATTACTGAGGCCCCCGCAGGCTCCCATATCTGGAATCTTGCTAGGGCTAACAGAAACATCATCCAGAATAACTATTTTTGGGAGCTTTGTAATGGAACAATGCTTTATTTTGGGAGGACGCATGGAAACAGCTTCCGAAGCTAGAAAGCCGTGACTTACTACCACTGCAGAGATGGTTTCAGACTAATGGTAAGCTAAAGGTCCATCAGTATTGGGTAGATAACGATGATAATCAGCAGCGAAAATGGAACTTAAACCCCCCCCCCCCCCCCACCGGATGGGCACTTGTCATAACTCCTACACTCCCTCAACACTGCTCTTGGGAAAAGAATGATACGGGCTATGCAGGGGCAGGACCTTCTAAGATGGGGTAAGCTCAATGGTGGCACCTTCAATCTCAAGGAGGCCCGAAAATATATAGAAAATTGGGACAATGAAGACAGAGTTGCTTGGTTCTCCAATGTTTGGGACAACAACCTTTAGCCAAAAATTAAAACCTTTCTCTGGCTTCTTATGAATCGAAAAATTCTTACATGGGAGAATTTAGTGAAAAGAGGGTTCATAGGACCTTCCAAATGCCCCCTATGTGAGGAATAGGAGGAAACGATGAACCATTTTCTTAATGATTGTGCCTGGACCAACAACTTATGGGAATTGCTAAAAGATATCTTCAAACAAACTGACCAAACTAGAGGTTCCATTCATGATAATATTACCAACTGGTGCTCAAATTACTCAAATAGAAACATGGTTAACACTCTGTGGAGGATGAGCCCCGGATTCACTGTTTGGACGGTTTGGAAGGAGATAAATAATCGCATATTTCAGAAACAAGAAAACAGGCAGCTGGATGACATCAAGATTATTATCATGCAGGGCTTGAAAGAGACGATTCTTACCTGTTTCCGAACTGAGCAAGCCGACTCACTATCTCCAAATGATGTATGCCTTCTGGGGCTGTTTGGTATTTCTGGCCTAGCGGGTCTCAATGCTCAGGGAATTCACCTCCGGCCAACTCCCTCCCCATCGGTCTAGCAAGCCCCTATCCCGGGCTTTTGCAAGCTGAATTTCGATGGGGCCTCAAGGGGCAACCCTGGTCTGGCAGGGCTAGGGGGGTGTCCTAAGAAATGAGAATGGAGAAATTATTCACATTTTCTGCAGGGAATTGGGCGATGCTACAAATAATGAAGCTGAATTCGCCACTCTGGAGCAAGGGCTCCGTATCCTAATTCGTCTTGGCAAAGGCTCGATAATTGTGGAAGGTGACTCCCATCTAGCCATCAATGCCATAAGGAAAATCCATAATGGAACGAAGCCAAGAAAGGCCACGAAGCACTGGCGTCTGGCTGTAGTCACAGAACTAATTGCGGAGCACCTAACCTCTCTAAGCAGTATAATTATTTAGGATGTGCGCATGAAAGCTAATGCGTTAGCATATTGTTTGGCCAACTATGCTGTAGATCACCCGTCGGAAGTCCATGACACTTGCTGGAAAAAAATAACACAAGACGAGCTTCGGGATAAATGCTCCATCATCTCAAGGAGGGACATCACTGCCGGCTCGAATGAGGAGGATAACCTGCAAATCATAAATCATTAATAATAGATGTGGATCCCCAGTAAGATTAATGACTTCAGTTGGCACCGTCGAAGAATGTCCTTTGGAATGCTTTGGGAAAGGAAACCAACAATCCGAAAGGACTACCGCAGGATCAACTGATCCTTGTGGCGGCTGGCGTGGAGCCTTCAAGCATGCGAAAGGATCAACCTTAAGGAGCGGATCTCTGATCGCAGCTCTGGAATCATTTTTTGGATAAGACACAAGTTGCCATTTATTATGGCAATAAGCGGCATATGATTGGATTATCATCACCCCTCACGGCCAGTAATTATATATATCACTTTGCCTGCTCTCCCTTACTCATTTGCTTCCAAGCTTCGAGGTGTTTGTGCTTTGGTTCGGTGCACGAAATTTATGATATTGGGGAGCTTGCTATTTTATTTCACTTGCAGCCGATGGCGGACCACAATCTCCACAGTGTCAAGGCCACGCAGGCTCTCAAGAGGGCTAAGGAATGTTATGAGACCTCAGTTTACAAGAAGGGCAAACACACAATTGATCGGCTTCAGGATGAGGTCAGCAAGTCTAGGGCCGAGGTGGATGATCAAACTGTCAGCGAGGAGGTGGACTGGCTGGTCAACCCGGGTACGCCCTCCACTCAGGCAACCTAGTTCCTTCAGACCTGGGCTGTTGCTTGGAAAATGAAGACGACGCTAGAAAAATCCATTGACATGCATGGAGCGGCCTTAAGGATACTTTTTCTGCAACATCCATGGCTTCTGCCAAGAATAATGGGAGGTTGGATAAACTTGAGATCTCCCTGAATTCACTCACTAAAGAGCTCAGAATGCAAGCAAAGGTGCTGGATAATTTCGTCCGTCATTTCGACCTGTACCTGCGGCATGTCCTCAATGTCTCGATCGAGATCCCGACAGATGAATCTCATACCATCATCATTCGTCGCTTCAAGCCTCGAGTGTTGCCAAAGGGTGCTGAAGAGGCCATCCCAAGCGCTGCTGGACAGTCTGGTGCCTCCAATCCTATTCTGTAATGTTTGTTTACACTGTCAGGTTCTTTTACTTTCTGCTAATAGTGTCTAAACAGTCCATCAGCAGCCTATGTTATACTGCAGGCAAGTCCTATTTCATTAGCTCCATTCCCATCAGAGGCAACCCTACGTGGTTGGCCTGTTTTGTGTCAATTTTGCTCGTTCCTACTACTACAGGAGTTAAATTTTGGTCTAGCTTTCCTTCTGATCTGCAGTTAAACTGGCCTGGGTACCTCTATGATTTTCTGGATCTATCAGACCATTTTGTATCTATATGTACTTTAAGTTTCTTTGTTTAATATAATTCTGCTGACTTACAATATATATATATATATATATATATAATTTTTTTTATAATATAAACAAAATAATATATATATTATGTTTAATTTGTTTTTTTTTTTTTTTTTAAATTAAAACAATTATATTAAAAAAAATGTTGTTTAATATAAAAAAAAACATAACATTAAAACAAAAAATAAAACAATTAAAACAAAACAAAACAATTAAAATTAAAATTAACAAAACAAAACAATTAAAATTAAAACAAAAAATTAACATTTTTTTTTTTAAAATTTTCTCTTTAGCTTATAAAAAACATTTATTTTAACATTTGTTAAACGGTAAATATTTTTTTTTGTTTTTTGTTTTTAATATTAAATATAAACTTAAGTTTGAAATTAAATTTTATTTTTTTAAAATTGTTTTATACAATTTAAAACCAATTTTAATTTTTTTATAAAATGTACTGAAACAATATTATATAGATATATATAGATATATCTAAATATGATTTTTAATATTTTGTTTTTAAATGAAAAATTTCTATAGTTATTTTTATTGGTTTATTTTCAATTTGTTAGTTTTACAAATAAATCTTGTTTTTTTAATTTATTTTATAGACGTTGGATTGGAGGTTTCTGTGGTGTAGTTTTTCAGATGTAAAACTCAGACCATCCACAGTCGTCATTTTAGTCTACGTTTCGAGTCTAAATCAAGACTCATCTTCAGGACAACCTACAAAGAAGAGAAAAGATCCGGTTCAATAACTAGTGGAAAGAGGGAGATGAAAAAGGGCCGACCAATTTTTAAATTTATATTGGCAAACTTAAAAACAAATTTGATTAATTAAGTTATGTGTTTTCTCATTAACTAATATATATATTTATTTTTATCAGGAAAATGGCATCAAAAAATATTTCTTTGAATGTTTCTGCACCTAGGGCTGCAACTCTTAAATCTAAAGTTGCAGTTGGACGCATTATGGATACAACTCCCAAATCTAAAGTTGCAGCTGGACGCACTATGGATAATAATAGATATAATAAGGAGATTGTTGCACACACTAATAAAAGTCAAGCAAGTGGCCCACCAGGTTCATTAAAGCTTCTTCATGATTGGAAGAACGCCGAGGAAATAAACAAAATTGATTTCTCATGGTATCTTGAAGACAGAAAAACGGAGGTTGATATACATATCTATGTGGTTTGTGGTATGATTGACTTAAATGAACCATATGAAGTGATTGGCAGAGTATGAGACATATGCATGGTCCTAGATACAAACACTATTATGTTCTTTCAAGGGAGGCTAATAAACGTGAGAAGGTTAGATATCATCTATCAAAGGTCAAGTATGACAAAAATGAAATATCTACTAAGTTTTCTGAAGAAATCTCAAGAAAAATTGCAAATAACATTGTAAGTATGCTTATTTATATTTACGCTATGCATTATTGTAAGGATCATTCATTTTTTTTATAAATTATTGATCATTGACATGTTTTATTTTGTTTCATAGGATTTTTTTCCAAGTCTTTCAAACATGTTTGAAGGTATTTATCATATGGAGCCAAATGTTATGACTGTGATCAACACTTTCCACACAGACAAAGCAGAGGAAAGGAGATTTAAGCAAAGGTCAATAGCTTGTGACATTTCAATAGTACAAAGAGGGGATCAACCAAGAGTCACTAAGGTGGGTCAATCTAGTAAACCTAAGCAAGTTGCTTTTAAAGATGTAGACCATGAAACTAAAAATTATGATAGAATTAATGAGGAGGAGATTAGAACTATTGTGCAAAAGGAGAAAACAAATCAGACACCAAAAAGAAAAATCGCCAAAGGTGTCTCTCTTTTACCTGATGATGAAGAGCTTGTTTATAAAATAACTGATATGTTAACCAATAAGAAGATGAAATCAAATATTGGTCAACCTGTAAAAGTCATGAGCAATAGTGAAGAACAAACTGAAAGCTCTAACGGAAGCAAAGAAATCATAACACTAGGTGCTGAGTTAGAGAATGGTATTATTAAAACAAAACAAAATGCCATTCTATATGAGTTGAGGAAGAATAAATTAATTCTTGGTGGTCAAACATTTGAGCTTAATGTCAGATAATTTTATAGGCCATATGAAGGACAATCTCAATATCAAATTAGAAAGGCCCATCACCTACATGTACATAATATGAAAACATTGTTCAGGTTCAATCCATATGTGCATGTGGTGGATTATGTGATTCTTGTTGATCTATATTAAGTTCCCAACAAACAGGCGTTTGACAAGACAAAATGTTTTGATTATAAGTATTATGTAATTGGAGGGAACCATTCGGTAGAGGCTAAAAGACAGTTGGTTGAGGAATATCCCAATAACTATTTTTTTCAAACAATGAAATGCATCATTTACGTTAGCTTAATAGAAATAGAATCAAAGTTATTGGCATGGGATCATAATGCAGATAATTAGTACAAAATGAGAATGAATTTCATCCAAAGGGTCAGATTTATTCATAATGAATTCATAGAAAAATGTCGTGAGGATAAGACACAAGTTCCTCTAACATTTTTGAAGGAATGTTTAATGGAAATAGGTTATCAAATTGATGAAAAAATCAAAGAAAAATATGGAAAAATTCATTCAAGTATATTCAGAAGCATGTATAACATTTTTTAGTTGGAATTTAGAACTGGGGAGATATGGGATTTGATTGATGAGATTTTTGAGCGGTAGGAGAATATTTCCATAAAAAATCAGAAGGTTAAAAAGTGTAAACCCATAATATGTACCAACAGTAAGACAGGTCCTGAAATGAAGAAAATTCCAGAGGATATGACTATCACACCTTGGAGAACAATGCAAGTTGTGAAGGATGAGAAACTAGTCAAATCAGTACTAGCCCTTGTGAAGTCGGGTGAATTATCAATAGATGAAATGTGTGCAGAATTTCAAAAGTAAGTTTCTTGAATTATTTCTTATTTTCCTTTCATTATAATTTTATTTTAAATAAAACATAATGTTGTTGGTATAATTTTTTATACATGTCACTCTACTAACAATTTTAACTTTATTTATTCAGTCAGAAGATTTTTATGAAAATACAAGAACATATGGTTAAAATGTTGAATGAAGACAGTTGGGATGATGTTGTGTGCCACTACCCAGAAGCAAGTTCTACAACAACACTTAAAGATTTTTATATTGCATTCAATAAGGTATGTTGATTTATACATTCTTTTTATTCATATTTAAACTATTTTTATTTTATTACTTATAGATATATATTTTTATGTCATTAAAGATGTCGAAGAAGGATGGAAATGGAGTACCAGATACTTTCAAAAGCTTTATTGAAAAAATTAAGTTGGAAAAGATGAGGAAGAAGCATCTTATGAATGTTGAACTTGATCCTACTCTTAATCATTACATTTGGAATGGGCTCAATAGTATCCAATATAAAATAATACAAGGTGATTGTGAAGACATTGCATCACTAACAACTAAAAGGGCATATGCCCTAGTTATTGCAGATATTCCTCATGGTTTCAATTTTCCAGACATTGAATATGATAGTGAACCATATACTTATCAAGATTTTAGTAAAATGATTATGGGTTTTCAAGAAGTGACAACATCACCACTTTGGCGATTTGTGACATTTCATTCAGACACACAGTTTGCAATGTTATTAACAAGCTTCAAGGGAGAAAAAAAACTCAAGGATGCAACTTACATGGTATGAATTTGAAATTGTATGTTTGATTACTGTTAATTTTTTTTATTTATGTACAATTTAATTGAACTTTTACTATGCTATGTTACAGGCAGAAGTCAAATATTGTTTCTTTTGAAGATCAACCTATTATAAATGATTGTGAGTTCATCCATGTTGAATGTTGGACAAAAGAGGATAGCTATAAATGTATTCTTATGAATCGAGTAGATGGGAAGAGTCACAGTCAAGTATTGGTTCATGATGCATTTGTAAGAAAACTAACATATCTGGATAAATATGCAAAAGGAGATATAGTTAACATTTATAAAAGACCACAAAAATTGATTAACTATCTTATAGATCTATGTTCATATGAAGGAGATTGGGTTTTGGATTTATTCTCAGGTTCAGGTAAGTTTTATTATACAAATTTGAATTTAAATATTTTATTTTTTACTTGTTATGTCTTTATACTAATTTTCTTATTTATTTCTTTTGTGCTTGATGATTAGGTACAACACTAGCATGTTGTCTACCAAAAGGAAGAAATTACATTGACATTGAGAAAGACCCAGTGCAATGCAAATTTATTCAACAAAGAATTAACACTCTTCAATTCCTTCTAGATTGGAAGCAAGAAGTTGGTTTGAGGAAAGGGGATTTTAATGAATCACGTGTGGAAAAAAAAACAAAGGAACCTCAACCACCATTATATGGAATGATTGTAAAGGGACACTTTGGAAGATTTTCAGACATGAAAGATCCATTAGAAGCTGACAATGACCAAAATGAAGAAGAAAATGTTGTGGAAGAAGACATCAATGATGTTCTAGAAGATGTTGAACATGGATTAGTTGATATTGTTGATGATATTTAAGTTATGCTTGCAAATAAAGCTTAGTTTTGAGATATATTAATCATTTTTACTTGTAATGTTTAAACTTTGATATTTTATGAGAAGAATCCTTATTTTTTGCAAAAAACATGAGATTAATATTATTTTTTGACATAAAATTCAATACAAATGCTATTTTCTTAAGTTTTTTAGTTAATATTTTCCCAAAAAATTAGTTTATTTAACATGTTTTTTTTAACAAAAAGTCTCCAAAAGTTATATTTTGCATTCTATTTATATTGAAAAATTGTATTTTTTTGTTACATGGTTCAAAATATTGGTTTTTTAGCGACAATTATTTGATGTGCATTGAAATATTAATTAATATTACATAAACATGTAGAAAATATAAACTTTATAATATTGACCATTTTTTCATTTTTTTATCTATGTGAAAAAATGAAGATTTCATTACAAATTTTTATTTAAAAAAAAAATATTTTTTTCTTTTTAAAACACAAGTACATAAATGTGCTTAAAAATAACATCTCAGGGAAGAAGAAGACATTAGAAAATGTATAGTATCAAAATCAATCCTCTAAAAAAACGTTGGTGATGATTACCAGTTCAGTTACCTATTTGATCGGTAACTATGTTGGTTATCAACAGAGTGTGCTAAGGAGCACGGAAAGGATCCAAAAGCGGGAAGGTGGATATCCAAACCATCCCCGATTTGGAACTCAGAGTAGTGCTACACACCATCACGTGAGCTACTGGAGTTCAGGCTACACATGAGGCCACAAAAACACAATTACTTCTTGCAGTGGATTTCATGGCACCAACAGTCTACAACCGGGTAGAGGTGGTAACAATCAACATAAAACACCAGTTGAAAAAATGAAAGAATGGTAAGCTGAAGTAGTTCGGTTATGGGTCCATCTTGGTACCTTTCATCTTGGAACTGTTACCAATTTTCCAACGTCATGAGGTGATAGTTCCGACACCACCAACCCAAGAGCCACGGATGGTCCATTGGGCGGCTTTGATGCCAAGATTAGGGGGCTGTAAACATATGTCCTGGAGACCGGAGTTCTTTGAGTGGATCCACCGAAAACTGATCATCGTGGAGGACTGGCCCTATTTTGGCATGGACTTCACCAGTGATGCAGATCTCCCACTCCCAATAGGAGAGGATTGGGACGAAGCATTGGGTAAGACTCATTTTTTTATTTTGACAAGTATTATGATTCTTTGTTATACAAGTCTTGACATTAATCCATGTAATTGCAGATGTTGGCCGAGAAAGACTAGTAGGCATGTCACCAATAGCACGGAGGGTTCCTCGTGACTTCGATGTGGCCCCTCATGGTGAGGGAGGTGAGGAGGAGGAAATCATATGCAACTTGGAGGGAATCTCTTGTGGGATCCCGGACTATGCGAGATTCGATGATGTTCCTCGTGCGTACCAGAGACACACTGCAGGGGTGTCAAATTGTGTTCACCGCTTATTAAGGGAGGTAGCTGTATGAAATGATGAGCGTGTTATCATGAGCATCACGTAGACTAGACACCTAGGTTTTATTTCATATTTTTGAGAGACATGATGTCTCGGGATGCTAACAAAACATACATATTTTTTGAACATGATGCACATGGATACGAACACTGCGATATATATATATATATACATCTACTTTCCTGTATGGATCTTGTCATGTGATGATGATGTTTTTACAAATCACGCAAATGTCTATATAATACAATATTGGCTACTGTATCAGTTAACACATTCATTCGTCTAGGAATATGCTAATATGTAATGTAATCAAAATGTTGTTCCAGTAAACGAACACGTAAATACAACCTTAGGATTTGAGGGTTTCTGACAGAATAATGCCCATTAAGTTGAAGAAAGAGAAGTTGTGAGTCTAGGTTAACAATCAATGCACGAAGGTCGAGAGAAATGGCCTCAGTTAATAGTTCAATAACAACACTATATTCAACGACATTGTTTGTAGTTCTTCCTAGACAAATACCTTGTAGGTCTATCAACTCACCAGTAGGATTATAAATCACCCAGGTTGCTGAAGACAGGTTCTGGGTACTACGGGAAGCACCATCCGCGAAACCGACATGAGGGGTAATAGACTTCTGCACAATAAGAAATGATCCAATAAGCAGGAAATTCTCGCAAAGCACACCAACCCAAAAATGTACAAAAATGAAAAAAACACCTATGTACAAAGAAACATGCACGAATAACTCATGCATAGTACTTTTTAAGATACAACCCATTTCTGGGCTGATACAGAGGATAACCTTCTTGATCAATAAGCTCATAAGCCCCGTTCTGTAAAACACACTTAAAAATGTAGGGCCCATGCCACATGGGTTGAAATTTTTCTGCCCCCAGCTTATCGTGAGCTTGGTCGTACAAGAGGAAGAGATCACCTTCTATAAAGGAACGAGGGGAAACAGACTGGTCAAAATGAGCTTTGACCTGCTTCTTCTGTGCTTCTATGACAAGAGCAATAAAGCAGCGAGTTTCATCAAGCCTCTCTAAATATAGGAGACACTCTTGTTCTGGCAAAGTATTTAGCAACAATTCAACAACTATTTTGAGAGAAGGAATTTCACATTCAATCGGAAGGGTAGCTTCGAGAAAATAGAAAAGCTGGAATGGAGTGAATCCGGTCGCATCATTCACTAAGGTTCGGTAAGTCTAGAGAGCTGAAAATAATATGAGATACCAGTTTGATTTGTGCATCTCAATCATACGTTGAAGCATAGTGACGAGAAATTTGTTCATGACTTCAACCTAGCCATTGGCCTAAGGGTAGTACGATGTTGAGTTTTCGTGACGCAGACCCAACTTGGAAGTCAACTCAACCACCGTGTAATGCCGAAAATGGAAACCATGATCGGTAAAAATGGGTTGAGGGATGCCAAACCTAGAAATGACATGATTGAATAGAAATTGTGTGGCTATCTTACCATCAAATGTAAGTGTAGGCATTGCTTCAGCCCATTTTGTGAAGTAGTCCATGGCTACGATAATATAAGCATGCCCCCATTAGGGGAATTTTGAGGTCTAAAATGGGCCTCCTAAGGAAATAATAAAATAATATCTAAACCAATAAAATCATATTTATGAATTTTCAATTCACTTTTTGCACCACAATTCATGTAACCATAGTTAAATTCAATTCAAAAGTTGTACCAAAATAAAATTAATAAAAATTTTGTATTGATGTGACTATAAATAAGAATGACTTTTTCAAGAAAAAGTCATTATCATTGAACAACTAATGCATTTTTCCTTTGTACTTAAATAACTTGAAATAAAATATTAATATAAATTTATAAATTTTTAATTATATTATATGTTATTAATTAAAAATTATATTATTTAAATTGTATAATAACATGTAATTAATATACAATATAAAAATAATATAATATAATATAATAAATGTATAGGGATATGCATTGTTTCTTTCAAGAAATATGAAATGACAATAATATATTTTTATTCAAAAAGTGTGAAATGACATTTATTATGAGTACTTTACTTTGACTTTAAAAGTACTTAGAGCACTACCATGGTTAACCATGATTTTTTATCCACCATTGAGAATGTGACAAGTAAGTACCTTTAACTCAAGCAATGCCACCCCGAACCATAAAATCGATGCCTCACTTCTCAAAGGGACCAACGGTAATGACATGGTGAAGATGGGAAGGTGGCGTGCACATCTTGCACTGATAGATCTGGCAATCATGGCACTTACAGACAACAACGATGCAGTCCTTAAAGATGGTGGGCCAGAAATAGCTAGCACGAAGAATATTCTATGTAGTAGCATATCTAGATATGTGACCACCATAGGCGCCACTGTGATAATCATTCAGGACCTTTTCAACCTCCTCGAGAGTCAAACACCAGCGGAGAACATAATTAACTCCAATGTGGTAGAGTGTATCTTCGACTATGTGATAGGGTTGCGATCATGACGGATTTGTCGATGAGCATCCTTCGTAAAATCAGATTGCAAGGTGGAAGTCTGAAGATATACGATGATATCATTGTACCAAGGATCGAGGGTGCTAATCAGAAAAAGCGTGCCGTCCAGAACGCGTTCCTTGGAACTAGATGGAGTAGAATTGGAAGAGGGAGAGCAGATCAAATCGGCAAAGACTAATGAATTCTTTGACTTGGAGGTAGTGAACTCCAAATAAAACTCTTGGAGGGTAACAATCCACTTTGAGTATTTTCCCTCGAGCAATTGACGAGTAAATATGTAAGTCATAGGGTTGCAATCAGAAATCATAGTCACAGAATATAGTGACGAAAACATTGAACAGCTTGAATAACAGCCAACACCAACTTCTTGACATGGACATAACATGTCTTAGTATCGAGAAGATTATGATATAGATAGTAAATGATATGATTTTCACCATTATCATCGTCTTGGACCAAAACCATGGTGATAGTGCTAAACGCAGCAGATAAATAGAGGGAGTAATCACGATGATAATTTGGAGGACGCAACAGAGGATAATTAACTAGCAACGTCTTCAGTGCATCGAAGGACTTTTGGGTGATCTCATCCCAGAGGAAAAGGATGCCTTGCTTCAGTAATCGCATAAATCCTTTGGCCACTTTAGCATAGTTAGGTATAAAATGGCACAGGAATTTAGCTTTTCCCTGCAGACTCTGTAGCTAATGTAAGGAGGAAGGAGAGGGGAGATTAACAATAGCTTCAACTTTGAGTGGATTGAGACAAATCTCGTCATTGGAAATGATAAACGTTAATAGTTTACCGGAGTCAATGCATAAGATGCACTTATGCGGATTAAGCCAGATGTTATAGCATCGACAATGAAGAAAAATCTAACAAAGATGATTAGGATGGTCTTTATTCTTAACCGAATGAGCCGGAAGGTCATCCAGATAAGGCTGAACAATGCACTTGATATCATGGAAAGAATATGACATTGCTCGCTAAAATGTATC
The DNA here is from genome assembly GCA_034641835.2 of Pinus albicaulis. Taxonomy (NCBI): domain Eukaryota; kingdom Viridiplantae; phylum Streptophyta; class Pinopsida; order Pinales; family Pinaceae; genus Pinus; species Pinus albicaulis. The sequence goes on from CM076580.1 coordinate 1,225,516,674, forward strand.
CCCAACATTTTTAAGACTGAAAGGGAGATTTTTATAGGCGAAAGTACCCCAAGGACAGATAAAGGCAGTCTTATTTTGATCAGACGAAATTATGTTAATCTAGTTATACCCAGAAAACCCGTCAATAAGGGAAAAGATATCACTCCCGAAACAGTCATCAATGATCTGATCAAAAAAAGGAGTGGGATAATTATCCTTAGGGCAAGCATGGTTAGTGTCACGGGAATCAACATAGACCCAAAAAGTGCCCTGTTTCTGATCCACATGAACAATATTGGAAACCCATTCTATCAAGGGAATCAGATAGATAAAACCAACCCGAAGAAGTTTTTCAACTTCACCTTTAATAGCGGCCACCTTTCTACGGTGCATGGGACGAAGACACTAGCAAACAGGATTCGCACCCAGATAGGTAGGAATCTCATGCACCACTATACTTGGATCGATGCCGGGCATTTCTTCGTAAGACCATGCAAAAATGCCGCGAAACTCGTGGAAGAGACTAGTATAGACCTGGATCTCATCGGGAGAACATGTCACCCCAATATGGATGTTCTCGACAACCCCTGGTTTAATGGAGATGTTGATAGGCATTGTTTGTGTGATGTTACCCAAGTTACCTTTGGAAAGGACTTCATATGTCAGGATGGACATTTGAAGTGGAGGAGAAGGAACTTGAGAAGCAAACCTCTCAAGACATGTAGACATAGCCCCGAGGCCAGGCATGAATGAGGAACGATGATGACTATCGTCCCAAGGAGGATCCTCAAGTGACATAGTTTCCACGATGACCTCATTGGAGGGAAATATCTCACTTAAGGGATTGGGTGAATCCGAATCGTCGAGCCAAGGGGATTGAGAATAAGTATCAATAGACATGCCCAAAGGAGAATGATCATAGGGTGGAGGATATGACGCCGAAATAAGTTCACAATAATCAATCTCGATTGGACTTAATGACATCAAATCTCCAAATGAATCAATCTGCTCAAACGAAGGGATGACCCATGGATCAGAAGACCTGGAGATCATGTTAACATGAACAGTGTTGGGTGGAGGAAGAGGAAAAATACCCATGAGGGCAGGATCTTTGAAAAGACTCGGCTCTACGCTCTCATAAGGCATAGGAATTTGATCTACGTATGGAACATTTCCCTCAGAATATGAAGAAGTGAAAAAAGACAACTAATCGATAGTAATGATCTTTACTTCATGTGGAAATCATAAAAAAATGAAAGAGAGTGGATGAAACACACAGCATGGCGTGAGTCCAACTGCGACCGAGGAGAAGATTGTAATTGAGCTTGGTGTCAACTACTTCAACCTCGACGTTAACTGTTTTCCCTTCTAAATTAATTGATAAAATAACGAGAAAAAGAAGAGGTTTGGATTCCCTTCAATCAAACGCTTCTAGAGCATTTGGAGATGAATTGAGAGCTGGAGAACCAATGGCTTTCCAACAGGAAGATGACATGACGCACGTAGACACAACCTCGTCCATGACTGCTCGATGGATATTTAATCCATTAATCCCAACTTGGATGATCAACACAAGATCGTGAGGGAGATGTGGGACAAAATTCTCCAAGTTGAAAGTGATAAGGCTCAAATCAACGAGATCAACCCCATCGATGTCAGATAGCAAAGCTTTTTGTTAATATGAACAACTCCAAAATACTTCTAGTGCAGACATAGCAGATGGCGCCTAAGCCAAATCCTCAACAATATTGTAATGCTAAGTAGCACGGGCATTAGGATTGTAAGAATAATTATAGAGTACACCTTTATAAGGTGGCCATACAACAGGCTCAGTACTAGGCCTTTCAATTTGAACAGGGCCAGAAGCAGGTACAGGAGGAGGAACATCAACGATCTCTTTCCCCACTGCCTGACACAGTTTGGTATAATCTTTTGACTGGGTAGTAATAGAAACATATGCAGAACCATTCATCATGAAAACTTGAGAGCCAAATGGGGTAGAGGACTGAGGTTTCTCTACCAATTGGGTCTGCTGTGATGGAAACCGTTCTTTGAGAACAACAAGAGTGCCTTGGGTGATTTTGAGCAATCAACTCACTTCGGCCAGTCGAGGACAATCCTTGGTGTAGTGCTCTTCATCAAAAATAAAGCAAGGGTACTTCGGTTTATGCTGCAAACCATCATTAGCATGATATTTTTGAGAATCTTGTTTTGGGGTATCGGCTTTGGCCTTACCTTTACCCTTCTTTTTACCCTTGGAAGTTTTATCCGCCGGATTGGCCTGAATGGAATTTACTTCCACGGTTTTACCAAAATTCAGGATTGGCTGAGCAACAGTATCATTGGAAGGAGTATATTTTTGCTTCCCAGGATTCAGAGGAGAAGACTTCTAATAAGTCTGAGACACGAAACCGATGATATTGTTGACGGATGGCATCACCAGTGCTTTGGAAGTTCCAGGTCTAGGCGCATCAAGCAAGAGTTCGTACAATGTGCCGGACTGAGAGTACACAATGTCAAGGTACTGGGCATGAGCAATGGCTTGTTCCTCAGTAACGCATGCCCCCATAGCAATTTCCTTAGCAATCAGATCAATGAAGGAGGTAGTGAACCAATCAGTTAGAAGCTGATCAGGAACCTCAAACTTGATCAAGCGACGACGATGCCTCAATTCATGAATATGATCAGAGATATGGGTAGCTCAAACTTGTTTCAAGGACATGAGGAGGTGCATCCTAGTTTCATACCGAACTGGTTACTGAAAGTGTGTGAGAAATGCCATGGCTAAAGAGTTGAAATCTTGGAAGACACCATGAGATAATTCGATGTACCACTTAGCAATGACATCAGTAAGAGTCCGTTGGAAAAGACGGAGTCGGATAGAATCATCAACCCAAGAGTTAGAGGAATAGAAAAGGTGGTAAGTCATAACATGCACTTAGGGGTCTTCTCAGGACTTTCCCTCAAACTTGGGACAATTGCCAGGAATTTTTGTTAGAACTAGAGGCCAATACGGGTTATGAAGGATGGGATCATTCATCAACTTTGACACATCAGGTAGTTCCAGCGTATCAAGGAAAGGTAATTGAGTATTGAAAGGCATCGTGGGTTGTTGATAAAGACTATCATTCAGATTCCACCCAGGTTGAGAGACGTTCTGCCCCCATATGTTTTGTCTCAGAGGATTCTGTCCATAGGGGTTATAAGCCTGAAACTTCTGCCCATACGTGGGTTAAGGACCAGGATATTTATTCTGAGCATACCATTGATATCCTTGCCAAGCAACATATGGATTTTGTTTCAGAATGAAAGTAGTGCCTGGAGGTGCATTATACAACACTTGAGTTTGACTTGGTAGAAGATACGCAGGGCCCTGTGGAGCACTGTATACTATATGATATTTACCTTGAGGGATATAAGTAACGCCTTGGGGCACACTATATATGACCTGAGATTGACTTGGAGGAAGATAAGTGGCGCCTTGCGATTGAATGGGTTGCCCCTGCAGTGCAGGTTGACCTGGATACTGAGGTTGGTCAGGCTATCCCTGTAGAGAAGGTTGGCTTGGATGAGGGCCACCAGGTTTCCCTTGTGGAAAAGGTTGTCTCGATGGTTGGGACGTGCCAGGTTTCCCTTGAAGACCAGGTTGAACCGACGTAGGACCATAGGGTTTTCCTTGCTGTACAAAAGTTTGGCCTTGCTGAACATAAGGCGGATATTGTTGCACAAAAGGTTGTCCCTGTTGTGGATATTTTCCCCCCCAGGAACATAAGATGCACCCTGTTGAAATGAGATTGACCAATAGAACTAAAGGGTTGTCCTTGTTGGACCGAAGGTTGTCCCTGGAAGGGTTGTCCTTGTGGACCATAAGGCTGTTCCTGTGAACTGGAGGTTTGTCCCTGCTGGATCAAAGGTTGTCCCTGGAAGGGTTGTCCTTGCAAACTAGAGGGTTGTCCTTGTTGGTATGTGAACAGACTGGGATCAATTGGAGGAAAATAAATTGGATTACCATATATGTCATAATGATGTGGAGGATTTCCAGAAGTTAGTAACTGCTGAGAACCCTGAGGGGTGGAATTCTGCTACTGAGGACCCTGAGAGGTAGAATACTATTGTTGAATGGCCAAAAGATACTCATAAAATGTATAAACGCTAGGAATGGAAGTAGAAAACATAGGTGCAGTACAAGAAAGGTGGATTTCCACAATGCGAGGTTGTGATCCACTCACGGTGGACCTAACAGGTATCGTGGGATTGATAAAAATAGACCTACGGACAACAGAAGGCCCCGATGATGATGAAATCATACTAACAACCAGTGAAAATGAAGCCACAAAGATGGTAGTCAAATAGGAACAAAGGTTACAATTTCCAATGTCATAGGAGTCGAGGGTGATGCCCGCAATACCAAGACAACTGAACTCCCGGAGGGAGTTGATGTATCGAACCATACTAGATTCTGATACAACAATTGAACGCCAGAAATGATCTGACCCAAAATTCTATAACCACGTGGGAGAGACACTGGTTGTGAGGAAGGTTGATCTGAGACATAAGGAACATTCTCCATAGGGAGTTGATAGTATCTTGTAGAAACATAGAGCTCTTCACTACTAATGGGACTCGAAGAATCCATGTCAGATGAAGAAATTCGATTGTGAAAAAGATGACGAACAGTGTCGAGCAAGGAAGTAGCTAGCAAAGGTGGTTCCGAAGTAAGAGGAGGGAAGTCTTGCGCGTTACCAAAACCATACCAGGCATCTTGAGATTTCCAATTGATATCAAATGGTTCGTCAAGAGGAGACCAGGTAGCAAGAGGTAAGATACTTGGAAGGAGAGACTGCCAGAAATCAACAGACCTAGTGGGTTGAGATGCTTCCGGGGAAAATCCAAGAGAAGGATCACCAATAGGGGGTAGTGAAGAGGATGACGAAATTGGTGGTTCCACGACTGTGACAATGTTTCAAAATAGAAAAGAAACGAGATATCCTATCTGAGGCTCCAAGAACAAACACTAAGGAACTACTAAAAATAAGCCAAGAAAATATCTTTAACGGGCATGTGATTGTAGGCAATTAATTTTATGACATTGAAATGAAAATTTGTTGTTTCATGTTTTAGAGTCAAGAAATAGGAAAAAGATGAATCTAGTCACTTTCAGATTGAACGAGCATGAAAGGACTAGTGCTCTATGATATTTTCACTTTTAGAGAGTCACGAAAAGACCAAAATGACTACTCAGGTAATCTAGGAAAGAGGGTGTACCAATTTTCCGTGAACTGCATATACACCTTGGTGATCAAATGAAAGAGAAATGACCAAGGACTTGACGTACGTGCAGGCAGTCTCCCCGAATGTTGTGTTCGGTGTATCATGGTTACAGGGTGACAGACTCAGCTTCCTATGGATAAAGGATTGCAACATATGAGGGTCTCCCTTTATATACGTGACGGTATCGGGGAGCACAAGTCCGTGCTAGTGCTGTCTAATGCCAAATGGCTAACGATCGCTATTAGGTTTAATGACACCAGAACACGTCACTAGCCTAGGCCTCTAAAATATGCATTCTATTTCAATGCTTCCTTAGGTTGATTGAATTTATTTTAAGGTTGATCTTGAATTAATGTTATGATTTCAAGGCCTTACCGAATGTGATCTCGAATTCTTAATGAAAACTATATGCAAAAGAAAATCATTTCCATTCAATGAATGCTGACTAAGAGAATGATAGGAATCTATAACAAAGAAACAATCAATTGAATCACAAGAATAATTTCACTAATGCATCTAATACAACCAAATAAGAAAATGAAAAACTCTTTCCTAGTTCACTAAGAGCTAGTAATGCAAAAGAACATTTTCATTTTCAATTTGAGTGAAAGAAGGCAAATTTTTTCTTTTTAGATGAATGAGGAACACAATGCACTGTTACACTAAAAAGAAAAATAAACACTAGTTTTGAAAACTATGAATATAACGATCTAAAAAAAATAGACCAATGCAATACAAGCATAAATCGCACTCAAAACAAGGATGCACTCTTCAAATCATACAAAGGGATTTCGAAACGATCCAACTAGTAATGTAATCTATGCTCAAAGTGACGGATGGAGATCTAAATGAAAACAAAGGTGATCATTCAACAAACCAAAGACACGAAGAACTGAAAGAAAGACTAAAATAATTAGTCAACGAATTGAAATGAAAAAGATCAAAGTGACTCGAACTCAACTCATAAGGTTCAGTGAGAAGAGGGCCAACCAAATAGCACAAGGCACCTAGAAACCCTAGGGCAAAAAATTCCACTGATAATATGATGGACAAACAACTGAGAAGAACGAGACTACAGAGTCAAAACAATCCCAGTAGACCAATTGCAAGGTAAAAAACCAGTCTAGAGCCAAGAAATACTGACAAAATTCAGAAAAGAGGCCAAAATTCAATGCTACAAGATTTAGCTCGACCGTTTAGCTGTAATACATGCTAAACAGGGGTTGGAGCACATGTGAAAAAAGAAACATGCACCAATAGGCGCAACTGGTCAAAGAAAAGCAACACCGAGCTAGAAAACTATGGGAAAAAAATAAAAACCACTGAGCAGAGGTCAGATTTGACACTCTGGAACTGAAAAGGATGGTTGAAAAAAATTAGAAGAGTCAAGAAAAGTAGAAAAATGATGAAATGACCAAAGTCGACTTGACAAGAAAAACACTCGATGAAAAACACACACTGTCCCCAGCGGAGTCGCCAACTTGTTGTGTAGGTAAATCCCCTCTGTGAACATAGGCGATCCCTCTAGCCCTAGGGTGGGTCTAGCAACAAGAGGACATGCTAATGTGTCGATTCCTAGTTAATGAATGAAACTGAGTCAGGATAGATGTCCTACCTTTGTTCCAACATAGTTGTCGTAGCTATGGCAGTAGTCTCCTGATCTCCTTCCAGACACATTGCGATTCTTCAATGGTGGTACTCAGGTACCTACACAATGATCAGAGAATGATAGCAGCATACGAAAAAATACTTGCATTCATAACTATCTACTTGTTCAAGGAGAATTAAACGTATTTCACAAGATTAATCATATAAAACACAAAACGGGAACCAAAGCATGAATCATGTATTAATAAGAAGAGAGAAAGAGTTTACAACCAAAAGAGCCTTAACGTTGCAACCTCCTTTAGCAGGTCTAGTTGAAACACGTCTCTAGCATTCGTCAGGGAATTGGACTTGGCGAAGCAATAAGCTTAGAATCTCTCTCGACAATGGGTCTCTCTCTACTCTATCTCACACCAGCTATATTAGACTGCTCAACTATAGTACAAAATGTTCAACTAGTTGCTTCTATGTGAGAGAGATGTATTTATAGGAGAGGAGGAGGAGGTTGGGATCACTTAAATGGTGGAAGGAAGGCATTATCCTTTGGGAGGTTTCTTAAATGTAGGAAAAAAGAAACCAAAGGATGATGTTCGACGTTATTTAGTTGAAAAACTCATGCTGAATCCGCTCAAGAAGTAGTTGGCAATGAAAACTTCGCTTCTATTTTAAAAAAATTTCCAGAAACAGCTCGGCGCAGGCAGTCCACTGAGAAAGAGTGCCAATGGTCGTGGGGCCTAGTGCTAATTTCTCTATGGGTGTGAGGTCGTAACTACTTGCCAGTGCTGACAAAAAATTATGTGCTTTTGAGAGTCTGCTCTAGGAATAGTCAAGAAAGGAAATGTTCTTCTCATGGCAAGGGATGCAATGACACTTTTTCCAAGGCATGAAACTACATATAAGTCATAGAAATGGTCCTCCAATGTGCAAGATGGGGATTGCAAGGATAGTGAAAAAATGTTGTGTAACAACTGTACACCATCAGGTGGCTTCACCAAGTACTGGATCTCTGCATCAGCTAACAGTGTCACCTTCCCTACAACGTCAAGCCTTTCACGGATGAAGTATTATGTGACATTGCTCCTCTTGATGTTTGTGATGTATTATTAGGACAACCATACTTGTGGAAGTGAAATGCTATGTATGAGTCCCAACCTCACGCTTGTAGGTTTTAACCCTGAACAAAAATTATCTACACATGAATCTTATAATAGAAAATAAACAATAACGAGAGCATAAAACATAAAACAGAGAAACATAGAGATTTTCCCTTGGATCCCAAATCGGGACGACCAACTTGATTTTTCATTATATTCCTTTCAGTGTTACAATGCATATATATACATGCCGAAGCATACATAAACCCTAATCCATTAACCCTAGATTAGAACATAACCGTAGTTCCCTTGACCAGATCTACAAAATACCAGGGGCCGAAAACCATCGTACCCCAAAACCATGTGCCAAATCATGCACAAAACATGGGTGGGTTCGCCTATGAGTGGGTCCGCACACCAAAACAATTTTTGCCGGGGCGCTGCCCCAGATCACAACAGTGAGGTCTGCCTCCCCCCTTATGACCCCCCTGCTGCGCTCGGTGCAACGTACAGCGCATGGGGCTAGTCGTGGAAATAATATAACACATAACCAACATTCTCCCACTTGTTTTTTTATTTCCACAGGGGGCCACAGGAGAGCTTAGTCATTGGGCCAATTCTTCAACACCCATTGTTTCTCTACACCAAGAGAACTTCTTAGTGCTCACAGACTTCGTCAATGCATCTGCAACATTCTTCAAAGTGTCCACCTTTACCAGCAACACCCTTTTAGCCTCAACCATATCTCTAACAGAGTGATATTGAACATCAATGTGCTTTGTCTTTGAATGATAAGCAGGGTTCTTAGCCAAGAAAATTGCACTTTGGCTATCACAGTCTATCCTTATAGCTTGCCGTACCAACCCCATACTTGAACACAATCTTTGCAACCAAACTGCTTCCTTGCTTGCATGAGTGGCTGCTATGTATTCTGCCTCTGTAGTTGAAAGAGCCACTACAGATTGTCTTTTACTCATCCAACTGACTGTGCCTCCAAATAGGCTAAACACATACCCACTTGTAGATCTTCTTTGGTCTAGATCTCCAGCCCAGTCTGCATCAACAAAACCACGAATGTCCAACATTCTTTCCAATCCTGGTCTTCCCTGGTAGCATAAGCCATAATCACTAGTGCCACGTAAATATCTGAAAACCCGCTTCACTGTTGTCCAATGCTCCTTCCCTGGGTTTGACATAAACCTGCTCAATACTCCCAATGCATGTGCAATGTCTGGTCTAGTACAGACCATTGCATACATCAGGCTACCCACTGCACTTGCATATGGAACACGAGACATATCCTCCTCTTCTTCTTGTGTCTTGGGACACTGTTCAGCAGACAGCTTTGCACCTACAGGAATAGGAACACTCACCGGTTTACTATCCTGCATATTGAACCTCTGTAATATAGTCTCGACATACTTCCTATGGTTTAACCAGAGCTTCCTCTTTGCCCGATCTCTCTTAATTTCCATGCCCAAAATATAATTTGCAGCACCCAGATCCTTCATGTCGAATTTGGAGAACAGTTGGGTCTTCAAATCTTGGATAATTTCTTCGTCATTTCCAATCAACAACATATCATCCACATACAAGACCAAATAAATAACACGGTCACCAATTAATTTAAAATAAACACAGTGATCCTCCTTGCTTCCGGTGAAGCCAAGTCCCCGTATATAGGTATCAAATTTCTGATACCACATCCTTGGTGACTGTTTTAACCCATACAGAGACTTCTTCAACCTGCATACCAGTTCTTTCTTACCCTTCACCATGAAGCCTTCAAGTTGCTTCATGTAGATCTCCTCTTCTAGATCCCCGTGAAGAAATGTTGTCTTCACATCCATCCGTTCTATCTCAAAATCAAATGTAGCAGCAACAGATAAAAGTAATCTAATAGAAGTAACTTTGGCAATAGGAGAAAAATATCACCAAAATCAATTCCTAAACACTTGGGAATAACCTTTTGCTACCAACCGAGCTTTGTATTTCTCCACCTTCGCTTTACATTCATCTTCTTCTTAAACACCCATATGCTCCCTGTTGGTGGATCATCTACATATCCTTTTCTATTTTATTTTGAAAATCGAAAATAAAAAAAAAATCTGAAATTCGCAAAAATTATATGTTATGGTATAATGTTTTTATACTATAGCATAAAAAAGAAGTATTTAACAAAGTGTGTTACCAATTAAGTTTATTATTAAACTTTATTTGGCTTTGTATTATAGTTTGATGTTTAAATATTGAGCAAGTTTTAAAGCGGAAGTGGAAAAGTGTTGAAGATCGTAATCGGGTGATCAAATACGGGGGCGCAAAGAGCTCGTGCATTATTCAATCCGGCACCCCCGCAGTTGACTTGTTGACCGTGAGGTAAACGAAGATCGACGGTGTGGATGTATTGCGGGGGGGGCAACCCAAAATTTGCCGCCGTACTTCAGCAGCCCCCACAATGACGTCATGCGAAGCAGCTGTACTCCACGTCAGCAACATTACACGTCATTACAGGCATTTAATATGGCTTTGTGCAGTTGTTAAAAGGTTTTTTTATCCCATTTTCAAAGTACCTGCTGTCGTTTTCCCCCTTTCGAGCTGTATCACCGTCACCTTTCTGTTCGCTATCTGTTGTCTGTTAAGCCATGGAAAAACGAGTCTCACTATCTAGTTCAACAAGCCTCAGTTCCCTCATGGAAAGTGAAAAAGACGTCCAGGATACCACGTCTTCTGTAAACCATTTCTTATTGCATCATCAAGTGACCCTAAATGTAAGAAATCCCCAGTTTTCTCCGCCATGAATAAATCCGGTGTTTTGTCCGCCTGTATCCCAAAATCCCATTTCTTTCCCAAATTTATCTCATGGTTGGTTTCTTCAATGTATCCTGGTAAGTGCTTCATAATGAATTCGCTGGGAGAAACACTTTGTAGGTATCGACACAGTTAATTCGCCAAGCATTATGCTTTCCTGAAAACGAGTCACCACTGCAATTCTCTGAAGATTCATTGGCTCGTTATTTTGAGAACCTTTCAAATGAATAATTTGATCAATGTATGTCCTAATTGAGATCAAATTCAAAGGAAGCTCAACTAGAAGGAGAAGAATTTAGTTTGGAAGTATTCGATGCTGAGTATAGACCAATTCTGAGTTGCATTGCAGAGATTTTGGGCAAAGACAATGACCATACAATTGATAAATCAGTATTGAGAATGTACGCACTGATGATGAAACCAGGGGTTGTTCTCGACATTCCATCTTTCTGGCAGGAGATTGTAAATTCTCAGTTGATGACCTTTCCTCTTACAGGTTTCTTTAAATTCCCGTCATTGATTGTGTATTTATTTTTATATCAAAATGTCGAAGAATTTATGAGTTTGGGGTTGGATATAGTTGATGTTAACAAGCAAAAGCAATCAGTTTTATTTTGGACTGACATGACTAGAAAAGAAGGAAATGAAGCAGGGTTATTTGAGTTTGCTAGTCATTATATGTCTATTGCTTATAGAATTTTGAATTGAGTCCCTCCTCCATGTTTTCTACCAAAAGCCCGGGAATTTCTACAGTTAGGACCTAGTTGCAGATTCGGAGATTGGTTTGTGTTTGAAGAATATTTAGAGATACGATTGTATGGAGCTAGTATTGAGCCTTATAGGCTCCCGACTTTTGTACCTATGCGGCTTTTCGCCTTGGAATTCATAAGACAGAGCCTTAATGTGGATCAGGTGCACTTTCTTCCCATGAAGAAAGGTTTTATGTATAAATTGCCTATGAGTGTGGGACCTTTCGTGGTCAATATGAGGCAAGATTTTGATGAAGTTTCTAAAATGTTGGAAGAGACACATTTGCTACTAGGAGAAAAATGGTCATATGATCCACATAGAGTGATTTCTCAAAGAAGAATTGAGAATGGATATTCTGCGTTTTCTCACATAAGCAGACCTGATCAGGAGAAGCTTGCAAACCCAGGCGAATTAAATACATCAAAAATGAGTATTCAAACACATGTTATAACTGAAAGGGCAAATAAAAGAGGTAGGGATGATGTTGTTGAAGTAGATGATGAAGAGCCGAGAGAGGAAAAGAGAACTAAATTGGCTGAATATCATTCTTCAAACTCACCTGGTTTTACCTTCCATATCAATGAAGAACAAAATGTCCCCTCTTCTCCTAGAGGCCATGAACTTTACTCAGAGAAGATGCCTTCAGTCAAACAAATATTTACACAGATTGAAGAAAGAAATCAGAGAATAAAAGCTAATGTAGAGGCTCAGGCGGAGCATCATATAGTTGTTGATCAGACTAGGTTGTTGACTGTAATGGACCTTGAAAAAGATCAATTCAGAATGGCTCTAACACATCCAACAGGGATGTCCCTTGGATCTTCAATCAATTTCAAAGAGGTGAATATAACTATGGATGTTAAGAAGATCCCACTGTGGGATAAGATGAACCTTCATATGCAGACTGGACAGTTAATTGTTAATGATTTAACCAAGACTAATGCCACAACGGTTAAATCTAAAAACATGCTTGCAAAATTTATCAAACAGTTCAGAATGGAAAAGGCCAATTCAAGGGCCTTATCAGTTCAAAACTAAGAGTTAAAAAAGATTATCATGAAGATTGGTGTGGATCTGAATGACAAGGCTGCAGTGCAGAAGCTCATGAAGAGTGCAGAAATAGAGATATCCACCCTAAGAAGAAAGTTGAAGTTACCTGCTGCAGAACATTCAATGGCTGCAGAAGTAGCAGAGGTGGAAAAAGAGAAAGAAGAATTGCGTCAGCAATTGTTGCAGAAAGATGAAGAGTTGACTAAAGTAAAGCATACTGCTATTTCATTACAAAACCATATTGAAAATTATACTTGTACATTTGTTTTTCCTACAGGTAATGCAGACCCTCAAGCACAGATTGTTCAGCTCAGCACAGAATTGAAGATGGCAGAACGAGATCGAAAGCAGGCTCAATCAGAGTTAGAAACGGCCACCAAGATCATGCGGGCACCAGAAGATAAAGCGGATGAGAATAAACAGAAATTACAGAAGGCTGAAGATGAAATTAAAGAAATCAAGGAGAAGTTAAAAGGTAATATCTCACTTATAAAAGCTAAAGATATCGTTTGGGGTGAGATTATTTCAGAAATGAAGTCAAATTGGAATTCCCTGAATATAGTTGCTAAAGAGAAAAGCCTCATCTCAGAACATGAAGAGGAGATGTTATCTGAAAAGAAGACGGCCATTAAAAGACCAAATTGGGCTAGGAAGTTTATAAATTTTATCAATTCCAAATCAGACGAAGAATTAGAAGATATTGGAATACAAGACAGATATTTTTATGCTGAGGAAGTTAATAAGATGATAATTAAGAATGATCTTTGGAAGGTTGCAGAGAAAACGTTACTGGGAATGAAGGAGACAGTAAAGAAGTTTGATATATCATTTGACAAATTCACCAGAACAGGTTTACCTTCATGCTGGACTGAGAAAGGAAATATCATGTCATGGAAGTTTTATGAAGATCATTTAACATTAGCAAAAAGTAAGGCAGATAATAGGCACGAAAAGACACAGATCTTAAAAGGGGAAACTGTGTTTAACTTCTTGCATAGGCACTTCAATTTTCTATGGATAGTGAAGACTCTCTTTATAGGAAAACCTACACACAGTCAAATTGTGGCGTTCAGGATAGAATATCAAAGTTTCAAAAATTCCTTGACAACTCAAAATGAGCTATGGAAGAAGTGCAAGAAGTTTTCAATGGAATCAACAAAAGAGGTCCCAACGGCTCAACCAAAAGTAGTCGTTGATTCAAAAACCGCTTCAGGAGCAGCTGTTCTCATAGATTATAAGTTTTCAAATTCTCATTATGTTATTTCTCAAAATCATGTAAATGTAATAGAACCTTTTTGAGGCATGTGCCTCCGTAACAGTCAGTAGTTCAAGCAGTTAGAATTAGTTAGGGCAGTTAGAATCAGTTTCATTACTGGAAACTATCTTGTGATACTGTATTTAAAGACAATTTCAAGAAAGATGAAGGTTCCGAGTTTTTGAACCTTGAAGCTAAATTTTGTACTAGAGAACAGAAAATCAATAAAATAAGTATGCAAGTTTCCATCATTCTGTTTATATTGAAAAGTTATCTAGTGTACACTATGTTCCCATGTCTGTGAATAAAATGGAGTAATTTGAGCTGCGGGTCTCTTTATACATGTGTATTTAAGAGTTATACAAACCTTAATGTGTGCTCCTCTATTTTAACTTTATCTTTACATAATTCTTCTGGGTTTTAAAATGGTAGATTCTGTTTTAAACAACATACCAGTTTGAAATTCTCTTCTCGTTTTCTTCCATTTAGTCATTTCAGCATAAATGGAATATGGAATTGCAGAAACATGTATGGGTTTGATATTTTAAGGTTACAGAATCAATGTTTAGAGGTTTTTAATACAGAGACAAAATATATTCATTTGTGACAGAATTAGATAATGTCTTGAGCACGGATTCCTTTACACAACAAGGAATTGTTTCTTAAGGTACAACATTAATTGGCGCCGTTGCCGGGGACGAAGGTTCGAAAATTTTCCCTGGGTTTTGTTTTACATTTCCTCTGGTTGTTCAGAGAGAATGAAATAGTAAGTTGTGTTTGTTTGAAAATAGCTCTGGCTCCAAAGAAACCTCACACGAGGTCGGATACCTCTCAGCAAAAAGTTTCTGTTTTTTCTGATCCTGAGAAGCTTGTTTCGAAGAAGGGCCAGAAACCAAAAATATTTGATACACCAGAAACTACACTGCTTGCACCAGGAAGCAGTTCACACACTCCCTCATCCAAGAATATTTCCCAGGAAATTCATTTTCTCGGAAAAAGAATCCCCACCATCACCCGTTCATTTTCAAGAACCTACATTAGAAGAGCAATCTTTGGAGTTTGTGTCTTTTCCTTTTACAGAAAATTAACCTCATATAGTTGCTAGCTCTTCTGCAATCGTTCATACACCAACCCCTATATCAGTTGTTCCACCTCAGTCATCCCCACCTTCAACTGGTATTCATTTTACCCCCGCTCAAGGAGCAGTTAACCCGGACATAAACATGGCGGCCCCTGCTTTCTTGATGAATAGATATGCACCATTGAATCTACCTCAACCCTTGAATGCAATGCCTTAGGAGTATCTTAAACTACTCCCTAGATTTACTGGTGAAGATGAAATAACTGCGGAACAGCACTTGCCCTTGTTTTGCACATTTGCTGAGAATTTAAATGTTGAACATTTAGATGTTGATATGAGACTTTTTGTTCAATCTCTAAGTGGAGAGGCAAGGAAATGGTTCAAAGGATTGCCTAATGGTTCAATAAATTATTGGGATGGATTAGAAAGACGTTTCACCGAGAGATGGGGTGAAAAAAGGGACCATGGTTATTCTTTGACAGAATTCAATGCAATAAAGAAGAAATCTGATGAAAATATGAATGATTTTGTGAAGAGATTTAACAAATTGTATAATAGTTTACCTGTTGAAATGAAACCCCCTCCTATTGGAGCAAGGGTCATTTTTGCTGGTGCATTTGAACTAGAGTTCAGTTTCACATTGAGAGAAACAAGTTCTCCTACTTTAGATCAGATTCAAACTGATGCTCTGGAGATTGAGGCTAATATGTCTGCTGCGGGTAAAGTTCAAGATAAAGGAAAAGCTAAATAAGAAGCCTCAGCCCATGACCAGAGAATTGACGATATGACTAAGGTCATAAAAAATTTGTCTAATAAGTTGGTGAAGCTGGAAATAGACAATAATAAGCCTGCAAGACAGAATAGAGGGGTTTTTAATCCCCAGTTTAAAAAACAGCCCCTACAGATTCTACAAAGAGAAAGAAAAGATCAAGATCAGGTGCAAGCACCCTTGTATATAGAGGCAGCTCCATCCCGCTCAGCGGATGATGATGATGAAAAAGAAGATGACACTCGAATTTATGCTGTCTACATGGAAGATGATGAAACCGAAGAAGAAACAGAGGAAGGAGTGGAAGAATATGAAGAAACTGATCTTTCATTCGATCAAGAAGAGATGGATTACTATTGCAGATAGTTCACGGACTTCATGCAATCAGAATTACATAAAAAATACGATTTGAGGTCAAAAAATAGGTTAAGAACTCAAGATGATGAGGAAAAGGAATCAGAATCAGTACCTGCTCCGATGGCGACTCCATTACAGAAAAATCAGATTAAGAAATCAGATAAGGGGAAACAACCCATGAATGAAGAAAAAGAGAAGGAAAAACAACAAGTTGGGGTTTCTCAAACAAATATTAAGGACCCTAATATTTTGGAGAAAGTTGTTACTGTTTCGAATCAAGGCCTAAATTCCAATAAAAATAAAGAAGAACCTGAAAAGTTGACAAAACAAAATCAAACTTTCAGTTTGTCGAAAGAGTTGGAGAAAGTAAAAATTCAAGTACCTCTTCTCGAGTTAATAAAAACACCTGGTTATAAGAAGGAGATTGCAGAGTTTATCAATTTATCTCAGTCTGATGAAGTGGGCGATATAGTAAATCTGCAGGAAGAAAAACCAGTGGTTACTTCGGGCCTCATGTTGAAGAGGTAGATTCATCCGTCCCTCCTTTTTATATATCTCTTCTGTTACATGATTTTGTTTTACATAATTGTATGCTAGATTCTAGCGCATCCCACAATCTGATGCCATTGTGTGTATTGAAAGAGTTAAATTTAAAAATCACTAAGCCATACAGAGATCTTTATTCTTTTGATTCAAAAAGGGTGAAGTGTGTGGGTCTTATTAAAGATATGGTTGTTTCATTAGCTCAAATCCCAGCCAAGAGCATTATGATGGATGTGGTAGTGGCAAACATTCCAGTCAGATTTGGTATGTTATTATCTAGATCTTGGGGGGAAAAGCTTGGAGGAGTTTTGAAGCTAGATTTTACATATGCTATCATTCCTGTTTTTAATGGGGAAGAAAGGAGGTTGTATAGAGAAACTAGATTTCAAAAAACTTCCACCAAGAAAGATGCAGGTAATTCACCTATTTATGGCCAAGAGAAGGATGACCTCTCTTGTTTCATGCTGCATGAAGATGCAGAATTTGCTGAAGAATCACAAGGGCAGCTCTCTTCAGCCATTGTACATAAGGAGCTGCATTCAAACAAACTTTGGAAGTTTTATTTTGATAGCACGTTTTCTAAAGAAGGTACTGGAGCTGGTTTCATTTTTGTATCTCCGGAAGGTAATCTTGTACCTTTTTCTTTCAAATTGGAGTTTGAGTCCACTAATAATGTAGCTGAATATGAAGCATTAATCATTAGTCTACAGACAGCTAAAAAAATGGGAATTCAGTCTATGACCGTGTTTGGTGATTCTGAATTGATCATAAGATAGATTAAGAATTGGTGTCGAACTAAACATCCAAGGTTAAGAGCATATATAAACGAGGTCTGGGATTTAATTGAAAACTACTTTGAAGCTTTTAACCTACAGTTTATCCCAAGAGAAGAGAATAGAATGGCAGATTCTTTAACAGTTGTAGCTAGTACATTCAAACCTCCAATTAGTCCAAGACTAAGGTATGAGATTGAGATGAGACATAGGCCCTCAATCCCTGACAATGTCAAACATTGGCAGGTCTTTGAGGATGATGAACAGATTAAGAAATTTTTGTTGATGATTGAGGATTTTGAAGATCATCATATTGATTTGGAAACTGATGAAGATGAGTTGGCTGGTAAGACTCTGAAAAGGAAGATTGGTGGTCAGGAGATTATTCAGTTGAAAGACAATGTTTTGCCAAGAGGCTTGGTGCCTCTCGAAAGACTGTTTGACGCTAATGATGTGGCAGTAAATTAGAAGAAATCACAGCAAGATGATAATGTGGAAGATTGTAATTTGGGAACTCAATATGAGCCTAAAATGGTAAAATTGTTCAAAGGCCTTCCGAAGGACTATAAACAAAGGTACGTAGATCTGTTCAAACAATTTGAGGATGTATTTTCCTGGTCATATGATGACCTGAAGACTTATGATAAGAGTATTATTCAGCATAAAATTCCATTGAAAGACGGAGTCAAACCACATAAACAGAAACTCCGACAAATTAATACATTGTTGTTGGCTCCGATTGAAAAGGAGGTAAAGAAATTACTGCAGGCTAAAATAATTGTTCCTCTCAGATATTCAGATTGGGTCTCCAATCTTGTACCAGTCCGAAAGAAAAATGGAGAGATAAGGCTATGCGTAGATTTCAGGAACTTGAATAGGGCTTCATTGAAAGATAATTACCCTTTGCCGAAGATGGATTTTGTCTTACAAAAGGTGACTGCAACATACAGATTATCTATGGTAGATGGTTTTTCAGGATATAACCAGGTTGCTGTGGAGAAGGAAGATCAAAAGAAAACTGCTTTCACTACACCCTGGGGAACATTCATGTATGCCAGGATGCCATTTGGCTTAATGAATGCAGAGGCTACATTCCAAAGAGAAATGGATATTGCGTTTGTAGGGGATAACTTTGTGGTTGTTTATCTGGATGATGTCACCATTTTTTCAAAATATGATGAAGAACATCTACAACATTTGCAAAAAGCCTTCTTGAAATGTAGAAAATATGGATTATCGCTGAATCCTAAAAAATCCTTGTTTGCTCTGGAGGAGGGTAAACTGCTGGGACATATTGTTTCTAAACAAGGAGTGAAGATTGATCCAGCAAGAGTTGAAGCAATATAGTCAATTTCACTACCCAGAAGTAAGAAAGATATTCAGAGATTCCTTGGGAAAATTAATTTTCTAAGAATATTTGTTCCTAATTATGCAGAGATTGTTAAGAAAATAACATACATGTTGAAGAAGGATGCAGAGGTGAAGTGGGACAAAGAAGCAAGGGAATATTTTCAAAGAATTAAAGAAGCTCTGAAGGAAGCACCTGTTCTAATAAGTCCGGATTATCTGAAGCCATTTCAAATTTTCTCATTTGCGTCTTCCGCAACAATTGCTGCTATGTTATTACAGAGAAATGAAGCAAAATGTGAACAACCTGTAGCATATTTCAGTAAGGTGCTCTGAGATGCTGAATTAAAGTATAATATATTGGAGAAACAAGTATATGTTATGGTGAAAGCATTAAAAGCATTCAAAACCTATATTCTTCATTCCCAAATTTTAGCATATGTTCCTAATTCTGCTGTAAAAGATGTTTTGGTACAGAGTGATGTAGACGGGAAAAAGGGGAAATGGATTGCTAAAATCCAAGAATACGACCTGGATGTTAAACCAACAAAATTGATTAAAGGATTGGGGTTGGCAAAATTATTAACAGAGTCAAATTTCCAAGCACTGGGAATTAATTTATTGGCACTTGTAGAGGAAGTCAATGAAGAAATGGGTGATGTTCAGGCGAAGTCAGAAATTAAATATAAATTTCTGTGCTTAGATTGGTACAAAGATATTGTCAATTATTTATGCTTTCTTTCTTGTCCTCCTTCAATAAATAGAGCTAAATACAGAGCTTTAAAACTCAAAGCTCAACCTTATGTCATAATTGAAGCAAAGCTATATTGGAAAGATCTTGTTGGAGTGTTATTGTTATGTTTGACAGAGGAGGAAGTTTCAGAAGTAATTAAAGAATATCATGAGTGCTTGTGTGGGGGTCACTAAAGTTGGAAGGTAACTGCTCATAAAGTTTTTAAATCAGATTTCTATTGGCCATCTGTGTTCGCTGACGTATATAAATCAGTCAGAAGTTGTCAAAAATTCCAGGTGTTTGCAGAAAAGAAAAAGTTAGCCCCTTTACCTCTTCTCCTTGTTTTTATTGAAGAACCTTTCAGGCAATGGGGATTGGATTTCATTAGAGAAATAAATCCATCATCCAGTGGGCAATTTAAGTGGATCCTTACTGCTATAGATTATTTTACAAAGTGGGTGGAGGCAATCCCTACTAGGAAGGAAAATGATTTGGTTGTTATGAAGTTTCTAGAGGAAAATATTTTTAGCAGGTTTGGATGTCCAGTAAAGATCGTGACTGATAATGCCCAAGTTTTTAGCTCACTCAGGTTTATTAATTTTTGTTAGACTTATAGTGTGATATTATCTCATTCTACAGCTTATCATCCACAGGGAAACGGATTGGCGGAATCTTCCAACAAAACATTAGTAAAATTTTTGAAGAAAACAATAAATGAAAATCAGAGGAATTGGGATACAAAGCTAGTTTTTTCTCTATGGGCCATAAGGATGACCACTAGGAGATCCACTGGAAAGTCACCTTATGAACTCGTATATGGTACTCAAGCTTTGTTTCCCACCCAGTTGGTGAAACTTGTGATTTCTTTCCTTCAAGATGCTCAAGCAGAACCAAATGCCATGATTAGAAGAATGAATAATGTAATGGAGCTAAATGAAAACAGAAATAAAGTTCGGGAGAATTTGCTTACTTATCAGCAAAAAATGAAGACAATATTTGACAGGAAAGCGAAAGAATTCATGTTTCAAAAAGGAGACCTTGTATTGAGATGGGATACCCGAAGGGAAGACAAAGGGAAACACGGAAAATTTGATCCCTTGTGGTATGGTCCGTTCAAAATTAATGAAGTCAGGATGAATAATACTTTCATGCTGGAAAATCTTGAAGGGGAAGTACTAGATATGCCTGTGAATGGGCAATATCTAAAGCATTATTTCCGGCACTAAAGAGTTGTTTCACCATCATTGTATATATTCGGTGTGATCATTGTACATATTTCATCAAGCAGTTTTTGACTCCATGCCTGAGGTGAAGGCACAGATCTGCAGGTTCTTAGTGTTTCGTGGCAAAAATACTATCCCCAGGTGGAGCCAGATGTTGTGGATCATCTGCATATCCTTTTCTATTTTATTTTGAAAATCGAAAATAAAAAAAAAATCTGAAATTCGCAAAAAGTATATGTTATGGTATAATGTTTTTATACTATAGCATAAAAAATAAGTATTTAACAAAAGTGCGTTACCAATTAAGTTTATTATTAAACTTTATTTGGCTTTGTATTATAGTTTGATGTTTAAATATTGAGCAAGTTTTAAAGTGGAAGCGGCAAAGTGCTGAAGATCGTAATCGGGTGATCAAATACGGGGGCACAAAGAGCTCGTGCATTATTCAATCCGGCACCCCCGAAGTTGACTTGTTGACTGTGAGGTAAACGAAGATCGACGGTGTGGATGTATTGCGGGGGGGGGCAACCCAAAATTTGCCGCCGTACTTCGGCAGCCCCCGCAATGACGTCATGCTAAGCAGTTGTACTCCACGTCAACAACATTACACGTCATTACAGGCATTTAATATGGCTTTGCGCAGTTGTTAAAATGTTTTTTTATCCCATTTTCAAAGTACCTGCTGTTGTTTTCCCCCTTTCGAGCTGTATCACCGTCACCTTTCCGTTCGCTATCTGTTGTCCGTTAAGCCATGGAAAAATGAATCTCACTATCTGGTTCAATAAGCCTCAGTTCCCTCATGGATAGTGAAAAAGACGTCCAGGATACCACGTCTTCTGTAAACCATTTCTTATTGCATCATCAAGTGACCCTAAACGCTGAGAAATCCCCAGTTTTTTCCGCCATGAAGAAATCCAGTGTCTTGTCCGCCTGTATCCCAAAAGCCCATTTATTTCCCGAATTTATCTCATGGCTGGTTTCTTCAATGTATCCTGGTAAGTGCTTCATAATGAATTCGCAGGGAGAAAAAGTTTTGCAGGTATCGACGCAGTTAATTCGCCAAGCATTATGCTTTCCTGAAAACGAGTCATCACTGCAATTCTCTGAAGATTCATTGGCTCATTATTTTGAGGACCTTTCAAATGAAGAATTTGATCAATGTATGTCCTACTTGAGATCAAATTCAAAGGAAGCTCAACTAGAAGGAGAATAATTTAGTTTGGAAGTATTCGATGCTGAGTATAGACCAATTCTGAGTTGCATTGCAGAGATTTTGGGCAAAGACAATGACCATACAGTTGATAAATTAGTATTGGGAATGTACGCGCTAATGATGAAACCAGGGGTTGTTCTCGACATTCCATCTTTCTGGCAGGAGATTGTAAATTCTCAGTTGATGACCTTTCCTCTTACAGGTTTCTTTAAATTCCCGTCATTGATTGTGTATTTATTTTTATATCAAAATGTCGAAGAATTTATGAGTTTGGGGTTGAATATAGTTGATGTTAATAAGCAAAAGAAAAAAGTTTTATTTTGGACTGACAAGACTAGAAAAGAAGGAAATGAAGCAGGGTTATTTGAGTTTGATAGTCATTATATGTCTATTGCTTATAGAATTTTGAATGGAGTCCCTCCTCCATGTTTTCTACCAAAAGCCCAGGAATTTCTACAGTTAGGACCGAGTTGCAGATTCGGAGATTGGTTTGTGTTTGAAGAGTATTCAGAGATAAGATTGTATGGAGCTAGTATTGAGCCTTATAGGCTCCCGACTTTTGTACCTATGCGGCTTTTCGCCTTGGAATTCATAAGACAGAGCCTTAATGTGGATCAGGTGCACTTTCTTCCCAAGAAGAAAGGTTTTATGTATAAATTGCCTATGAGTGTGGGACCTTTCATGGTCAATATGAGGCAAGCTTTTGATGAAGTTTCTAAAATGTTGGAAGAGACACATTTGCTACTAGGAGAAAAATGGTCATATGATCCGCATAGAGTGATTTCCCAGAGAAGAATTGAGAATGGATATTCTGCGTTTTCTCACGTAAGCAGACCTGATCAGGAGAAGCTGGCAAACCTAGGTGAATTAAATACATCAAAAACGAGTATTCAAACACCTGTTATAAGTGAAAGGGAAAATAAAAGAGGTAGGGATGATGTTGTTGAAGTAGATGATGAAGAGCCGAGAGAGGAAAAGAGAACTAAATTGGCTGAAGATCATTCTTCAAACTCACCTGGTTTTACCTTCCATATCAATGAAGAACAAAATGTCCCCTCTTCTCCTAGAGGCCATGAACTTTACTCAGAGAAGATGCCTTCAGTCAAACAAATATTTACACAGATTGAAGAAAGAAATCAGAGAATAAAAGCTAATGTAGAGGCTCAGGCGGAGCATCATATAGCTGCTGATCAGACTAGGTTGTTGACTGTAATGGACTTTGAAAAGGATCAATTCAGAATGGCTCTAACACATCCAACAGGGATGTCCCTTGGATATTCAAGCAGTTTCAATGAGGTAAATATAACTATGGATGTTAAGAAGATCCCACTGTGGGATAAGATGATACTTCATATGCAGATTGGACAGTTAATTGTTAATGATTTAACCAAGACTAATGCAACAGTGGTTAAAGCTGAAAACATGCTTGCAAAAGTTATCAAACTGTTCAGAATGGAAAAGGCCAATTTAAGGGCCTTATCAGTTCGAAATGAAGAGTTAAAAAAGATTATCATGAATATTGGTGTGGATCCGAATGACAAGGCTGCGATGCAGAAGCTCATGAAGAGTGCAGAAATAGAGATATCCACCCTAAGAAGAAAGCTGAAGTTACCTACTGCAGAACATTCAATGGCTGTAGAAGTAGTAGAGGTGGAAAAAGAGAAAGAAGAATTGCGTCAACAATTGTTACAGAAAGATGAAGAGTTGACTAAAGTAAAGTAGACTGCTATTTCATTACAAAACCATATTGAAAATCATACTTGTACATTTGTTTTTCCTACAGGTGATGCAGACCCTCAAGCACAGATTGTTCAACTCAGCACAGAATTGAAGATGGCAGAATGAGATCGAAAGCAGGCTCAATCAGAGTTAGAAACGGCCACCAAGATCATGCAGGCACTAGAAGATAAAGCGAATAAGAATAAGCAGAAATTACAGAAGGCTGAAGATGAAATTAAAGACCTCAAGGAGAATTTAAAAGGTAATATCTCACTTATAAAAGCTAAATATATCATTTGGGTTGAGATTATTTCAGAAATGAAGTCAAATTGGAATTCTCTGAATATAGTTGCTAAAGAGAAAAGCCTCATCTCAGAACATGAAGAGGAGATATTATCTGAAAAGCAGACGGCCATTAAAAGAGCAAATTGGGCTAGAAAGTTTATAAATTTTATCAATTCCAAATCAGACGAAGAATTAGAAGATATTGGAATACAAGACAGATACTTTTATGCCGAGGAAGTTAATAAGATGATAATTAAGAATGATCTTCGGAAGGTTGCAGAGAAAGGTTACTGGGAATCAAGGAGACAGTAAAGAAGTTTGATATATCATTTGAAAAATTGACCAGAACATGTTTCCCTTCATGCTGGACTGAGAAAGGAAATATCATATCATGGAAGTTTTATGAAGATCAGTTAACATTAGCAAAAATTAAGGCAGATAATAGGCACGAAAAGACACAGATCTTAAAAGGGGAAACTGTGGAGCTGACTTGGGATAGGGTAATCACCTATGGACGGTGTTATTCCTTACGGAAAACCTACACATGGTCAAATCAGGTTTGTGATAGAATATCAAGTCAAAATTTCTGTCAATCCCAAAATTACTTATAAAGAAGCAAGAAGTTTTCATGGACTCAATAAAAGAGGTCCTAATGCTCAACCAAAAGAGGTTTTGGACACAACCACTTCCAGAGCAACGCAGTTCTCATAGATTAAAGTTTTCAAATTCTCATTATGTTATCTCTCAAAATCATGTAAATGGTAGAATAGAACCTAGCTAAGGTGCCTCCAATACTCGGGAGTTGTTCAATGTTAGTAAAAGTTAGCATGAATCACATTACTGGAAACTGTCTTGTGATACTGTATTTAAAGACAATTTCAAGAAAGATGAAGGTTCCGAGTTTTTTAACCTTGAAGCTAAATTTTGCACTGGAGAACAGAAAATCAATAAAAGAAGTATGCAAGTTTCCATCATTCTATTTATACTGAAAAGTTATCTAGTGTACACTATGTTCCCATGTTTGTGAATAAAATGGAGTAATTTGAGCTGCGGGTCTCTTTATACATGTGTATTTAAGAGTTATACAAACCTTAATGTGCGCTCCTCTATTTTAACTTTATCTTTACATAATTCTTCTGGGTTTTAAAATGGTAGATTCTGTTTTAAACAGCATACCAGTTTGAAATTATCTTCTCGTTTTCTTCCATTTAGTCATTTCAGCATAAATGGAATATGGCATTGCAGAAACATGTATGGGTTTGATATTTTAAGGTTACAGAATCAATGTTTATAGGTTTTTAATACAGAGACAAAATATATTCATTTGTGACAGAATTAGATAATGTCTTGAGCACGGATTCCTTTACACAACAAGGAATTGTTTCTTAAGGTACAACAAAGCCGACAGTTGAGGACACATGATAAGCTGAGGGTTGTGTTGGACTGGGTATGGAGCTGGTAATATAGGTTGATTCTGAACCCTTATCCCCATCGGTAGATTGGTCATTACGAGAGGTCGCTGCCAGTTTTGAGACCAATTTGTGGTTTGTGAAGGGGAGGCAGGCCATTGGGACTAATAGGGATTGTTTTTCCAGTAAGGGGGAGAACAAGGAAAACTTGGCCAATTATTACCTGAAGAGGGTTGTGTTGGCCAAGGAGGTATAAGAAATGATTGAGATGGAAAAGTAGAAAAAGGTGATTGGTTCTGATAAGTTGTTGCAGGGTTATGTTGGTTAAACTGTGGAGAAGAAAATAACTGAGGCAGGTCTTGTGGCATACCTGGTCGTGCTTGCCACTATCAACGCTAGTTCATTAGATAGATTGGTTCTGTTTCTTCTTCTGCTTCTTTAAAAATCACTTTTAACCCTGGAAGTGAAGGGCAATGGTCAATGGGATGGTCCTTGGTAAAAATAGTGCATGTCTGGACCATGTCTAATGGACATTTCGATTGGCTGTGCTTCTTCCCATAGCGTGGATAAAAGACAACCAAGTTTTGTTCTGCTATAGCTTGATTTTTTTTGGCTTGTAGGACATCTAGCTGCATTGTCAGGGTTCCCAAGATATCTATTTTAAAATCCTCTAAAAGGTTACCAAATTCTGCTATGGTCATGTTGCCACCAGACTGTTTAGGATTCCTTGTAGCTGAGTCTAGCCTAGTTGGCCTACTTCGCGTACTACCCCGAGAACACCTGATACACAGTGAAATAATATCATCATATTCTTCTTGATAGATGTCCCATTTTACCAATATATTAAGTGTTTCGACCCATTCTTCTTTCATTCCCTTAATCATCGTCGCTTTTAAGATATCTTTAGGCAATGTAGTATATGGAGACCTTTGCAAGTTATATTGAAATCTTTCGACGTGTTCTTCTAATGTCTCATTGTCCTTTGCAGACATATTGAAGATTTCATCTTTTAATTCTCGAGTCTAAAAACAGTCTTGATATTTGTTAAGAAAAGAGTTTTTCATCTGATCCCAGCTATTAATGGTTTCTCTACCGAGCCCCATGAACCAAGGTAATGTTGTTCCTTTCAAAGTAGAGGGGAATAATTTCAGTTTTTGCGGGTCAGTGGTGTAGTCATATCCCCTACATAAGACATCAAATTCAAATAAGAATGCATCTGGATATTTTGAGGTCAACCCATGGAAGGTGGGGATGTTTTGTAATGGAATGGCTTTCATAGGGGAATTTGCAGCCGGATCAACAATGGGATACTCCAATGTTGATGTCTACCTCTATTTTTGGTTGTTTTCCATTTGATCAAAGATATGCCAATAATCTTCGAGGGTTTCTTGTTCTGGAGCAATAATATCATTAGAATTAGGGAGTGGATGTGGAGGAAGCCTTACAACACTTCCCCGATCTAGGATGCTGGGTGTCTTTGTCTGAACTACTCTCTCAAGGGATCCAAGCTCTGGAGTTTTTACCTGTACGGCACAACTAGTTTCTCCCTCTCCTTTTTGCAAATTGCAAGAACCTCCCTCTCTCGAAGGGTCAGAACTTACATGATCAGCAGTCTGAATGCTTTGTTCATACCCTTTTGTTTTAGTGTGAATCTTGGCGTGGGCTGCAGATGGTGAGACTGCTGCCTGAGGGAGTGTAGTAGGACTCTGAGTAGGAATGGTTCTAGGTCCTACGGATGTCTGGGATTCAACCTTATTAATGATTTCGTCTATGTATGTTGTTCTTCCAAGGATAACCGGTCCTTTGGCTTTTGTGGATTTAAGTGGGGGATTCTTAATTGTTTCTATATTTTTCTTCCTAGTCATAAAACAAGAGCATCTATCCTACTAACCTATGCACAATTGCTAAAAAGCGGGCTGGAGAGAAAGTGTTTTTCTTGTTGGTACACAAGTTCTTACATCTCATTTTCAATACCCAATTCTTTCACAGCGAAAGGAAAAAGAAATAAAGGACATAACTCTTAAACACTCTCCCCGACAACGGCGCAAAAATGTTGGGTCATAAAGGTGACTGTTTAAAGGTAACCTCAATGCTTTTCATTTAATTATCAACCCAGGGCAAGTCTTGTTATCTCAAGAGTGTAAGCACAGTATATGCAAGTGACATTATAGGACTCTAAATTATTACAATGAAGACTGTTTAATTCTCAAAGTTCAATCAAATCATCTTGGAAGTGAATTATAGAATGATTTTGACTATTCAAGGGAGCTAACTCTGTTCTAAGCCTATGCAGAAGTAACTACTCAAGACTTGAAAGAATAAACTTCAATTGAACAATATGCTTTGATGAATTGAACAAAAACCATAATGAATTGAACAACAACTCTAATGAATTGAACAACAATAAATTATTCTAAATTTTGCAATGAAATTTTGTTTTAATCAACTAATGACAACCTTCTGAATTAAATAACAACCAATGCTCATAATGATAATAAAGAAAGATCCAATCTTAACTACATGCAAAATTGAACAACATTCGTGCTAAAACTAATTGAACAATTATAAAATCATTTGAACAATTACTAAAGCATTAAACAATTATGAAAACATTAAACAATTATGAATGTACTGATTTTAGGTAAGAAAGAATGAATGGTAAACTAGTCTAATGAAAGAGGAAGTTGTAGTAGCTTACATTCACAATTAACCAATTAAACGATATCTTATGAAACGCACTAGATAACTGAAAACACAAATTTTGTAAATAAACGTATAGCACAGAATTAGCAGAGAAGCTCCCAGGGCTGGGCCCAAAGCCACTAGAAGTCTACTACTAAGGAATACTCAGAGATTGTCTATTCCAAAAATTCCAGATTCTTTATTAAGCCGCAGAGTAATAAATTAATACAACTTGATGATTTTGTCCTGATATGTCTATTACAGAGAAAAAATATATATTTATCTTGTTCATCTTCGTCCATTTAAAGGAAAATTCAAAAGTAGTAACGGATCCTTTCCATACGGGACCCTGCTGCTTCGTGGCTATCGTTTGAGTACTCCAAGCATGGATGTGCTTCTCCATCTTCTGCCGATCCTTAGCAGCCATTATGATCCTGTTTGCCTCCCTTGTCAGTTGTCTTTTGGTCATCAATAGTTCAGCTGCTTTTCTTCCCTTTCAATAAAGATATGACAAGTCAGTTCTTACGTTATTAAACACTCATTTTATCATTAGTTCACTATGCCTTGGCTTTACATTATTTTCCTTTACTTTATTGCTAAGACGAGGGGAAAATATGTAAGAGTACATAAAAAATCATGGTAAATATGGGGTGAAACATACCTTCTTATTGTCCCAACAAACACTATCATAGAGCTTCCCAACTTATCAGATTATTGGAGTGGGGGCCATGGTAATGTCAAGACTAAACACAATAAGAAAGGTGACTTACTTATCAAAATGGAGTGTTGTTTATGGTAATCTAAAGACCACGATCATATTTTTTTTAACAAAACATATTGATTCATTTGAATAAGAAATTGGCAAGCCTAAATTATTTCTGATTTTCAACTACTGTTGTGGCCAATCAAAACCCAAAGGAAACATGGGATCTTAGACTTATTTTTGACTTAAAATTTTCTAATCTATTAAATGCTAATAATTATTTTCTAAATTTAACATTTTTTGAGGTACTCGTCTTCTTCCTCTTAAGTGATGATAAAAATAAGGGAGATGCTATCTATATTGATGGAAGGCCTAAAGCTTCTGGCAATATCGCAGGGTTTATAAATAGCACATGACCTGGGACAACAAAGAAACAACCAAATTACATATTTGAGGGACGTGAAGGAAACCGAGTAGTCGTGTGTGAAATAAAAAAAATAGCTCCCGGGGAAGAGTTATTAGTGGATTACCATGTGAATAGAGTAGATACATCCAATAGTAGTGTGCGGGTAGTTATGCAACACCTATATTTTAAACAACTATTACTTATTGCATTATTTTTTTTTATCTTTAACAATGTTAAAAATGTCGTTTCACATTTCTAATTTTATTGTAATGTGGCAGATTGATCGTGGCACAGGAACAACCTCAGGATAGGTAGACAAAGAACAATTTCACTTTTACATTAGTTTCTTTATCTTTAACAATTTTTTTTTATATATTTCATGTTTCTTATTATTTTATAATTTGGCAAGATGATCGCGGAAAGGGGCCAACCGAAGAACATGTAAAGTTCCAACCTTGCTCTATCTTCAAGTATTTTAATTGTTTACATAATTAAAATAATATTAATTTTGTTCAAATATGCAGACGTCTGGCCATGGTGTGCGTCATGATTCCCTCAATGAGTAATATTTGTATTCATCCCCAAGTCCATTTGTTTTGCTGCGAAAAAATATTCAAAACGCAAACAAGGAACTTGAGCGTTTGATAGACATTGTGCCTCAAAGACCGGAAATAGAACAAAAGATATTACAAGTTATGACTTGGATTCAGACATATGAGGTAAAAACCAAAAATAAAAAGGATATTTTTATTGTTATGCATAAGATCAATTGTGAAAGGTTGATTTATAACTTTTACATTAACTAAAATAACAAAAATAAATAAATTATGTAGCATTTTTGTGCAACCTGTTGTCCCCGTTGTTGGTGGTAGTGGGACACAAAGGCAAGAGATTCCCGATGAACCCCTCGTACACCTTATATGCCTTTAGGTAGCAGCCAAGAAACATAACCCCAAGAAGACACACAACCAACCGCTGAACGTGGTGGCAATGATGAGGGTGATATGGCTAACTTTATGATTGCATTTCTTAGAGCTACACGCGTCACCTCCACGGGGACCATTCTAGGCACGTTTTTGGTGAACAATGAAGGTGTTCCTATAAATCAAGTACAACTCCCAGGTAAGTTTTAATATTTTAAATGTTTCATGTACTCTATCTAAAACATATTTTATCATGATTATTATTTTTAAATTATTGATAATATATTTTTCTGGGTAGGAAACAATGATTTCTATAGGGCCTTGGAGGGCAAGGCATTGGTAATTTTTGGCCCAACCATATGCACAAGGTGGAATGTATAAATTATACAAACATAAGTATATCAATGGATTCAATTTGATCAAGCAATGTACTAAAGCTAGATATTGAATCCTTCTACAAATAAATTGTGGAAAATAAATACGATCTCCAATCACAAGAAGTAAAGAAAGAATCAAATCAAACCACAACAAAAATATTTTTCTTGGGAAAGATAGCTTCTCAAAAAACCTCTATCCTCTATTTTATATTCACCATGGAATCATGAAACAATTACAATGCACTCTTCTCACAAGAGGCTCCTGCACTCTCGCAACTGTCTCACACTGATCCAGAAAAAATTGACCAACACTTAGCCAATTCTCATCCTCTAATCACCCTGCCCTGCTTGTGCAATTATTTAGGAATTTTAGCCTTCCAAAACTATACAAGGATCATGGGAAATCCAATGAATGTCTGGTTGCATGCAGGCAACCTACTAATGATATAATTGATAGTTAACATCCCTTTAACCTTTGTCTCAACTGGGTCTCCACTGGAACTGACATGCATGCAGATATTAATAGTAAATCATCAGTTGCATGGTAGATCACTAATTGTGAATTAAATATTATTTAATTCACTTGATCTCTCACTAGTGCAACAAACAGTTACAACTAGTTCAACTGACTTTAACTCATCTAACTAAGTTAACTGATTACTCATGCATTAAACTAATTCACTAACTGCAACTCGAACTCCACAAATAATAGAATCACTCTTCATGCCTCACTAACTACCCTCAACTCGAAATTCATGAGCTAGTTGAGTTTATCACACTCAGTTAACTATTAAAAGTGATTATGAGATAAGATAACATTTTATTTTCCAATTTAATTAAGGGATAATTAAATTAGACATTGCACCAATTTATTAAATTAAATTGCCTTTCACATTAATGTATCACTAGGACCTGTGGTCCCACACTAGTGTGTGTGTTGCAATTTCTTGTTTAATTTCAACACTCCCTCTCAACAAGAAAGGGATTATCTGCCACCCCGATCTTGTCTCTATGGTATTCGAATTTTCTCCTGGCGAGCACCTTCATCAGAATATCTGCATCCTGATCTTCTGTGGGAATGTACTACAGTAACATAATGTGCCTATGAACACAATCTCTGAGATGGTGGTACCGGATGTCTATGTGCTTGGACCTATCATGGAATAACAGATTAACTAAGAGTTTAATGCAATTTTGGTTATCACAATGTATCACCGTAGGATCCATCTGAGAACCAAACAAACCAACCAAGATCTTTCTCATACAGATGGAATTACATGCAGCCTGACTTGATGCCATGTACTCCACCTTGGTTGAACTGAGTGCCACATATCGTTGATTCCTTCTGTACCAAGAAACTGTTGTTGATCCTATGATAAAGATCCCTCCTGATGTGTTATTTCTGTTTGATGGATTGCCTTCCCAATCTGCATCCGTGAAGCCTTGAAGCTTCACTCCCTCTTTCCGTCTGTACCATAATCCATACTCTGTAGTGCCCCTGAGATATCTCAAGACATGCTTCCCCACTTTCCAAAAGAGCTTGGTCAGCTTAATCATAATTTGACGCAGCTGGTTAACTTCGTAGCAAATGTTTGGTTTGGTGTTCACCAAGTACATCAGTGAACCCACTAGCTGCCTGTAGAAAATAGCGTCCACTACTTTTCCTGAAGTAGCATCCTCTTTCCTCCAATTTCTTGGAAGAGGAGTATCCATGGGTTTACAGCTCTCCATGTGAAACTTATTGTTGAAGCTCAGAATTGTCCCTTCTTTGACATGCTTTCTCATCCCTTTTTCTACTTTCTCATAAGTCCATACACTCCAATCAATGATAAATGTCACATTTTGTCTTAGGGAATGCATTTAAATGGTTTTTATGTTATATTTTGATGTTATTGTTATTTGAATGAATTTTTGTAACTTGGCTACAGAACGCAGACTATTCTGAAGTCAATATTTGGTTCCTTAGATAATTTCATGGTTTGGCAGGTTCCAAGGAGAAAATAGAGAAATGAGCCACATGAGCATCTCCAAAATAATTCACACTTGGATTTCGTCCTATCTACTTGATCGAAATCGATAGAAAATGATGCCTGAGATCACGGTCAAAGAATGGTCAAAGGACATAAGCCGAGAAGCGAAGAACTCTTGATTTTCTCTGACGTAGAAAATCAAGAGTTAAATAGTCAAACTCCAATTCTATAATTCGGTTAATATAGCCACCTGTAGGTGTAATAAACTCATTACAGCTATGATTAGTTTTATTTAAATACCAGTTATACATAACCGAAGACAAGTGGTAATTTTGCTGAAACATTGTGTATTGTTTTGAAACTCTGTTCTATTATAATATAAGAATTTTGTTCATGGTTCCAGTGATTGGTTAGTGCACATATAACTAGTTAGGATTTTGACCAAATCTACTGCAGAGGGCCCTTACACAGGAGGAGGTTTTTCGTTCATTGTTTTAGTTTAAATTCTTTACTCTGTTTTTTCAATTTTCTAAGTAGATTAATATTACATTACAGTTTTCGATCAGTAGCACAGAATTAAGTAATGAATGTCTTCGTAGCATCAATAATAGAATGACTATGTAATATTTTCTTTTCTAAAAAAATTTCAAGAGGATATATTTATCTATTTTACAATTGGATTAAGTTTGACGCAATAGATCTCACAGTTATTTAGTTTCCTTTCATGTTCTATTATTTACTTTCTTAGATCAAACTAGCAATTCATTGTATAATTGAATGTTCCTAAAAGATCAAGCTAAGAAGGTGACTAGTCATACTTCCAAATTGGGTGATTGAATGTTTAACCTACACAATCATCGAGCTTTACTTTTACATGCTTTTATATTACTTTTTAGATTCTCATTCAATTGTATAATTGGGTTTTCTTAAAGATCATTTGAAGAAGGTGATTTTATCATATTTCTAAACTGAATGCTCGAATATATAATTTATGCAATTATTGAGTTTTCCTTTGCACACTTTACTTGTTTTTCTAGAACGTTAAAAACTAAGGTATAATTGGTTGATTACACATCATTTCAAGAGGGTGATTTTATCATACTTCATATTGAATGCTAGAGTAATCAAACATACATTAGCTTGTCTTATCTTTGAATTTGCTTTCAATTAGAGTAGCATTGTAATTTCAATTTTCAGTCATAAGATTTATATCCATGGAATAGGACTAACATTAAATTGGAATTCATTAGCATAAACACTCTATTTTTCAGATTATATTTTAATCATTTACTAGTTTTGGTTCATTTTTATGCAAATTAGTTTAACTTAAGAACACTTCCTTTTCTTCCTTCTTTTGAAATTAGTTTTACACATTTAAACTTCACTAGATTCATTTAATTCCTTTCATATTTCTATATTAACATTTATACATAAAGAAAAAAACCCCCAAAATAACATAAAAATACATACAACGAAGTAAGAAGAAGGTTAACTAAGCACATATAGTGCACCACACTTCATCAATTTACAAACCTTGGTTGATAATTTATGTAAGAAATTTAAGACATTAAATTGGCTAAACACTTACCCAAAATCTCTTTGGCATACTTTCCTTGAGAAAAAAATAGTTCACCATCCCGCTACCATATTTCCAAACCAAGGAAATAGTGAAGGAGCCCCATGTCCTTCATTTCGAACTCCCTTGCAAGATCCTCCTTGTAAGAAGTTATCAGCTGCTCATCACCTGTCAAAATTAGATCATCAACATAAAGTATGATAATCAAGAGCTTACCATCAACCAAAATCTGGTATAGGTTTGCATCCGCTTCAATTTTGGTGAAGCCCAACCTGGTGAAATAGCTGTCAATTCGAGTGTACCAAATATGAGGTGCTTGCTTTAGCCCATACAGTGATCTATTGAGTCGACACACATGCGACTCACTGTCAAATATATAAAAATATTATGGATGCTCTATGTACACTTCTTCCTCAATAACTCCATTGAGAAACACAGTTTTCACATCCAGCTAATGAACGTGCCACCCCATCTGCGCTGAGAGCGCAAGGATAGATCTAATGGAAGAGTATCTCACAACTGATGCGAAATTATCCTCATAATAAGTTCCCTCAACTTGTGAGAATCCTCGAGCTACAAATATAGCCTTTTACTTCTCCACACTCCCATCTGCTGCCTGCTTCACCTTATAGATCCATCTAGATCCAAACACTGATTTTCTGACCAGTCTTGGGACAACTTCCCATGCACTGTTCTTGATGATGGAGACATACTCCTCTACCATAGCTTCAACCCAAATTGGTTTTTGCACTGCTTCCTCAAAGGAAGATCATTCTGTCACAATACACTTGCTCATAAGAGCCATGTATCTAGTAAACCTGTCTGGAGACTGTCTCTGTCTACGTAGTGAAGTAGGTGCTCCTACATTCTCTACCGCGTCAAGTCTCAATCTCTCAACTTCTGTGGTGCGCCTTCTACCATTTTTGGTGGATGGCTCTGCATGAATGTTTTCTGCCACTCCAAGATCCTTCTCATGTGGTTGCTCCACATATTGAGGTTCATTCTTTGGATCCAAGAGTTTCTCATCTGCATGCAAATCCAGCTCCATCTCAAGGGGAAATCACATGGCTTTCTCCTCTTCAAATTTTATATCTCGTCTCAGAATAGTCATCCTGTTGTTTAGAAAATACACCCGATATTTTTGGGGAGTATCAGTGTACCCCACAAATATCCCAATCTCAGCTATTGGTTCAAGCTTCTTCCTAGCATCTTTGGTTACATGCACATAAACAAATGAGCCAAAAATTTTAAAATATGAAACATCAGGTTTCTTACTAGAAAAATCCTCCTCTGGTGTACTCATGCCAAGTATCCAATGAGGACTACACTTTTGCACAAATACTGTTGTGTTTCATGCCTCCATCGATAGATGCAATGATAGGCCCTGATCATGCAACATCGCTTGTGTTGCACCCACAATTGTTCTATTCTTTCTTTCTATGATCCCATTCTACTATGGGTTATGAGGCACAATCAACTCTCTTCAAATTCATTCTTTGCTACAGAAGTTCTTGAATTCATTGGAGATATACTCACCACCATTGTCACTCCTAAGATCCTTCACATGCTTCCCCATATATTTCTCAACTAGCGCTTTGAATTCAAGAATTTTGAGAACGTCTAATCTTTCTTATGCAAGAAGTAGATCCAACACTTTCTAGAAACATCACCAAAAAATATCACATAGTACTTGTGCTTTGCTGTCGAAGCAGTAGAGAATGGTCCACACACATCTGAGTGAACTCTCTCAAGGATTTATGGAGCTCGGTTATCATTCTCGTGAAAAGTGGCCTTTTCATACTTCCCCATAGTACATCCCTTGCATGTGTCTATCTGCGCAATATTACCCTTGGGAAGACCCGTAGAAATCTGTTGCATGACCTTCAAGGCTCCGTGGTGTAGATGGCCCAA
Organism: Pinus albicaulis; assembly: GCA_034641835.2. Lineage (NCBI taxonomy): Eukaryota > Viridiplantae > Streptophyta > Pinopsida > Pinales > Pinaceae > Pinus > Pinus albicaulis. The sequence continues at coordinate 1,225,552,486 of CM076580.1, forward strand.
TCTCCTGTGCAATAACTCACCCTCATCCCAACTCACCACTTTATCTGTCTTACCCATCAATTTTGTGCAACCATCTACGTCAATTTTATAAATATTCTTCACATGAATCCCAATCTTCTTATATTTTCTTATGGCTTTGTGTCGAAGGAAAGCTTTCCCTTCACTGAAAACAACATTATACCCTCTATCCTCCAACATTGAGACTAAAACTAAATTTTTCTTCAAGCCTGGTACATACATTACATCTTTTAATAAGAAGGGTTTACCTGATTGACACTGGAAGGTAACTGTACCAATATCGGTAGCACTGTACTGCCCATCATCACCCATTTCGATCTGCATCTGGCAGTCCTCATCCTCCAAGCTACTGAAAATTTCTTTGTCTCCCGTCATGTCGAAATATGCACCACTATCCAAGTACCACACCGATCCCATTGCACTTGAAACCATGCATGCAATGAGAGAGAATTCAAGCTCAAATTGCGAGGCCAAAGCCTCACTAGTTGCAGATCCTGAAGCCTTATTCTTCTTCTTATTTTGTGGACAATTAGTGGCATAATGTCCATGCTCATGATAGTGAAAACACTTCACTCTGGACATGTCGCGCTTCTTTCCATATTTTTTGAACTCATATTTGGAATATGATTTCTTTCCTTTCCCCTTCTTCGCCTTAGGAGCCAAAGTGAAATTTTCTTCATCATCTTTCTTAGATGAAGATCTGTGCCTAGTATTCTGCCTGAATTCTTCATGCACCAAATTCAACCAAATTCGTTCCCAATCTAGAAACTTCTCCCTCCCATTGACAGAGTCCCAATAACTATTAAAACTCTTGGGAAGTCCTAGAAGAGCTAGGCTCACCAAGTCATCATCCGTGACAACAATTTCGACGCTCCCAAGCTCATCCCCACATTGGACAAACTTTGTTAAATATTTCAGAATGGTGTCGCCTTTCTCCATTTTGATTTTCCTGAGATTGTCCTTCAGTGCCAATTTTCTATGATCACTACTACTCTGAAACAGATCTATCAAATATTTCCACATTGCATATGGTGTCCCTTTTCCATGGAGACTTGAGACAATGTGGTCTCTTACTCCCTCTAGTAAGATCCTCCCTGCCTTTGCAATATTATTTTTCCAAGCATCAAGATTTGTGACATCTGCTACAGTGCGTTTGGGAATGTCATTCTAAATGAATTATTTCAACCCATTTCCCTCCAGTACTATCTCCATCATGTATTTCCACACAATATAATTGGAATTTCCTTTGAGTGCATACTCCAATCTCAAGCCATTGAAATCCATTTCAATCCTGATCCGCCTATCGTACCAAGAATACTTTTTCAAATTCGAATTCTATTCAGTCACAAACTTAGCTTCTCCTCCACTATAGTGATTTCCTCTTCTCTGATACCATGTAGAAATTATACAAAAATATGTAGATCAATGGATTTAATCCGATCAATTAATGTACTAAAGCTAGATACTTAATCCTTCTACAAATCAATTGCGGAAAATAAGCATGATCACCAATCACAACAAGTAAGGGAACAATCAAATAAAACCACAACACAGATATTTTCCCAGGGAAAGCTTAATTCTCAAAACTGCTCTATCTTCTATTGTGTATTCACCATGGAATCATGAAACAATTACAATGCACTCTTCTCACAAGATTCTCCTGCACTCTCACAATTGTCTCACACTGATCCGGACAAAATCAATCAACACTTAGCCATTTCTCAACCTCTAATCAGTCTGACTTTCTTGCGCAATTCAAGTGGAATGCAATCCATTTTCTTTAGGAATTTTAGCCTTCCAAAATTGCACAAGGATTATGGGCAATCCAATGGATGTGTGGTTGCTTGCGAGCAACCTACTAATGATACACCTGATAGTTAAAATCCCTTTAATCTTTGTCTCAACTGGGTCTCCACTAGAAGTGACATGCATGTAGCTATTAATAGTAAATCATCACTTTCATGGTAGATCAATGATTATGAATTAAATATGATTTAATTCAATTGATCTCTCACTAGTGCAACAAATAGTTAGAACTAGTTCAATTGACTTTAACTCACCCAACCGAGTTAATTGATTACTCATGCATTAAACTAATACACTAACTGCAACTCGAACTCCATAACTAATAGAATCACTCTGCATGCCTCACCAACCACCCTCAACTCGAAATTCATGAGCTAATTGAGTTTATCACACTCAGTTAACTTATATTACAAGTGATTATGAGATGATATTACATTTTATTGTCCAATTTAATTAAGGGATAATTGAATTAGACATTGCACCAATTTATTAAATTAAATTGGTTTTCAAACTAATGTATCTCTAGGACCTGTGGTCCCACACTAGTATGCGTGCTGCAAATTCTTGTTTAATTTCAACATGGAATTCCCAAAATTCCAACTTGAAAAAATAACTTCTAGATTATCTAGAAGGCCTTTTTAGGGCAGGCACATTTGATAAAACAAAGGTCACACAGATAGTTGGCCAATGTCTGAAATATACGCGGGACACCTATAGGACTTACTTGCAAAATAACTCTAGATACGAGTGTCCCCTCATGATTCCAGAGAGGGAGTGGAGATAACTCAGAGAGGATGGAAAAGAGAAAAATGCCAAGAAAAAAGGAAAAATTTCAACTAGACCTGCAAGGTAAATTAAAACTTTAATTCAATAGCTTTAATTTTCTCTATGTCTAAAATAAAAGTATGCTACAAAAATGACTTCAAGCTTTTGATGATAGGTTACTTGACACCTTTCAATATGTTTGTTTTCGTCCATAAATTTAATGTCTAAAAACTTTTTTTAAATCAGGTATGTTTTTACATTGTCAACATATGTTCTAACATTATCATAAGAATGCATCTTAGAGTAAAAATTACTACAAATATTACTTGTATTTATTTTATAGATAATTATGGATGTTGAATGACTTGGCATCGCAGGTAAAAATCCTCTTGCATCATGAGAAATAACAAATAGCTGCATATGTGGACAAACACCCTCCTATACTGATTTATTATTTTAAAGTAAAATAAACATATTTACTGAAGAATTAAATTTGCACCATATTGATTTAGATGATATTTCTAACACATAAACCAAATAGTACTTATTAAGGCATCCCCTTGGATGTGGTTTTCAACAAACTCAATGAACTATTTTTTAATTTAAACATATGTTTAGTGTTTTTTCATGTAAAAGTTGTAGTGTAAATTAATGCTACCCCTAATTTGTTCAAGGTCATGTGAAATATTTAAAATAAACATAATTCACACAAAGGGCTATTAAAAGGTAGTTTTTTTAAATCAACATGCCCTTGATATTATAAAAAAGGTACCAAATTCTTACTGGAGATACCTCCGTAGGGGCAGAAGTAAGCCTGAGATGATCATCCACTTTAGGAAGGAACTCAACTTTCACTTCTGGCATGATGCCAATAGTTGATAAATGAGAAACAAAGATTTACGACCTCCCAAGTGAGCTAGGCTAGGATACAAGACAACTGAGACAATTGTCTTACATCCTAGCTCGCTTGGGAGGTTGTACATATTCCTTTCTCCTTGATCAACTACTGCTATCATGCCATAAGCCAAATGTGAATTCCTTCTTAAAGTGGATGATCATCTCAAGGTTACTTCTTCCCCCTAAAAAAATTCTAGGAGTCGCGTCGCAATTTTGATGGTTGTTTCTATCGCTAGTATGACCTAAACGTCACAAGGCTAAGACTAGTTTCAGACTAGAAAAACATAAGGTGGCACTACCAATGGTTGTTTTCATCGTTGGTATGGCCCAACCATCGCAAATGTTATGCCCAGTGTTAGAACAATGACGACTGTGGTGTCACTTTTGATGGTTGTTTCCATTGCTGGTATGGCCCAACCGTCACAACAATGTTATGCCAAGTGTTGGAATAGCGATGACTGTGGTGTCACTTCCGACGGTCTTTTCCGTCACTGGAATTCTAATAGAGCTGGATGTGTGATGATAGGGCATCAGTATTGCGACACATTCTTGGAAGGCATCGATGTCGTAATACCGACATCTCCACATGATTTCAGAATAGTGACAATAAACAACGTGATTCAAAGATTGAATAAATTAAGACATGCGTCATGTCTAGTGTCACTCTACTGACAATTATTAGAAGTGTCGCATATGTGATGGTACAGGAAGCGACGTTTTTCCTAACCTCATAGTGTCACTCTTGGGACGCAATTGTGTCGCAATAGAGACATTATGGATGTCGAAAACTGGGTCAAATATGCTAGTGTGAGCATATGGTACCAATGAAGGCTTACCAAGTGGCAAAATCATGCATGTTGTCACATTTTAATTGGTTGAGTTTTGTTTGGTGGCCCAATGGGAGGTTGCCACATGGCCCAAATGGAGGCGCCACACCACACTAGCTAAATTTTTGTTAAGGGTCGGATGGCCTCAGCAAGGATCAAACCAACGACCAGCTGCAACACAAATCCAACCTCTACCAAATCACCTACAAATGTTTCTTAAACCTATAGGTTGTGACCTCTATTTAATATTTATGAAGTGACGCATTGGGGGAAGGGGCCAAGTAGTGAGCATCAACCCTCGGTCGTATATAGTTCCATGTGACCTTGGAGTAGTCACAAATGAATGGAGCAAAGGATCAATGAAAGTACCAACCCCTAGTCGTATCACCCCACAACACCATGACGAAGGGTTAAGAGTGCTCAATGGTTGGGGGATGGACCTAAGCCCTAGCCTCGGTCATGTCCATCTCCACAGGACCACAGGCAAACTGGAAGAGCACCCATCGGAGAGGGCTTGGGGACAAGCCCCAACCCTAGGTCACAGGTCAATTCATACGACGTTGTGCATAATTATTGGGAGCTTCCAGAGTAGGGCAAGGATTTAGCCCCAGCCCCCAATGCTATTGGCATCATGCGATTGGTGTGGATCCAAGTCCGACAAGGGTGACATTTAAGGCCCAGGCCCTAGTCACATGGCCGATGCATAACCTTCGATGGAGTATTTGAGGGATAGTGCAGCAAGTTCATGCAGTTAGCCCCGACCCTCGACCACATCAAGCACATGCGACCACAACCCTAATAGATTTGGTCCTAGACTGGCGGGGGCAGACCATTGGCCCAACCCTTCACCTCATGGTGTCATGTGGCCCTAGTTTTTTGCGTAAGGTATTATTGGGTGAATTAGATAAGCAACAATTTGCATCAGATGTGGGTGAAATTGTCACCTCCCGAACATCTTAAAGGGTGAAATTGTCATTGAGTTTGAAAATTGAGCCGGTTTGGAGGATGAACAACAAAATAAATTTGGGGGAGCCATAAATTGATGATTTTTGGTCTTTTTGAGACCAAGAAGAGCCCAAATACTGTTTTTTGGGATTTTTTAATACAATGGAAGCCTTTATTTACTCATTGGAGTACTTATGAAAATACTTCTTGCAAGTTTGAGTCTTATGGTGCCAATAATAATCAGTGGTTTGAAGCATTTTTGAAATATTTTTGAGTATGGAGAGGACCTTGTAGGGGTTTTCCTGCCTTCATATGTTATTTTCAACAACTGTGACATCCATGGTGCATCTCATGTTTGTATTTTCTCATTATGTACTTTTTAGGAAAACTGTTTTTAATACTTTAATGTGGAATTGTTGTATAGTTTATGCTCATTTTCAGATGGAGTGCAGGGTATTGATGTCAGAGACCTTTTCTTGTTTTCTATTTCATGACTGACTGTAGGTGGTCATGCTTTTTACAATGATATTTATTTGCAGGAGAATGTTTCCTTGAAGGGGAAACAAGCCACTCATTTTGAAAACACATTTTATGTACTCTTTATCACTGAAATATATGGAGCGATCTAGCTGTGTTAGTAGACCCGAAGATGTATCCCAGGAGGGGTGAAATCCGACAATAAATTATGTTTTGTCTCTCTTCATGTTTTCCTTTGTGAGTTACATGTGGATATGTTGCTTGTTTAAGTACGTATGACTATTAATTCATCATCCTTGAAAATAACATAAAATTGATGTACAATAGACCCATTTTATTTCCTTGGAAAGCATCAGAGGAAAGTCAATTTTTTTACGAAGGAGAATTTCTCCTACAATTTTAGATCATTTGGTATCATAGGTGGTTCTGACCAAGTTGTAGGTATGGGAAAGAAGATACAACTCCAAGATCTAGAGGAGATGAATTTGTCTCTTCGAATGGAGAATGTTGAATTGAGGATAATTCTTGAAGTTTTTGAATAGGAGAAGAAGCATATGCACCTTCAGTTGTTGCATGCTCTTGAGGAACAAGTTGGTGAGATTTCCACTCCAGAAGAAACAAAGAATTCCTCCAATATAAAGCCAATTTGTGGGCATGGTCCAAACACAACATATGGACCCTATGTGGAGAATGATTCTTGTGAGTTTTGTCAACATCTCAAATATTTTCCTTATGTTCCTATTGGTAAAAGCGGGTGGCTTGAGTCATCTTCAAATTCATCATCAGCATCTCAAGCAGAAAATATGGGTGGAAAATCCAAGGAGGTAATCAATATATCTAGTTCAAATCCTTTAGTTTTTGTTAATAGCACATATTTTGCAGCCTTTGAACAACATACTAAGGGAATTGGTATAAAGTTGCTAGCTCGATTGGGTTATGAAGGAGGAGGCCTCAGAATTAATGGACAGGGTATCAACTATCCTATCAAGGTGAAGGAGAGACTAAGATATAAAGGATGAGGTTATGGTCATAGAGATTTAGGAGAATGTTCTAAACTTTTTGAGGCAAAGAAATCATGAGATGATGATATGTCACACCAAGATGGTAGTGGTAATGATAATTTGTCTCCCAAGAGAGATGAGTGATTCAAAGGACTATGGATGTCATCGTCCCATACTCATCATCAAATTTACAACTCAAGGGACATGTATAAATGTCATGGGAATTTTTCAAATGTTGGTAATTTTGATTATTTGAGGGAAATTTATCCTTGTGCATTTTGTGATGCACTTGATTAATGTGTGGCTGATTTTGAGCAACGCAAAGTAAAGGTCAAGAGAATAGAACAAATTCTTGGCATCAAACATGAAGAACCGCCCTCGAGTTTTAAGACTTCCTGTCGATGGGAAAGCAGAAGTATTTTTGTACCCATTGTAACATGAATGGGCATGGGAATGAAAGGTGTTGGGTAGTACAACCTGAACTTCATCCCTAGAAGGATAACGAGGTTATGCAATCCAATGCACGGAAATAAACAAGTGGAAAAGAGGATAATTGTATAATTCCTAAGGAAACCTTCAAAGCATAATAGATGTAGAAAGAGAACCATTAAGCTTAGGAAAAGAAAATATTGGGTGTACTATTTTGTATGGTTTGTTGCTTTGTAAATTATGAATACTTGTTTTTCATTACATGTTTGGGTTACTTTGTAAAGTGAAACAAGAATAATAACTTATTTGCAACAAGTATGTTTTTCATTGACATGTAATGTTATGTTGGCTTGTTAATGAGTCCAATTGTTGAGGACTTTTGGGATGAACATGTGTATGCCATCCAATTTGTGTACAGTTGCGGCATGTACTCACTGATACAAGTGTTTCAAGATGAAGCTTGTTGTAAATGAGGTCTTTGATAAATATTGTACAAAAATGACTATGTTTTTGTGGAAAAATCCAAATGTGTCATTGAATGATTGCACCCAGATTACTTTTGTGTACAAGTGTAATTTGAGGACAGCAAAGAAAATTTTGAATCAATGCATGGAAAGCATTGAGTTGCTTCTGATTTCCAAGATGGAAATTCAATTTTTTCCTCAGCAAAGGGACTTTAAGATGAAGTTGTTTGAGCCATGAGATATGGTTTGGAGAGAATGTTCAGATTCCATCCATCAATGCTTTTGTTCCTGCATGGTTATAAGAATTGTGGCTTGATTCTTGATAGTAAGATAAGGATTTCATGCAGAGGATAGGTGGTGCACCTTGATTGGAGCTTGAAGGCGCCAATTGAAACAGAACATAAAGGATTTACATTGGGAAATTTTATGAGCTTTTTCCTCACTTTGTTTTCTAGGAGAAGATAAAGTTTTGGAGTCCAAAATTTCCTAGTGGGGAGGTATGATCCAGAGATCAAAATTTTTCTCAAAAGTGGAAGTGCCAAAAATCTTTTAAAACTAGCTTCAAGTTGTAGTGTTCATAGTTATGATTCCAACGACACTTGAATTGCCTCAATTCGATGTTGTATGACAAATTTATGACATTATGACGTTTTTGGTCGGCAAAAAAATAATTTGCAGGCAGGCTAACTGGGTTGTTGACTAGAAAATCCATACTGTTGACTTCATGATGATTTCAGCATGCCAACTAGGCATATGGCACCAATCACAACTTTTCTAAGTGACGGGCTCATATGGGTGCAATATGTCACATTTTCATTGGTCAAGTTTTGTTTTGTGGCCCAATGGGAGGATGCTACGTGGCCCAACCAGAGGCTGCCACATGGCGCCTCCACACTGGCTAAATTTTTGTTAAGGGTGAGATGGCCTTAGCAGGGATCGAACCAATGACCTTCCACAACACAACTCCAACCTCTACCAACTCACTTATGGGTGTTTCTTAACACTATAGGATGCAACCTCTATTTAAACTTTATGGAGTGGCACATTGGGTGAACTTGGTGTAGTTGCAAATAGATGGAGTAAAAGAGCACTGTCAGGACTAGCCCCTGGTCGTATCAACCCACAAGACCATGGAGAAGGGTTAAGAGCACTCAACGGTTAGGGATTGGACTTAATTCCTAACCCCGATCATTTCCACCTCCACAAGACCACAGAAAAACGGGAAGAGCACTAGATGGAGAGGGCTTGGGGACTAACCCAAGCGCTAGGTCACAGGTCATTTCATATGACCCTGTGTGCAATTATTGGGAGCTTCTAGATCAGGGCGAGGATTCAACCCCAGTGATCAGGTTCTCAATGTAAAAGCTCAAAAATGAAAGTGCTTAGAATTGATTTGGAACTGAACGACAGCGAAGAGCTTGTCGCCAGGAATCTGGCGTAATTATTTTCATCGAAAACAGTCTGGATGAGAGAATATAGAGCCTATTGTTCATTTTCCTAAACAACTAAAAATTTGCAGAAGTGACAAGTTGTTGACATGGCAGCCCAGTTAGCAAATTTAAAAATATTTTGGGAATATTCTTCAATTTTTTCTAATGACACTGTGACAAGTGTCACTGCAGGATTCACCAGTTTGGTTTGAAAGTGAATTTTTTTTCATATGTTGCTCCTAAGGTTGAATTCAATTTTTATATATATTAAGTTTGGGACAATCCAACCAAAGGATGACAAGTGGTGCAGCCAGGGGCCGCCATGTTCCCCCTCTAGTGGACCAAGGTGGATGACAGATTTAATATTATATGATGCATTTTACATTATGGTCTGAATACATATATTATCTGGGCACATATTAATTTGATATCAAAGTCCGAAGACCTAAGTCCAAAGATCGATCTGAATTATCAAAGTTAGAATTAATGCATATGCCAAAGGTTTTACATATATATATATATATCGGTGGAAAAAATTTATACAGGGTTGGGTGGAGGTCGGGGCTTGACCCCGTGACCTCCCCCACACTACTCTTCGCCTTTACCAACAAGCCACCACCAAAGTCCTTGTTAACATATGGTTTCGACTTCCATTTGATATCAATGGTTTGCAAAGGTGGGGGTTCGCAGGGGGCCAGCCCCCTCCCCACAGGTTCATCCAATGTAACCTACAACGGAGCTGTGTTAAGAGCGTGGAGATTATTTTAACGAGCGGGTTTAATACCCTTAAACCTTTGATTTATGTGCTAATACATTTTTAAATTCAAATTAGTGTTAAATGATCTTAATGCCCTACTCAACACTTATCCATAATATAATCTCCACTTATGTTAATTAACTCAAAGTTTAAGTTGGCGGTAAATTCGGCGGACCTGCCAATTTAGGCACTGCCCCTAATTTCGTGGCCCTAACTGGAGTCTTATCCAATTTTGGAGGCAGTTTACTAGGAATTTTTTTTTTGGCCATATCTTTGGAAAATTTCGACCAAATTGAGTGCAAGAAGAGTCATTTCTAAATGATTTGGAAATTTTGGACACATTGAAGCAGGTTTTAGGAGTAGTGGGTGAACGTAAACAACATTTTTTTCACATTTGAGCTAATATAGAGGCCCAAGCCATGGAAGCTGGACCAAGGAGATGTAGCCCGGGAGGGGTGAACTCCTTGATCAAAACACTTTTTTAATCGATCAATTGTGATGGTTTGATGTACTTGTTATTGATGTTGTTCAACATTTGTTTTCAAGCTTTATTCTCGTGAATTTAACTTAAAAATCAATTCATTTACCTCTTTGACACTTATAAACACCAAGGAAACCTATGCACGTAAAGCAAGTGATCAACAAATTATTTATAAATCTGAAGATTAAATTAGCACATCAAAACTAGCATTCAGATTCAGATCAAGTTGGTATCAGATCAAAGGTTGCAAAGGTTATTTGCTTGATTTTCTTGAGTTTTGTACAAGTACTATTCTAATGGTTGAAAATTTGTGATGCTGATAAGGTTAAAGTTGCAGAAAGGAGAAGGGAAACTATTGGTTACAAGTCCTGAGAATAGGACCATAATAAGGAGAGCCATAAGGGCACGATCTCCACCCAAATTTTCACTCATAGCTGCACTTGAAGCACGTCAAGTTTTATCTCAAGAATATGAGATAAAAGAGATACAAGTTGCACCAGAAGTTGAGCTTGAATCCATAGCCATTGTTAGTGTCAGTCTAGTCATACTGCCATCAGTGATCGAAACTGCTCTTTTGCATTTGCATATTAGGTGTCTCATACCGAATAAAATTTCACCATTCCGCTAGGTCATGGATTCATCGATGGTAGAAATTTTTATCAGTTTTCCCTCATGAGGTACTTTCTGATTCTCCTCCCTATGGTCTTCAGTAATTAGTCACTTCATTCTCAAAATCATATCAGTAGGTCATAGGATGGGTCTCATTAATATCTAAGGTCTCATCATGGCCAAATTAATGAGTCAAATGTCAATAAATATCAGCAAAGTCATGAGGAAAGTCAGTAAATTCAAAGTCACAGCGCCAGGAATATCAGAGAATCATTTATTTAGTTTGATGTAACTTTCACCTCAAAACCATGTTTTGAGGTGAAAACGTAATACTTTTCCTTTCAGTCACAATTCAGAAGCTGTTATCTCCACAAAGTGATGTCACTGCCTTCAGAGAAGTTTTCCACAGCACGTTCAGTGCCAGAGCATCTTTAAAGTAGATCCATCGGAAAGAGCCCAGAAAGATCTTTCCAACGGTATACTACACTTTCAAAACTGACTTCTGGATTGAAATTTATGCTTAAGTGAAGTAAAAGCCCTCTATTCCCTAAGCCTCCCCTATTTCCCATGTTTTCCTTCTAACTTTATGTTTAAAGTTTTGATATTCCCTTTAAAACACCCCTTTTTCCCCTTTCCGATCACAAACTCGCATTAGAAATTACTTAAAACAAAAATGCGATTTACATAACCACTTCCCCTCCATGCCTTAAGACTTTATAATAAAAATTTCACATTATAAGATCTCGCCGCAACCACTTTCCCTTCACGCCCTTAAGCCTTATAGAAAATTTCAAAACTTTATGTTATATAAACCCCCCAATCACAAATCGCAATCGTGTGTTCTATTTGAAGAGCTCCGATCAGCCCATCGCAAACACTTGCGATGCGAATGATCGCATAGAACTCCGATCATCGCAATCGCAGGTCCCTCCCCCGATCCTCCGATTGCGATTACTGTTTATTATAGATATCTCTCCGCTCTCCTCCGATCTCGATTGCGATTTCATTTCTCCACTGTATATCCCTCTTCCGCCTGATTTGCGATTTCAATTTCCATATGGGTCCCGCCTCCATTTCCCTTCCCTTTTCCCATTTAAACGCATTTTCCCTTCACGAAAAAGCATAAATTCATTTTATCAACATTCTATTAAAGACCAGAGAATGAAGAACTAAAGGAAATCGAAACGTCAGGAGGCGAGAAATAAAATTGTAATAGTCGCATCTTCGGCAATGATTCTAAAGGATCCACGCTACAGGTTTAGCCCCCACATTGGATATCCGAAAATTTCAAGAGGAATAATGTAATGCAGCTCTTCCTTTACGAGAAGATTATGAGCTCTTGGTCTTCCATCTTTAGTTATGATTCCTCCTATTCCCATCGATCTATATTCCCACAAATTATGTCTATTTATTGTAAATCCCAATCATTTGTAAAGGGCTGAAAGTCTGAGGTCTGAAAACTCAGAAGAGGGGAATAGTGTGGCAGTGAGCTCTGCGCTCCATTGTACAGTTTGGCAGGGAAATAATAAAGTGATGCAGCTCTGATTTGTGGGATTCATGTGGTATGAGATTTATCATATGTCTCTTCTTTGTTTTTCATATGTACATTGTTATGTTACAACATTCATTCATAAACATTTCCAGTTGAATGTTTTCAAGTTAGAAAGGTAGAATCCATTTTATATGCTCTGCCTTGGGGAATCATTCATACTCTATGTATTCTCTTCTGTTTGAAAAGGATCCATCTATTATGCCCTTTTTAGCTTCTCAACAGTCCTTCCACTCCATCTTATCTCAAACTAAATTGCTAATTCTCCTGCCTATCTTGCCCCATGAAATACCCTGTATCCTGATTTAATTCCTCAGCTCATGCTGTCCTTTTTGTCCCATACATCCCTGAAAATTTGGTCATTTATTAGAATTCCTCTTCCTATTTATATACCTAGCCTAAAATCAGTTTCATTACTTGTTTCATTGAACATCTATTCTACGGAGAGAGCCCTCTCCTGTCCTTGTAGGGCTAGCTACAAGGCTGAGCGTGGTTTAGTTGTTACCCTGATTTGCCCTTTTCAGCCTGGGGTCCATTTCGGGTGCTAACATCTCTGGCGACCATACTGGGGACACACTAATACAAAAAAATTTCATAGAATATTTATCACCCCAGTAATATTTTTCTTGTAAAGTCTTGATGATGATATTTAAGAGTTTTCTAGGCTGATATAAATATTGTACAGTAGTAATTTGACCACACTGGATTCAAGAAGATATACAAGGGCTAATTCTGACCCAAATCCTCCCCCTGTGTTTGAAAATCCAAATCTTATCCCCAGAATAGTCAGAAGACAGGAGGGATCGCTAAGTCCTACACCTATTCTCAGGTCCCATACTTGGCCCAGTGAGTGGTTTTTTGTAGAAGAGTTTTCTTTTGATGAGAGTATTGAGCTCTCTTTGTTTAGAAATAAGTCTGAAACTGCAATTGAAGACACATTTTTAGATCCGGAGTTTCTTGTAGATATTGAGGTTCAGAGAGATAATTCTTCCATTGATGACTACATTTTGAATTCTCCTCACTCCATCACTGCAACCTATATTCCCGAGCCTTCAGAATCATCAGGAGCAGCATTGCCTCCTCCTAATTCATTAGTACTCCCTTCATTCGAATCCTGGTTATCATCTCCTCCAACAACACCTCCCCCAAATCCTGCAAATCCTGTTGTAAACCCACCCAGAGTCATGGCTGCCCGCTATGCACCCTTGGTGTTACCCCAGGTTCTCAATGATATTCATGCTGACTATCAGAGTAAAATTACTATCTTTGATGCCACTCAGGGCATTACAGCCCAACAGCATGTTGACAAGATGAATGAATTTTTTGACTTGCATGAAGTAGAAGAAGAGAATGTAGCTACCAGGTTGTTTGTTCAAAGCTTCAGAGGTGAAGTTAGAAAGTGGTTTAGAGCTTTACCAGCAGGCTCCATTCACACTTTACAAGAGTTACACACTCAGTTCTTAGACCGATGGGAAGTGAAAAGGAATCCACACCAAATTCTGTCTGAATATGAGAATATTAAAATAAATGTGGGTGAAACGGTGCAAGACTATTGTTTTAGATTCAATGCGGTATACAATGCTATTCCGGCTAACCTCAAACCTCCTATGGATTCAGCTATGCTAAAGTTTCTGAATAGTTTTGATGCCGACATGGAATATCAGCTGCGTGAAAGAGATCCACTGTCACTTGAAGAGATGCAAAAGATAGCAGTAAACGTTGAAGCTAATCTGCTGGCTAGAAGAGCTCGAGCCAGAACTGAAAATAAAGTCGTAGTGAAAGAAGAAGCATCCCCTTCAGACAGCAAAATGGACACACTAATTCGTACAATGGAAAATATGGTTGATCGATTAAAGATTTCGGACAGACCTGAAACCCAAATAAGAAATCCGAATTTTAGAGGACAACAACAGCCACAATTCAGAATTAGACAGAGAGAACAAAGGGCGCAAGACCAAACGACGCCACAGTAGCAGATTAAAACACCGTTACAGCAGAACTATGTGCAAGGGACTGACTCAGATGACGATAGTCCCCTGTTTGAAACCAATCATTTTTTCACAGCTGATGGTGAACCCATTTTCCTCACAGAAGATGAAGAATACACAATGGCAACTCCATACATTCGAGGGGATGAAAATTTCATCCTGGAGAACGACGTAGTGTTAGAAGAAGAATCTGATGATTACCAGAGAGGGTATATGAACGCTCTATCAGCCCAGCAAAGGCAGTATTCTTTGAGGAATAGAAACGTCACAATCAGTCCCATTCAAAAGAGAAAAGAACTCCAGATGAAGGATGAGGCACAGAAGAAAGGAAAAGAGTCGGCCAATCCTTCATCCAGAAAAGCACCCATGGATACTAATACAACAAATGGAAAAAGCCAGTAGAGCGTAACGAAAGAGCAAATGGAGAATAAAAACCCTCCCATTAAAGAGGTAGAAAAGGATCCCTCCTTTAATTTAGAAAGTGAAATTTCCAAGTTAAAAGTGTCTGTGCCCTTGATCGAGTTGGTAAAGAATAGTGTATATAAAAATCAGGTATCTAAAGTCTTGCAAATAGACCCTCTGTCTGATATGGTTAATGTGGAGGATGACTACCCCGAACTTATTTTTGGTCCAGCCACACAAGAGTCTGAAGAAAATGAAGTTCCCCCCTTTTACCTCAGTCTTAGGTTACATGAGTTTATCTTGCATAACGCCATGTTGGACTCCGGGGCCTCGCATAATTTGATGCCCAAAGCTGTCATGGAGAAGTTAGGCCTTGATGTTACGAGAAAGTACCATGATTTGTATTCTTTCGACTCAAGTAGGGTCCATTGTATCAGTCTCATCAAAGATTTAGTAGTGTCTTTAGATCAAATCCCAGCCAAAAGTGTCTTAATGGATGTAGTTGTTGCTAATGTCCCACCATGGTTTGGGATGCTTTTATCTAGGTCTTGGGGCGCAAAACTTAAAGGGACCATACAGCTTGATTTCTCCTATGCCACGATCCCCGTATTTGGCTAGTTGAGAAAGCTATATAGGGAAAAGAAAATGAAATACATGATCACCAGCAAAGACAAGCCAGTAAATCATCCCATCAATACGGTCCACACAGATTTAGAGTCTTTTGTCTTATATTCAGATGGTGTTTTAAATGATGAAGACGTTCAGTTGGTGCAAGTGGAGGAGATACCTGAGATTTCAGAAAATTTCAGAGAAGTCCTCAAACAGGAAAAAGACAAAGCAGCAAATACTGCTGAGCCTCCTACCTGCCAGCAGCCAAGGGATAATGAAAAGCCATAAATCTGCCAAGGTGGAAAGAAGGAAGAAACTAAATTTCAGCATCTACAAGAAGAAGAAGAAGGCCTGCGGAGCATGGATTTTGATGGAGCTGTTGGTAAGGATGGCGCTGGCATTGGAATATGGGTTAGGAGTCCTATGTTTCAGCCTGAACGAGTCCCCAGAAATGTTAGAGTATGTGCTTATAAGTTGGCTTTTGACTGCTCCAACAATGAAGCAGAGTATGAAGCTCTGATCGCAGGCCTCAAAATCTTAAAGAAGTTGAAGGTGAAAAGAATTTCTATGTATGGTGACTCTGAGTTAATAATCAAGAAGGTGAAAGGAGAGTACCAAGCTAAAAATCCAAGACTGAGGGCATATAGAAATGCAGTTCTAGACATTTTGAAGACATTCCCAGAGTACACTTTGACAGCAGTGCCCAGGATGCAGAATCTTATTGCGGATTCTCTTGCCACTACTGCAAGTAACCTGAAGATTCTGATGAACTCTAGCAATAAGTTTCAAATATATGTCAAACATAGGCCCGCTGTTCCGGACAATTTAAGGTATTGGCAAGTATTTTGGGATGATAATGAGATCAATGCATTCTTACAGGGTGATGGAAAATTCAAGGACACTCCCATAGAAGGCGAGTATGCGGTTGATGATCAAGAAATGGAAACAAACCAGATGGACATATTGCAGTTGAAAGATAATGTAATTCCTAGAGGTCTCATACCTCTAGAGGAGCTGTTTGATCAGGATGATGTTGCAAAAAAGCCAAGCTTGGTGCCCACAGAGAAAGGAGTTGAAGAGGTCAATATCGTAACAGCTGACCAGCCCAAGTTTGTCAAATTGTCAAAGACATTGTCCCCTGAAGCGAAGGAGAAGTATGTGGAGTTGCTTTCCAAATTCTCTGATGTATTTGCGTGGGATTATTCAGACTTAAAAGTGTATGATAAAAACATAATCCAGCATACTATTCCTATCAAGCCAGATCAAAAGCCGTTCAGACAGAAGCTGAGAAGAATAAATCCAAAGCTGCTGCCATCAATTGAAAAGGAGGTGAACAGGCTGTACAAAGCGGGAATCATAGTTCCTATCAGATTTTCTAATTGGATTTCGAATTTAGTCCCGGTGCGTAAGAATACTGGAGAGATAAGGTTGTGTATAGATTTTCGGAACTTGAATAAGGCCTCCTTGAAGGATAATTATCCACTTCCGAAAATGGACCACATTTTGCAGAGAGTAGTTGGAGCATCCAGGATGTCACTACTTGACGGCTACTCAGGCTACAACCAAATCTTGGTGCATGAGAAGGACCAAGATAAAACTGCCTTCACAACACCCTGGGGAACCTTCCAATATGCCAAAATGCCTTTTGGACTGAAGAATGCAGGAGCTACTTTTCAGCGCGCAATGGACATCGATTTTGCAAATGAAAAAGATGTTTTTTTGGTTGTTTATTTAAATGATTTGACAGTGTTTTCAGGATCAGATGATGAGCATTTGCACCATTTGAGAGTTGTTTTTTAGCGATGCAGAAAATTTGGAATTTCTCTCAATCCCAAGAAGTGTCTCTTTGCCATGGATGAAGGCAAGCTACTGGGGCATATCATCTCCAAATATGGTATTCGCATCGATCCAGCCAGAGTGGAGGCAATTCAGCTCATAGACCTGCCACGAAACAAAAAGGAGATCCAAGCATTCAATGGTAAGATGAACTTCTTACGTTGATTTATACCCAATCTGGCTGAACATTTGAGGAAAATGACTAATATGCTGAAGAAAGACAGCACTGTTAAATGGAGCGAGGAGGCCATCAAATCATTCAACCTGGTAAAGTTTGCTTTGTCCAATGCCCCAGTTTTGATCAGTCTCGACTACACTCAAGACTTTATAATATTTTCGTTTGCATCTGAGCACACCTTGGCCGTTGTTTTAATGCAAAAGAGAGACGAGATAGAAAAGCCAATTTCCTTCCTTAGTAGAACTATTAGAGATGCTGCTTTTAGGTATAACATTATTGAAAAACAGGCATTGGCTCTCATCAAGGCACTGAAGGATTTCAGGGTCTACATCCTACATTCGCATACTATAGCATACGTTCCTAATGCCGCGGTGAAGGATGTGTTAATGCAAACTGACCCAGAAGGTCGGAGAGGCAAGTGGATAGTAGCTATGTTGGAGTACGATCTGGAGATCAAACCCACGAAGTTGATCAAAGGCCAAGGCTTGGCGAAATTGATGGCCCAATCAAATCTGCACGCCTTAGATATAAACCTTGTAACCGCAATGGCAAAAGAGGAAGATGAAGGTTTACTGGTTCCAATTGCAGATGTTTTTCTACAGTCCCCGTGGTATTCAGATATCATCTATGTCCTTCAGCATTTGTCACCTCCTACGGGCATGTCCAAGATTAAAGGTAGATCTCTGAAGCTAAAATGCGCAAAATACTGCATTTTAGAAAATGCTCTGTATTGGAAAGATCCGGGAGGCGTGCTGCTTAATTGTTTGGTTGAAGAAGAAGCATAGAAGGTAATGCACGAGTTTCATAAAGGCGGCTGTGGCGGTCACTTGTTTTGGAAGACTACAGCCAAAAATATATTGAGAGCAGGATATTATTGGCCCACATTATTCTCTGATTCATATAAGACAGTGATGAAATGTCACGAATGCCAAATCTTCCAAGGGAAGAAAAAATTGCTTCCACTTCCTTTGAAACCAGTTTCAGTGAACGCACCCTTTCAGCAGTGGGGGCTCAATTTTATAGGGGAGATTCATCCCGCGTCCTCAGCACAGCACCGATGGATATTGACAGGGATGGATTACTTTAATAAATGGATCGAGGCCGTCCCAGCCAGGCAAGCAACAGACGCAGTAATCATTCAATTCCTGGAATTGAATATTCTATCTTGTTTCGGTTGCCCCTGTAAAATCGTAACAGACAATGCAGCAGCGTTCAGATCCAAGAAAATGATCGACTTTTGTGACAAATAAAACATCGTGTTGGGCTACTCGACAACGTATTATCCACAAGGGAACGGCTTGGATGAGTCCTCTAACAAATCACTAGTGAATATAATTAAGAAAATGCTAGAGGAAAACAAAAGAAATTGGCACCGAAAACTCATCAACGCACTGTGGGCAGACAGAGCAGCAGTAAAAGATCAATAGGTATGTCACCATTTGAGCTGGTTTATGGTACTGACGCTGTCTTTCTGACATCCCTTACAGTCCCAGTTATGAGATTATTGCAAGAAACTGGCGGCGAGGACAATGAAAATCAGTGAAGGATCAATCAAATGATCCACCTTCAGCAAACAAGAGAGGAAGTGTCACAGAATGCTATTCAGTTGCAGGAGAAAATTAAAAATATCTATGACAGGAAGACAAAAGCAGAGAGGTTTTAGCTAGATGATATAGTGTTGAAATGGGATGCCAGAAATGAAGAGAAAGGGGAGCATGGAAAGTTCGACAATCTGTGGAAAGGACCATACAGAATTTCATCATACAGAGGACAGGATGCCTTCTTACTTTCAGAAATGGATGGCCAGAATTGCCCTGGAGGAGCAGTAAATGGTAGGCTTTTGAAGCACTACCATTGTTGAAAACAAAGGATCAGAATTTATGTCATCATCATTGTATATACCATGTTATATTCAGAGTTTTGAGTACACAGTCATTGAAGTTTGGGGCCCAAGGTGAAGGCTATAAAACTTGAATGATATGTATATGGTTCGGTTTATTTCAGTTTTTCAGTCTTAGTCATGAGTCAGTATCAGTATGCATTGTGTCAGTTTTCGGTATTTTGACTCCATGCCCAATGAATAAGGCTACTTGGTCTACGGTGTTCTTGGCACCTCCAAGGAGCTACCATCCCCATTGGAGCCAATGTTAGTGTCAGTCTATTCATACTGCCATCAGTGATCGAAACTGCTCTTTTGCATTTGCATATTAGGTGTCTCATACCGAATAAAATTTCACCATTCCGCTAGGTCATGGATTCATCGATGGCAGAAATTTTTATCATTTTTCCCTCATGAGGTACTTTCTGATTCTCCTCCCTATGGTCTTCAGTCATTAGTCACTTCATTCTCAAAATCATATCAGTAGGTCATAGGATGGGTCTCATTAGTATCTAAGGTCTCATCACGGCCAAATTAATGAGTCAAATGTCAATACATATCAGCAAAGTCATGAGGAAAGTCAGTAAATGAAAATTCACAGTGCCGGGAAGATCAGAGAATCATTTATTTAGTTTGATGTAACTTTCACCTCAAAACCATGTTTTGAGGTGAAAACGTGATACTTTGCCTTTCAGTCACAATTCAGAAGTTGTTATCTCCACAAAGTGATGTCCCTGCCTTCAGAGAAGTTTTCCACAGCATGTTCAGTGCCAGAGCATCTTCAAATCAGATCCATCGGAAAGAGCCCGGAAAGAGCTTTCCAACAGTATACTACACTTTCAAAACTGACTTCTGGATTGAAATTTATGCTTAAGTGAAGTAAAAGCCCTCTATTCCCTAAGCCTCCCCTATTTCCCATGTTTTCCTTCTAAATTTATGTTTAAAGTTTTGATATTCCCTTTAAAACACCCCTTTTTCCCCTTTCCGATCACAAACTCGCATTAGAAATTACTTAAAACAAAAATGCGATTTACATAACCACTTCCCCTCCATGCCTTAAGACTTTATAATAAAAATTTCACATTATAATATCCCGTCGCAACCACTTTCCCTTCACGCCCTTAAGCCTTATAGCAAAGTTCAAAACTTTATGTTATATAAACCCCCCAATCGCAAATCGCAATCGCGTGTTCTATTTGAAGAGCTCCGATCAGCCCATCGCAAACACTTGCGATGCGAATGATCGCACAGAACTCCAATCATCGCAATCGCAGGTCCCTCCCCCGATCCTCCGATTGCGATTACTGTTTATTATAGATATCTCTCCGCTCTCCTCCGATCCCGATTGCGATTTCATTTCTCCACTATACATCCCTCTTCCGCCTGATTTGGGATTGCGATTTCCATATGGGTCCCGCCTCCATTTCCCTTCCCTTTTCCCATTTAAACGCATTTTCCCTTCACGAAAAAACATAGATTCATTTTATCAGCATTCTATTAAAGACCAGAGAATGAAGAACTAAAGGAAATCGAAACGTCATGAGGCGAGAAATAAAATTGTAACAGTCGCATCTTCGGCAATGATTCTAAAGGATCCACGCTACAGGTTTAGCCCCCGCATTGGATATCCGAAAATTTCAAGAGGAATAATGTAACGCAGCTCTTCCTTTACGAGAAGATTATGATCTCTTGGTCTTCCATCTTCAGTTATGATTCCTCCTATTCCCATCGATCTATATTCCCACAAATTATGTTTATTTATTGTAAATCCCAATCATTTGTAAAGGGCTGAAAGTCTGAGGTCTGAAAACTCAGAAGAGGGGAATAGTGTGGCAGCGAGCTCTGCGCTCCATTGTACAGTTTGGCAGGGAAATAATAAAGTGATGCAGCTCTGATTTGTGGGATTCATGTGGTATGAGATTTAGCATATGCCTCTTATTTGTTTTTCATATGTACATTGTTATGTTACAACATTCATTCATAAACATTTCCAGTTGAATGTTTTCAAGTTAGAAAGGTAGAATCCATTTTATATGCTCTGCCTTGGGGAATCATTCATACTCTGTGTATTTTCTTCTGTTTGAAAAGGATCCATCTATTATGCCCTTTTCAGCTTCTCAACAGTCCTTCCACTCCATCTTATCTCAAACTAAATTTCCAATTCTCCTGCCTATCTTGCCCCATGAAATACCCTGTATCCTGATTTAATTCCTCAGCTCATGCTGTCCTTTTTGTCCCATACATCCCTGAAAATTCGGTCATTTATTAAAATTCCTCTTCCTATTTATATACCTAGCCTAAAATCAGTTTCATTACTTGTTTCATTGAACATCTATTCTACGGAGAGAGCCCTCTCCTGTCCTTGTAGGGCTAGCTACAAGGCTGAGCGTGGTTTAGTTGTTACCCTGATTTGCCCTTTTCAGCCTGGGGTCCATTTCGGGTGCTAATAGCCATCATGTCAGGTTTTGGAGAGACTTAAGGTCTTTCAGAAGAGGAAGCCATTAGAGGAAAATTGATTCTAAAAGTACCCATGAAATTTCATGTAATTTCCATGTCATATATGTAAACCAATCAAAATGATTTAAATTTAAAAAGAGGTACATGTAAATATTTTGGAGGGAAAAGAAGAAAAATTGTGTTTTTTAATTGTATTTCTAGCTTATCTCCTTATATGTTTACTCAAATTTCAATTTTAGACACTCATTAGATGAAAAATTATATTTCACATCCAACGAGTACCCATTATGCATACTTTTGAGAAGACCCACCTTGACGAAAATTGCAAATACATTAAAAAATTTTGTTAAAACAAACTTTTTTAATGTATTTGCAATTTTCGTCAAGGTGGGTCTTCTCAAAAGTATGCATAATGGGTACTCGTTGGATCTAGAATTTGATTCCACATTTAATGAGTGTCTAAACTTGAAATTTGAGTAAAGCTATAAGGAGATAAGCCAAAAATATAATTAAAAAAAGTAGTTTTCTTGTTTTCCCTCCAAAATGCATAACTCTTAATTTATTATTTTAAATATTATTGTTGGACACCTAATCCCCTATGGGTAGGTGTGGAAGCCGAATGGACAAAATGAGTCCAAGTGACCTTGGAATGCGGAATCCAAGATTCACACCATTGTATTATAAATATACATCATATTAATGGTAATAGAAACTCACGCTTATCCTATCTTTCTATGTGTGTGTTCTTGTAATATTCCCAAATGGGGAAAGCAGGAATATATATCATAATAATGGAAATAGCATAAAGTATTAACACATTACATGTGAGCCAAATGATAGATCTATGGTATTATGTATAACAAAAATAAATACGTACCAGATATTGGGGATCAAGCCCCTCAAGATAGGCAAAAGAAGCCTCCAATGCCAAAATGCACCCAAAACATGTAATACACTACTACACAAAGTACTAAAGCAAGTGTAACACAATTTTAGTGACTAATACTGTAGCTGAGACATATAAATAAATGGATCTAAGAAGATAATGCTCATAAAATGCCAAAAATGGAGATCTATGCTCCCATACACTTTTCCAAGACAACCCAGGAGGGGTTTCCGGAATTACACAAAATATAAATGGTGGATCTAAAGCCCTAGGGCTGAAGATTCACTACAAATGAAGCACATAGAAGGAGGTGGCCTAATCCGATGTAGATCTGAAAGAACTCCTCTAAAGGACTCTCTCAATGAAGGGTTGATCCCTTCAATGGGAAAACAAACACTCCAAATGGAGCACTGAACTTACCCCTGCAACAACTCATTAAAATAATGAATATTTGGACTGCAACTGTGCTGTAGGGGTTAAAATCACCTTGGCCTACTTCCAAATATGTCAATAAATCCCAAGGGCTTCCTTACTGGTCTTCCAATGGGAAGGAAATCTTCCTCCACTGCAAAACTAGCTCAGAAAACACCCAATAAGATCTTCAACTGCTGCACCTCGCAACACAACACAAATATGAACAGAAACTACACTGTACCACAAGAATGTAGCTTTGTCTGAAACCTGAATGTGGAAATGTAGAGAAATCTCTTCCAAGAGGCCTCTCAAGGATAGAGGTGGGATTCCCGATCAGGAACACCCGGTGCTAAAAAAACATTGCAATATTAGCTAAACAACTAAAGAAATCTTATATGTCTAAAAAAATCATATAATAAAAACATAACATATCATAATTTGAATAATATGGCTGCCATCCACTTCCTTATATAAGAAATGAGCTTTCTAACCCTAAGCCCCATTCATTTATGATACTACTTTCATGCAAGGTGTCTCCATCTAAAATTGTGTTGTCTCTCTATAAATGTCCACTCCTCCATGATAGCATTGTTGATTTGGTCAAAATTGACCCATTCCACATGCTCTAGTCCCTATTCACACCTTAGGGTACTTTATTAAATTGAAAATATGATCCACTTTCACATGAGAAGTGGTTTTATTCCTAATAAAGAGATTTATGGGTTCCCTACCCACTTATTCATCAAACAAGAAAGACAAATTAGATTTTAATATTCCAATTAGTTGTATGCTAATTTAGGAATATTAAAATCCTCCCCTCCCAAATGTTTCTTGTCCTCAAAAAAATGCAAGGATAGATCTGCAAAATATAGGGAACCTTCATTCGCATGTGAAGCTCCATCCTCCAAGCTATCATCCAAATAAAATGAATCACCCTCTAGAATGGTAATTCATAAAAAAAATCCTCCCCTGTGAGAGGCTCGTCCCAAAGACATAAGTCAATCATATGGATCCCTTCATAAGGAAATAAGTGATATAATGTAGCAGCCACATAATGTCCCATTCTCCCCTTGAAGAATGAATAAATGTGGGAAGTTCCATTCCCAATGGACACATCAAACTAATGTGTCATCCCTCCAATCATGTCCCCGACAATAATAAGAACATCATCAACATATGGGATCACAATCAAAGTCATGCTAGCTGCCATATGTAGTAATGGAAAAGGACAATGGTCCCTCAAGTGAAACTGGTGTAGTTTTACTCCGAACTGCATCAAAGTATGGCGTGATGAGTGGTTTCCCAACCACTTGTTTGCTGCTCCAATCTCCTCACAAGCTTGGAGAAGGTGTATGGTGTATGGTGCAAATTGAGCATACCCTGCATAATATATCATCTCCCAAAGATCTCCTAGGGAGTGGCCATCATCAATGCTGCTTATGGCCCCAAGTAGACCATGAATTCTAGAAGAAAGAGTGCCCCCTCTTGGAGAAATTCCCTGCACATGCATGGTAAGGAAATGCAAATACACAGTAATGAATCATGGTGTACAGACATACAACCTTTACCATGTACTTGGTTCAAGGTAGTAAGGTGGCTTATAGATGGGCCTCCTCTCACTCCCAATGAGAGAGGAAGTGGTTGTGATAACTCAACCAAAGAGTCATGTCTTCCCTCATCTTCCAAATAATCCATGCATCTCCTCATATGGTGATGCATCTCCTCTTTGAAGCCTTCCCAAATGAATCCCTCCAAGATAGTACAGTATGCTCTTATAAAACCAATGGGTTTGGAGAGCAACCCTTCATATGATGCATCTAGTAGCTTCTCCTTGATCTCAGAGGCCCTATTCAAGAAGACTCTACTCTAAAAATAGATGACCCCATCCACCACTGTATAACTCCCATCAGATAGCTGGTCATCAAGCACTCTGCATGAAAAGAGATCCTTGGAATATTCCACTAATAGCTAGGATCTCCAATAAGGGTCAATACTCAATAATGACAACACAACTGATCTATCATGTGGAGCACTTGTCATGTTTCTGCTTTCTTCTTTGACATCTCCTATGAAAAATTCAAACATCGGAATGCTGCAATCTTGCCCTTGCTGCTCCTTTCTCAGCACAATATCTGTGATGATAGTAGGTAGTGATGATGTGGGGAGAATGTCTCCCTCCTCCTTGAGCCTACCCAAGATTCTCCACGTTGTACTATGACCTCCCAATGCTCCCACTTCTCTTGGATCTATGAGTGGTGCAACATGTTGAGAGAACTCTTTGATTCTCCTCCAATCAGGGGGTCTCCCTGGTGGAATGCCTCCATGTAATGAAACATGAAGGCCTAGAGTAAGTTGTATATGTGAGTGGATTGTTTTGTCCCTGCCCTCACTACACAAATCATCCTCCTTATTCTGTGCATAAACCTCCTGAAAAGGATGGGTGTGTATGTTTCCAATCACTGGATGCTGGCCCTCCTTCTCATCTTCTCCTACCTCCTGCAAGATCTCATAGTCTAAGGTTTTTTCTTCAAATGTAATCAACTAATGTACACCCAACATCTCCTTGATGTCAAGAGTGTTGATTACAAAAGGATGATATATCATAGTGTGTGTCCCCAAGACTGTATTCAATGTTGGAGAACACTTCCTCCATTTTTTTGTCTCATTCCCTATCAACAAAGACACATGCTGCTCTTGATCTTCATATGTAAGATCCCTTGGAACTTCTTGCAAAGATACAAGAGCTCCTGTAGTTGAAGCAATTGCTTCATCTCCATCTACAAATAGAAGTAGATCTCCTCCTATTGTCACAGTGCTGGAGGATCATTCCAACTCTTCCTCTTCCTTCTCCTCATCAATGGAGAATACCTCATTATTAAGAGATCCTCTGTCTTGATCTCCTCTTGAAGGAGGAATCCTCAGGTATTCTTCTTGAGAAGAAAGTTATTTCCGAAGTGGGGATTTTTCCCTAGGAAAAACATGTTGCAGATATTTAACCCCCTCAACAATGTTCTGAAATTGAGTTGGTTTCATGGATCCTTCTAACTCATGCAAAGGTTCTGATTTCTTGGTTTTGGTTTATTCTCCCAAGGAAGTTTCAGATTGTTTCAAATCAAACCTTTTCACCAACCTCCTAGTGAACTTTGCATAAGTATATATATTTGCATTATTCAATGAAGAAGATTCAAATAACCACCAAGCATAAACCTTACCTTCAAGATGAAACACTGCTACTCTAATGGCTTCCTCTTATGAAACTTGATGTAGCTAGAAATACTTGTCTAGCTTCTTTACCCAAGCCTTGGTTGTGCTCTTGGGTGACCCATCAAAAGTAGGTAGAAAGAATCTACCCAAAGTGTGCTGCATGCACCCTCTTCTCCTATTGTAGTTACTGGGTCTCCTATCTTTTTTGATCTGACAAAACCCTTGGAAGATTATATGCTCCTTGAATCTTCTAGACTCAAATTCATATTCTTGGAGATAGTCACCAAGAGTCTCCTCCTTTGGTGTTTCTCCCTCTTCTTCTTCTCTTGCCAAGAATGTAGGCATGGTACCATGTTGTAGATCTGATTGTGTGGCTGAATGCTCACACACATAATATGAAGAACTAGATATTTCTTCATGTGTAAATATTTTTGAGGGATCTTCATGTATTTCCCTCCTCATTCCCTTGATTTCTCTTTTAATCGCATGCACAGTTTGGAGAAGAAGTTCTGAAAAATTCTTTCCCTCCATTTCTCCAAATAATGGAGACTTGCCTTTGTCTCTTTTGTAAGCTTTCTCTTTTCTGTGAGAAGCTTCTTCTTCTTCTGATAACATAGATGAAATGTCTTCACAGGCTGAGCCAAGATTATGCTCTGATACCATTGTAATATTCCAAAATGGGGAAAGCAGGAATATAACTCATAATAATGGAAATAGCAGAAAGTATTAACACATTACATGTGAACCAAATGATAGATCCATGGTATTATTTATAACAACAATAAATAAGTACAAGATCTTGGGGATTGAGCCCCTCAAGATAGGCAAAAGAAGCCTCCAATGCCAAAATGTACCCAAAACCTGTAATACACTACTAAAAAAAGTACTGAAGAAAGAACAACGAAGTTTTAGTGACTAATACTGTAGCTGGGACATATAAATAAATGGATCTGATAATATCATGCTCATACAAGGCCAAAAATGGATATCTGTGCTGCCATACACTTTTCTAACACAACCCAGGAAGGGTTTCCAGAAATACACAAAATATAAGTGGTGGATCTAAGGCCCTAGGGCTGAAGATACATTGCAACTGAAGCACATAGAAGGAGGTGGCTGAATCTGATGTAGATCTGAAATATCTCCTCCAAAAGACTCTCTCAATGAAGGGCTAATTTCTTCAATGGGAAAGCAAACACTCCAAATGGAGCACTGAACTTACCCCTGCAACAAATCACTAAAATAACGTAGATCTGGACTAGAACTCCATTGTAGGGGTTAAAATCACCTTGGCTTGCTGCCAAATATGTCAATAAAGCCCAAGGGTTTCCTTACTGGTCTTCCAATGGTAAGGAAAACTTCCTCCACTACAAAACTAGCTCAGAAAACACCCAATAATATCTTCCACTGCTGCACCCTACAACACAACACAAATCTGAACAGAAATTGTGTTGTACCACAATACTAAAGCTTGGTCTGAAACCTGAATGTGGAAATGAAGAGAAAGCTCTTCCAAGAGGCCTCTCAAGGATAGAGGTGGCATTCCTGATTAGGAACACCCAGTGCTAAACAACACTGTAATATTTTATAAACAGCTGAAGAAAGCTTATATGTCTAAACAGATCATATAATAAAAACATAACATATCATAATCTGAATAATATGGCTACCATCCTCTTCCTTGTATAAGAAATGAGATTTCTAACCCTAAGCCCCATTCATTTATGACACTACTTTCATGCAAGGTGTCTCCATCTAAAATTACATTGTCTCTCCATAAATGTCCACTCCTCCATGATAACGTTGTTGATTTGGTCAAAGTTAACCCAGTCCACATGCTCTAGTCCATGTTCACACCTTAGGGTACTTTATTAAACTGAAAAGATAATCCACTTTCACATGAGAAGTGGTTTTATTCCTAATAAAGAGATTTATGGGTCTCCCTACCCACTTATTCATCAAACAAGAAAGCAAAATTAGATTTTAATATTCCAATTAGCTATATGCTAATTTAGGAATATTACAAATAAATCCTTTCTGGGTTATCTTAGGTTGCCATCAGAGAGCCCAGATCTAGCATCTCGGCATCATCAAAGCTCCAGATTTTCATAGATCTACATTTCCCTTTTTAGCTTGCAGTCATATATTCATTATATGATGAAGGGACATCATAGTATTTGCTTCCAGCAGCTCTCCAGTTACGCAGTGCCTACTTTGGCATCTTTTCAGGGTCATTCTAGGCCATCTCTTTGGCTATATTACCTCATATTTTGTACTCTGTTGTAACTGAATCTTCTCCTATGAATAAAATGGCTCAGCTATTCTGTCTATATCTATGTTAATCATAAACTTACATGTACATTTTCTGTGTTACAAATATTATGTTTGTGTATCAATGCATTATTCCATTTTGGGATATTATAGTCCATGCGTGTGTTTAAAATGGTATCAGAGCCAGCCAATTCTGGCCCTTCTCAAATTTGAGCCACCTTTTGTGACCATTCTCTATATGCCACTCTTTTTCCTTCTTATACTTGGAATTTACTCAGTGCTTTTTTCTTCCTTATGCTATTTCTGACTGCTCACTGTCCATAACGCTCTACTAATTCACTATCAGAAATTTGTTGTATCTCCTCTATGTACTTGCCTGTTGGAAACGTTCACCTAGGCATTGTCGAAATTACACTTGTCAGACCTATCCTCCTTTGGTCTTGCAGCCAATCCTCCATACCATCTTTGCTCACCTGGACCGATTCAGTTGCTCTGAGCGTGCGTAACACCTATCCCAACGAATGTAGAAACAGATACCAAAGTGTTTCTCTATCTTCTGAAATCCACAACGCACTAAAAGAATATGAGTCTAATAATATAAATTTCGATAACATACACTCAATTCTAGGTGGCATGAGTATGGCTGCCTATATTCATTAAAGAATTCATATATCAGTGCATAGAGTTATTGAAGTGGAGCGTGGAAAGCATAGCTTGCACATTTGAATCTCTGTGTTCAAACTCTGGCATTCAATACCAACCTGAAACTCGCAGGAAGTATCAGATACTCTGTTGTTGCAGGAGCATCATTTCTCTTCCGCTTATTTTAGTCATCGTGTTCATCATTTTGGTGCTCACCGTGTTCAAGGCATGGATCCCAAGGTGACCATGAAATTTGTGGCTCTCGACCAATTTGAGTTCAAATTCGATGCCACGTAGCTCAAGCTCGATTTCAATGTTAGCCTTGATCTAAATTTGTCTATTGAGAATCCCAATAAGGCGAGCTTCAAATTCAAAAATAGTGCCACACACATAATGTTACAATCAGCGAAGGCTTTGGAGCATAGAGCGTTACAGTCAGTGAAGAATATGAACGATCCCACCGGTTGCTCTCCCTTACGGTACACCCTCTCTTGGTAATAAAACGCTCAGCCTTCACCTCCCGGTTGCATCATGCCTCCTCCATCGTGGTAATAAAACCACTCAGCATTCTCCATACGCCTCCTCTTTACACTGCGCTCCTCCCTGTCGGTTCTCTGCACATCACCGCTCGATATTCATTACCTTTTGTCTCCCTCGGCCGCTACAGTCGACTCCTCTCCCTCCACGCAGCCTACGCTGCCTCTGAGCCTGCACCCTCACACACCCTTCGGCACCTAATCCATCCTCATCTCACCCCTCCATATCCACACAGTCTCCATGTGTAGTTACTGGGGATTCACACGCATCGTTTAATCCATCAATGTAAAGAAGAGATCGTTGAGAGTTGTATGTCATATGGGTTGATTAAATCATGAATCAAAGTTTAAAATTTTCATTGGTTTTGATTTCTATATAGTGGAGTTGAAGTGTTTAAGGGTGCCATCAAACACTGTCGAAGGCTTATATTATTGAATGATGTGTGTTGGGTTTAAGTGATGGTTCATTTCATATGAGTTTGACTAAAATTTTGTGTCAGTTTGGACCAGATTTTTTACTAGTGCCCTCTCATATATTTCATGGTTCACAAGCTAATAAGCAAGGAAAACATGTTTGTGACTCTCCCATTTCAGCATTGCTTGAGAGGTCTCCCCGTATATAACCCTATGCCTTCGTTGTCATGTTAGTATTTGCAGTTGTGTTAGAATTTGAATGCAAGATGAATAAGGGGAATACTCTCGATCTTCTTCAAGAAAAACTTGACTCCTATTTCCAAGCACCAGTGTATTATGATCAGATTTATGTGTGGTCTTAATGGTAGATGTTGAGAAAGAGTGATTTGTGCCAAGAAACCACTCACATGTTCTACTTTGAATATTTACTCTTTTTGGAGGAGATTTTAGTTATTACATATTGATTAGACATTGTAATGTGTGCATTGTCCTTTTTTTTTCCTGTACAAGATTTGGACGTTGAAGGGATATAAACAGTTTGGTTGTATGAAGCTTAGTATTTATCATTGGAGGTTCATTCTCTACAAAAATAGATTTGTTGGTATAAAATAGTTCTTTGAAGAGGAGAGAAATCATTAGTATTTTTCGCCTTAAAGGGCTATTGCACAATGGTTTTTTTGCTGCACATTTATAAAAATATTTTGCAGTGACATTGTATTGTACTGACATTGTGAGTGGGTATTGCTTCTTAGTTCATTGTTGCAGTCAGTGTTTGAAGAGTAACTTTGAGTTGTTGAGAAAAATGGCTAAAATCAATGATGCATTAGAGTTGTTGAATGACCTCATTCATTCCACTATTCATGATATGGTAAAAATGAGCAAGAACACTCTTTTTAATATTCAAACTTGCTTGCAATATGCACAAGACAAGATTGAGTTTTTGCAGTTGGAGTCTTAGCTTCAACAAGATGAGCTTCAACAAAAGAATCATCATTCTGAACCTATTTTTGTTCATAACATTGAAAGAGACTCCCACAAACAACAAGTCAATAACATTGTGATTGATTCACATTCAGTGCCTAGTTCTGTTGAGATTCAACAAGATGATGAGCTTAGTGAAAAGAGTCGCCTTCATTAAGTGGGCCCGCAAGCTATTTTTGGCGCAAAGTTTGTTTTTAGAATATGTCTATTTTTAGACATGTCGATCATATTCTATGAGTTGTAGGATGCTATTTGTGGATGGTTGGTCAAGTTGGAAAAATAGATGGACTTCTATTTTTAGACATATTGGGCAGAGTCTACTTTTATACTGCCAGTCTAAAAATAGACATGTCGGATATTATTAGCTCTTAATAATATTTGGACTCTAAACATTATCTTATTCTCGTGGAGCACTTCAGTTCAGTGCACAGATGTGGCACAACAGCTGACAGAAGGAATTATGCTATTCTTGATGGTTTACTGGAGCTATTGCATGGAGGACTCAGTTAGAACTCAAATGGCAGAGTTTGGTGGAGTTGGAGAAGTAGTTGGTGGAGTTGTATTTATTTTAACTCAGTTAGACTCAGTTGAGCTAGTTGTATCTAGTCTAACTGATTGATACATTAGTGAGAGTGGAGTGAATTAATTAGTTAATTAATTCACTAAATAATAACTCATTAATCAACTAAAGAATACATCAGTTAACTACAGTGCATGGTAGTTTCAGTGGAGACCAGTGGAGAGATAGGTGAAAGGGAAAGATAGACTATCAGTGATGCATTGATTGCATCCAACACTCAGTGGAGATGCCAATGAGGATTGCGTGAGCAAGGCTGGAGTAATTTGAACTCATTCAGAGCCATTCTTCAGTAGGGATTGCACAGTAGAGGCAGGCTAGCAGGTGGAGATCGGTGCATGGATTTGCAAGATCGGGCTTGATTAGTGTGTAGTGATTGTATTGTACTGAGAACTTGATATGATCAGCTTTGTATGAGGAATTTTACATGATATCTATGACATATATTATATACAGATAGTTGTGGTTTTCAGCTTCAGGCTTTCTCATTAAACAACTGTGTTAATGCGTGTGAATTTTTATTGTTTCATGTGTGCATTGCAATCTTGATATAATTTCCGCAAATGATCAATGGTGGAATAGATTCTGTATTTTGCAAGAATTTAAAATAGTGTGAGATCAGGAGAATCTTGGACATATAACACATAATATATATAATTTATACATGGTATCAAAGCAATTGATCATTGGAGGAGATTGCAATTATTGAAGCGGTTGAGTTTTGTGCTGGTGGAATTCGAATTTGCTGCAATGTTTTCTTGGTGTCGAAGTTGAGCATTCATTGAAATGTCTTTCAATGGATTACGATTGGAGTATGCCCTTGATGGGAGCTCGAGTTACATAGCATGGAAGGACAGGATGAAGGCGGTGCTGGATGATAATGGGTTGAAGGAGTTCATAGATGTTGATATTCCGAAGCCTGCTTCTAGCGATGTTGCCGCACATGACGCATGGAAAAATAAGGTAGCAAAGTGTCAAAGGATTCTGTTGGAAGGTGTGAAGGACCACATTGTTTCCAGCCTTCATGGGGAAGCCACTCCATTCTTAATGTGGAAGGCTTTGACAGACTTGTTCCAAAGCAGAAGTGACCAGAGGAAGTTGGTGCTTAAAGACAAGCTCATAAAAGTAAAAATGGAGAAAGGCGACAGTATTCCAAAATACCTCACAAAGTTTGTCCACTGCAAGGATGAGCTGGGAAGTGTGGGGGTTATTGTTGATGAAGAAGACTTGGTGAGCTTGGCTCTCCTTGAGCTTCCTAAGAGTTGGCATAGCTACGAAGACTCTGTCAATGGACAGGAGAAACTGCTAGGATGGGAGTGACTTTGGTCGGATCTTGTGCAGGAGGAGATAAGGTGGGGTACCAGGGATGGATCTTCATCGAAGAATGAAGATGAAGAAAATTACACTTTGGCTGCCAAAGCTCGGAAAGGAAAAGGGAAGAAATATTCCAAATTCGAAGCTAAAGGCAAGAAGCAGGATTTTTCCAAGGTGAAGTGTTTTCATTGTCACCAGCACGGAAATTTCACCACTAATTTCCCACAGAAGAAGAAGAATAAGCAGGATTCTGGATCTGTAGCTGGAGAGTCCTTAGCTTCACAGTTTGAGCTGGATTTTTCTTTGATCGCATGCTTTGTTTCAAGTGTGATGGGATCGTTGTGGTTTCCTGACAGTGGTGCGTCTTTCGATATGACCAGAGACAAAGATTTGTTTAGTGATATGGAGGAAAAGGATCTTCGAGTGCACATCAAGATGGGCGATGATGGTAGATACAGTGCAACTGGTATCGGGACCATTTCCTTTGGGAGGGAGTTTGGTAAACCTTTCATCTTGAAGAATGTCATGCATGTTCCAGGATTGAAGAAGAATCTGATCTCTGTGACGATGTTGGAAGACAAGGGTTATGATGTTGTTTTTAGCGAGGGAAAAGCCTTCCTGTGCCATAAAACAATTGGTCAAACCAGGAGGATAGGGATTCGAGTTAAGAATCTTTATCAATTGCATGTAGATGGTTGCACAACAATGGCAGGAAAAGCAGAAGGAGTGGTGAGCCAAGATGAGGGTGAATTGTGGCACAGGAGATTGGGCCATCTTCACCATGGAACTTTGAAAATTTTGCAGTAGATTTCTACTGGGCTTCCCAAAGGTACACTTGTGCAGTCAGATTAGTGCAAGGGATGTACTTTGGGAAAAATTGTGAAGACCACTTTTCATGAGAAGGATAGTCTTGTTTTGACGATCCTTGAGAGAATTCACACAGAAGTGTGTGGACCTTTCTTGTTTTCTTCAATAGAAAAGCACAGGTATTATGTGATATTTTTTGATGACTTTTCCCGTAAGTGCTGGATATTCTTCATGTAGAAGAAGAGCGAGACATACTCAAAGTTTTGTGAGTTCAAGGCGTTGGTTGAGAAAGAGTCAGGGAAGCAAGTGAAATCTCTCCGGAGTGATAATGGTGGTGAATACATCTCTAGAGAATTCAAAGACTTCTGTAGCAAAGAAGGAATTCGAAGAGAACTCCTAGCGCCTCATAACCCACAACAGAATGGGGTCACAGAGAGGAAGAACAGAATGATCGTGGGTGCTGCACGGGCAATGTTGCATGATCAGGGCCTTCCCATACATTTGTGGGCTGAGGCATGCAACACTGCATTTTATGTGCAAAACCTTTGTCCTCATAGAGTACTTGGCATGAATACACCCGAAGAGGCGTTTTCTAGTAAGAAGCCTGATATTTCTCATTTGAATATTTTTGGCTCACCTGTTTACATTCATGTGATGAAGGATGCTAGGAAGAAGCTGGAGCCAACCGTAGAGGTTGGGATATTTTTGGGGTATATAGAAACACCCCACAATTATCGTGTGTATTTTCCAAACAGTTGGATGACTGTCGTGCGACGGGATATCAAATTTCATGAGGAGAAAGCCATGAAGTTGTCGCTTGAGAGGGAGCTACACTTGCATGCAGAGGAGGAGCTACTTGTTCCTAAATATGAGCCTCAAGATGTGGATCAGCCACAAGAGGAGGTTCATGGAGTGGAAGAAACCACTCATGCAGTGCAAAATATCAGAGGGTGGAAGCGCACTACAGAAGTTGAGCGACTGAATCTTGATGCAGCGCAGAATGTGGGAGCTCCTACATCACAGTGCATACAAAGACAGTCACCTAACCGATTTACTGGATACATGGCTCTGATGAGAAAGTGTACCGTGATGAAGCCATCATCTTTCGAGGAAGCTGTGGAGGATCCCGCATGGGTAGATGCCATGGTGGAAAAGTATGATTCGATTGTCAGAAACAGTGCATGGGAGATTGTCCCAAGGCCGGAAGGGAAATCAGTGGTAGGTTCAAGATGGTTCTACAAAGTGAAGCAAGCTGCTGATGGGAGTGTTGAGAAGTATAAGGCAAGATTTGTTGCCTGGGGCTTCTCACAGATCGAGGGGATCGACTATGAAGAAACCTTTGCACATGTCACAAGGTATTCTTCCATACGGACCATCCTTGCTCTCTCAGCGCAGATGGGTTGTCACATTCATCAGATGGATGTGAAGACTACGTTCCTCAACGGAATCATTAAGGAGGAGGTGTACATTGAGCAGCCTGAAGGATTCAAAATATTTAGCAGCGAGTCGCATGTGTGCAGGCTCAAACGAGCGTTGTATGGGCTGAAACAAGCACCTCGTGCTTGGTACACACGGATAGACAGTTATTTCACCAGACTTGGTTTCGCCAAGAGTGAGGCGGATCCAAACCTATACCAGATTGTGGTGGAGGGTAAGCTTTTGATCATTGTGCTTTATGTAGATGATTTAATACTAACGGGTGATGAACTTTTAATACACTCATGTAAGGCAGATCTTGCAAAGGAGTTCGAGATGAAGAACTTGGGCCTCCTTAATTATTTCCTAGGATTGGAAATTTGGCAGCGGAAAGGTGAACTGTTTGTGTCTCAAGGCAAGTGCGCCCAAGAGATACTGGAGAAGTTTCACATGCAAGACTGCAAGCCTATCGACACTCCTCTTCCTGGTGGTTGGAGGAAAGAGGATGCTACATCGGCAGAGGTAGTGGATGCCACTGTTTATCGACAGTTGGTTGGTTCGCTCATGTATTTAGTCAATACACGACTGGACATATGCTATGCTGTGAACCAGCTTTCACAAGCGATGGTGAAGCCTACCAAGCTCTTTTGGAAGGTAGGAAAGCATGTCCTGAGGTATCTCAGGGGCACATCTGGGTATGGATTGTGGTATAGATAGTCGGATGATGTGAAGCTGCATGGCTTCATGGATGAAGATTGGGCAGGAATCCCAACTGAAAGAAAGAGCACATCTGGAGGGATTTTCAATATCGGATCTATGGAAGTTTCTTGGTATAGCAGGAAACAAAGATCTGTGGCACTCAGTTTAGCAAATACTGAGTACATGGCAGAAATTTTGGCTACATGTGAAGCTATATGGATGAGGAAGATCCTGGTCGGTTTGTTCGGTTCTCACTTAGATCCTACTGTGATATATTGTGATAATCAGAGTTGCATTAAAATCTCGGTTAATCCAGTTTTTCATGATATATCTAAACATATTGACATCCGATACCATCATATCAGAGATTGGAGGAAAGAGGATGCTACATCGGTAGAGGTAGTGGTTGGAGGAAAGAGGATGCTACATCAGCAGAGGTAGTGGATGCCACTGTTTATCGACAGTTGGTTGGTTCGCTCATGTATTTAGTCAATACACGACCTGACATATGCTATGTTGTGAACTAGCTTTCACAAGCGATGGTGAAGCCTACCAAGATCTTTTGGAAGGTAGGCAAGCATGTCCTGAGGTATCTCAGGGGCACATCTGGGTATGGATTGTGGTATAGACAGTCGGATGAGGTGAAGCTACATGGATTCACGGATGCAGATTGGGCAGGAATCCCAACAGAAAGAAAGAGCACATCTGGAGGGATTTTCAATATCGGATCTATGGAAGTTTCTTGGTATAGCAGGAAACAAAGATCCGTGGCACTCATTTTAGCAAAGGCTAAGTACATGGCAGCAATTTTGGCTACATGCGAAGCTATATGGATGAGGAAGATCCTGGTCAGTTTGTTCGGTTCTCACTTAGATCCTACTGTGATATATTGCGATAATCAGAGTTGCATTAAAATCTCGGTTGATCCAGTTTTTCATGATATATCTAAACATATTGACATCTGGTACCATCATATCAGAGATTGTGTGCAGCAAAAGATCATGTTGCTTTCTTACATTCCTACGGAGGATCAGGATGCAGATATTCTGACGAAGGCACTCACCAAGAGCAAATTCGAATACCATAGAGACAAGATCGGGGTGGCAGATAATCCCTATCTTGTTGAGAGGGAGTGTTGATATTCAACAAGATGATGAGCTTAGTGAAAAGAGTCACCTTCACTAAGTGGGCCCGCAGGCTATTTTTGGCGCAAAGTCTATTTTAAGACATGTCGATCATATTCTATGAGTTGCAGGATGTTATTTGTGGATGGTTGGTCAAGTTGGAAAAATAGATGGACTTCTATTTTTAGGCATATTGGGCGGAGTCTATTTTTAGACTGCCAGTCTAAAAATAGATATGTCGAATATTATTAGCTCTTAATAATATTTGGACTCTAAACATTATCTTATTCTCTTGGAGCATGAGTTTAGTGCACATATGGGGTGGTGATATAAGAATTAGCTATTCTGCAGGGATGGCATGCTTGAACTCTTTTGGAAACTAGATTTTAGAACTTAGTAATGAGTTTGGTGGAGTTGGAAGAAGTAGTTATTGAGTTGTATTTAGTTTAACTCAGTTAGACTCAGTTGAGCTAGTTGTATCTAGTCTAACTGAATGATACACTAGTGAGAGTGGAGTGAATTAATTAGTTAATTAATTCACTAAATAATAACTCATTAATCAACTGAAGAATACATCAGTTAACTACAGTGCATGGCAGTTTCAGTGGAGACCAGTGGAGAGATAGGTGAAAGGGAAAGATAAACTATCAGTGATGCATTGATTTCATCCAACACTTAGTGGAGATGCCAATGAGGATTGTGTGAGCAAGGCTGGAGTAATTCGAACTCATTCAGAGCCATTATTCAGCAGGGATTGCGCAATAGAGGCAGGCTAGCAGGTTGCAAAGATCAGTGCATGGATTTGCAAGATTGGGCTTGATTAGTGTGTAGCGATTGTATTGTATTGAAAGCTTGATATGATTAGCTTTGTATGAGGATTGTTACATGATATCTATGACATATATTATATACAGATAGTTGGATTTTTCAGCTTCAGGATTTCCCGTTAAACAACTGTGTTAATGTGTGTGAATTTTTATTGTTTCATGTGTGCATTGCAATCTTGATTTAATTTCCGCAAATGATCAATAGTGGAATATATTATGTATTTTGCATGAAGTTAAAATAGTGTGAGATCAAGAGAATCTTGGACATATAACACATAAGTTATATAATTTCTACAAGTTCAACAATGGATTTTTATGCAGATGAAGAAGCTCAGGTTCTACCTCCCAAGCCCATCATCAGACCTTAGGAAGAGCTTGTCCACAACAAGCACATAACTGGTCCTGGATATGAAAAGGAGTTGTCCTTTCATATTCCAGACTACTCCAAGCCCATCAAATTTCAGAGTTTTGGATTTCTTCATGAGAGTTCACCTTCAGTTGTTCCAGATCCTGCTCCTCTTTCACAACAACAACAACAAATTGTAAAATTCCAACACTGTGATAGAGTTGGCCATATGAAAGATCATTGTTTTGATCTTCACCCATGCAAGCACTGTGGTCGGCACACCCATTCTTCACATAGATGCTTCATAAACAAGCCTCCTGCAAGAACAAAGATTCATCTTGGATGGATCGCTTCTTAGCAATGGTCATCAACATCCAAGAAGATGTCTAAGTCATATGTCAGAACTTGTTCTAGAATATTGAAAAATCTTGCAGTTGATTTTTTGCCATAATCTCACCATGTACTTGATAGGGGGGGAAATGGTGGTCGTCTACAAGCTTCGAAGCCACATCAAGCGAGCCTAAGCCACAACCTGTCATTCCATATTCAGAGTTGTAGCTAGAGACACAACACTCCAAGAGAGCTTGAGCCACAATCTCTCATTCCAAATTCAGAGTTGTAGCCAGAGACATGGATGCCCATGAACATTCGTTTGGTTGGTGGACAACATTAAACCATCCATGTGAGGTTGATATTATTCTTCTTCAAATAATTCGGGACACTTCCTCTAGTAGAAGACTTCAACTTCTTGCCAGCTTTGGTAGAGTTCTAGGAAATGCATTAAGCATTCCAGTGTTGGTAGTCATCCTTAAACCATCACAGGTTGTAGACCTCCCTTCCTCTAGGTTGAAGGTCTCCCTCTTCAAATATGAGGGACACTTCCTCTAGTAGAAGACATCAGCTTCTTGCCAGATTTGGAAGAGTTCCAGGAACTACGCTAAGCATTCCAGTGTTGGTGGTCATCCTTAAACCACCTCTTTATGCCAAAATTTGAGAGAGTTGATTCAGCCTAAGTGCAACCATGCACAATTTGTAGATTTGTATTACAAATCTCTTCTTGGACTCACACATACCCCTTCAGATTAAGGGGGGGAATGTTGACACGTAATCCCCTATGGGTAGGTGTGGAATCCGAATGGACAAAAGGAATCCAAGTGACCTTGGAATGAAAATTCCATGAGTCACGCCATTGTATTATAAATATACATCATATTAATGGTAATAGAAACTCACACTTATCCTATCTTTCTATGTTTGTGTTCTCCATTTACCATGCATGTGTTTAACAATTATTTTATTATTTTTCCTTAGGATGCCACTTTTAAGATGAAATTTTCTCTAATGATACAAGAAGGCTTTATATGAACTGCCTGAGAGGGTTAGGATCCTCTTTGAAGAGAGGGACACTAGGATGGTTGGAGAAAATTCTAAGTCTCCACATGGAGAGGGAAACTCAGAAGGCAAGAAGGATGAAGAGAAGGGTTCAAAGGGTAGTGTAGGAAAGCCTCCTCCATATCCACCATCTTGATCATCATCCTCATCTTCACCATCAACATCATCTTCCACTTCAACCACCAAAACCACACATACTCACTCAAAAGCTCCAAAAGGAAAAACACCCTTACTCAAACTTGATGTCAAATTTGAGCTTCCAATGTATAATGGTGAGATAAATGCAGAGAAATTGGAAAATTGGATACATCAATTGGAGGTGTATTGCATAATTCAGAACCTTCATGAAGATGACATAAATATTTAATTGGCTTCTTTGAGGATGGAAGGATCTGCACTTGTATGGTGGGAAGCAAGGACTCAAGAAGAGATGAAAAAATAAGATAATATCTCTATGTCTTGGTAAAGTTTTATTTCTTCCATTAAATGGAAGTTTTATCCTCTAGCTTATATGCAAAAGGCCATTATGGGCTAGAAAAATTTTAGACAATTGAAAGGGAAAAGTATACAAGATTATACTCATAAATTTAAGAGAATAACTCTTATTTTGGGTATTAATTTGTATTCTCAAGAAAATTTGTTAAATTATATTGGGGGTTTTCATAGTTACCTTAGGAACGTTGTTCTCATGTTCAATCCCATACA
This sequence comes from Pinus albicaulis, assembly GCA_034641835.2. Lineage (NCBI taxonomy): Eukaryota > Viridiplantae > Streptophyta > Pinopsida > Pinales > Pinaceae > Pinus > Pinus albicaulis. The sequence continues at coordinate 1,225,592,845 of CM076580.1, forward strand.
CATATATGAGGTTTGTGTTCAAGCCACACATTTAGAAGCAAGAGGGAAACAAAACATAGCTAAGAAAAGTGATAGTGAGGGTAAAGGAAAGGGCAAGTTTTATGGAAGAGGAAAAAGTAATAGCATTGCCAAAAGAGATAGAGAAACTCACATGTAAACACTATTTGAAGAATGGCCATGATGAATACCATTGTTGGAAGCTTCATCTAGAGTTGAAGCCAAAAAAACTGAAAGCTAAAGAAAAGGAGAAAATTGTTGCAATAATTGAACATGGCTTGGGTTTAGATTCAAGAGATGAAACAAAGATTACAACCATGGGTTTGAAAGGTAAGAATAGAGCAAGTACTAGTTATTCAAATTGTTCCAATGTCACTCAAGATGAAGATAGAAGAATTGAATTTTTCCATATTAGAGTTGTCTTTAAACATACCAAGATAGATACACTTTTTGATAGTGGATCACAATCTAATCTGATTTCTGAAGACTTGGTTAAGCAGCTAGACCTTGAAACTATTAGACATCCAAGACCTTATCCTCTAGGGTGGATATGCAAGAATGAAAAGTTGCAGGTTACAAGGAAGTGCATACTAAGATTCGCCATCAATTCAAACTTGATGAAGTTGAACTTGATGTGGTGTCGCTTGAGATATCAGGTATTATTTTTGGAAGTCCTTACCTTTATGATAGGAAAGAATTATTTCATCACCATGAGAATAATTATCACTTGTTTAAAGATGGAATTGAGTACGTAGTTAGAGTGCATAAGAAGAAGACGAGTGTGTCTCTTATACATGCAGGAGAAATGAAGAGGATAGTCAATGCAAGTAAAAATTTGACATTGTTAATGATCAAATATAAAGATGTTTTGAATCAAACCTTTCAAAAATATGCATCGAATGAACATGTTGATTTCATTAAATTTTCTTATGCTTGTAATGAGATGTTTTAGGACTCTAACAGGTTTCCTTTGAAAGGAGGTAAACAATATGTGACAGATTTGCAGTGGTCAACATCAGTGTTGAGCAGTGTTGGAAACGAGATGTCAGTGCAAGAGAGTGAAAAGGTCAAAGAGAAAGCGACAAAGCAATTTAAAAAAGACGGCATGGGTTCCAAAAGTGATTTTTTTTGGTTTCGAAAAGGTACATGGAATTGGTGAAGATACTTGGTCAAGAGTCGACGCAAGTACAAATCAAGATCAATTAAGAATCACAATGACGAAAATGTGCAAGGTGAGACAATTTTTAAGCTTCCTTTGATTGATGACCAAAGTAGGAACAAGTTGGTTTCTACAAGAATAACTTGCTGCTCTGCAAATTCATGGAAATTGCAGCATGACAGTGTCAATGACAGCAAGAGAAGGTGCCAAAGTCAAGGAAAATTTTAAGTTTTTGTGAAAAGCTCATTTTGATGAAAATGGGAAAATTTCAGTGGATAGAGACTGGAAGGGTGAGGGAACAGTACCCTCATCCACATGATCAGTAATAAAAGATATTTTGGGGTCCAAAAGGCTTCTAGTGGTGAGGAATGATCGAGTTCTCAATGTAAAAGCTCAAAAATGAAAGTGCTTAGAATTTATTGGAAACTGAATGACGACGAAGAGCTCGTCGCCAGGAATTCAACACAATTTGTTTCGTCGAAAACAGAGTCCAGATGAAGAAGATAGAGTCTGATGTTTGTTTACCTAAATAGCTAAAAATTTGCAGCAGTGATAGGTTGGTGACATGGCAGCCCAGTCAGCAAATTTAAAAATATTCTAGGAATATTCTTCAGTTTCATCCAATGACACTGTGACAAGTGTCACTGCAAGATTCGCTAGTCTAGTTTGAAGGTGGATTTTTTTTATGTGTTTCTCCTAAGGTTGAATTCAATTTTTTTTTATATTAAGGTTGGGACAGTCCAACCAGAGGCTAACACATGGTGCAGCCAGGGGCCGCCACGTTCCCCCTCTCGTGGACCAAGGTGGATGGAGGATTTAATATTATATGGTGCATTTTACATTATGGTACAAATACATATATTATTTGGGCGCATATTAATTTTATATCAAAGTCCGAAGACCTAAGTCCAAAGACCAATCCAAATTATCAAAGTTTGAATTAATTCATATGCAAAAAGTTTTACATATATATATATCGGTGGTAAAACTTTATACAGGGTTGGGCAGAGGTCGGGGCTTGACCCCACGACCTCCCCCACACTACTCTCTGCCTTTACCAATGAGCCACCACAAAAGTCCTTGTTAACATATGGCGCTGACTTCTATTTGATATCAATGGTTTGCAAAGGTGGGGGTTTGGAGGGGGCCAACCCCCTACTCACAGGACCATCTAATGTAACCTACGACAGAGTTTTTTTAAGAGCACAGAGATTATGTTAATGAGCGGGTTTAATACCCCTAAACCTTTTATTTATGCGCTAATACATTTTTAAATTTGGATTAGTGATAAACGTGCTTAATGCGCTAATCAGAACTTATCCATAATATAATCTCCACTTATGTTAATTAACTCAGAGTTTAAGTTGGCGGTAAATTCGGCAGACCTGCCAATTTAAGCGCTGCCCCAAATTTGGCGGCCCTAACTGGAGTCTTCTCCAGTTTTGGAGGAAGTTTACTAGGAAAAACTATTTTGGCCATATATTTGGAAAATTTCGACCAAATTGAGTGCAATAAGAGTCATTTATGAATGATTTGGAAATTTTCGACACATTGAAGTAGGTTTGAGGAGCCGTAGGTGGATCTAAATAGCATTTTTTTCACATTTGAGCTAATACAGAGGCCCAATCCATGGAATTTGGACCAAGGAGATGTAGTACAGGAGGGGTGAACTCCTTCATCAAAAAATTGTGTTAATGGATCAATTGTGATAGTTTGTTGTACTTGTTTTTGATGTTGTTCAACATTTTTTTTTCATGCTTTATGCTCTTGAATTTAACTTAAAAACTCAACTCATTTACCTATTTGACACTCATAAAAACCAAGGAAACCTATGCACATAAAATTAAGGGATCAAAAATTATTTATAAATATGAAGATGAAATTAGCACAACAAAACTAACATTCAAATTCAGATCACCCAACCCCTGGTGCTATGGGCACCATGGGATTTTTTAGTGTCTAAATGTTTCAGTGATCAAATACACTCTTTCAAGTATACATGGTAGTGGTCCTAGGTCAAAATTTCATGCTTTCGAACCAATTCTCAAATAAAATTTTGTTCACTGAATGTTGTCTAGGTCTGAATGCTAATTCCTTCACTCATTCATGGTCATTATCAAATTCAAGGTCATTATCAAATTCAAGGTCATTTCATTCATCATCACCTAGGGTCATCATTCAACATACATCCATCTAGGTCATGGTGTAGGTATCTTTTTTTTCGCCATCATAATGTCCAATCATGTCATGAAATAAGGGAAACAAGAGCCATTGTCACCATACAAATAATCTTCATTGGGAGTTAGCAAAGATAGGAAATAAAGTAAAGGAAACTTGTCCTTTTTGCAAAGAAGTGTGATATGATGGTCAATTTTTTTCTCAAAGTACAAGATGATGTCACTAAATCCATCGGAATGGTTAGTTCATCATTTCTCAAGTTTCAGATGCTTCCAAGCCAGTAAGTGAACATTCCTCACCTCTCATTTAGTTCAATTTCTTCAGCAAAGGGTGGATTTCTTCTTCTGGGGTTTTCAAATACATTTTTGGTTTCATTGAGGTTTGTCTTACTTCAGTTGGGAAACCCCTAGTTTCATCACATTAAAACCTTCACACATCACTCATATACCTTACCAAATCACTACATATCACTCAAACCCTAATTCTCACTACGCTTTTGCAGAGATACTAGGTCAACTCTGTGTTTAGGCCCTTTTGACCTCTTTCCCTTATCCATTTCAAAAAATTCCACCTACACTATGTTCCTAACACACTACCCAATCTCCCATAATTTTTTCATATTTTTCCCTAACTCCTATCCCCTCCATTTCCCTCCGTAAACTTGTTGCCCCATTTTCCCTTATTTTCCTAGTTTTCACCGTTCATTTCCTTCATATCAAAATAGGGTTTTCCTTGTTGAAAAACATCATAGAGGGTGAGAAGAGGGTCCATAAGGTAGGTCATAATTCCAATTTTGAGCCAAATTAGACCCATGGCATCAATTTCAGAGTTTTGTGATCAAGCTAGGGTTTACATTGCTTACAGGGACAATCCTACTTCAAATTTAGTTTATGAAGTAATGATGATAAATTTGACAAAAGTGAAAGAGGTTTTTGTCAATAATATACCAAAGAGAAAAAACCTCCTTAATTTTATGCATAGGTGTTATGATTTGATAGAAATGACAAAAATATAGTTGATCCAGGTCATTTTCTGCACTTTTGAACAAGTTGTCTTCAAGTCATTTTTTCAGGGGTTTGGAGCAGGTGTTTGCAGTGCTTGATTACTCCAATGTGTATCAGACTTCCTTAGCATTCCAACCATACCAGTTTCAGCCAAAAAATCCTCTGGGAAGACATCCAAACTCCCTCTCAAAGATCACGCTACGCTTCTGCTAAGAGCACGTTACACTTCTGCAAATTTTAGTGACCAACTTAAAACTTATATTTTGAACAATTGGGAAAGTAGTTTTGAAAACTGGAGGATGTTGTTGTTAATAACATGCCAAGGAAAAAAAACCTCTCTCAGTTTTTCAAAACACGTTATTTTTAGAGAGATATTGATCCCTATTGGAGCCATATTTATGCAAAAAAATTTGGAAAATTTTGAGATTTTTTGGAAAATCTGGAAATTTCATCTTTATAGAAGCGTCGTGCAGCGACACGACACTTTTCCTCAGAGAATCCAAATAAGGAAATTTTTATATGGTTGGATAGATTTTGACATCTAATTTTGAGATGTGGTCTGATATTTTGATGAAATCCTTTATTTTTGAAGAAAAATCCCAAAAATAGCCCTTTTTTCATGCTTCTACCACTCATTTTGCCTCTACGCGACGCTTCTAGAGTGAGGTTGGGAGAATGAATTTTTGAAGGCCTTCTAGGGAGTATTTTCTCAGTTTCAGGGTTGGGATGGAAAGAGGAAACATGGGTTACCTAGCCTAATTTTCATATTTGCAAATGGATGCCTAAAAGTCGGTCAACTTCACCTTCAAAGTGGCGTGATGCTTCTGTTGGGAGGCGCGACCCTTCTGCTAACTAGTGCGACGCTTCTATCTTGGATTCCTTTTGGACAATTTTCAAGCCAAAAAAATCCAAATTTCGAGGTGCAACTATCCTATGAGGTGTATTTTTGATAGGAGAGTTTTATTTTTGCCTCTCATTTTGGAGGAATCATGTAATTAATCAAAGAGACATACATTCCTAGTTATTAGCTCAATTTGAGGGGATAGTTTCTAACTTCCCTAGATTCTAGGTAATGACTCATAGAGTCCATTTATTATGTATTTTTGATCAGGTTTCACCCCAATGAGGTTTCATGACTTCTATTTTCTATATGTAGTCCAACTCAAGTGATTTTAGAGGTTGGATAGTTGTTATTTGCATTGTGCAGCTATTGTACAAACCTTTTTCAGTGAAATCAAAGACATGTTGCAACTATAACCTTGGGACTCCAGTGGTATGCTTTTGAGCATTGTTTTTTCTTTGTAACCTCATCAAGTTGAATGTTATGTTATCTTTCCATCACATTTATGCTTATGTATGTTAATATTATGAGTCTATGAGCATAAATCTTGCTTTCCATGCTCTGTTTTATAATATTTTCATGAATGTGTTTCTACCCTTATGACGAATGAATTCATTTAACATGCTCATTCTGACTCTCTCTCTTTTAAAACCATATACCCAATGAAAAATTAAGTATGTTCCTAATTTTACCTACATGGAATCATCCTTGTCTCTGCAATTGAACCTTTAAAATCATACCCAAAACCTAGACCTAGTTCCTTGACTGTCATTCCTATCCAACAAAAACTCAAAAAAAATAAAACCATAATTTACTGAGCTTTATAACTAGCTTAAGATCATTATATATCTAGTAATCTCATTGGTTGTGAAAGTGACATTGAGAGAGTCCTCTCTGGTTTTGGTATGGCTATCTACCAGACCTAAAGGTTGGTTTGAGGTTACCTCCTTCAGTTCCATTCTTAGACTTAGGAAAATGGGGGAGTGATAACAGGATTGGAATTGAGTCTAGTCCGATGGGGGCGACATTTAAGGCCCAAACCCCTGTCACATGGACGGCATGGACCTTATGGCAGAGTATTTGAGGGATAGTGTGACATGGGGACGGTTAGCTCCGAACCCTAGCCACATCAAGTGCATGCGGCTACCATCCTGACAAATTTGGTGCCTAGACCAGCGAGGGCGGACTGTTGGTCCAGCCCTCGGCCTCATGGCGCCATGTGGCCCTAGTTTTGTGCCTAAGATATTATTAGGCGAATTAAATAAGTGAAAATTTGCACCAGATGCAGTCACAATTGTCGCTCAGTTTGCAGGTTGAGCCACTTTAGGGGATGAATAATAGAAGAACTTTGGGGGAGCCATAACTTGGTGATTTTTTTGTCTTTTTTATCCCAAGAAGAGCCTAGGTAGGGGTTTTTTGGCATTACGAATCCAATGGAAGCCTCTCTTATTGATTGGAGTACTACTGCAAATACTTCTTGTAGGTTTTAGTCTTATGTTTCCAGGAGCAATCAGTGGTTTGAAGCAGTTTTGAAGGAATTTTTAGTATGGAGAGGACCTTGTAGGGGTTTTCCTACCTTGATATGTTATTTGCAACAGTTGTGAAATATATGGTGTAGCTCATGTTTGTCTTTTCTCATTATTTATTTTTGAGGAAAGCTAATTTTCTTACTCCAATTTGGATTTTTTTTACAATTTATGCTCATTTTCAGATGGAGTACAGGGTCTTGATGTGAGAGCCATTTTCTTGTTGAATTTTTCATGATTGACTATAGGTGGTCATGCTTTTTAGAGTGATATTTATTTGCAGGAGAATGTTTACCTGAAGGAGAAACAAGCCAATCATTTTTTCAACAAATTTTATGTACTCTTTATCGCTAAAATATATGGAGTGGTCTTGTTATGTTAACAAGCCCGATGATGTAGCCCAAGAGGGGTGAAATCTGACAAAAAAATAGGTTTTGTATCTGTTAATGTTTGTATTTGTGAGTTACTTGTGTATATATTTCTTGTTTAAGTTCATATGACAATTAAATCATCGTCCTTGAAAAGAAACTAAAATTTTTGTACAATAGACCCATTTTATTTCCTTGCAAAGCGTCAGAGGATGGTAATTTTTTTTTAGGAAGGAGAAGTTCTCCTCCAATTTCAGATCATACATCAATGGTTTTGGAACAAGACCAACATGTATGGTATCAATGTCTTTGTGAGAGAAAAAAATTATTATATCATATCATGTTCCATTTTTAAAAATTTATTGGTAGCACATTATGGGGATATTAAGAGCTACATATTCTTTATTCAATTAGTAGATCTTTGACAAAAAGATCCAGATACAAATCACATTCAACAATTCCAAAATTGATTCCTAGAGTATATAATATTTCACAGGATAATTTGTTAGACCTATTTACAGGAACTGTAAAGGAAAACATTGAGAGGTGTGTCTCATTGAACTTAAATATCTAGAACATGTTTTTTTTTCTAGAAAGGAAAGTTAAAAGTAAAAATATGGCCACTAGAAAATTGTTCATTAATAACCATAAAGAAAATCATGCTTCATTTCCTAAACCTAGAAGGTTGACTCCTTATAAAATGTATGAAAGAAGAGCAAAGGGACTATGTTTCAACTACGATAGCAAGTATAGTAAAAGGCATAAATGAAATGAGAGGAAATTATTCTACATAGATTTTGAAGATCAAGAATTTCAAGAAGTGGAAACTTCACCAAATCTAGAGCTAAACGAAACTACTTGTAATGTCCCAAAAATGAATTTAGCAGCAAAATTGCTTCAAAATTTTAGCTTTCAGATCCATAAAAAATTTTCATGAATCAAACCACAAATTTCAAAGAAAAATAAGGAATTCTTTAATACCACTATAATGTACCAAAAATATCATTTTGCAAGCAATTTCTTAAAATTTAAATTGTCAATTCCTTAAACTATTTTCACAAATTGAACCACAAAATCAATGACAGTAACATGAAATAAAATATGAAACTAAGGAATTGACAAGATAATCTTACAGAAAAATCACCCTTATTTTATGAACATGAAGAGTACATATAATGCAGTAAATGGCTAAGAGAATGACCTCCCACAAATATCTGTTACACGCTGAAACTGGGCCTCCAAAATATGAACTAAGAACAATAGCTGCAACATGAGAATTCTAGATGAATTCACCAAGGAGAGAGATGGGTGTTCGCCTATTCTCGCTGAATCACCAAGGGTTCTATCCTGGGGATACTATGTCTGAAGTTAGGAACTCCTTGTTCTTTAAACCTCTCCATAAGAAAAATACTCAACTCAAAGATATCTCCAAATGATTTCCTCCTCCTCTTTTATAGATCCGATGGATAGAACTCCAAGCCTCTAGAAACATCTTATTTTATTGTTTTATTATTATTATATAAGCTCATCCATTGAATTTATCTTAAGTGACTTTTTAATTTATTTTATTTCACTTAAGTCACTTTTGGGCCTTTTCTTCCAATTAATTATTTTCCCTTAATTAAATGACTAATTAAATTCATTTTTAATTAGGAAAAATGGAAAATCACCTAATATACTCTCTTCGGCCACTGGAATTCATTTCTCAACATCCCATCCTCTATATATTCTCATTTCAGTTCCAACGAGCTCTTACACTAAGGTGTTCCATTAAATAAACTTCTCGGAATGCCACCTTGAGCATAATTAATTAGAATAGGCCCCATTAAATGATAATTTTTTTTAAGTTGTGGGAATGAAACAAAACGAAAGGCAAGTTGTGCAGATGATGGAATATGCCAAGAAAATTCCATCGGATCCCATTAAAACTCCTCAAAACTCCCTCGGGACCCCTGATTGTATAATTCTACTCCTACGATCTGGCCATCATATGTCGTGGAAATCCATCCTAGTTGTACTATAGAGGAAAAGGGGACATGAAAAATCCTCTGCCCCAAGATTTATTACAGTCAAGAAATCTACACCTGTCCACTATAGAGGCATCTGCCAACTGATACCAGTATCCCATACGAACTATTGGTCCACATCATGCCTCTAATAAATACATACATAACTGGATCCCTTAATACATGGATCCCAAGCCCATCTCTGACTCAACCTGCTACCAGTAGATCCACCTGGATCCCAATGCCACCTTGGCCAATCATAACCCATATCCCATGGCTCCGAATATGCTATGTCTCTAGCCATAAATGCTACTCCACCAGTGGAAAACTAATACATCACCTCTTTCTAATTCAACCTCTAGCATAGGTTGAGGTTAAACGCACTCTGTTGATGGAGAATAGAGTTGTTGGAATACTAATTAACTTTTGGTCCACATCCCACTACCCATTGAAACATGCAATGACCCTTGTATCTAAGAGCTCTTGATGTAGTGCATTCCTAACTAAGAACGATACTCCATCAATAAGATACCAACTCATGATCTCTCGCCAATCCAATGCAGCAAAACCTATATATGGAAAATGTCTACTAGGTTGATGTTAGACCATGCTCAACTCATGTTTCTCTTCCCGGTCAATCAACAAGATCTAGCTAATAAATATTTCCCCTCTCTATAATGAGAAAAAGTGGGAAAATTGTGTTGCAAGCCCTATATATGTACTCCTGGAGAGGGTTACTTCCTAGAAATACTACAACTCTATTGGCTGCCATTACACCTATTTCACCTAATTAATGGGTAGGCCCAATGATGGATGCACCACAATCTCCAAAAAATCCTCCCTCATCTGACCAAAAACTCCATGCTCACCTCATGTATCAATCTCCTGTAAAATTATCATGCCTGGCTCCAGCATCTCTTGGAAACAAGAGTCTACAAATATTTTCACTCTACTAGTTGTTTCTATATCTATCTACTCAACATCAATGGTTGGCCCCATGGATGTTTTCTCATCCTCCTCTATTATGGGCTCTACAATAGCCTCCAACTCGCTCTCCAAGAATGCTCCTCATGCACACTATGCACATCAACCTCCTCAACTAAACCATGATCCTCTATGTGGCCTCCATGTTGAATCATCAATAGCTCATTTGTCAAGTTTTCCCCCCAAAAATCTGTTGTTGATCATATTCGTCCATCTCACTTAGATGCAAATCTAGGCTGCTATCAGCAACTCCCCATGATTACTCATGCTCATCCAAGGTATTCTCATAAGAACCCATGGAATTAACCATAGAAGAAGAATACTCATCCTGAAGGTCAAAAGGAACCTCCTCCTGATCTATCTCAATCATCTCCTCAATGTCACTAAAGAATGAGTGGTTAGGTTCCCAAGGTTCCTTACAGATGAATCAAAGGCCCTTCCTCCTCAACTCATTCTTGCTACATTGTTGGTTACCACAAATCCACCGCAAATCCCCTTGGGTCAACTGTATCCTGAAAAACTCAATGTTCTACTTAACTAACCTTTTGGCTAGTTCATAAGTAGTAGATGAAACAAAATTTTTCCTCCCTCCAAATGGAAAACAACCTAGATCGCAACCTCCTCCAAATGACATCATGGCCTCCCATACACAAGGGAAAATTGGATTGCATGTGTCATCTGTGTTATGACTATGTCAGGATGATATTTCCTTGAAGAAGTGTTGGAACATCTGCAATATAAAATCATTACACTCTAGGTAAAACATGAGGTCATAAGTGCTAACCAAGGTCGTGACTTCTAAAATATCTAGCCTCTTCCCAAAGGTAGGGCCCTCACTGTTATCCAAATCTTGAGAGGTCTCTACAATCAGTCTGAAAACTCTCCTTATAACATCATCATTGTAAGTAATTATATGTGTGGTTAGTCTCATGATGTTACTGATACATGATGCAACTGGAGGTATGACCCCTTCACAAGGTTCCTCCAAGAACTTGTGTTGTATGATAGCAAGAATAAATGGTTTTAGAGACCAAATCAATTTCTTCCCTTCTAATTGGTTCACTTCGAAAAGGAGTGCATCCATTTCATTTAGTTTGAAAAGGACTTTCCCTGTGACCCTCATATGCTTTAAATATGTCCTGAGTGAAAAGATTTTATGTCCTATTTTCGGCCCCTTCTGCACATCCTTGAGCTGCTCTTACTGAAGAAGGGCATGAACCCCTCTTGAGAATGGTTTTTTTTCCTTCTTGGTTTTTTGGTCCAATGTTGCATATTTTGTATTATTAAACCTTTTCAAATTATTCATGAGTTATGTGAACTTGTCCATAGATTATTGATGACAAGTACATTAAGGAGTACACAATATTGGCTAGTTGACTCAATACATATACCTCTTACATCAAGACATACTCATCCATCATAAGTCACACTCAATAATTATGTGGAGGTATAAATATAATATGAAAACCTCATGTAGACTCACCATACTCTCTCACTAATTCAACAAATATTAAAAACTTTATTTGAGAAATTTTAACAAATAATTAGCAAGTAGTACTTTTGTAAAACACACTGCAGATAAAGTGGAAACACTTGCAACATAAATAAGTATGAGAGGAAAATTCTTGAGAGATTTATAATGCTAAAATTAATTTGACACTACACTACATAAAGACCATAAAAACCTAGAAAAATATTGGGCAAATTCCAACTGACTTGGAAATCCCCAATTAGTGAAAATTCCCCTATCTTCCTAGCTCTACACGTTGCTCCAAATAATATAACTTTGTACCAAAATTATCCAATTCTTCAGTCCTACAAACCCACTGTAAAATCACTAGCTCAAATGAGATAAATCTCCTGCAAAACCTCCGACAAATAAACTAGACTACAACAAATAAATTTGGCTCCAAAAAATTGTTAGGTAAATTGACTTAGGGTTAGAGTCGAGGTTGACCAGGTTAAACAATCAGGTAGTTTTGGGGCACATGGTATTGTGCACCCATGGTTTTTGGTTCATGGTATTGCATGTAATGGAGACTATAAAAGGCTAGGAATACTTCATTATGAGATAGGCATGGAGGTGAGCGGTGGAGGCTCACATGGCCAGATAGCTCATGGTTTTAGCTAGTGGTTAATGAAATTTCATTGGATGGGTTTTCCTTGGAGGTGGGGTTTTTTCTGGATAAACATCTATGTTCATGTTTATGTGTTTTTTTGTTGGTTATGTTTTATTATTCCTCTTAGTATTTATTTATATTCTTCAGTAAATTATTTCTTCATTTGGTATCAAAGCCGTATTTGGCTTCAGAGGGATGCTTTTGTAGCCAAGGGTTTTATTGGCATGTGAATGGAGATATGATTTGTTGATGCATAATTGTTTATTCCACAAATTCAATAGAGAGGATAAGGCACGAAGTGTACAAGGCTAGAAAATTTGGCATCAAGCAGCCAAAAAAAAAAAATTCTTTTAATGGGACCAAAATTTTATTACATGTAAATGGGCATATTGTTGTAAGACCTGGTATGGCATGCATACCCCTAGGTAATTAATGGTAAATTTTGGGTTATACTTAGGTGATAGGGGGGATGCCAAGTTAACAACTACCTTGAGTATAAAACTTTGAGGGGGGAAGGGCCAAAGTGAGTGGGGCTCACTCACTTGGCAAGGTTGGATGGATTTAGTCAAGGAACCCCAAGTCAAGTTTAAGGGGGAATTTTAGGTAAATTGACTCAGGGTTAGAGTCAAGGTTGGCCAGGTTAAACAATCAGGTAGTTTTGGGGCACATGGTATTGTGCACCCATGGTTTTCGTCTCATGGTATTGCATGTAATGGAGACTATAAAAGTCTGGGAAGACTTCATTGTAAGATAGGCCTGGAGGTGAGAGGTGAAGGCTCACATGGCCAGATTGGTCATGGTTTTGGCTAATGGTTAATGAAATTTCATTGGATGGGTTTTCCTCAAAGTTGGGGTTTTTTCTGGATAAACATCTGTGTTCATGTTTATGTGTTTTTTTGCTCGTTATGTGTATTATTCCTCTCAGTAATTATTTGTATTCTCTGGTAAATTATTTCTTCACAGATAAACTCATCCCAACAAATAATCTCATCCCCAATAGATAAATATGGCTCCGAAAAATAATTATGATAAATGTAACAATGATATGACCTCAATAAATACAATTTCTTCAGAAAATATCCAGAAGTAATTTTGCCAAAATTTTAATAAATTCCAGAAAAAATTAGACAGTGAGTGAACTACATTTTTTTTTAATTTGTCGTAACAAGAAACCCAACCAAATTTATTAATATTACCAAGGAAGAATATCTATGCCAATAAATTCAACTACTGCATAATAATTCAAACCAACAAGATAAATTCAACCCGGCAAGAGAAATTTGGCACAACAAGATAATTTTGGCCCAGCAAAATAATTTTGGTCCAAAAATATAAATTTGGCCCAGCAAAATAATTTTGGCCCAAAAAAATAATTTTGGCATGGACAAATAATTTTGTCCCAGCAAGATCATTAATTTAAGCCCTGCAAACCAATATTACTCCATCTAATATGTTCTCTTTAACACTTTGAGAAATCACCTACAACAATTGTTCTCTAGCAAAAATATTAAGAAATTTAACCCCAAACTTAGATCCTCTATTCTTTAGCAACAATACGACAAATCCGATTTTAACCCAGAGGTGTTCAAAATCATGCTCTAATGCCACTATAATGTCCCAAAAATAATTTTAGTAGGAAATTTACTTCAAAATTTTAGTTGTGAGCTCCATAAACAATTTGCAAAAATAGAACCACAAATTTCATGAAAAAATAAGGAATGCTCTTATACCACTATAATGTCCCAAAAATAAAATTTTGCAGACAATTGCTTAAAATTTAAACTGTCAATTCCTTAAACCATTTTCACAAATTGAACCACAAAATCAGCAACAAAAACATGAAAATGCAACTAAATAATTGACAAGATAATCATGAAAAAAAATCAGGCTTAATTTATTAAATAGAAGAGTACATATAATGCAAGAAATGGATGAGAGAATGGCCTCCCAAAAATATCTGCTACAAGCTGAAACTAGGCCTCCAAAATATGAACTGAAAACAATAGCTGCAATATGTGAATTTTGGATGAATTAACCAAGGAGAGAGATGGTTGTTCGCTCACTCTCGCTAAATAACCCAAGGTTTTCCGTCTTGGGGCTACTAGTGAAGCTCAGAAATCCTTCTTCTCCAAACCTCTCCATAATAAAAATACTCAACTCAAAGATACCTCCAATAGATTTCCTCCTCCTCTTTAATAGATCTGGTGGATCATAGATCTCCATGTTGAAAATGCAGCAAGATGATGGAGCTTAGTGAAATGAAGTCGCCTTCACTAAGTGGGCCCGCAGGCGAATTCTGGCGCAAAGTCTATTTTTAGACATATGGAGCATGGTTCGGGGATTCCAGTTTGAGATTATTGGAGCATTGGTCATGTTGGTAAAAATAGATGAGACTCTATTTTTTAGGTCGAAGAGGTCGAAGGCTATTTTTAGACTGCCTCTCCTAAAAATATGGAAGTCAAATATTATTTACCCTTAATAATATTTAGACTATAAACTTCAGTTTACTCTCTTGGAGCACTTCAGTTCGAGTCATGGAGGTGGCTCATGCAACTGACAGAGGAATCACATGGTTCCTAGGGTTTGATGGCATCTTGCATGGTTGACTTCAGTTGGACTTCAGTGGCAGAAGTTTGGAGGAGTTAATGAGACAGATAGTGGAGTTGTGTTCTGTTTATTTTAGTTGAACTAGTTGAGATTAGTTTAACTAGCTAATCAATTAGTTATGAGTGGAGTGAATTAAATATTATTGAATTCATTAATTAGTAACTCATTATTCAACTCAAGAACACATCAGTTCACTACAGTGCATGATCAGTTCAGTGGAGACCAGTGAAAGAGGTAGATGAAAGGGTGGAGTTAGCTATCAGTTGTGCATGAGATTTGCACCACACTTGGAGGATTTGTCCATGAAAATTGCGCAGTCAAGCCAAGGAGATTCGAACCTTGGATCTCTATATAGACAGGCCTAGATTGCGCAATAGAGGCAAGGCAATTGGCGGTGAGTTTTGAACCAGTAACCTGTTCAAAAATGAGCTAGATTGTGGGTAACTGTATAAGAAAGTACTGAGTACTTGTGAGGAGTATTGTACTGAGTTTGTTACTTGATTTCTCCATTATAATATACACAATAGCTGCGGGGTTTTCAGCTATAAGCTTTCCCCATACATACGGTGTTAATGTGTATGATAATTTGATGTGTTATCGCTTGATTTTATTTCCGCATGTTTGATGATCTGAGTTGAGTGGAAGAGATTATGTGTTGCATATAAATTCGAATTGTATGTGATCAGGATAGTCTCGGTGGATAATTAATCATTATTCAGAAAATTTCTACACTCCAAGCCTCTAGAATCATCTTATTTTATTATTTTATTATTATTCTAGAACCTCCTCCATTGACTTTATCTTATGTGACTTTTTAATTTATTTTATTTCACTTAAGTCACTTTTGGGCCTTTTCTTCCAATTAATTGTTTTTCCTTAATTAAATGACTAATTAAAGCCATTTTTAATTAAGAAAAATGGTAAATTTCCCACCATACTCTCTCTGGTCACTGAAAGTCACTTCTCAACATCCCATCATGTAGATCTTCTTGTTCTGGTTCCAAGGAGCTATTCAATTGAGGTGTTCCATCAAATAATATTCCCAGAAGGCCATCTCAAGCACAATTAATTAGATTAAGCCCCATAATAGTGTTATTTAAAAAAAAATTCAGAATGCAATGAAATGAAAGGCAAGTTGTGCAGATGATGGAATATTCCAAGTGAATTTCATCGAATCCCATAAAAACTCAAAAATCCCTCAGGACCCCTAATGATGAAATCCTGCTCCTATGGCCTAGCCATCACATGCCTTGGAAACCCATCCTGGCTGTACTATGGAGGAAAATAAAAATTGGGAAATGAAACTACCCCAAGAATACTTTGTCATGCATTGGTCAACATCAGTACTCCACAAACTCTCAAAATTGAAGGATGTTGAATTTTGTAGCTATGGTCGGTCTTCATAATTTAGATTTTATCCCTTGTAATATATAATGAATTTGTAAGACATGTTATTCATGTTTTTTTCATTTTTTACCGCTTGAAATAATTTATATAAGACACGTCCTTCATGTCGACTCCAAAATAGTCAAGTTGACACTCCCTCAATTCAAGTCGACCTAGTGAAGAGACACACCCATTATGGACATGAAAATCATTACATATAGAGCATTCGACACCTCCACAAGGAAAATTCAAACTCACACAAGAAAGACGTTTTTATTCATCCAAGTGAAGGATGAGAAGGAATAAGAATAAGGATAAAGATAATCTCTCTAACTTGCATGTGTGGATTTCTCTATCTTATAGCTCACACATGCGTTTATGGGTAGAAATTTATGGGCAACATATTTTCGAGGACGAAATTCTGCCTAGGGCAGATCTGATCATATCGAATTATTGGGAAGATTGGGAGACTTGAATTTAGGGTTGTTGACCAAGTTTGACCATAAGATTTTTTGGTTTGTTTGACCTCATAGTTGACTAGCTTTATCAGATTTATCTCTTGTTTAATTGAAGAATTTATCTAAGGAAAAAGTTGTGGATTTTTTCCCCCAATTGGGTTTTCCCAAAGTAAACCTTGTGTTTTTTTTGTGCATTGTGATATATATTGTATTTATGGTTTTATGGTTGAATTTTTGAAGTGTAATTGCTTAATGATAAACTAGAATTGTTAAATAAATATCTACAAATTTGAACTAATTATCATTATTTTATAAATTTGTGCTTGTATCTATTGTAATTGAAAAAATAAACATGGCATTAGAGATTTGGTGACAAAAAGGACATTGAGATCACACTTGAACAATACTTGTAAAAGGAAAGGCATTGAATAATACCTCATCTACTATATTATCCATGACTATGAATTCCTATATGAAGGAAAAAAATAAATTGGAAGGAGCCACAAACTTTAGGGCTTGGAAAACAAGGATTGGTATTCTCCTTACCAATAATGATCTTGTAGATATTGTGAATGGTAACTCTACTAAGCCCACAGATGATGATTCAAATGATGAAGGGAAAAAAAAATATGAGAAGGATGATATCACCACTAGAACCACCATTTTGAATTCTATCAGAGATCACTTGACTCCTTATGCTACAAATATTGAATCTTCAAAGTAGATGAATGATTCCCTAGTCTGATTATACATTATCAGCAACATTTGTCAAGTAATGAGCTTGAAGATTGAGCTTCGTGATGTTAGAATGGCATGAAATGACACTATAGCCTCATATTTCATGGGGATATCTCAATTAAGAGTTAAAAATAAATTAATTGATGTCAAATCATTTTTTAAAAGGGAATTACTGACCTCAACATTTAGTTGTTCACCTGAATTATGAAACTCATTTGCATCAGGGATATGTGCCAGAAAAGAAGCCCAATTTTTTTGATGAACTATGGATTGTATGCACTCAAGAAGAATAATCAAGGCTCATGTCTAAAGGGAAGATTTAGAGATCCAAATAAGGTGACTCTTAAGCATATGAAAAACATTTCAAGGAAGGTAGAGGAAGAAATAAATTTCATTTACAAAGAAGAATTGAAGGAAGAAACCCTAGATGAAGAAGACTTGCTCCTCAAGGAAAGAGAGATACGCCAAAATTTTAGTGATATCACTGCCACAAATTTGGTCACAATATACACAATTTCCTTGAAATATCGAATGATAGAAATATTAAAGGAAAGTAGCATGCAACCACAATAGACTTTGAAGAACTTCCAAAAATACTCAACAATGAAGATTCATGTGCCAAAGATTTCTTTTATTTTTCCGTTGTTACATGTTCTATTGCAGATAGTGGTGATTTGTGTCTAGTAGATAGTGGTGCCTCAAGGCACATGACGAGAGTTTGTGACAACCTTAGTGCGTAGTGGGAAGGAGACTTATCTCAAAAGGTGGAAATTGGAGACAACAACAATTATGTGGTAAAAGGTGTTGGGAAGACTTCCATTAAGTTGGAATCAAGTGAAAGCATTCATCTTAGAAATGTTATATATGTATCAGGTTTGAAAAATAATTTAGTTTCCATTTCCTTCTTGGAAGATAAGGGAGATATAGTAGCACTTGTTGATACCAAACTTATTTTATGGCATAAGGTGTAACACCCTCTTCCCACATCTACCCAAGTAACCGAATAACAGGGGTAAACATGTGATAAGAGGTTGTTGGGTATGTGTTATATTCTTTCCATGACTAATCACACGCGGGGTGGTAAGAGGGGGGGCGGTAGCCCCCCCTATCGGGGTTCGGGGCAGCGGCCCGGTGAAAATTTTTGGTCCTTAATTTCCGGTGGACGATCCGCGCCCATGGTTTTGTGCATGGTTTTGCACACGGTTTTGGGGTACGATGGTTTTTGGCCCTTGGTATTTTTGTAGATCCGGTCAAGGGAACTACGGTTATGTTCTAATCCAGGGTTAATGGATTAGGGTTTATGTATGCTTCGGCATGTATATATGTGTTGTAACACTAAAAGGAAGATAATGAAATATCAAGCTGGTTGTCCCGATTTGGGATCGAGGGGAAAATATTTGTGTTTATTTGTTTTATGTTTTATGCTCTCGCTATTGTTTGTTTTCTGTTATAAGATTCGTGTGTAGATAATTTTTGTTCAGGGTTAAAACCTACATTTGGTATCAGAGTTGTTTCGGCTTCAAGGGGATGCCTTTGCTGCTGAGGGCTTTTTTCTCGGGCCTGAGGTAGACCCTATTCAGTGGGAGATCTACGGGATCGATTCTTGCGGTGAAAGAAGATGGCGAGCAGTGGAAATATAGAGATCAAGAAATTTAATGGTCAGAGTTTTGAGTTTTGGAAGCTCAAGATGGAGGATCTGTTGGTGGATAAAGATCAATGGATCGTGGTAGATCTAGGTACTAAACCAACGAAAATGACAGATGAAGACTGGAAGAAACTGGATCAGAAGTCTAAGAGCAAAATACGGTTGTGTGTCTCAGATTCAGTATTGTTGAATGTATCTGGGGAAGCTACGGCGAAGAACTTGTGGGACAAGCTAGGGACTTTGCACCAATCTAAGTCTTTGGTGAATAAATTGTTCCTGCAGAAAAAGTTGTATAACCTGTGGATGAAGGATGGAGACTCGGTGACAGAGCATCTGAACGCCTTCAATACTGTGGTAAGTCAACTGTCATTTGTTGATATTAAAATCTTAGATGAAGATAAGTGCATCAATTTTTTGTGTTCTCTACCAGATTCATGGGACAGTCTGGTTATTGGAATAGGTAGCAATACAACTACCTTGAATTTTGATGACATTGTCTCAGCCTTGATGTCGGAGGAAATGAGACGGAGAAATATGGAGGGCCAGAATGGAGATGCCTTATCTGTACGAGGAAGGTCCCAAAACATAAACAAGAATAAGGTTTCGAGTGGGAGATCTAAATCTAGAGGGAGATCTAAATCTCCTGGAAATTTTGTAAAGGTATGTTGGAAATGCGGAAGGAAGGGCACTACAAAAGGGAGTGCAGATCTAAAGCTCCTGAGAAAGGAAAGGGATCTGATGATGCTCCTTCTGCAGAGGAAAAAACCACCTCGGATGAAGGTGGGGATGTGTATTTGGCTTCTTCTTCAAATACACATGTATATCATGAGTCATGGTTCATTGAATCAGGTGCATCCTTTCACTTCACTCCCCATCGGGAGTGGTTCTGCGAGTATGAGAAATATGATGGCGGTGATGTCTTCCTAGGGGATGATAGGAAGGCCAGAGTCGTCGAACGTGGAAAGGTGAAGCTGAAGCTGCAAGGTGGAAGGATTAGAACACTTATTGGTGTTCTGCATATTCCTGCATTGGCCAGAAATCTAATTTCTGTAAGCAAGATGGATGATGCAGGTGTAAAAATTATAGTGTTCGAGAAAGATGTCTGCAAGATGGTTCGGGGAGCACTGGTATTAATGCAGAGAGTTTGGACGGGAACTCTGTACAAGCTACAAGGTAGCACTTTTATTGATGGGTGTAACACTTCTGTGGTTCCTGAAAGTGGAGCGAAAAGCCTAGCTATCTCTGGAGAAAAGACCATGCTATGGCATCAAAGGCTTGGACATATTGGAGAGAAGGGCCTTCGGATACTGCATAGAAATAGTATGGTAGAAGGTATGTATAATTTCTCTCTGGATTTCGATTTCTGTGAACATTGTGTATATGGGAAGCAGAATTGAGTGAGTTTTCCTTCTGGTGCTAAGAGGGCGAACAAGATATTAGAACTTGTGCACAATGATGTGTTTGGACCTGTGTCAGTTCCATCACTGGGAAAGTCTGTGTACTATGTTTCATTCATAGTGACTTCTCAAGGAATACATGGATATATTTCTTGAGGAAGAAATCTGAAGCTTTTGACAGATTTAAAGAATTTAAGGCTCTAGTGGAAAACCAGACAGAGAAGAAGATAAAGGCGCTGAGGACAGATAATGGTGGGGAGTTCTACAAGAATGAATTTGAAGAGTTCTGTAAGAAGTGTGGTATAGCGTGGCAGAAGACTACTCCATACACACCTCAGTAAAATGGAGTTGCAGAAAGAATGAACAGAACAATGATGGAAAAGTTAAGAAGCATGCTCAGTGGTACCGGGTTAGGACAAGAATTCTGGGCAGAGGCAGTGGAGACTGCATGCTATCTGGTTAACAGATCACCTTCATCAGTGTTGGAGGATAAGACTCCACATGAGGTATGGACTGGTAAGAAACCCCCTCTTTCACATCTAAGGGTATTTGGATGTGATGCATATGTACATGTTCCAAAGCAGAAAAGGACCAAGTTAGATAATAAATCTGAAAGGTGCATCTTTATTGGGTATAAGGATGGTTTAAAAGGTTACAAGCTTTGGAACCCGGAAACAAGGAAGGTTGTGTACAACCGAGATGTGGTGTTTAGAGAGGTGAAAGATGTTTTTAAACATGAATTCATACCAAAGTAACTTTAGAAGATAGAGTTTGAGCTAAAGGAGTATGAATCAGACTCTACAGCAAAGGAAGATTCAGAAGATGAAGAGCCACAAACTCCAGCTATAAGAAGATCAATTCGGGAAAGAAGGCAACCAGAAAGGTATAGTCCATCTGCTTTATATTCAGGTTTTACCTTAACTATAACTGATGATGATCCCAGCACTGTTAGGGAGGCAGTAGATTCAAAGGATGGAAAACTCTAGAAGGAGGCCATGGTTGATGAAATGGCATCCTTGCACAAAAATGAGGCATGGGATCTGGTGGAGTTGTCGGCTGGAAGGAAGCCCATCGGGAGCAAATGGGTGTTTAAGAAGAAGATGAATGTAGAAGGCAAGGTGGAGAAATACAAAGCTAGGTTGGTAACAAAAGGTTATTCCTAGGTGCCGGGAATTGATTTTGGTGATATTTTTTCTCCTGTTGCCAAAGTTACTTCTATTAGATTACTTTTATCTGTTGCCGCTGCATTTGATTTTGAGATAGAACAGATGGATGTGAAGACAACATTTCTTCACGGGGATCTAGAAGAGGAGATCTACAAAAAGCAACCTGAAGGCTTTATGGTGAAGGGTAAGAAATAACTGGTATGCAAGTTGAATAAGTCTATGTATGGGTTAAAACAGTCACCAAGGATGTGGTATCAGAAATTTGATACCTATATACGGGGACTTGGCTTCACTAGAAGAAAGGAGAATCACTGTGTTTATTTTAAATTAATTGGTGACCGTTTTACTTATTTGGTCTTGTATGTGGATGATATGTTGTTGATTGGAAATGATAAAGAAATTATCCAAGATTTGAAGACCCAACTGTTCTCCAAATTCTACATGAAGGATCTTGGTGCTGTGTTGTAGCCTCTACAACACCCTCCAAAAATACAAAAAATAAGAACACACACTTCAAAATTTTTGGAGCCCCGTTAAAACTAAAAGAGAAAAGGCTAAGTGAAGTTTTGAAGGGCAATTCGCTAAGTCGCAAATTCATCCTGTGAAACAATTGCGACCCCTGCGACCTGTGCGACCCCACGACCCTAAGGTCGCCAGGTTGCAAGGTCGCATGGTCCGGAATTAAAGAAGTTGCGACTCATGCGACCTATGCGACCCCGCGACTTTAAGGTCGCCAGGTCGCAAAGGTCACAAGGTCGCAAGGATAAGTAATTAAGGAAATTTGCGACTCAGCGACCTTTGCGACCTAGCGACCCTAGGGTCGCAAGGTCGCAAGGTCGCACTCTACCAACTTGTGACCTCATTAAGTGCCCACACGTGCGACTCCTTTTTATAAGGGCAGGTCGCTAGGTCGCATTTGTGACTCGCGGCGAAAATCGTGGAATTGCTCTGACAGGTCGACTGGCGCGTTTTCTTCCGGGTAAGTTGCCATTTCCTCCCTGTGTTTCCTTCACGAGCATTTCTTGCCAAATTTTGGGCCTCCCCATGGTCTTAATTGCTTGCTGGTGAGGATGTAGGGTTTTCTGTTGAGTTTTATTGTTGTTTTGATTCTCATAAACCCCAAGGTCACCTTTGTCTAGCCCAGATCCTCATGGCTGTGCCCTATCTCCAGTTTAGACCCTTCCTAGCCGCGTATGTTTCCCGTTAGGGAGAGATTATCCGCAAAACCGCGCGCGTTCGAAAAACCCCCGGGTAGACCCAAGTGCGACCTGCGACCCAGCGACCCGGTCGCAAGGTCGCAAAGTCGCGCGATCCTCTGTTAGCGACTCTGCGACCCTGCGACCTAGTCACAAGGTCGCGAGGTCGCATGTGAGTTCTTTGGTTAATCAGCGACCCTGCGACCCCAAGAGAACTGTTAATTAAATTCTGCATGGTAGACTGTATTTAGCCCGTTATCATCATGTCTTTCTCATCATGGGATTCTTTCCTGAATGCAACAGGTGAATTTGGAGCAGACACGATACCGGTTCTCTCTGATTCTAGCAACATGGCACCCCCAGTGTCCCGAAAGAAGGGAAAGAAGGTAGTGGAAGAAGAATCAGACACAGACGTGCAAATATCTCCTCCGCCAATATACAGAGACACCCTTTTCACCTTCGCAAAAGGGGACAGCCTGAGATGGTATGAAGTATACCACGAGTTCGCTATAACAGAAGCTGAGTTTCCAGAAGATCTCCCGGACCGGGAAGTGTACCTAAAGGTCAAAAAATCCAAGTTACATCTAGCAGGGGCACATCCAGCCATCTTCCCATGCCCAGAAATATTAGACTGGATCATTCAGAAAACGGATCCTAAGAAGTTTCTGATCCGAGATAGCAAGGGTAAAGCTTTCGCAACGTTGGAGGGCTCAGACGCCCATGTCTACTACTCACTGCCCCAACTAGAGGAAAAATTTACCCCGAGATAGGCTTCTGCCGATGAAGTACCTGTGGTTGATACAATCAGGAAGTGGTGGGCAGAGCCAGACAAATTTAAGGTCAGGAAAGACCAGGAGTACCCGGTGGCCGCTCTGAGGAAAGTGTACAAATTAGTGGCCGCCATGCTTTGCAGGTTGTATGGACGTCCGGACGCCACCACCTTCAACGGCGCATGGGCAACTATAATGGAGTATGTAACGGTGCACGATACTTGTTTCAACTGGGCCGGTATGTTAATGGGCTCAATGCAAACAAATTTGGCTTCGGCTTTAGCCCCAGACGAAGGAACACCGTCAGAGTTCTATATGGCTTCGTATCTACTAGATGCTGTCTGTGCTCGGCTGCATTTTGAGGGATGGCCACATAACTACGACTTCGAACAGACCCAAGCAGTCCATTTGCAGACCAAGGTATTCTGGGAGTCCAGGTACAAGTCAGATATTGAGCAAATCTCTCAGATATTCATTCCCGCCCTTTACGGGAAGCTATTTGGTCAAGACACCCCCTGCATGTCTTGGCGTGCGATGGAGACACTAGGTCAGGTGGCACACTGGTTTCCGTTTGCGGAATATACATTCATCCGAGTATTTGGCACATTCAAAGCCCCACATGCTCTGCCTAGGTTTATCACCGATAAGGTGCTTATGCAGGAAGTATGTTTCCAGATGACCTCAGGTTTCTCCAATGTCCTTTCCAAAGGAAAGAAGAAACCTTGGCCCGCTCTGCCGCTCACCATCGGTGCTTATACAGTCAAGGACTCCAGAGAAGTAAGGGCTCAAGGGGAAGAGATACAAGGTTATCACTTTAGAAGCCTGGAATACCGAACATATGACCCGTTCAAGATAGTTCCGGAGCACTGTAAGAAGGCCAATTTCAAATGGAGCTATCAGCATGTCGAACGCCCGGAAGATGATGAGAAAAGAAACTGGTACAACGCAGAAATGCAACTAGCTCCGGGGATTGACTCTGACCAAGAAGAATAAGATCACCAAAATTTAGAAGACAGGAGCCAAAAACTAGGAGGCTCTTCTTCCTCCAAAGATAAGAAAACACGGACCAGTACAGGGCCAGACACCTCGGATCAGCTAAAAGGAGCAGAAGCCTAGGCCAAGAAGGAAGAGGAAAATAAAATGAAGGAGGATGAAGAGAAACGTAGAAGAGATGCAAGGATAGAACGGAAAAGGAAACAGGCCAAGGAAAAGGAAAGACAGGAAAAGGAAGCACAGGCGGCGGCAGAACAAGCACTCAAGGAAGAAATTGACAAAGCCGAACAGCAGAAGATAACAAACCAAGCTTCCGCAGCAGAGAGAAAAAGAAAAGCTGAGAGAGAAGCAGAGGCAGAGTCAGAATGCAGGAAGAAGGAGGAACATGACAAGGCAGAAGCCGAGCGCCGGCAAAAGGAAAAAGGAAAAGGACAAACGAAGGATAGAGAGGATGAACTGATCGATGATATTGACATATCTCCCCTGGAGATTCCTCCAAGTGGCAAGAAAAGTATCCTCCCTGATGACGATTTTCCCGGGGAACAAGAGGAAGAGGTCTTCGACCTGACTAGATTGACATTTGACCAATTCTCTTTCAAAATATGGCAAGAGAGAAGAAAATCCTTGGCGCAAAGCCATCCCGCCATATCTACGGTCGCCACTGAAAAGGACATCGTCCCGGATACCAGGACTAACCCGGTAATGATAGCATCAGCAGGCACCGCTTTTGCTGCGGCCACAGAGGAAAATGTCACTAGAATGAGCAGGGAGATTATTTCCCTACAAAACAGGCTAAAAGCAGCGGAACAGGAGAAATCAATACTGGAGAGTGAGATACGATAGCTCCAAGGTAAGCCTTCCCAAGTCAATGAGGTCCCACTGGCGGTCATGAAAGAGTGTGATGTGCTGGAAGCGACCATGAAGCAAGTATATAGGGAAATGCTCACCCTAAAACAAACAGTGGCCCTGTTGGCAGAGGCACGAGCGGAAACCAAACAGAAGCATGAGCAGCTCAGAGAAGCCTCGGTAGCTTTAGACAAAATGATAAACTGGACAGCACAGTACCAGCAAGCTCCCGAAATTGTGCCTAGGAAGGATTGGGGTCGCACACAAGACGCCAAAGTACAAATCCGGATGAAGATGCAGTCCAAAGACAAGCTGGCCAAAGACTTGGACAAAGTGGTGTCTGCATATAATCACCTGATCAGTGGTATAGACTCCATGAATGCTCTTCATCACATTCCGTCGTTAGGGGCACTGGATGAAACTAAAGACTGGGAGCAGGTAGATCAGGAAATTCAGTCTTTTCTGCAACCCGTGAGACAAGCTGCTACCGCACCAGAATTTGAAGCATCACAAGAGAACCTAAACCGGTTGCTTGTCACTCCAGTACAAATCTATACCAAGCTTGCCTCCCTCTCAATCCAGATTTTTCAGAAGAAGGAGACTCTGATACCGAATGCCCTGGAATGTATGCATCGATTAAAAGAAGAAACCCCTCTAGTCTCCCCTATAGCAGCGGATTACCAGACCTGGTGAGAGTTCCTGAAGGGGAAGAAAATTGACGCTCCAGACCTCTCAATCACACGACCACCTCCATAGCTAAGTTCTTTCGGTCGCAGGTCGCGACCGTCCCCAGGTCGCAGGTCGCGCATACGCCTGAGTCGCAGGTCGCACCTGCACCTGGGTCACAGGTCGCAATTGTTTCCACCGGTCGCAGGTCGCATGATCGTCAAAGGTCGCAGGGAAGCTGAACCATCGGGAAGTCGAAGCGTCTGAAAGCCTGAAGGGGCGTTTCTTGAATCTATAAATACCCTTGCGGGGTACATAGTTCAGGGCTTCTCTTTTGTGGACTGAAGAGCAGTATTGCATTGTAATTGAAGGGTCATACTCTGACTCATGTGAAATTCAGATACTTGTTAAAATCCCTTTGTTGGATGATGTATTTAGCTGTGACAAAACTGTGTGTATTCTGCGTATAGTTTCAGAATATCGTATGATTAATGAAGGTGTGTTCTTAATAGTATCATTCGTACTTCATAGCTATCTGTGATTGTGCTTGATGATGCTTAAGTTTATTGCTTGTTCTTATAATGAATGTTAATGAATTATTTTATTAGCATTTCATCGCATCTTTCGGAAAGTTAAGGGATATCCTTGCCACGAAGAACTGTTTCTTTAGTGGTCAGATTATCTTGCATGCATTACCCCATAGATGTGTTGCTAACGACACTCCCTGGGCGTATGCATTTTTTTCATTACCTTGCTACGCACAGTGTTATATATCAGTTTGATACATCAGTCATGTATTCTGTATCATGTGAATGAGTGTATGTCTGCAGATTTAATCAGGTTCTTCGAGACCAAAGAGAAAGTCATTTAAGCGGTAGCCGGACCCACACCCTGGACGGGATCCCTATTCCAAACGGTTTAAAGTCTAATTGGGACTTTCTACCGGGGAGATCCCCTACTGTTGGCCGGACATATTTACCCGTCAACAGATTTGGCGCTAGAAGGAGGGCCATGGCATCCTCCCAGCATACAACTGACATTCCGTCACAAACTCCCCACCGGGAGATCATAAATAATGAACCTCATCTTCCCCCCTTGGAAGATATTCCAAGGGAGGAGGCTCGATATTTTGAAATCACAAACGAACAGTTGAGATCCTTACGCCCAGTCGCCCGCAATCTCGTCAGGGATTTACGGTATGCTCCAATCATGGAATTCCTAGCCCACACTAGGACCCCAGCCGAGAACGTCACTCGTAATGGCGTGCTAGTCAGCACCATACCTAAACTTGTGAACTCCATGATTGAAGACCTCGGACGGGCTGTCCAGGAAAATGACCCCATTCTCCAAGATAGTGAAGGTTTCCCTGATACAGAACCTTTCCCCGAACCTCAGCCTGAACTACATCAGTGGAACAACAACCAAGTGTATTCCCCACCAGAAGAAGGAGAAGGGGGTCGAAGAAATGAAAGAGAAGGTAACACAGCCCGAAGAAATGCGGGGGAAGGAAATAGGCCTCGAAGAAATGAGGGTGGGGTCAACAGGGGTTACGAACGTGGAGGTAGAGGAGATATAGTTCGCGGCCGGAGACACCAACCTAACCATCATCACCACCAAAACCAAAATAGGCCCCCTCCCCACAACTGGGAGCATTTTAGAAACGTGAATAACCATGAAAGACACCGAGATGAACACTCTCGCCATCATGGAGGAGCATCAGTGTCAGGGACGGGAAGTGAGTCTGAGGCAGAAACGCGATATCATCAACACCCCAGGAGGGTGCAGCCTCTAGCCTGGATGGCTCAATCCCCATTGGCTCTTTTAGGTCCTCTCCATGATATGCCTAGACACCCAGAGAAGCATCTTCCTAAGTTCGATCCTGAGAAAGGAACATCAGCGGAAGACCATATTAGTAGTTTCTATCTGTCTCTACAAATCATGAGAGTTCAATCCGATGATGTCGCATGTAGACTGTTCCCACACACTCTTGTAAACCATGCGGCCACCTGGTATCGTTCCCTACCCAGTGCTTCTATTACATCCTGGGACCAGTTCCGTCGCGTGTTCCTGCAAAAGTTTGCAGAAGACAAAACACCCTCTATGCTCCTCACAGAGTTAAGCACTATCAAGTGTCATAGAAAAGAGAAAGTTAAATACTTTAACCAACGCTTCGCCACAATACTGCAAAAATTTCCTCCAAACTTAGCATTGGACGATTCTATCACCATCGACTACTATACTAAAGCTCTCCCTAGGGATATTGCCGTTTTCGTCAAACGTGAAGCCCGCGCTACCCTTACCGCAAATTACGCTGCTGCTCTCGCGGTAGAAAAAGACATGTTGTCGATAGGAGTCATGGATCACGAAGGAAAGGATGATCACAAACCAATCGCTAAAAAAGGTCACTCTTCCACCCCTAATAGAGAGAAAGAAACTTTTGATTTCGAGAGTATGGCTAAGACCCTCAAACTACTAACGAATGAGGTCTCTGACTTGAAGAGAAAAGGCATTGAAACATCAACTTCTACTAAACCCCCAAAACCCTTTTTCAAGAAAAGTAATCCCAACACCAGCAGACCTCCGTCAAACTCCAGCGCCACTCTCAACGTGGAAGAGATAGGGAAAGATAATTTTTGCTCTTTTCACCAAGCTGCCCACTCTGAAAAAACGTGCCCGCAATGGATTGGCAGCATGACCGCGGTGGTTAACCAACTTTTGGATGACCAAACTCCGGGAAACCAGACAGAGGATGATGTTTCTGATCGAGATGAAGGCTCGCTCCTAGATGGGGAACCAGGAGCCTCTGTTCTAACTTTTGATATAATACGCGGGGGGGAGAGTCTTTCTCCCATTGATATCAACATGGCAGGCAGTCCCAAGGCTCAGCCCACTCGAAATTATAGTCTTAGAAGCAAAGGATCTATCCCCGAACAGTCATATGAAGACAAGAAAAGGGCTTTCCTGAGGAAAATTCTTCCCCCTGGAAACGAAGGACAAGCTACGCTGGAGAAGCCCACAAATAGTAACAGCAAAGCAAGTCACAAGAGCAAGCTCCCGGTGGAACCCTCGAAAGCCACTACCGAACCTAGTCCCCAAACTGATACTAGCTACAACATAGTGGAGGACATGAAAAAGACCAGAGCTAATATCTCACTCTACGAGTTGGCCCGCATCACGAATCAAAAAGAACTTATTCTAAAAGCTTTTGCCAACAACCAAAATACAAAAACTGTCAGCAACACATCTGCACAAGCCAGTCCAGATATCCAGTCTATAGTGAACGCTGTCAACACGAATTCGAGAGGATCCACCCCTCCCTTCCTCTTGTCTTTTGAGATGTTTAACTTCAACGTTCACAATTGTCTTATCGACTCCGGTGCATCCACGAATGTCATACCTCTATCTGTGTGCAAGAAACTCAACATCCGCCCAGAGAAAACTGACGCAAAAATCATTCAACTTGACAGATCACAAGTACCAGCCGTTGGAGAATTAAACAATGTCATCATCCGCCTCTCATCTGACTCGAGAGTCCATCAATGCATTGATATTGTGGTTGTGGACATCCCCGAAGCCTATGGTGTACTGCTTAGCAGGGATTGGTCTAGCAAGTTGCAAGGATACTTTGCCACAGATTGGTCCCACTTATGGCTACCTTACAAGGGGAGAAACAACCAAATCAGAGTCGAAAGTGAACCATACATGAAACACACTGTAACTGATTTGGATGCCACAAATGAACCCATCAGCTTTGCCCAGGAGGAACTTGGTATGTGTTTTCTAGATTCCATTTTTGGATGTTACCGGCCTCCTCAGTCTTCAGTAGGCCCCGAGGTCCATTCTGAAATGACGCTCGTCGCAGAGGAACAAGCCCAAACTATCTCACACCAAGCCGACATTTCTCCGCAATCCACTGCCCCCAAAGGCCCGGAAAGCGACATATGGACCTTGTATTACGACGGTTCCAAAAATCTCGATGGTTCTGGCGCTGGCTGCGTTTTGCTTGATCCTCATAAGAATAAATTCTTAATCTCCTGTCGGCTGGAGTTTCAATG
The DNA here is from genome assembly GCA_034641835.2 of Pinus albicaulis. Lineage (NCBI taxonomy): Eukaryota > Viridiplantae > Streptophyta > Pinopsida > Pinales > Pinaceae > Pinus > Pinus albicaulis. The sequence goes on from CM076580.1 coordinate 1,225,622,951, forward strand.
CACCAACAACACTGCCGAGTATGAAGCTTTGATCCTTGGGCTTAAAAAGGCGCTGGATTTGAAGGTAAAATGCTTACGGGTCATTGGAGACTCCGAGATTATCACTCGGCAGGTACGCAATACTATTCACTGTTTGTCTCCACATTTAAAGGCGTATCAGCAAGAGGTATGGCGATTAATTTCTGCTTTTGATGCTTTTGGAATTAAATCTGTTCTTAGGATGCATAACGCAGCGGCAGATACTCTGGCTAATGCCGCTGCCAGATTTACCCCTTTGAGGGATGGTTTTTCTATTGAAGTTATATATAAACCCTCCGTCCCAGACAATGTCACTAACTTGCGCGTCTTTGATGATGATCAACAGGTGCTGGATTTCATGTGTAACTCAGAGATATTCAAAGACGCTGCTATAGATGAAGATGAGCACGACCAAGCTATGCAAAAGGAGTACGAACAAGTCAAAGGAAACCCCATGCCTAAAGGGGTGGTATCACTTGAGAAGCTTTTTGATCTGCAAAATCGTTTCCGAGGGCCCCCAAACGCCAAAGTACAGAGCTCTATCTTGGCCCATCGACAAGTGAACTTGGGATCAAAAGATAATCCTAAATTCGTCAACCTGGGTAAAGACTGCACCCCCCAAGAGGCCCAAGATTTCACTCAGCTTTTTCGCAAGTATCGTGACATATTCGCTTGGACATATGAGGACTTACGCACATACGATACTAGAATCATACAACATGTGATACCCATTAAAGAAAATGTAAAACCATTCCAACAGAAGCTCAGGAAAGTACATCCTACGATGGAGCCATTGATTCTAAAAGAACTCAAAATTTTTTTGGATGCACGCATTATCTTCAAAGTTCGCCATTCCACATGGGTATCCAATTTGGTTCCGGTACGGAAGAAGTCAGGTGAAATCTGCTTATGTGTGGACTTCCGAAACTTAAACCGGGCCTCGAATAAAGATAATTACCCGGTGCCCCCTATGGAGCAAATATTACAAGCAGTGTCAGGGTCAGAAATGTTCTCTTTGTTGGACGGTTTCTCTGGCTACAATCAAGTACTGGTGGCTGAACCAGATAGGTTAAAGACTACCTTTCGGACTAAGTGGGGAACCTTCACATTCAGGCGTATGCCCTTTAGATTAATCAACGCAGGAGCAAATTTCCAAAGAGCTATGGATATAGCGTTCAGAGGTTTGATAGGCCAGAGTGTGGTGGTCTACTTGGATGACGTTACTGTGTTTTCTAAACATCGGGGGGATCATTTGCGTCACCTCAGACAGATCTTCGAAAGGTGCAGGAAATATGGTATCTCGCTCAACCCAAAGAAGAGCATTTTTGCCGTAGCAGAAGGAAATCTGCTGGGTCATATCATAACTAAGCAAGGCATTTTCGTTGATCCAGAATGTGCGAAAGC